>CM070513.1:1377128-1977128 GCA_036346375.1 Guadua angustifolia
CCTATCACGGCCTTCTGCGTGACCAAGTGATCCCGACGATGATGCCTCGGTGAGAAGATTGCACGAAAGGCCAAGTGCTATACTCGGTAGGTGGGGACCTATATCGCCGAGGCGAAGCGGAGTTCTCTTGAAGTGCATCACTCGGGAAGAGGGCGACTGCTCTCGATATCCATGGGCGTGTGCGGGAGCCATATGTCGGTCGGACTCTAGTCGGCAAGCGTTTACGCCAGATTTTATTGGCCTCGCCTCCGGGGCGCTTCTTGTTGGTGAGCGTCTGGCTTGTCGATTCTTCGCCGAGCAAACCGCAAACGCCAAGCTCGCAAACCATCCGTTATCTTGGCGTTCGCGATGCAGAAATTTGAGATATCTGGAGTCCGTTCGCGAACCCGAGGGCTTCGCCCGCCTCTTAAATCGCCATCGACAAGTTCACCAAGTGGGTGAGCGAAGCGATCTTGAACCACGCGGCTGCCTGATAAGTTCATCTTGTGAGATTTTCACGCTTTGGAGTCGCCAACGCATCATCACGAACAACGGCACCGGTTTACGGTAGCGGCTTTTACGGAGTTACGTAAAGAAATGGGCACCAAGGTATGTTTAACGGTGGCCCATCCACGAGCAATGGTCGGCGGAGCAGCGCCAATGCGCTAATCTTTGAAGACCTCAAGACAAGGGCTTCGTCCAGACCGCGTCTTGCGTCAGTCGTTGTCACCGTGTCTTGCCACGGCGGCCGGCGGAAAGGATCCTCCGGGCCGTGTAGTCGGGCTACGACCCTCCGTTGATCGGCGTCCATGACCCGCCGTCGGGCGCCATTCTGCGAACTCTGCCGTCTCTTCGGCCGTGAGCTCCGATTCTCAGCGTCTTGGCCGTCCGTGAGCACCGAGCGTCGATTCATTGTCATCTGGATGTCTGACCGATCGGCTACGCCATGCCCTCGATTGGACTGTCTTTGAAGGAATGTGGCGGGAGAGCCATCCGTCGGCGGAAATAGCAACTCCCGCTTTCGCCGTAATCGTTGGTGGCCGAGAATGAAGAAATGGCGAAAGAGGAAGGTTGGCATCACCCCGTGAACATTTCCGAGAGGTGTGCGAAGATGGCGAGGAAGATGATAGAATTGGGGTGAGATGAAGATGGTGGATTTCGTAGAAATGGAGGGCGGTGAAAAAAATTGAGAAAAAGGCGGAAGAAGGCCGCCATCATGGCCAGTGTGCGGCCACGATCTCGTCGGAGAGCACCGAGCGTGGCGTCCCGGACGGTATCGAAAGGTGCCTTCGTGCGACCATCCCATCGCCTTCTGGCGGCGTCAACGATGAAAGTGGAATGGAGTTCACCATGGTGGCTCGAAGAAGACAAAACTTTGGGAAAAAAGGCGAAGGAACAAAAGCAAAGTCTAAGAAAGCGAAGCGTGAACAGCTCAATCGGATGCATCTATATATCGTACCCGCATCGGCCAGTTCACGAAGGACAAAGTTATCGCCGTTTGGTCCCAGAAAACCGCGAGATGTGAGTTTTCCGCTAGATCTCTATTTGTTTCAAGTATTCTAGGCTAACTAGTTCCATTTGGTGCAAGTCATAATATACTCTAAATAGCCTAGATTTACCTTTTGGTATGCTTTGATCTGAAACGCTCGGATTGTCCGAATAGAACCTCGGATACTCTGAATAACTCGGACTATCCGAATATACCTCGGGCTATCCGAACAACTCTGACGATCAAGTATTATTCAGACGATCGAAGTTTATATTCCGCTGCAATTTAGTTTTAAATTTTTAATTCGCCTATTCACCCCCCCTCTAGGCGACATCCTCGGTCATTTCAACATACTTCTACCAAATTTAATTACCTAAATTATTAAGTTAAGAGTCTACTTTTCAGAAGAAAGGATCAAGTCTATTTGAATGGGCAATGCTGGTAAGTTTATCTCAAAGTATTTAATGATTATTATATGGCTCTGAGAATTAATGAAGAGCACCTCATACTTAATGTCCACATTTAAAATGGCATTGCAGAGTCATTATATTTAAAGAATAAAACTTCTTATATTGCTTGGCCACTCTTGTAGAATAATTGGCTTCCCACCAGTTGTTGGGGCCACGTAATGATGCATACTGCGGTAATAATTTAGCTCAGACCAATTGCACATTACAAAATTTCCCCGTTGCAGATAGTGCGTGGAAAAGAATTAAGTATTTTCCATCTGCGAAAATCTGGCTGTGATGTATACATGCCAATCTCTCCACCACAACGTACATCCATACGACCTCACCAGAAGTTGAGGATCTATGTAGGTTATGACTCTTCATTATGTATTAAAATACCGAGAGCCTATGACAGGGGATCTTTATATGGTTCGATACGCTGATTATACTAAGGATATTTTTTGGCATTAGGGGGGATAAGTACCACATTAGAGGATGTCGAGTCCTTAGATCCACACACTAGAAAGACCGAACTTGAAGTTTGAAGGATAGTAAATCTGCAATAAATAAGCTAATAATCTGCCAAATGCCTTCACTGGTCATAAAAGGGTGAAAGATCTCATATACCTGCAGTATATGCACATGAAATAGTGGAAATACTCTAGAAGGATATTGAAGCCACTCTTGACCCTCATGATAAGAGAGGGGAGGCCTCAGCGTGCGGCGGAGCCAAGGCCACGGCAGTGGCCCATGCCGAGCTATGGCCCACTAACTCTTGGAGTCCCAGCCCTCTCAAACTGAGTCACCAGGCCCCTAAGCCTGGGCACCGCGACGCGTCACAACTCACGAGCGGAGAAGATCGAGGGAAGAAGGGTTGCAGTTTGCGTGAGACACTGCCTTGCCGCCATCATGTGCGCGATCCCTTCTGGCGACCGGCTTCTCGCTCCCTCCTAGGTGAGGTGAGGTGCCGTGGTCCATCACTCCATCTACTGTCCGTCTGGACTCTGGAGAAAATCCAAAGAGACAGCTAGTACGCTTCTTGCCTTTTTCTGTCAGATTGCTTTGTCACTTTGTGAATTTTTATTTGCCTATTTGTGTGCTCGAGTGGTCCAGAGTTCAAAGAAATAATTTAATATGCTAGTTGCTAATTGTCTAAGGCTCTAAGGTGATTAAATTATTATACATCGTACGGATGATTGATTGACTAATTTTTAATTAATGCCTAATGATGTGTCGTGTGTTTCAATTTTTAGGAATGAGGAGATATTTGATTGATCTGAGCCGTTGTCCAACTCCTCCTCCACCACCACCTCCTTCTGCACCGCCTCAAGATAATGACCAAGGTCTTAATCTGGATGAAATTGTAAGTGATCCGACACTTAGGAAACAAATCTGTGAGTTCCCTACTGAGATTCGAGATCAAGCTAGAAGGGCATACATACAAAGGGGACCAACTCAGCCTATTGTGAACTTTCCTTTGAGATCATTTGGAAATAGTAAAAGAGCTTTTTCTCAATCTTGGTATAAAAAATATGATTGGTTGGAATATAGCGAGTCCAAAGATGCAGCATTTTGCTTCTATTGTTTTCTTTTTAAGGAACCAGGGAGGGCAGAAACATTTGGCTATGATGTGTTTAACAAAATGGGATTTAATGATTGGAAGCATGCATACAAAGCATTGCCTGAACATGTTGGTGGAGTGAATAGTGCTCATAACAAGTGTGTCAAACCTTTGTGATGATTTTAAAACCAAAGACGAGTATCCCAAGTAAGCTGAATCGTGCAAGTAATGAAGTAGAGAGTTGTATAAAATTAAGCTGACTTCATCTTTGAATGTTGAAGTTTACGATAGCACAAGGCATGGCTTTTCGGGGACATGATGAGTCCTCTACATTCTTAAATAGGGGAACTTTCTAGAGATGATAGATCGGTACAAAGATAAGAATGAAATTGTGAGGCATGCTTTTGATCATGGAAAGAATTGCAAGATGATCGCTCTCTGAAATTCAAAAGATTTTGCAAGATGTTTTATGTAAGAAATCACAAGTGTGATCATGGGAGGGATTGGTGATAGAAAATTTTCCATACTTATTGATGAGTCGCGTGACATATCAGTGAAAGAGCAAATGGCGGTGATGCTAAGGTTAGTTCTTAGATCATACTTGTACTACATTGCATTGGACTTGTCATCATTGCATTTTTGTTTAATATAATCTTATTGCCATTTTTAGGTATGTGGATGTTAAAGGAAAGGTCGTGGAGCGACTCCTTACTCTACGCCATGTTAGCGATACTACCTCCGATGCATTAAAGGTAGCATTATTTGGCATCCTCGATAAATACAAGTTATCCATCTCTAGGATACGTGGGCAAGGATATGATGGAGCTTCAAATATGAGGGGTGAATTTAATGGGTTGCAGAAAAAGATTTTAGATGAAAACCCACATGCTTTTTATGTCCATTGTTTTGCCCATCGGTTGCAATTGGTGATTGTTTCTGTTGCTAGTTGCTGCTCAGCTATTCATGATTTCTTTGAGTACATATCTTTGATTGTGACCACATCAAGTGCCTCATGCAAAAGAAGGGATGCATTGACTGAAAGCTATCATACCAATATTTTGAGTAAGCTTGAATCTTTGGAGATTGAATCGGGTAGAGGGAAACATCAACAGACTAGTCTTGCTAGAGCTGGGGATACTAGATGGGGTTCACATCATAGAACTCTTATTCGATTAGAGCAAATGTGGGACTCAGTAACTGAGGTACTTGAAATGGTTGAAAAAGATATTCGTGGACCTTCTCCAGCTGCGGGGCTGCTTGACAAAATGGAGTCTTTTGAGTTTGTATTCATTATGAAGCTTATGCTAAAGTTGTTTGCTATCACAAATGAGCTTTCTAGTATCTTGCAGCGAAAAAATATAAATATTATTCATGCTATGGAACTAATACAGGATGTTAAAGCTCAACTAGCCACAATGAGGGATAGTGGCTGGGATGGAGTGTTTAATGAGGCCAAACAATATTGTGAGCAAAAAAATATTTCAGTGCCAAATATGTTGGATGACATGCCGTTAGAGGCCATGCAAAGCTTGAAATGAGACTACTATTTTCCTTCATCACTATCGTCTTTGGGATTTTCTTTGTGGCTCTTGATAAAATATGTGTTGAGATGAATCATCGGTTTGGGGAATCAACTATTGAGCTATTGACATGCTTTTCATGCCTTGATCCAAAGAATAGCTTCTCTAGGTTTGATACTGATAAGCTTGTTGGGTTGCTCAAATTTACGATCTTGCTTTCTCTTCTAGTGATCTTTCACTAATTAGGCGACAACTTGAGACTTATATTCTTCAAGTGAGAAGGCATGCAACATTCAATACTTACGAGATCTTGCTAGTTTGGCTTCTAAGATGATTGAGACGAGAGAAACATATGGTTTTCCCATTGGTTTATAGACTCATTGAATTGGCATTGATATTGCCAGTGTCCACGACATTTGTTGAAAGAGCATTTTCATCTATGAAAATCATTAAGACTAAATTGCGTAACAAGATGGATGATGATTGGTTCAATGATTTGATGGTGTGCTACATTGAGCGAGAAATATTCAAAGAACTTGAAGAAGATGTCACATTCTTGGCGGTTCCAAGGCATAAAGAATAGAAGAATGAATCGCCTCGCGTTCGTGCATCTTGAGTTCTTTATCATGCTTCCTTTCATTTAGTTAATTTGATGTTAAATATAAGTACCGAATTAAAATTTTATTTGATGACTTAAACTATTGTGTGTCTTTAGAAAAATGGTTGTGTCCATTATATATTGTTTCAATGAATTTTAGTAGTATGTAATTGCGCCTGTTCGTTTCATTTGTCTTTGGCTCCGCCTTGCCTCCAAGTGCAGGACTAAATTCATGAGCGACGCATAAGTAGAGAACCGAACAAAAGAGAACACTACCTGTGACAGTAGAAGAAGCTCAACCTGATATTGAGAAAATCCTTGAAGTAAGCCATCTTGGAGATGGTAACATCTCTGAAGTGATCCATCCTGAAGATGCTAACCCCAGAGTATATTTGCGCGCACAATTCCACGCTGAGAAGTCGAAACACCCAGACACCATCATTATGGGTCACTAGATTTAGATATTTATATGAGAGTCCCTGAAAAAGTCAAAGTCCCGGATCTTAATAATCGCAACATGTATAACGTCAAACCGCAGAAATCGTTGTACGGGTTAAAACAGTCAGGAAGAATGTGGTACAACCAGCTTAGTGAGTTCCTCCTGAAGAAGGGATATTCCAATAATGATGATTGTCCATGTGTGTTCATAAAAATCCCAGAATAGATTTTGTATCATCTTAGTTTATATCGATGATCTGAATATCATCGGAACCACAGAGGAGATAAAGGAAGTAAGTGCTTACCTCACGACAGAGTTTGAGATGAAAGATTTGGGTAAAAGCAAATTTTTCTTAGGCCTGCAACTAGAGCATTTCCTAGAAGAAATTCTTGTTCACCAGTCTTCCTATACCCGAAAGGAATTAGAGAGGTTTAATATGGATAAATCGCATCCTTTGAAAACCCCCATGGTCGTAAGATCTCTTAAAGTGGATAAAGACCCTTTCAGACCGAGGATGAAAAATGAGAAAGTCTTAAGACCTGAAGTCATATATTTAAGTGCCATTGGAGTACTCATGTATCTTGCAAATTGCACAAGGCCTGATATTACATTCATAGTGAATTTGCTAGTAAGACATGGCTCAGCTCCAACCAAAAGACATTAAGCTGGTGTCAAGACTTTACTCAGATACCTCCAAGGTACTCAAGATCTTGGATTATTTTTCCAGAAGAACCAAGACTTGACCACGGTGGGATATACGAATATTGGCTATCTGTCTGATCCCCACAGTGCCAAATCACAGACTGGTTTTGTGTTTCTCTGTGGTGGCACAACTGTTTTTTGGCGGTCTTGTAAGAAGACCCTGGTAGCAACTTCTACCAACCACTTAGAGATTATAGCTCTATATGAAGCCTCACGGGAATGTGTTTGGCTGCGACGTATGATTAACCATATCCAAAAGTCATGTGGCCTTAACACCGTCGATACCCACACGATTATTTATGAAGATAATACTGCTTGTGTTGCATAAATGCAATTGGGTTATGTGAAGAGCAACATCATGAAGCATATTGCTTCTAAGTTACTCTATTCTCATGAACTCCAGAAGAGCGGTGAGATAAAGATCTTGCAAACTAAGTTATGTGAAAATTTTGTAGATTTATTCACTAAGTTCTTACCCAAATCCACATTTCAAAGGTATGTTAAAGGCATTGGAATGAGAAGACTTAAAGAAATGCAAAGTTTAGGGGGAGAAAATCCTTAAACCATAACCCTTATTGTGATCCTGAATATCTAATATAAATCTTGAAGATTATAAGTTGTACTCTTTTCCCCTTTGTGAGTTTTCCTAAGTTTCTCATATGAAGGTTTTAATGAGGCAATTAGTGCAACATAAAATGCGAGTGCAATGTACTCTTTTCTTTATCTTCTTTTTCCTACTGGGTTTTTTAGTGGAGTTTTTAACGAGACATGTGTATTATATGGCATTCACCCAAGGGAGAGTATTATGAGATAAGCAAATCTAACTGAATACGGTTAGAACTCTATCTCTTATTTGTGTGGGCGAATCCGAACTCCTCTCTCCACCTCTCTCTCTCTCTCTCTCTCTATATATATATATATATGTTGAGCATTCCCCATTGTATTCAATCAATCTAATAAAGCGAGAGAATTCCACCCCTATATTCTGTGTGCTCTTTCTAATGCTGTTGTGATTGTATTGATATGTCGATCGATTGATCATTAGTGAACAACTACGTTTTACAACATTTACTACTCCATCCATTCAAACTTACAGGTCATATTTTTAAAATAATCTTATTCATAAATATAAGATGTATTTCATATTACAATGCATAATTATTGTAATGCCTCCTTTGTACTCCTAATAAATATCTATTTTTACTTTATATTATCTATATTTTTGCATCGAGTATATTGCTCAGAAATAATAATTTAGGTAATCCAGCCATTGAATACCTTTTCATACACGTGTCCAGGAGAAATACGCTTTGTAAACGTTTGTCACAGGAGTTGGTGGAAATACGCGAGAAATTTGTAAACATTAAAAGTGTTTAGGTAGATCATCTTGAGACTAAAAATATAAACTTAATTCGAATTTATAAAAGCTCGAGTTAAGAGCTAAACAAGGCCTAAGTTCGAGCGAGTTAGCTCGGAGCTTACACGGAAATATCACTACCCGCTGACATGGTGACCCACGGAGGCAGATACCCACTGACATGGCGGCCCCGATCTACCTTCCCACATCTCTGCGCTCGTCCACCTGCCATCCTCTCCGACTGACGCTGGGACCCACGCAGCGTACCGCCTCATTGACATTCTGGCCCCACGACGGCACGCATCGTATGACTGCAGCTGCGGCATCTCTCTCCATCCCTATCTCCTCGGCCGTGGTCTCCGCCGCTCCCCATCCCGACCTCCTCCTCCTCCTCGTCTACGATGGCTCGCCTCCTCGCGCAAACCCTAACCCTAGCCCGGCCCGCCCCGGCAACTGCCACCACCACCTCCGCCTCACTCCTCCCGCTCCGCGGGCTCGCCACCAAGGTCGAGGTCATCGAGATCGACCTCGCCGACGACGATGCGTCCAACCCCGCCGCCGCAACCGGAGGATCCCCCTCGGCGGGGGTGCTTGGGATCCGGCGCCTGGAGGAGGCAATCCACGGGGTGATGGTGCGCCGGGCCACGCCCGACTGGCTCCCGTTCGTGCCCGGGGGATCGTTCTGGGTGCCCCCGCTGCGGCGCCCGCAAAGGGTCGCCGAGCTCGTCGGGCGTTTCGCGGCGGCCGGCGCGGAGGCGGTCGGGGACGCGGGCGGATTTGCGTACGGGGCGGAGGCCGACGCGCCGATGACGGAGGAAGAGGCGCTCTCGTTCTCCACCGTGCAGGGGTGGCCGTCGGCGGCGTACTTCGTTGATGGTGAGACATGTAGCCAAGACGAGATCTCGGGATTAGGGTTTCCAGCTCTCTGTGTATGAATTTTGAGTAGTGGCCTTGTGGGTATATGAAATCCATAAACTTACATTCATTTGATTGATTTGGCGGATTCCGTCAAGAACATTAACATGCTCCATCCATTTCTTAGGGAATTAATGACGGACTGTCATAGTCAAGCTACACCTACTCTACGTAATTGCCACGTTTAGGCTATAGCCCTGGTGAAATGTACGGCAATACAATCGGACCCCATTGCGCATCTCTAATGGCGTTGTGGAATAGTGTTTAGTTTCTTTTTCCAGATATATGGGATTTTTATTCACCTTGCACTGTATACGGTTCTTACCTTTTAGTTGTTATTACCGCCTACCGAGCTCTAGTGTTGATGATATCTATATAAGTGAAATGGAAGAGTTTTATTAGGTTTGATATCCGGAGGATATTCCAAGTTTTCAGAGTACAAAAGGGAAAGGGCATTCTACACTTAAATTTTCTTTGTGTGGTATTCCCATGTTTGTGTTCCATTTGTCCGCCACCTCCTTCCATTTACATTAGTGCTTAAATCCTCATTCTTTATTTTTATTCTAGGTATTTAAGATCAATGCTTTTGTACTTGTACACACCATTACAACGTCATGACTTATGTCATCATTTTGCTCTATTTGTACGTTATCTTTGGTATGCTGTTCTGGGTTTAATGAAATTTCTGTCATCGTATTATCGCTAGGTACCCTCTCCGCGCATAAAGTGCGGTCCACGTGATGGCCAGGAGCCATCGGCGGCGATCCGCAACCACGCCACAGCGTCGGTCCGTGGCGCCCGGCGGCGGTGGCGAAAGCGGCGCTTTCGCCGGCGCCCGGCCAGCGTGGCGGCCGGAGCCATCGGCGGCGATCACGGCGCCGCCAAGACGTCGGTCCCGTGGCGCCCGCGCGAAAGCGAGTGGCGAGCACGCCTACGCTCGCCGGCGCCAGCCGCGTGGTGCTGGCGTCGGGCGGCGATCACGCAGCCACGGCCAGCGCCGGTTCGCGTGGCGCCGGCGTAGCAGTGGGCAAACACGCACTGCCGCCGGCGCCGATCCGTGGTGGGGTGGCGGCGATTGGCGAGGCGCCTGCTCGCCCGCCAAAAGGCAAGAAGCGCGACGGTAACCGCCTCGAAAGGCTCCTTCCGCCGCCGTCTGAAATGTCGAAGCAGCGAGTTCGCCATAGCGAACTGCTCGATAGTAAGGGTTTACGCAACAAGCCCATTCCTCGGCGCCTCTCACCTACATCACAAGGGGTCCCATCCGTGAATGGGCAAGGGCACGCGTGAGGCATTTAATGAAATTTGGAGAGCAGGACAACACGAGAGAAGCATTAAATGTATTTAGATCGACATGATGACCCTCGTGTACCTACCAGATTAGCTTTGGCCTATATAAGGGCCCTCGGGTGCATGGGGAAGGAGGCGGATCCAAGATCGGTCGACCAAGCAATACTAGAAAGCTAGCGGACGCGCTTGTAACTCGAGAACTACTGTCTTGGTTCGATACACCTATAAGAAATTTAGCGGGGCGTAAGGTTATTACCCTTCTCACAAGGGGGCTGAACACGGGTAAAAATCACTTGTTCTTCCTAGTTCAGTGGCCAAGAAACCTCCGCGGGAGTCCTCTAGGTTTTCGCCCACTCGATTAGCCCGACCACGAAGACGCCTCCTACAAGACAAAACCCGGTCTGCAGATCACGGGCACTGTCTCGTGGAATCTGGCAAGCGGCGCGCTGAGGGGGCTAGTGGTTGGCTTTTTCCGGCTAACTCCGGCGGACTTGATGTTCGCGGTTGAAGCGAGCTCACGATCGAAGATGGCGGATCCAGACACGAGGATCTCGCGAAGCGGCGACGACAAAGCGCCTCCGTGCCGTCGCCGTCGAAACTGCCGTGCCCGCCCTGCGAGGCGGGCGCCATTGCTCTCCGGAAGCGGTGGGCGGCCCGTCGTCGAAAGTAGCCATAGGAGGACCACCCCGCCAGAACTTGCGCTTGCGTGCCATTCGACCTACCATGGGGTGGAGTTCGCGAGGACTCTCCGCCACTCGTGGGCTGACATTATTGCAGCCTCGTGGACGCGGCCCGGCAGGTAAAACTCCCGACGGTCGAACCGAAGCGTACCTCGGCGCCTAAAGCGCATCTGGCGCTCTCGAGCCTCGAAATCGCCCAGGCGAAGGGGCCACGGCCAGTGGGCCGGGTCAAAAGCGAAAGCGCGCCATCCGGTCCGGCTCCTCGAGAACCGTGAGACCTTCGCTCTCATCTCGACCAGCCGCCGTAGCCGGTGATGACAACCAGCGATGCGTCTGCCGCGCATTATCCGGACCAGAGGCGTCGCCATGGCAGCAGTGGCGGCCGACAATGAAGTCCTCGTGGCCCTCGCCGCAGGGGCGGAGGTCCGCTCCTCCGACTCCTTGAAGAGCCGGGCCTCAAGGCTCCATCGCGTCCCCGGGCCAAGCCGATGGCGGCTCGGCTCCTCTCTGGCGTCGGGTGCAGGTTTTTCTCGGCAGTGCGCCGCGTGTGGCTCGCCGGACGAGTTTCGCCCGTGACCATAGAAATATGAGCACCACAACCCGGAGGAGTTCCTCCAAATCTACACGCGATGGTGCGGCGGTGGCGGATCTGAAAAGGTCATGGCCAACTACCTCCCAACGGCCTTGGCGAGTTCTCGCCCGCTCTCTGGTGCTGAATCTCGAGGGGTCGGTGCACTCGTGGGGAGCCAGCGACATTTTTGTCGCTAATTTTCGAGGCTCCAGCCAAGGCCGGTGTGGAGGATGACCTCCGCGCCTGGAACAAGAAAGGGAGTCGCCGCGACTTCATTCAGCGATTACATCGCCGCAACACCATCCCGCATCTCCGGAGCAATCGATCGTCATCGCTTCAGCCGGGCGGCGTCTGATCATAAGATGAAGGAGAAGATGGCCACCCGTACCATCGGCTCAACCTCCGAGCTTTTCTCCTCGCACATAAGTCTTGCTAGCTCATGGAGGCGAGGGGCCGCCTCAAGGCTCTCTGTTCGGTCGGGGTCTTGAGGAAAGACTATGACGAGTCCCCATCGACCCACAATTCAGTGGGGATGATGGTGTGTTGTCATGACCCCGGTCAGTGGGGGCGACGGCAAAATTGTCGTGACCTCCGGCTCGAGTGGGGAAAGCGATCTGTATCCGACCTCAATCCGGGGAGGAAAGCGGCGCGCCCGACTCCCGGTCCGGGAGGAAGGCAATGATCTTCTTAGAAAAGACCAGGAAAAGCTTCGGCCCGGGAGTACCAGGCGAGCACCGTGGTCGCCACCCAAGGGGGAAGATCGATGGATGGACCCTATCACGGCCTTCTGCGTGACCAAGTGATCCCGACGATGATGCCTCGGTGAGAAGATTGCACGAAAGGCCAAGTGCTATACTCGGTAGGTGGGGACCTATATCGCCAGAGCGAAACGGAGTTCTCTTGAAGTGCATCACTCGGGAAGAGGAGCGACCGCTCTCGATATCCATGGGCGTGTGCGGGAGCCATATGTCGGTCGGACTCTAGTCGGCAAGCGTTCGCCAAGATTTTATTGGCCTACCGCCTCCGGGGCGCTTCTTATTGGTGAGACGTCTTGGCTTGTCGATTCTTCGCCGAGCAAACCCACCGACCAACCAAGCTCGCAAACCATCCGTTATCTTGGCCGTTCGCGATGCGAAATTTGGATATCTGGTCCGTTCCGCGAACCCACGAGGGCTTCGCCCGCCTCTTCGCCGCCATCGACAAGTTCACCAAGTGGGTGAGGCGAAAGCGATCTTGAACCACGGCCGCCAATGTTAAGTTCATGTGGGATTTTCACGCTTTGGAGTCGCCAACGCATCATCACCGACAACGGCACCGGTTTACCGGTAGCGGCTTTTACGGAGTTCGTAAAGAAATGGGCACCAAGGTATGTTTCGCGGTGGCCCATCCCACGAGCAATGGTCGGTGAAGCGCCAATGCGCTAATCTTTGAAGAACCTCAAGACAAGGGCTTACGTCCGAAGACCACGTCTTGCGTCAGTCGTTGTCACCGCGTGTCTTGCACGGCGGCTGGCAGCGGAGGGCCGATCCTCCGGCCGTGTAGTCCCGGGCTACCACCCTCCGTCACCGGCGTCCATGACCCGCCGTCGCGGCCGCCATTCTTGCGAACTCTGCCGTCTCTTCGGCCTTCGACTCCGATTCTCAGCGTCTTGCCGTCCGTGAGCGCACCCGAGCGTCGATTCATTGTCATCTGGATGTCTGACCGATCGGCTGCGCCATGCCCTCGATTGGACTGTCTTTGAAGGAATGTGGCGGGAGGCCATCCCGCCCCGGCGGAAATAGCAACTCCCTTTCTTCGTAAATGCTGTTGGTGGCGCAGAATGAAGAAATGGCGAAGAGAGGAAGGTTGGCATCACCCCATGAACATTTCACAGAGGTGTGCGAAGATGGCGAGGAAGATGATAGAATTGGGGTGAGATGAAGATGGTGGATTTCGTAGAAATGGAGGGCGGTGAAAAAAATTGAGAAAAAAGGCGGAAGAAGGCCCGCCATCATGGCCAGTGTGCAAAGACGATCTCGTCGGAGAGGCACACAGCGATGGCCCCTCCCGGACGGTATCGAAAGGTGCCTTCGTATGCGACCATCCGCCTTTACTACTGGCGGCGTCAACGATGAGGCTGGAATGGAGTTCACCATGGTGGCTCGAAGAAGACAAAGAGCTTTGGGAAAAAAGGCGAAGGAACAAGAAAGCAAAGTCATAAGAAAAGCGAAGCGTGAACCGCTCAATACTGGATGCATCTATATATGCGTACCCTACATCGGCCAGTTCACGAAGGACAAAGTTATCGCCGTTTGGTCCCAAGGAAAACCGCGAGATACGCACGGGACCGGCGGTCGTATCTCATAGTGGTGGCCACGCCTAAGCGCGCAAGCATTGAAGTGCATTAAGTGAAGGTTCTAAAAAGGAGTCGAGGCTGCGCTCACAAAGGCGGGCAGGCTCTTGTCGGATATATCGCTAAGTACCTCTCCGCGCATAAAGTCACGGTCACGTGTGGCCGGGCCGCCATCGGCGGCGATCACGCCACGCCGGCCGGCGTCGGTCCACGTGGCGCCCGGCGGCGGTGGCGAAGACGCCTACTACGCCGGCGCCAGCTTTAGCGTGGCGGCCGGCCGCCATCGGCGGCGATCACGGCACGCCGGCCAGCGTCGGTCCCGTGGCGCCCGGCGGCGGTGGCGAAACACGCCTCGCTCGCCGGCGCCAACGGCGTGGTACTGGCGTCGGCGGCGATCACGGCCGCCACGGCCGCGCCGGTTCGCGTGGCGCCCGGCAGCGAGTGAGCGAACGCAGCACGCTTCGCCCGGCGCCAGATCGCGTGGCGAGTGGCGGCGATTGGCGAGGCGATACTGCTTCGCCCGCCGCAAAACAGAAAAGCGCCGCGGTGGCCGCCTCGGCTCCTTCCGCGGCCGTCTGCGTGTCGAAGCAGCGAGCTGCCGCCAGCGAACTTATCGATAGCAAGGTTTACGCAACAAGCCCATTCCTCGGCGCCTCTCACCTACTGTCACAAGGGGTCCTATCCCATGCCGGGCAAGAACACGCGTAGGCATTTAATGAAATTTGGAAGCAGGACAACACGAGAGAAGCATTAAATGTATTTAGATCGGCATGATGACCCTCCTTGTACCTACCGGGTGCTTTGGCCTATATAAGGGCCCTCGGGTGCATGGGGAAGGAGGCGGATCTAGATCGGTCGACCAAGCAATACTAGAGAAAGGGCTGCAATTTTGAAATTACTCTTCAAACAATGCTTTACACCTAATTCTTGGACTTCAGGTTGCCAATTTGCTTTTCATTAGACCTCTGTAGTTGTTTCACCTATTCATCAACAATATATGCCAATTAATCTAGAAACGACATAAATAACCAACTTAAAGTGGTAGGGAAAAAATATGGAGGTGAAGTTAATATCCAGATAGCTTTACTTGTGCATTGTTGAAACAGTATTTTGCAAATAATTTTCTTGATTTAGCAATTGACGTAATTTGCCATGTTTTGGATCTCTGTAGTTTAACCATCTAGGAAAATGGAATATGTAGATCTATTAATGAACTTAAAAAAACTAAAAGCGGAACTTAAAGAAGGATGCAGAAGTTCACACGCAAATGTTAAACCAAGTAGTTGATTTTTGTATTGATGTATTCTTTTCTAAAACATGAATAGAAGTACTCTGCATTCGCACAAATAGTTTTCTTGTTTTGTTTTTATATCTCAAGGCAGTATAACATTAATGATATTTCTTATTACGTACACAAACACTAACATCATATTTTTCACTGAACAAACAATATACAGGGGATTGATAGTATTTTTTTTCTTTGTTCCCATGTGCGTACAGTTCAAATCCTTGTTGATGACAGTAATTTCCTTGCAAAATTTGACTTGAGATTTAGCTTATTCACTCATATGATTAAGTTTTGTTCAAAGGGAAATCTCCACATTCAAAGAAGAGATCAAGGAAAGTTGCAACACAAACTGATGATGAAGAAAGCTGATTAGTTTTTGCTCCATTGCGAGGGGTAAGGTGATTTAGATTTTTAAGAACTAATTTATAAGCATTGCGGTGTTTAACATTTTAACTACAGATGTTGAAACTTCCTCTTATGGCCATTATTTGCTACTTTGCTCTAAATAATATTCATGCTCTAGTTTCAAGCATTTATAGGTTATTCTGTTACAATAAGACTGGCATCAAATCCGCTAAATGCCTGAGTTGCTATGCTGTGAATAACTTCAAACCACCGTAGGTAGACCCATCTTCAGCACAAGGGCACTTGATAGGTTGGCTATTTCACACTCCTCGAAAGGTGGTGAGTAATCTTTCACATTTGGCCAAAGGAGAACAACACCAGAGGTTATCCTAAACTCATTTGTTACCAACAGTTCTGTTTCCGTTGAATGCTTGTCACTTGTCAACACAAAGAACCAGTTAATTCTGTGTCACTACATACTTGTAATAGCCATACTTATTAGATCCCGCTTATATCCACAAGCATTGAGATTTTCCTATGACCACCAGCATTATAGAACTCCTAGTTAGAGCATTGTTTGATATGGCATGCTTATGATCTCTGCTGTTTGCAGATGATAAGGATGTCATGTTAAGTATGCCAAAAGTTACTGTTCTATAAGCACCTCTCTCCTCCTATGCGCTTCTTGCTACTCTGTGTTAACAGATGCGGTGAGAACCTATATGTAATACCAAAATTCAGGATAATACACATGGAGATTGCATTAAAATGGTGAGGTTGGGGTCATACCTAGATAACAATAAGAAAAATGCACTGCTTGGTTCAAATGCTTGTATTTGACCGTACCAAATATAAATACGGACTGCAGAGAATATGAGTTCTGCGATACTGAGCTAAATTTTCATTTGTGATTTTCACTTCAGTGATTTTCTGTTAATGTGCATTTCATTAATAAAACATTCCTCGATAAATCTGCAATGTCCCTCCCTTTATATCCGACTTGCCACAACCTCACTGGCCATGGCCTTAATGCGCTTGCCAGTGCCATGTCCTGTAGTTGCTCCCTGCACCACTGCCCTGATATGATGCTTTTTAACATTTTAGTTAACTGTTGGCCGATGGGAATAGGCCTTTATAGTAATATATATTTCTCTTGCAGGGTAAAATCAAACTAAACAATTTTTTTCAGGGTAAGTATGACAGTACATCAGTACCCTTTTTTATAAGTTGGATCCATCTCCTATGGCTTCATCATGCAGCAAGGCTGGAGCAACGATGGCTGCTCCTACTTTCATGGAGATATGGCAACAACCACCATTTCACACTCCAAACACGAAAATAATGCAAAAAGGGAGCTTCCAGTCGACTAGGCCACATGGTTGGCAAGGCTGAGGCTTGTTAGCTCCTGACCAGTGGCAAGGTTATGGGACCATGCAGTCACTCCTGCTGGTGGGGTCACTTACAAGATCTTGTCTGCAATGCTTGAGATGGACTTGGTGAAACTATACATTTTTAATATTTTTTATGATTGTTAACATCTTAGAAGTCTATTTTCCTCAATTGGAAAAGACTTTCTGCTACATGTTAACAGGCCCTGAGAAAAATCGAACTTCATGTGAATAATCTGATTCAATAGTTGGTAGAATCGTAGTTGATTCCTGCCAATAGTTTGCTGTTTGTTCCTGGAATTTAGCTGTATGATTGAAGTGAGGTTTGGACGTGTGCTTATTTGCACCACCAAAAGCATAGCTGAGCTCACAGCAATTCTTGTGTGCAGGCTACTACAGAAAAGGCAGCTTACAGTTCCATGACTCTGCCGTGACCGATGTACATATGGTGGCAAGGACCCCAGCGCCGGATTAATTGCCCCACCCTGCGCACTTGGAAGATAAACTATTGCAACCGCTACCAGAAGAAGGTTGCTGTTGTGCTGTATATTTTCACTCTGAAGCTGTAGTGTTTATTTTGAGCCTGTTTAGTAGAATTCTATATTCTAGTTTCACTTGAGATCTGAAACTTGTAGGCTAAAATAAAGTGGATTAAGTTTATATTTTTGTTCTAAAATATAAACAAAATGATCTATCTAAACACTCTTAATGCATTCACAGCTTCACGAATCTGGAATTTTTATCTTCACTAGCTGAAGTTCTGCCAGACACACCCTTTATCTGCCATCCCTTGCGCCCTAATTTCGTTTGTAATAGTAAGCATGGAGAGGAATCTGGATGGGTGCCTGTCTCTCAAAACGGCCATCAAGAACCACTCTGTAGCTGGACCCTCCAACAAGGGAGACTAGATGTCATGTCTCGCTGTGCCAACCGCGCTGAACACCAACCAAAAAAAAAAAAAAAACCGGAGATAACCATCCTCTTTCATCTCCGATCTAGGATGGCTTCCGTATAAAATAAAAGAGAGCAACTACCACACGCTATACCATTGGAAATCAATTCCAACGGTATAGCATGGTTTATTAGGTTCACGGGTAAGTTTCGCTACTAGGTTTCACGGGTAAGTTTCATGATGTTTCACGGATAGGTTTCATGGGTTTCATGAGGTTTCAAGTTTCATAAGATTAAGTATTTCATTAAAACAAAGTCTCATAGCTAAGTTTCAACCAAAGGTTTCATTAGGCAAACACATGCTAAACTTTTTTAATGAAACACGAACCTTATGAAACTTGAAAAAACTTATCCGTGAGACATCATGAAACTTACCCGTGAAACCCCAGAATGAAACTCACCATGAACCTAATGAACCATGGTATACTATTGAATTGATTCCCAACGTATACCGTTTTCTATTTCTGAAAGTAAAAACTATCTCCGATCTTGCGTTGTTAAAACTGTGTGCCACATTAGGTGGCGTATTTACTGAGAATGTCTAGTTTCTAAGAGTGAGAATTGCTGTTGCCATGTGAAGTCTGAACATATATGAATACGTTTGAATTCTCACACTACAGTATCCAACAGTGTGCGGCTCTGTATGAGAAATTCCTCTCGTGAGCTCTTGAATGCGGCTGTCTTCTGAGAGCATGTATAATGGTATATCTATATTGTTTATAAGAATATGCTACATAGGATTTTGAATGATGTGGAAGAGAGAGAATGAGGAAAAAGAAAGATACTATCTACTATTTAACAGATGATTTTATAGACAATTTTATACCATGTATATCATTGTATAGACAGTCTATTAATTATATGAGAGATCATTACAGATAGCTACATTTTTTTCTCGAAAAAACAGACAAGTCTGTTTTAGATTTAAGAAGGAAGGAGAAAACAAGGTTTTAACAGTTACAGTGCGAGATCTTTGCACCAAGCAAAAGACGTGAAGATTACAAGCGAGAAAAAGGAAGAAGAAAAAGAAAAAAGCGATTGCTAAGTAGGGCGGTTTAGCGATTTGAAAGGTGCTTAGCCCTGCGAAACGACTGTGTTAAAGCTTCATCCTTGACCGATTGAAGGATTTCTTCATGAGTCCCATACGACGGAAGATTCTATTATTGCGCTCTTTCCACCAACTCCAACAAGTCGATAACTAAGGTTTTGACACCTTTTTGAAGAGACGTTGGACAATTTAGCCGCCGCAGATTCCATTGCTCGAAATTTGTAGGATAATCTCAGACTGTTTGGTGTGTCCAATTTGAGTGACGGAATCACGAACCCATTGCGCTATGGACAACCTAACTATCGAGCACCGGGGCATTCAACTAGGAGATGGAGAACCGTTTCTAAGTTTCGATAGCACATTGGGCAAAAATATTGGTTGGGCCATCCTCTAGCACCGCAAGCGTTGTGCAGTCCATAGTCGATCTGCTGCGCAAGCCGAATGAAAAATTCTACCTTGGCGGCGCCCATGCCGACCAGTTGTAGTCACGAAAGATCGGTAATCTTTGCCCGACAAACCGCATTTGGTATGCAGATTTTGCCGATAGATGCCGTTAGATGAATGATTCCATGTGACAACATCCTGTTAAATGCCTTTCGAAGAGTCACCGGTGGATTTTTATCCAGAGACGGACATATTCGTGTATGAGATTCTGGTCAAGGTTGTGTCGGATGTCTCGTATCCAGTTGTTGTTTAGCAATGCATCTGCCACCGATCTTGACTTCCTCCTGGAGTGCTTATATAGAAGCGGTGCAATCTCGGAATGGAGCAGACCTTGTATCCATCTAGCAGGTCAAAAGGTGGTGTTGCGACCATTTCCAATGTTGGTGTGGTTGCCGCCGTGAATAGCATTTGATCGGTTGTGTCACATGGCATCGCAAACCACTCCATGGTCTTCCGGTTCTGTGCTCTTAAACAGAGCAGCCATAATGGCCTTCATAGCGAACTGTCAAGGTCCAGGATCCCCAAGCCTCCCATCTGGAGCGGTCGGCAAACAGTTGTCCACCCCACCTTGCAATTTCCTCCATGCATGACTCCATTGCCCGCCCATAGAAATGCCCTCCTCATCTTGTCAATATTTGCAATGAATTTCTGTGGTGCCTTCAGTGCCGTTAGGAGGTAGATTGGAATGGAGGTGAGGACCGTTTTGACCAAGATCAGTCGTCCCCCCACAGTGAGGTGAGTCGCCTGCCAAGCCGCAAGACGCCGAGCCACTTTGTCATGAGCAATTGCATTGCAAGCAAATGAAGCGGCAAGCGTGAGAGGAAGCCCCAAGTATTTCATCGGAAGCTGTGATGTAGCTCCAGTGAAAGGTTGTAAGATATTTTGAAGTTGGTTGTCGTGACACCGGATCGGCACTACAGAGCTCTTTGTCATGTTGATTCGCAGCCCAGAGGCTTGTCCGAAGTGATGCAGAATCTGTAGAAGTGCCTGTAGCTCCTCCTTGACCGGATTAAGGAAAATGACGGCGTCATTAGCATATAGGGATAGCCTGAGGGGGCTGGCGCGACCTCTGAGCGGCGATAGAACTCCAACATCCGTTGCTTTTTTTAGGATGTGGTGCAGAGGATCTATGGCTAAGATGAATAGATGCGGCGATAAGGGATCTCCTTGCCGCAAGTCACTGGTGCTCGATTTGGGCTCCATGCACCCGTTCGAAGGATTGATGATGAAGCCGACGCAAAGGATGTGGATAGCCATTGACGCCATCGAGGACCGAAACCGCTGAAGTAATCCTAAAAGGTATTCCCAAGAAGCGGAATCAAAGGCCTTTTCAATGTCGGCTTGAGCATGAGGACCGAGTGCACGTTCTATGGTAGAACCTTGCACAGTTGCGGACACGAGAAATTGTCTTGAATACTTGACCTTTGATGAATGCGCTCTGGGATTTGGAGATCATCGCATCAATATGCATGGAAAAGCGCATGCCAACACCTTTGAAATGATCTTGCAACCGTGAGTGGATCGGTGATGGGGCGGAAGTCCAATGCCCTGGCCGAGATGTCTTTTTTGGGAATCAGAGCAATGTAGGCTGTGTTGAGTTCGGCAAAAGCTCCTGTCGAGCGAGTTTGGAAACTGGTGACAACGTCCATTAAGTCGTGCTTAATGATTTCCCAGCACTGTTTGTAGAAAACTATGGAGTAACCATCCGCCCAGCGCCTTTTCCGACCAAGAAGCGGTGTATTGCATGCATTACCTCCTCCTCTGTGATTGTCGCCTCCAATGCCTCCATACAATGGGTCGAGAGGTTCAGTCGTTGCCAGTTTATGTCTTGAGCGTGAGGATTTTTTCCCCCCAATATTGATGAGAAATGTTGGAATAGAATTTCTTCCTTGTCCGTGTGAGTAGTCGCCACACCGTGATCATTTTCCAAAGAGTGAATATAATTTTTTGGCTGACGACCATTTGCCTTGAGGTGGAAAAACGTGTATTAGCGTCCCCGTTTTAGCCAAGTGACCGAGAGGCTGTCTCAAGACGTGTTTTTCCACGGCGGCAAGGCCAAGGACTCTTAGCTCAGAGCCCTCTGAACGGTTGTTGTTACTGCTGTGAGAGAGCTCTGGATTCTGGGCCACGTCCCACCGCAGATGATCTCGTTTGCTAAAGTAGGCTGCTTTGTTTGGCGAGAAAGGGCGCTCCGAACGCGGCGCCTTGGCGGTGGTCGCGGAGTTTGTCGCAATCCTTTTGCACGGATCCACGGGATAGGAGTGCTCACACCACGCTTCTTGAACTATTTGGCGGAATCCGGAAGTCTTGGCAAAAATTTTCGAATCTGAAAGTGCGAGGTCTCTGGGCCCATCTTCGCTCGAGAGCGAAGCGGGCAATGGTCGGACATGGATGAGGAGAGGGCTGCAACATATGGTTTGAGAAAATGGCATCCCGGTGATGGTTGCGAAAACACGATCAAGCTTGACAAGTGTCGGCTCATTTCGCTCGTTGCTCCATGTAAATTTTAGGTTTCGCGCGGGATTTCCGCAGCTCACATCGATTGATGGCTCTGCGAAACTTTGCCATTTAATGACGGTTGATGTTTGAATTATTCTTGTCTCTTGCTTCGTAGATGAGGTTGAAATCGCCAAGAACAAGCCAAGGTTATCTTTAGACTGTCTATTGTATAGGTTATCTTTAGATCTCTAGATAACATGAGGTGTATATACCCTAAGACAAACAATGGTGGAAGTGAACAATAGATGAGTGACGGAAAGATATCATACGATCGAGTAGCGCTTTGTTGGCATGTCAATATTACGGTTCGAAAAAACGCTAAGAATCTAACTAAAATCGCATTATGACGCTAGTTATTGAGCTGACCATTTTCTCAACAAAATGAGGAAATTTTTATTATTACATGTAGGGCGGTTCCTAAATTTTCACCTCTATCCAAATATTTTTTCCTTTCCATATCTCTCTCCTTCAATTATTTCTAATATCATTTATTATCATGCACTAGAGTAAGACAAGTTATCTAAAGATATAATAAAGAGAAGTAATAGAGCCTTTTGTAGATATGTCTTGACGACAGTATAAAAACCTAGAATAACATCTATTTAGAAACGAAGAGAGTAAAAGAAAAAACCTAGAATAACATCTATTTAGAAACGAAGAGAGTAAAAGAAAAGAAGGAAAGCAAAAGAAAAGACTTGCATTGGAGTGAACTTAATACCGTCGCTAACACCGCCATAAGTGCGTCAAGACCCACAAATATTTCACCATGTGCCGTGTACTTAAAGACACAAAGAGCTCATTAAGGCAGTAATTTGTACACACCGATCGAGTGCATGGGATCATCATTCATCACTCCCTAGCTAACCGCCTCTTACCAAGTAGTTCCTCCATCCAATTTTATAAGACGTATTTTGACTTTGTACAAGAAATAAGGTTATGTTGAAATTGAGAAAATTACGAGAGAAAACGGTTTAGATGCCATTTAATTGTCTTGGGAGATGAAAGATATACTTTGTATGGGTGGTAATTAATAAATGCATATGGTTAAGAGAGAATAAATAGGGATATAGAAGGAAATGCCTTATTAAATATATATGCAAACTTTATGTTTGTGAATAAGATCATTCAAAAAATAAGAAGAGGGAGTACACAACTTTCATGATTCAGATCACCACCAGAGTCAGGCCAGATGAGATTGTTGTGATCTTTGGTCCCCAAATCAAGAAGCCAAAGACAAAGCTAAAGATCTTGTTGCTCTTCTTTCTTAGCACTCAAGACTGATCTTCCTTTCTTGTTTCTTTTGGGAATGCATGCAAAATCTTGTGCAATGTATGTGCCTTTGTGTGACAGTACATATGCATCATGCATGCAATGGCAGATCCATGTAGAGTCCTACGGGGTTAGATCTTGATCACCCTCTCAAAATTTGGCACACAAGCCGCTTGGCTATTCTGGAACTAAGAAAAGTTCCAAATATCTATATGTATGTAACATGAAGAAGGGCCTACTAAAATTTCGCAATAAAAGGAAGGCCATTGAATAAATTTTCTAAATACGGCGATGACGCGACATATGGCAATGTGGGTAATAATGTTCATAGGCATGTATGTGTGTGTATATATAGAGAGAGAGACAACATGCCAATCACATATAAGAAGGTAGAGTTTGGCGTAGCAACAAAAATATGACGTGAGCAAGAAAGAGCTACTGAGGCGGAGGTGTATATATAAACGCATGCAGGCTGCAGCATCATGTGCCGTTATAGGTAGCAACGTTAAGCACGGTAGCGCGTTGAATGCGCCTGTCCTAAAAGGGTATACTCGCTCCTGTCACAAATAAATAGTTATTGTTTTGGACGTTGATAAGGTCTTCAAAATAACATATCATCACTAATTTCTATTATAATATACCCTAATAAAATTATAATATTATGAGAGCACCTTTTGAGATAAATCTACATATATGATTTTTATGTATCTAATTTAAATATTTAAAAAGATATTAACAGTTAATGTTTTAAAAGTTTGACTGCACCTATGTCTAAAACGACAACTAATTGTGACCGGAGAGAGTAGTATTTTAGGACTTCATTTTTAAAAAATCAATATTACATCTAAAAAATATGAATGCTTTTACACATATTTATCCTAACAATATAGGTTTAAAACTAGTAAATTCAATCAAACAAGTCTAGGTAGGGGCTTTATTTCCCCCTTCCCTCGCACTCCCTCATTTTGCATAGACACCATGTAAACACATACCATGCTTGCGCTGTTTAAATATTGCAGCTGCTATTTGCGGAAACAGGGTCTAGAAACTATAGCAGAGATAGTGAATATTATAGCAGATGTAGTGGCCGATATAGCGGTTTTAGCGATGTTTTAAGTTGTGTATGCAAATTTATTGAAATGTACATGCTCTTTATGCTCATAATTTGGTACATAGTATTTATTCCATATTAGTTTAATACTTGTAGCGACCTGCATAATTAGCCTAGAATAATGACAGTAACACCATTATTACTCTAAGATAATTACACGAATCTCAGTATATTAGCTAATCAAAACATCGAGCGTATCCCATGCTTTATTAGTTAATACACTGTGTTCAGAGTGTTGCAGCTGAACAATAATTAGAGACTAAAATGGAAGCGTATTACAATCTATTGCCACGCAGACAACAAATCTAGTACATTAATTATATATAAGAGATCCAAATACAACAAAAATATAATACAAAAGTAGTAATTACTCCAAAAGACTGATGGAAGCTGATGCACTACATAACCATCAACCTAGCCCTCCTGATAGTCTATCTCCTCATGGTCTTTATCCTGAGATGAACTTCACCCTAAGCCTCATGGTCTAACCCATTAGGATCCATGTCCCAACCATACACTTGACCATAGAAGCATTTCACTAAGCAAAGGGGGATTTAGCAAGAGTAAGTACAAAAGTACTTAGCAAGCATTAATAATAAAATGAACCATATGAAATTTTACCAATCTCTATATCATAAACCTCCTCTCAAATCCATTTTCAGGAAACTAGGGTTTTATTAGGAAAATGTGGGTTTTCAATTTTAATGAAATTGCTACTAGCGCTCGTATATAAGACAGACTTAGCTTCTCTAGCCTCCAATCTAGGAGACAGGAATGATTTGACCCTGTGCAGACTTGTATCACTTTGCCCATAGTGAGACCAACCTTAGTTAAGAATACAAAATGTTTATCACTACTCAGATATTAGATCTCTAACCCTAGTAGCTAAAGAGCCATGGTATCCTTCACAATTTCCCCACCCACTCATATCCTATTAGTTGTACCCTGCTATCGCAGCAGCCCTGATACTCAATCCAAGTTTTTATACATATATAGCCTAAAAAAATCAACTACATCTAATTTTTGGTGTTACTTCATTGGGCCTTCCGATGTACCCAGCTTCACACGCGTAGTTATCTACTCTTACATAATGTGGATATCATAACATCCTCATAGGACAACCTTTCTGATCATTTCCACACACTATGGTTGATACGAATTATACAACACATTACCCAGTGTAGATGTTTATCCTTATATCATAGCCTATGTAGAGAGCCCCACCAGCAATACCTTTCTCACAGCACCATCTACCCATCACATATATAGACACATTCTCCATCACATCAATATCCATTACTACCTCAACAATTCATCAACAAACCATCACTTCAACCATCTTCGATTTATGGCTTTCTTAAAAGCATTTTTTTCATGCATTGGTGATATCATATATAACCAAATAAATTTATCAAAAATTATTAAAATGTGATCAAAATAATGCTTGCCTAAATTTGGATTAAAAAAGCGTCCTCGTACGGATTCTGAAAGAGATCACCAATCAGATTGGATTGATTTCCTGAAATTACAAAAGACCACATCTTAAGTGGCTAGATTTTTACAAGTTTTACAATGTCCAAACTCGCATTAATATTTATTACTCAATTTGCATATATGACATCTTAAGAAAATTTTAATTATTTTGAATTTTCCATGTATATTTAAAGCTTGACATTTTGTTTATTACCATTACTATGTTTTTAGCCATTATTTTAAAATTTGGTTACTACCATGATGAAGCACACGTTTTTATCTATTTTTAGAGTTTTTTTTCTTTTCTTCCTTCCCAGCCTTATCCCTTCCCATTTCCTCTCATCTCTCTCTCTGTTCATCTTCCCCATTGCTCACCAACTGGGCTCCTGCCCTACAGCCGGCCACCTAGCCCCCGTCACCGACCACTCGATCCCCTCCTCCTGCGTCGTCTTCCCCTGGTGCAGCTATAAGGTCGAGGATGCCGACTAAAGGGGGGTGAATAGGTGGCTTTTTAGAAATTACTTGTGCAGATTTCTACAAAGCAATTCACCCCTAATTACCCTAATGCCAAAACCTTAACAATTATTAATACGGAAGCGATAAACTAAGGTATTGATAATTAAATCCTAAATTAACCAGGCTCACTATGTGTACTAACTAATTATGTCTCTAATAAATATTGTGATCCTAAAGAAAAGCAATCCATCAATTTAATTCTATGAATATAAATAATGAATACAATACAAGCACAAGAGACACAATACTTTTTACCGTGGTGTTCGGAGATTAACCGGTCTCCCCTAATCCACGCTAAGGTTAGCCCAAACGAATTAGACGGCTCCACGAATTAAGCACCTACCTCGAATTCGCTAGTGATTGCTCTTTCCCCCTCTGGGTAGGCGACCACCAACTTTCACAACCTTACTGGGGCTTCTCACAACCTCCGTTGAGAGTTCCCATACATGACGCCTCCACACACCGTCTAGGTGTCGGCAAACACCAAGAGTAAGAAGTTAGGCCCTTCCGCTTGAACTTCACCTAGTGCAACACATGCACTTTAGTGACCTCCTAAGTGCAACACATGCAGTCATGCACTAGGATCCTCCTCAAGAGCAACACATACACAAGAGACTTTCAATCCACTTTCTAATTGCAACACATACAATTAGGGCTCACTTTTAGCTAAAAAAGACAAATGGAAGAAGACAATATATGCACTTCACTCCCACAAACACCCAAATGAACCAACAAACCCATATACCAGCCCTTAGCATCCTTTTATGGCCCCCTAAATGAAATCCAGCTATTGGGGGGCAAGATGGGCAAAATCAGCATTTTTCAGCACTACCGCCCTTCTAGGGCCGATATTACCGGCCTCCAGGGCAACGACTAGAAAACTAGTCGTTGCGCAGAAAACCCAGTACTACCGCAGGCAAAAGCCCGGTAGTACCGCTCGAGCAGTAGTACCGGCCTCTACAGGCGGTACTGCCGGTCTTAAGTCACCTCCAGAGCAATCTCTCTGGAAAATAACTACTGGCGGTTTGGGCCCGGTACTGCCACACCTCCGGTAGTATCGCCCATTGACCGGCGGTAGCTCTGGTCTTCAAAAATTGAGAAAATGCTTTCTTCTATAAAATAGTTACCGGCTTCACTAGCGGTACTACCAACCTCTGGTAGTACCGGCTCCCAAACAGCGGTACTACTAGCCCTGTGGTAGTACCGGCTTTACACCTGCGTAGGAAACCAGGTACTATCGTAGGCAAAAGCTCAGTAGTACCTCTCTGGAAAATAACTACTAGCAGCTTGGGTCCAGTACTACCGCACCTCCGGTAGTACCGCCCATTGACCAGCGGTAACTCCGTCCTTCAAAAACCGAGAAAATGCACTCTTCTAGAAAATAAGAACCGGCCACACGTGTGGTACTACTGACCTCTGGTAGTACCGGCTTTACACCTGCAGTACTGCCAAATTTCCAGATAAAATCAAATTTCACATAGAAATTTTTTTAAAATCAACCATCAATAAGGATTGATTCTTTGAGCCATGTGACGATCAACACATGATCAAGCAATTTGCAAAATACATTTGCAAACGAAATTCACATACTCCAAAGAATCGCATTGAACTCCAACTTATTTGCAAAACATATTCGCAAATAAACCGAAAACCTATAAGATCAATCCTCTTAGCCATATAAGGATCAGCACATGATCTTGACACTTTGCAAAACACATTTACAAATAACAAATTCATTCGATTCGAATAAAATCTTGAGCCATGAGATAATCAACACATTATCATAACACTTTGCAAAACACATTTGCGAACACTTATCTCATGCTCAAGATAAGAAGCATAACCATCAATATTTTGTAAAAACAAAGTATTTAACCCAAATGCATGAGCACTCTATTTGCAACACATGCAAATATCTAGCTCTATGCCAACAACTATTAAAATCAAGTTGCATGAGCTCTCTCCTTTTTGCAACACTTGCAAAACTTAGCTCCATGCAAAAACCACATAAACCAAATTGCATAAGCTATCTCCTTTTATTCAACACATACAAATCCATAGCTCCATGCAAAGACCAAATCAATTAAGATTCAAATAAGAAGCAAGCATGAGCTCCCTTATTTGCAATATATGCAAATACTTAGCTCATACAAAATCCAAACAAGAGAATGAGTTAGAGTGAACCAGATTTAGTTCATCAACACACGATGAAGTTTAAGCTAAAAGACTCAACCCCTCTTAATAATACGGCACCTAACTAGCAATCCAGTTCCCATCCAAACACCAAGACTAGTAAAAGACTAGGAACACACCTTAGCCCTAACTAGTTATACATTTGTCTCTAGTGATCCACTTGGAGTTTTTATGATATCCAATCATCTTCTCTCCTGGATCAAGTCTCCTTCTTCTTGTTCATCAACACATGATGAATCTTCTCTAGCTCTTCTTTTCTCTTCAAAATCTCCTCTTGAAGTTCATCAACACATGATGACTTCTCATTCCCGATTCTTTATTATCTTGGACTCAATCTACTTTCACAACTTATAGAAAAGGTTAATCCAACAAACACGGTTGCCTCAATCATTAATTGCACTCCATTAACACATAATGGATGCCCCCAAGTTCGTTTGAGCACGACCCAAATCAATTTGAATAATTAATTGTATCTTGAGTACTTTGATGCAACTAATGCTTCATTATACTTAAGAACTTTTCATTTGTCCTTAATCAACAAAGAATACCATCAACACATAATTGGTTCTTTGAATGATTGAAAGACAACCGAACTCAATTTAAATTCTATTTAAATTGATATGAGTATATATAACTATACAAGTTTCATATACTCAATTTGATGGAAAGTAATGATCCAATATATTGGAGTGGTGGAAAGGGATCAATACTTTTGAGACCATCAATTATAGAATAAACTCCATTAAATATGTGCATATAATAATTGAGCTTGGAATCAATATGCATATAATCAATCTTAGATATCATTTGAGTTTATCCTATATTTGTATGAGTATACTACAACTACATAAGTTATATATATACTCAAAGGATTGTTTCAAAGTCTTGATCCTATATATTATTTGGCAAAAGGTTATGGATCAATACTATTGAAATATCAATTTAAATTATAAACTCCCCCTCGATGTGTGCATTCATGTAATATATGGAATTGAAAACATAATGCATATTTTTTAATATATAAGCAATGAAAGAGTTCGTGTAATGTATGTGTATATGTTTTGTTTGACCGCTATGGTTTCAGGTGATTGAAATTTGAAGCTGTAGGTCTCCTAAAGATTTAGATTGTAGGTATTTGAATTTTTTCATTGTTGTAATTACTGTTGTATTTGATTTCGATGCATAAATTTTGTACAAGAAATTGTATGACATTATGGTTAATAAATAAGGATGTTGATTAGAATTGTTGACTATTTTAATTATATGCACTATTACTCTGTTGATGATCTCTTTTGCCTGATTAAAATTTTTGGTTTGTTTCAATACTAGACATAATTTAAATATACATGTAAAACTCAAAATTATCGCTATTATTTTAGAATATTGTATGGGAATATTACGTCCGCTATCTAATATCCGCTACATTGAAGCCAATACGCTTCAAGTCCCCTATCTGCTATATATTTAGCACTCTCTTCGTTTTACAATGTTTATCCATGACCTTGGTTGTTTCCTTTCAAAATGTTTGTACATTCAGGACATTAAGAGAGTTTTTTTTTTTTGTAATTTTTACATTTTCTACCCCTACTTAAATACTTTGGAAGAGATTAAGTGCTTTATGATATATCATTTAATAGGAATATGGGTGGTAATTTCTCGTTATTTTTTAAATAGTAATTCCTTGGCCTGTTCGTATGGTAAAGCATGGACAATTGGTTCAAATGAAGGGAGTACATCGGTCACAACATGCAAGTTACAAGCCCTAGGGCGATCACAGTCATTTGGATCAAATATATCAGTGGTGGAGACTAGTGAATAGTTGTTACAATACAGAAATGGAAACCAAGCATTATCTAACATGAACACATGTAGTACATGCTAGGTTGTGGTGTATTCCCTGCATTCTCTTCAAAACACGCAGCAAATAGTCATGAAAAATTCCGAAAAGAATTAGTTACATCGATACAAAATCAATCTATCGTAGCACAAAATTTTAAATCTAAATTCGATTTACACATGGAGAAAAAAATGAAAATATTGGTGAAAATGAAATCCAAAAATAAAAGAAAGGGAAGAAGATACTATTCACTAACATTTGTCTTCCCCCTAGTATTGGTTGCATTTTCAGTTGAATTTTTTTCAGGATGCTTGATTGCATCATAACGTATGTAACCAAATTTATTTTTTTTGAATTTGTATGGCTATTTAGTTCGTATTACAAGCATCATAACTTTTGTAACCAATTTTTTTGGGAATTTGTAGGACTATGTAGTTCGTATTTTGAAGAGAATGCACGGGGTACATTCTGACAGGAGGGTGGCGAGAGAAAGTGAGTGCTGTACGTTGTCGTCCCGTAACTACAGAGAGAGGCCTCCGGAAGGCACGAGCTGACAAGCCTCAGTCACCACCCCACTCCAACGCCGGTCGCCGCTCCACCCCACGCCGGTAGCCGTCGCCTCGACTCCCATGCGGCAACACCCCCACTCAGATCTGTTCGGTTTTCTTCCGTTTTTCTTCTGGCTGCTGACCTCTGCCTATTTCTTTATTTTGGTTGCGTTTTCCCATCCTAAATCTGGTTCTGATGCGTTCTGGTTGGTGCTGTAACGATCAACGGGGAATTGCTTGTAGGAAATGCTTGCAAGGGCCATTTAGATTTTGGGCTAAAATCGGTGTTCTTAGGCATTGTTAAGAGTTTCACCGCTCCGTCGTGTTACTTCAGTTTCAGTCTTTCACAGTTTCACGTTCTCCTTTTGCTTGTCTCAGCTTTCAGAGTTTCTTCGGCTTCCTCGTAGTATTTTCTTCTATTTCCTTGTCTTCTACTCTCTCTCTCTCTGTCGCTCTGTCCGTTTGTTGTGTGCAGTGTCAGTGTGCGTGTGAGAGCTCTCCTCCTCTCTCTCTCTCTCTCTCCCTCTCTCTCTCTGTGCTCCCGTTCTTCCGTCCTACAGACCAAACCCACCACCGACCGGAGAAAAAAATATCGCAGGAAGGAGGAAGGTTGGGAGGGGAGAGCGTCTCCGCCTGCCGCCCGCTTAATCGAGGTGAGCCGGGTGCTTCCGCCGTTTCACGGTTTCTTGATTCACCAACATTGCTGCGGCTGGTGGGATCTGGGGTGTTTGTTCCGCCGGTGCAATCTGCTTGCCTCGTTGGGTCTAATGGTGTCGGTTCTGTGCTGAGGCTTACTTTGAGAAGTAATGGTGTCGGTGCCAAACCTGTTGTTTACTCCACTCCCTGCGTCAGCCGAAATCATTTGGATGACATGGTTTTGCTCTTACACGGGGCTCACTTCTTCCTATTGATGTAACCATCTCTATCAATTTTTTCACAGGATAGTTCAGCTTCTTCAGTGTGGTTAGGATCTCTAGGGAGCCGTCTCCACAAATTCTGCATGTTTTAGGGGCATTATCTCTACTTTTTGGCTTCTTTTCGAGGGAGCTAAGCATTACTTTATCGCAATAATAATGCATGCTACCACAAAACTTGTTGCTGAAACCTGAAGTGGTGCTCCCAAAGCAAAAGATTTACCTCAATGAGTGCTTGCTGTGTTTGTTTCAGCTCTAATTTGTTGTACCTTGAGACTTGAGAGTAAGACGCAATTATTTTACTGCCATTTCATTGCCAGTGCCAGCTTTACATGCCGATTGTTGCAAAAATATATGTGCTAGCCATTGTTTTACAGAATATTTTCAATTAGCAACGAACTATTTCATGTACTTACATGTAAAGAAAAGCTTTAGGCCTTCTTTGGATGAGTGGTAATTCCTTGGAAGGTTTTGGGATTTAGTTCAAATTTGAACTAGATCCTAAAGTATTCCAATGAAATACCCCTAAAGTATTCCAATGAAATACCCCTAATCCAAACACCCCCTTAGTTCTAAGTTTCTGCTCTTTCTTGTTAGAATATGAAGCTTGCGAGGTGTAAACGTGGCGACGCCCTCGAAAGGAATCCACGAATTTACTTTTGCTACTTTTGATAGGATTTATTACACAATTAATAGTGTGATGTTTTGGGAAGTGTTTATGTTGTTCCAGCTTCATGTTAGCTGTATTACTGCTAGGCTCTGTCTGTTAGCTAATGCATTTTCCTCTAAAGGAGGAAGTGTTAAGCCATCAACCAATTGCCACCTTGAACTAGTTGAGCCGTTGAGATCTGTTGGGACTTAGTACAAATCTGTGAGAAGGTTCATAATCTACAGATCTCTTCCAAGTTCCATCTTTAGTAATCCTTATGCGCAGGGTGATTCTGTTTTTTCTTAGAGTTTCTCTTGTTCATATAGTTTGTTTTAAAGTTGCTTCCTCCGGATGACATAATTCTGAACCTGATGTGCATATTCTTTTTGCAAGCCCAAATTGGCGTTACATTTGTTTAATGTACTTTTTTCAGGTGCTGATGCAAGGGGTTGATTCTATCTGAGAATGTCGGTGATGTGCCCAAAATTTCGCTAGTCTCACTTCAATACGGAATACGACTACTTGGTTGTACTCTGAGGTTATAGTTGAATCTGTTGGTTCAGAACATGGGTTCACGGTTTCCATCTCACCAGCTAAGCAATGGGCTTTATGTCTCGGGCCGACCTGAGCAACCTAAGGAGAAAGCCCCGGACATTTGCTCCGCAGCTATGCCATACACTGGGGGGGACATTAAGAAATCTGGAGAGCTCGGGAAGATGTTTGATCTCCATAAAGAGAAGTCACGAAAATCTGGTCCTTTGGGTAATCAACCTTCAAGGAATACTTCATTTGGTGGTGCTGCTTCTAACTCTGGACCAGTTTCTAATGCCGTTGGTCGGTCAAACTACTCTGGTTCTATTTCATCCGCAGTTCCTGGTGCTGGAGGTTCGGCAAGGGCAAAATCTAATTCTGGACCGCTCAATAAGCATGGAGAACCAACAAAGAAATCGTCTGGTCCCCAGTCAGGAGGAGTGACCCCAATGGCTCGCCAAAATTCTGGCCCTCTACCTCCTGTTCTTCCTACAACTGGGCTGATCACATCAGGGCCTATCTTCTCTGGACAATTGAATTCATCTGGTGCTCCGCGTAAAGTATCAGGACCTCTTGATTCTACTGTTTCGATGAAGATGCGTGCCACCTCTTTTGCTCACAACCAGGCTGTTACAAATCTCAATGAGGAAGATGGTTACTCAATCAAGGGCAGCTTGCCAAAGCCAATACTCTGGGTTGTCAGTCTGCTCTTTGTGATGGGGTTCATAGCAGGTGGCTTCATTCTTGGTGCTGTTCATAATCCGATTTTGCTGGTAGCCGTCGTGGTTATATTTGGTTTTGTTGCTGCACTCTTGATTTGGAACATTTGCTGGGGAACAAGAGGTGTGACTGGGTTCGTTAGTCACTATCCTGATGCTGATCTTAGAACTGCAAAAGATGGTCAGTATGTGAAGGTTACTGGGGTATGTGAAATACTGATCCAATTGTTGGAGTTATTCAATTATTCTGCTTTTCCATCCTTTATTGTTTTGCATTTAGTTTCTCCCTTTTGATTTTGTCTTATATCTGATTTCTTGTGTTAGAATTAATTCTCAAATTACATTGTTTCTTGGTGGAATTGCACACACACATGAAATGAACCCTTTTATAATCTGGCTAGTCCTTTTACCATCATATCTCTTTCCAGTTCTGTCACAGCATGTTTCTGAACTGCTGTGTTAACTCACAGTATGGTAATGCCACCAACTGTTTCAGTATTAACTATTAAGGTAATTCATATATATATATATATATATAGAGAGAGATTTGTCATTCAAAGCACGGATCTTTGCTCCAGGCCGATTTTTGAAATCCGTGACAAAATGTTCGATCCGAACCGTTCATCTTCTTCATCTTGTTGAAATGTAGCTGACCAAATTTTATTTTTGAATTTGTTTACTATTTGTTTTGCATTTTCTAAAATCAGCCTTTTGGATGGTCCAAAACTAATTAGATCGCTGATTTTAGAAAATGCAAAACAAATAGTAAACAAATTAAAAAAAATAAAAATGCTACATTTCAACAAGATGAATGGTTCGATCGAACATTTTGTCTGATTTCAAAATCAAGCACGGATTTTACATGCTTTGAAAAACTCTCTCTCTCTCTATATATATATATATATATATGGGACATATCCAGGCAATCATGATTTTGGTACAATCACCAATCCAACTAAGAAAAGTTTCAAAAAATTCTGAAAAAAAATCATGGATGTACATCTCATCTTACCCCATCTACATATAAAATTTCATGATCAAATTCGTCCCATCTTACCCCATCTACATAGAAAATACTTTACATCGTTTTCGAAAAAAACTTTAGATGCAGATGACACACACAAAAAGCTCCTCTGCTCTTATAGTTTTGATGAGTATCATGGACAGATAACATCACACTTGAAACCAACATGTTTGTTTTCCTAGTACAAGGACTTGAGATTGATGGAGCATCTTGTAATCTAATAATTTCTCTGCAAATGATTTATTCATTTCGTAGTTAGCTTATGGTTACAACATCTTTAAGCACTAGCACTTATTTTATTGTCAGTAATAGCCAGTCCTCATTTAGCATATTGAACTTCACAGGTTGTTACTTGTGGAAATTTCCCCCTCGAGTCCTCATTTCAAAGGGTTCCAAGATGTGTGTACACTTCGACTTGCTTGTATGAGTATAGGGGTTGGGACTCAAAATCTGCTAACACTCATCATCGCCAATTTACCTGGGGACTACGGTCAATGGAGGTGAGTTTCTTTTTAACTGGATAATTGAAGAAAAAAAAGATCGTCATGAAGATGTGGAACATCATGATGAGCTCCTAAAATTATGTGATACGATGAGAATTTCATTGAAGAATGCCAACTACCTCTTATCACATTAATCCTGCCTCCTCCAAGTCCACTTACATTTTCATTTTCCTTGCAACAATGGCAGCGACATGCGGTCGATTTCTACATCTCTGATTTCCAATCTGGGCTGCGAGCATTGGTTAAAACAGGATATGGTGCACGGGTAGCCCCATACGTCGATGAATCTGTTGTTATTGACATAAACCCAGAAAACAAGGACATGTCTCCTGAGTTTCTGAGATGGCTCCGGGAAAGGAATCTCTCAAGTGATGATCGGATAATGCGCCTAAAAGAAGGGTACTCATTTGTTTGTTCTCGTTTTGCATCTGGAATGCACGAGCATGAAATCATTTCCATGACAGTCACAGCCTGTTAAATAATAGTTATCAATTTCATTTGACATGCCCATTTACACTGCAGATATATCAAGGAGGGCAGCACTGTGAGTGTTATGGGGGTTGTTCAAAGGAACGACAATGTGCTGATGATTGTTCCTCCATCTGAACCCTTCTCCACTGGCTGTCAGTGGACCAAGTGCATCCTCCCAACAAGCCTTGATGGACTGGTCATGATATGTGAAGACACATCGAACGTTGATGTAATACCAGTTTAGCTAGCTCTGTTCTGGCAGTTCACTGGGAAAAGGAAAATTGCCTGTCAAAATATTTGACTTTGGATTTGCTTCGTGGGATGTTAGAATCGAAAAGAAACGTGCAAATGCAGGGTGTCATTATGGTTAAGTACAATATTGGTGGTCAGTTACTTGGGGTATGGTTGTATAGTATCTTATGTATTTTGCTCTTTTCTTGGTTGAGCTATGAATACTTGTAACATGGATGGCTTCAGTACTACCATGGAACTGTTTGGAGTTTTAGTGGAATCGAGTTCAATTTTTTTTTTCTTTTTGGTGTAGAATTCCAGCGATATCACAAACTATTCCAGTTGCCCTTTCTGTAGCTATTATACAAAATTCCATCTCTCATGGTAGGTATATTTTTTCATAAAGAACGCAAATTTGTTGTTGTATTTCGCCCCAGGTTGTGTTGATGTGTTTGGCGTTTGGTCATGCAAGATGTGATTATCTGAATCGGGTAGTTAGCCAATATGTTTGGTTTTCTTGATGCAAGTTGACACCAGACAGAGGGTATGAAAAAGAGTCATGGGCATGGGCATATGCTTACAGGAGCAGGCAACTTTTCACTTTATTCTCTGTTTCAAAGGACACTTCCTGTCTGTTCGGTGGTAAGAAACTCCTGGTATGATTGATCATTGACCTGCCTTTCGGTGCCGTGTGAAGTGGTTTGATTTCCATGTCGCCCCTTCTTTTTCCAAACCAAACCAAACCTTCCAAAAAAAAAATTATGGCATTACATACGATGGGAATTTCGTGGTGAATTTGCCAACAACGTTCTGTTCGTCTCCGCTCAATGCAACGTACCTGTTTCTGAGCCCCCAAAAAAAAAAAGAAAGAAAGAAAGAAAAAACATTTTAGCTGTTCAGTTTGCTCTACGATTCAGGCCAAGAACCTACTATATATTCGAAGCTCATGGCACTGGCAGTGGTGAATGTGGCAATGGCTTGCGGTTAGTGGTGGTCCTGGTGGGGTGAAAACGATGGCAACAACCAACTAGAGCAATGGAACTGACTAGACCTTAAACTACGTTTGGCGGCCAACAACGCTACAAGATAGCAGCGTCGTTGGAATGTGCAGGCAGAGGTGGGGATGGATAGATGGGAGAGGAGATGGCCGGCCGTTAGTGAGGTCGCTAGTAGATTCTTCTTGACGATGGAAAAAGCTTCTCGCTCTTGTTAAAATTTCTGTCTCTCTCGGCACTTCCTTCCGCCCGTAGCAACGCGTGAGCCCGCAGAGCATCTAGTTTCAAGATTGTTCCCGAATTTAGCCTACCGTGCCCAACTGCCCATCTAAGTTGTAAGGTTCATAGGTCCCATCTGCCGGTTGGAAGAATATCATGCGCAAATTACCCACTTTTCCATAAAAAGGTTGCAAATTCCACCCATGGTTGTTACATCAACACAATACAGAATCACAAGATCAACGTCAATGTGTGACGCATTAAGTTAGAGGTTTAACACCAACATTTGCACGGTTGCACTTTTGAACAGAAAGCAACAACCGGCGGGTGTTGTCCGGCCGGCACCTAGGTGGCCTGGTCCCTTGTCTACGTCACGTGTTTTGCTTGCTGTTGTAACATATCTATTGAATTTCATGTACCAACCAATTTACCTAAAAGCTTAAGCTAACGAGAAAATGTAGCAACATACCTCAACACTCCCCATGTCTAGGCTTCACCAGGCTGAAGATGTGGACTCAAAGTGAGTCATAATTATTTTTACTAAAACATCGCGTTAGCAGGTCTTGAACTCGTGATCTTTTAACTATGATACCATGCATATTGAGTTTCATGCATCAACGGATTCACCCAAAATCTTAAGCTAACAGGGAAATGTAGTAATATACTTCAACAGCAACCACAGCCACAACTTCGAAGGCAAGGGTAAATAAAATCCCCAAAGAAAAATAGGACAGGAAAATGATGCACGAGCAACAAGTTTTACATACTAATAGACTTCTAGAGGGTACCCAAATTTAATTGAATTGTTATCTCTATGGTGCCTTGAATTCTTAATCTTGCAACGATTTGTTCAAATGAATCAATGATGTAGCTTCAAATCAAATTTTACACTAGTTACAGAAAAGATATTATGCAAAAAATAGAGAAATTACATAAGCTAATCAAACATACAAGAACTGCAACATTAAAAATGATTTAGTTTCCTATATTCAACTCAAAATTTACATAAAATTCTAATTTAAATGATTAAACATTTTTTTCCAGAGCTACTACACTATTTCATCTGAATTTTACCATAGTATAGTGTTGCTGCAATAAATAAAAGAAAAATGGTACAGGATTGACATATTTCTTGCCAAAAGTTACATAAAGATACATTTTTTAGTAGCAAGAATAACTTTAAAATGACTCAATATTATTATATATTCAACTCATAATATATGAAATTCTAGTTACTTGGTTCCAGTATTACTTTACGTGTTTACGCTACACTGCAACATCGCTCTAGACAATTGTAAGATTAGTAATTCATATTATGTTGGAATAGGAAGACCCAAAAGTTGACTACATTCGTAACTCTACCACCGGGTATTCCCAATTTTAGAATAATAAAAGTAATTGCAAAGTTCACCCACTATAGATTGTGTCGCTCATTCAGGTTTGTCACTTTCTTTCATAGATTGTCCGATGTGAAAGTTTTGGTGGCTCTCTCCCCTTCTCCGTCTATCTGATAGAAACTTTCCACATTTACAGCAAGTAAAAATTTATTGTTACAAAAGTTGTAGGAATTCTCAACAATGATGTGATCAAGTTGAATAAGGAGCAAATATATCAATCAGAGCTTCAATCATAAGTCAAAATGTTTAATGTTGGTGAATAACATGGCTGCCTCTTCTCATTTGAGATTACAGTAACCACGGGATAGATGTTAAAGAAACACTACAAGAAGCATAGGGACTGTTGTCCCAGTGGCCAACCTTGAGCTTCAGTAAAAGTGTAAAACTACTGTATACAGTAGCAGCCGTACTCGAGATACAGACCTATGTCAGTGTCTGCAAGTACATCGCATTTAGCAATATTATCAAGGCGCTGGTGGTGGTGACTCCAGCAAGTAACAAAATTTGGGAGTAAAAAACCAGCTGAAATTCTACAAGAAGACAACACCGGGATGAAATATAGTCTATCAAGAATCTACATAATCACATTCGGATAAAAAATAGTAGCAAAGGCACCTAAGTGAATGGAGAAAACCTTTCAGAGCTTGCATACATCCTGGTGCTGAAGCCTGCAGGGACCCCTTGCTGTCACAATGTGGATCTGAACAAGAGTTCCCATTTTTTTTCTCTGATGTATGATCCGACACTCATTCCGCAAATGGTCCCCAAGGGCAGATGATCCAAAGAACTGTTGGTCGCATTATCACAGCATTAATGCGCACATGCCAATAACCTGCATATCGATGCGCCGTTACAAGACTCAGAAGCGATATAGCATCCATGGACCCAAGATGAAACCAGTGCCCTCGTCTGTCGAAAATTTTGCGTTGTATGGTGCTGCCAGTGTGACCCAGACGCCATCATGAGCTCAATTCAATGCAACAGGTTCTCTGCATGTGAGTATGTTACAATTCAAGGGCTGCATACAGACATGGTCCTCCTGTACCGAGCCAACTTGTGACTGGGGTGCAAAGATCAATAACAGCTCTCCAGATGGTCCCTAGCAATCCTAAATCATGTCATTTTAGTTTATCATTGATGACAACAATATCATTCTTTTCATGAGCATATGAAAACCCATAAGGCTAATGAAACAACAATCCTTTCCAGATGGTATTGATTGGCATTCTTTGGAAACATATGCATCTGACAAAGGAAAGACAATTTGAGCCCATATACAGACGAATTCATTCTTAATGGCAAAATAACTTTAGATCGTTTTCCTTTCACAGATCAGCGACAGGTATGCACCCATACACAATTGACAGACAAGCGCCACTTAATCACAATGGCCAAAATCTGGGAGGTGAAAAGTCAACATGGAGATCTTGATAATCACAGTAGGGAGATATTTAGATTTATTATCAAACAATTCTGACAACAAGAACTACACAAGATGGCATTATTAGGACCTAAACATCAAACCTAAGAAATTATAGGACTCATAGTGAACAACATACAGATTCTACAGATGCAGCACAAGCTCCACTTGATACAGCTGCCCATCAAACCTCAAGCCCAATGCTTCGGCAGGGTGCACAAGGCCATTAACCATTCCACCAAAAATATACACACAGCAACCAGAAGTATCTACACATGCCCCATGGAAGGACCTGGAATTTGGGCATTGACCATCAATCCTTAGTTTTTTCCACATCCGTTTTGTCATTTTCTCGGAACCTGACTCAAACTGAAGTAGAGCTGGTAAATCTAAGATCCAGAAGTCATCCTTCCGTTGCCTTTGTGAGTCCTCCCCACCATATACAAGGATTTTGCTTCCCAAGACAAGTGCTGCTGAATGCCCAACCCTTGGAAAAGGCATCTCACCTAAAAGACTAGACAAGTCATACTTTAGCTCCTTCCATTGTGGGTGATGATCACTAATATCAAGCAGCCAGACATCATTAAGCACCTCAAATTCTGACCCTCTACCAGCAAAAAGAACCATGCGTGTCTTGCCAATCCAGGTTAAAGTGTGACCAGAGCGAGGTGGAGGCAAAGGCCCAGTGTTCCCTATTTGGTGCCAACTGCCAGAACGGAGGCCATTGGAGAGATCAAGAAGCCATGTATCACCAAGCCGACTGCCATACAGCCCTATCCCACCGTGAATCACAATGAAATTATCATCCACGCAGCAGGCTGCGTGGGCTCCACGAGGAGATGGTGCAAGTGGGCCTACATCCAGCAGTCTCCATGAGATCCTCATCCTGCGAGGTTCTTCACAAATGACTTGGCCAATCCATGTGTCATTCATACGCTGCCCACGATCATTAATCCCACCAAACAGGACTAACGCATCACCAACTATAGTGCATGAATGACCAAAACGACCACTTGGAGTGCCAGAGGCTAATTGCTGCCAGCTAAGTACATTGGACGATCTATTTCCAGCTCCATTTCCAACATATGTCACCCAAGTATCATCAAGATGGCGACCTAACTAGAGCAATAGAGAACATCAGACAACTCTGGAGTCAGAAAGCATGAAAGATTAGGATAGAATCCAATCAATATGTCTTCATAACAGTAACAAAAGCATAACAGATTTGTACAATGATTTATAACTTGTAACAGTATGCAACCATTCTATTGTGTACAAAGAAAGAAAAAAAGGGGCAAATCTCTGACATAACTGCATAATGAAAACAGAACATAGCTAAACTAGAAACCATTGTCTGAAGAATCACTAGTCTATTTAATGAACAACTGAGGAGAGGTGTGCAGATGTAAACTCATCCTGTGGAGGGCCTACACTATCAATAAAAAAGAGCAACACAATTATGGTGGATTGAGCATTGAAATTTCTAGTGCATCAGGTGTAATTGTCTGTCTGTGTGACAGTGCCTGTTAGTTTTGCCCTTTCCTTCTTGTTTGTATCCAAATCAATGCAATCAGACAAGGCTCACTGTCAGATAAAATATAATCAACGCAATCCATGCAATTTGAAATTGCCAATGATCAAAAGCATCATTTACCAGCCATCTCTACTGAGGTATATATGTATTCATGAAATGAGAGTATGACATTTTTTCACGGAATAAAATTTGACAGTTTCATCAATTAACATCTTTAGTGAAAAGAAAACTCTTACAATACCTGAGCAGAAATATCCACATCATTTTCACAGCAGAAATTATGCTTTATTTGCAATTTTTGATAGTGTTTGCATACTAGCTAGAGCTAGTCTTGACTAAGCATTTTCTTTTTTGCGAGGGACTAAGCAATATGTGAAAGATGGAGTTCCAAAATGTTGCTAGAGTATTCACGTACAATTATTAAAACTCAATATTATTTTGAATATGTTAACCAGAACATATCCATGCAAGTGTGACATGTATGCATGATATCACTTTGCACAAAACATATTCCTAAAGCATACTTCTGCCTTGAGATCTTTTTTTTTTGGCCCGGGGTGACCTCACGTATGCTGCATATTAAATAGCTTTTTGTTTTTCTTTTCCATTGAGGCACTTACAAATATAATATGAGTAGGTTGCTCACCTTTCCCTAACAACTTAAGCTTTAGGGTGAATTGGTTAGTGCATGAAACTTAGTATAGTATCAATGCAAATAGGTCCAAAGTTCGAACTATGAGCGTTTTATTAAAATAATAATAATAATAATTGTGGTGTGGATGTGACTAGGCTGGGCTCGTGGTTGTGCATCAGCACCTTTGCATGCACCCGCTGTAACCGACTTGCACCTACGCCCTGACTGCACAGCACCATGTATAATCCATTCATAGGCCTGAATAAGCTTAGACATGAGGGTGGGTGGTGAAATATGAGTAAATTGGCCACCTTTCCCTAACAGTGTAAGATTTTGATTGAACTTGTCAGTGCATGAAAGTCAATAGGTTTGGTTTTAACAGGTCGATGCTACAGGAAAAGGACACCAGTACATAGCTTTGGCCTGTTTCCAAGTACAAAATTGCAAATTGCAATATAGCATACTGCAGTTGTGAAATCTGGTTAATAATAAAGCTAACCATAGAATGGAATATAAAGGACTAAAGCATTCTACTAGGGAGTAACAAGCCAGTACCAAATGTAACTTAACAGATAATAACTATTGTTTGACAAAAGTTTGTAGGTGGTAACTACTAACTAATTCTTCCCTTGAGGTAGGCACTACTCAATGACAAGAAGGTGTTTCTTTTAGCTTTGCTGAAAAAGGCTCCTAAAAACAACGCAGGTCTCAATACCAACCACTACATCTATGATCAATAAATTACAAAAGATGTTGAGCACAAAAGACTATCGCCTCAATTAAAACTTGCTTTTATTTATATTTCTTCAACCTACTAGACCGAATACTGAGATCATATTCAACCTACTAAATAAGGTGATCAACCAACTTAGCCCAATATTACATGGTGTTCACATTTAATTAGAAAGACCCAAAGAAAAATCTTCAATATAAATATTAGTAGACAAAAAAAAAAGAAACTACAAATAATGAAAAGCAACCTATAATCGGACCAGCAACAAAATGAAATAATAAAACTAGCTAGATAGGCCTAAAGCGGTTATTAGGGCATAACAAGTTCTTCAACCTCAATAAAGGTGACATAAATTGATTTTCCGCGTCAGTGCAGTATAGAAGTGAGGCTATGAGATTTTATTTTATTTTATTTTGTATTTTTTTCTGAGGGAGTGAGACTATGAGATTGACTGGCCTCCATATTGTTTCTGTATTGGGTCAAATAGTCTTGATCAGAGCTACACTTACGGATTTAAAAATTAGTCTAATCAAATATAATACTCTCCAAAATCACCAAAAGTTCCTCCAACCATATTTACTGAGCTAAGCCGCAGGGAGGCTCTCCAAACATTTGTATAACCTAAGAATGTCATTGATCATGCTACCATTATGATCAGCTTCCGATTTGTTATCTTAATCTGGAACAAACAAAGCAGCCATGTCTCATCCTAAATTAACCACCTCTGACACTACTAAGGTATCTACGTATAAGGATCTCCGAATTATTTGCAGATTCCGAGCAACTTATCATAGCCAAATCAACTACAATTCTTCATGCCGTACTACGAAGCACACACAAAGCAGTCATCGTTTAACCTTGACAAACGATTTCTAAATCAAGAAAGAACTGGTGAAGCTATATGAGTACAATTACCTCCCTCGCAGCCACCGCCGAAGAGCACGAGCCAGCCGGCGACAAGGTTGAGCGAGTGCGACGCGCGGGGCCGCGGCGAGGCGCCCTTCACCGGGACCCGGCGCGCGGACAGGGCGCCGAGCCGGGCGACGTCGGCGTAGAGGCGCCGCCACGGCATGCCGCGCCGCCGCTCGGCGAGCGCGGCGGCGGCGCGCGCCCCCAGTCGCGGCGACAGAGCGACTCCCAGAGCGCGTCGGAGGAGGCCCACGCGCGGAAGGCGCGGCAGGTGGCGGCGAAGGAGAGCACGGCCTTGGCAGGGAGCAGCCGCAAGATGGAGAGCACCTGGTCGTAGCCCAGGCGCGCGATTGGCGGCGGCCACGCCGTCGAGGCGACTGCCTCCATCGCTCACCGCCACCTCCTATCGGTTCTTGGCCCTCGCCTTCTACGATCGCCCAGGGTTCTCACCATTTCTTGGTCCTTGCCTCCTAAGGCGACATGGTTCTTGGTAAATCCCTCCTCGAGTACTTGTACCTAGGATTTCTTGCTTTCTTCAGCTTGATTGGTGCTTGGATTCTATGAGAAGTGGCTTGATGCCTCACTTGGTGGGTGAATTCTTGGGTGCAATGGATGATTCTCCACTAGGCTAATGGAGGTGAGGTTGGTGCTTGAGGCACTGGGGCATTGGGGGAGGGAGGGAAGTGGAGGTGGAGGGCAGTGTGGCCTCCTTGCTTGTGGTGGTGGTGATCGCCCGGGGAAGAAAGGGAGTGGAGGGCTAAAATTTTTGTGCTTTGGCTGTTTCTTGGGTATTTTACCTACTTTTCACTATATTTTACCTACCTTTTAACTTTCTGAATTTTCACACTAAAATTTTTAATCTTAAGCTGCGCCTCACCTCAAGAGGAAACAGTAAAAATATGGTTTATGAAATTGCAGTTTTTGAGCAAATTATGTCTGAGCAGCCATAGAAATATGCTTGATACCTTATCTGGAGTATAAGAATTTTGTAGAAATCCTATAGAAATTGTCTTATGTATTGTAAAATTTATAAAAATTCTTCTGTTTTCAACAGGCCATAAAGTTTATGTAAAATATATGTGCTAAACTGCTTGTTTTAAATGGAGTAAATTGTTCTGTATGCATTTGAATTTCTTCAGTCGTGTCACTTAGATTTCTAAAGCTAGATGTTAGTCAGAGAAGTCCTAGCATTTACTTTGATTGGTCCATGTATGTTGCTTCATCAAGTAATTAAAAGCCTATGTAATTGCTGTCGGAATCTTAGCAGCGCTATCATTAACATACCTATATGTGCAAGAATTGGAGAGCAACCGGCATGGCCACTTGTCACTTTGCACTTTTGCAAAAAAATCCTTCCATTTCTCCGAAATTACGGATAGATCTGTGCAATTTCCTAAGAGACAAAGATATTTTTTTCACTTGCGTTTAGGTCCTGGCCGGTATTTTACGGAAAAAGCCTCCGTTAGTTTCAAATCGCGAACAAGCCCTTTTCTAATTTTTCGGGATAGTAACAGTCCAAAAAATAACATCCGTCCCCGCTTACGTTCAGTCCTTTCTCCGTTTTCCGGAAAAATGTTTTCGCCAGAAAAACGGAAACAATTTTTCGCCACCAAAAACCGGAAAAATGTTTTCAAAAACGCAGATTCATCGAAGTTTTATAGCAACTTATGTATTTGCCAACGGATCATGTATCGGGTTTTTAAAAAATGTAGATTCGTCATGATTTATAGCGACGATGGATTGACGGTGGGTCCTAACGACCCATTTTTTAGCAAAGCAATAAAAAAAGGAAAAATATTTTCGACACCAAAGCTAAACAATGTTTTCGTCCATGATCAGCTGGGTCCTAACGACCCATTTTTTTAACAAACACAACAAAAAACCCGAAAAAATGTTTTCAAGACTTCAAAAACGAAAACAATGTTTTCGTCACCAAAACAGTTCATCAAGGTTTGTATCAACTTACGGTGAACACGTAGAGTATTAGGCTCGATAAAAGAATGTTGTCATCTCGATAATTTTTTCCCTTTTCCTGGACTATTTTTGAGGTTGGTGGTTTTGTAAAATAAAAAGTTTATTTTTCCGGCGCATCTATCGAAATTCAGCCAAGATGAATAGCTTTTCTACCTAGTATATTCAAATAGGCGTAAATACCAAATTAACCAAAACTCGCCTTTGATACTCAAAAGGGTTAGAATAAGGTGAAGTGTTATATTCATATACCAAAACATAACTCCACAACTCTTCTAATTGAACAGGAAAATTGATGGTGATGGTGTTAGTTTGGAGGGGAATAATTTGTCGGATTTTGGAAGGTTTTGGAGGGGGCCAGTGGAGATCGGACAGAATACTTGTTTCCAGAGCATGAGTGGGGCAGGGTTTTGATTGATGTCTTGATGCCTTGTGATAATGAAGCTTTCATCTCCATCTGAGGAAGGCCTCTTCTTTTGCTCTTATCACACTGTGTCGATCACACTCATCGTCTATCCTGAGTTTGTATATATAAACAAAAACTTCGAACATTCTGAATGTGTCCTTTTAAAGCAAGAATCCTGATCGGTGCTATGTTTTTAACTGTTCAAAAACTTCAAAGAACTCTTGTGAGTGCCAAGATTGATTTCACTAGGATGCCATACGACTCTATCTCTCGGATATTTTTCACCAAATTTTTCTTAAAAGAAACAAACAATCTTCTTTTGTAACACATCTCAAGTCAAACAAATTCGTCCTGTTATATACACATACAAATAAAAACTTCAAAACATTATAAATGCTGTGTTTGAAACAAGATCTTGGTCAAATGATATGTTTTCGACTGTTCAGAAACTTAAAAAAAATCCTCTAGCATGTCTGCATGTGGTTAGACACGTTTATTCTTGAGAGAACATGGATGCCATGAGGATTGAAGATTACTAGCAATAATAGCGCTATTCTGTTTGCACCGCAGTTTTGTAGAGTCGATAGGACCCATCGGCGAATCCATAGGTTGCTATAAACCTTCGATTAAATCTATGTTTTTTTAGAAAACGGAAATTTGGTTGAATTTTCGATCTCCGTCTATAAACCTTCGCCGAATCGTGTTTTTTGTGGTGGAAACATTTTTCCGGAAAAGCATGTTTTTTGGTGGCGAAAATATTTTTTCCGGAAAAGCGAGGTGATAAGTTGCTATAAACCTTGACGAATCTGTGTTTTTTTGTGGAAAATATTTTTCCGGAAAAGCGTGTTTTTTGGTAGCGAAAATATTTTTCCGGAAAAGCAGGTCGGTAGGACCGATTGGCGAATCCATGGGTTGCTATAAACTTTTGAGCAACAATTATGGTGGATTGAGCATTGAAATTTCTAGTGCATCAGGTGTAATTGTCTGTCTGTGTGACAGTGCCTGTTAGTTTTGCCCTTTCCTTCTTGTTTGTATCCAAATCAATGCAATCAGACAAGGCTCACTGTCAGATAAAATATAATCAACGCAATCCATGCAATTTGAAATTGCCAATGATCAAAAGCATCATTTACCAGCCATCTCTACTGAGGTATATATGTATTCATGAAATGAGAGTATGACATTTTTTCACGGAATAAAATTTGACAGTTTCATCAATTAACATCTTTAGTGAAAAGAAAACTCTTACAATACCTGAGCAGAAATATCCACATCATTTTCACAGCAGAAATTATGCTTTATTTGCAATTTTTGATAGTGTTTGCATACTAGCTAGAGCTAGTCTTGACTAAGCATTTTCTTTTTGCGAGGACTAAGCAATATGTGAAAGATGGAGTTCCAAAATGTTGCTAGAGTATTCACGTACAATTATTAAAACTCAATATTATTTTGAATATGTTAACCAGAACATATCCATGCAAGTGTGACATGTATGCATGATATCACTTTGCACAAAACATATTCCTAAAGCATACTTCTGCCTTGAGATCTTTTTTTTTGGCCCGGGGTGACCTCACGTATGCTGCATATTAAATAGCTTTTTGTTTTTCTTTTCCATTGAGGCACTTACAAATATAATATGAGTAGGTTGCTCACCTTTCCCTAACAACTTAAGCTTTAGGGTGAATTGGTTAGTGCATGAAACTTAGTATAGTATCAATGCAAATAGGTCCAAAGTTCGAACTATGAGCGTTTTATTAAAATAATAATAATAATAATTGTGGTGTGGATGTGACTAGGCTGGGCTCGTGGTTGTGCATCAGCACCTTTGCATGCACCCGCTGTAACCGACTTGCACCTACGCCCTGACTGCACAGCACCATGTATAATCCATTCATAGGCCTGAATAAGCTTAGACATGAGGGTGGGTGGTGAAATATGAGTAAATTGGCCACCTTTCCCTAACAGTGTAAGATTTTGATTGAACTTGTCAGTGCATGAAAGTCAATAGGTTTGGTTTTAACAGGTCGATGCTACAGGAAAAGGACACCAGTACATAGCTTTGGCCTGTTTCCAAGTACAAAATTGCAAATTGCAATATAGCATACTGCAGTTGTGAAATCTGGTTAATAATAAAGCTAACCATAGAATGGAATATAAAGGACTAAAGCATTCTACTAGGGAGTAACAAGCCAGTACCAAATGTAACTTAACAGATAATAACTATTGTTTGACAAAAGTTTGTAGGTGGTAACTACTAACTAATTCTTCCCTTGAGGTAGGCACTACTCAATGACAAGAAGGTGTTTCTTTTAGCTTTGCTGAAAAAGGCTCCTAAAAAACAACGCAGGTCTCAATACCAACCACTACATCTATGATCAATAAATTACAAAAGATGTTGAGCACAAAAGACTATCGCCTCGAATTAAAACTTGCTTTTATTTATATTTCTTCAACCTACTAGACCGAATACTGAGATCATATTCAACCTACTAAATAAGGTGATCAACCAACTTAGCCCAATATTACATGGTGTTCACATTTAATTAGAAAGACCCAAAGAAAAATCTTCAATATAAATATTAGTAGACAAAAAAAAAGAAACTACAAATAATGAAAAGCAACCTATAATCGGACCAGCAACAAAATGAAATAATAAAACTAGCTAGATAGGCCTAAAGCGGTTATTAGGGCATAACAAGTTCTTCAACCTCAATAAAGGTGACATAAATTGATTTTCCGCGTCAGTGCAGTATAGAAGTGAGGCTATGAGATTTTATTTTATTTTATTTTGTATTTTTTTCTGAGGGAGTGAGACTATGAGATTGACTGGCCTCCATATTGTTTCTGTATTGGGTCAAATAGTCTTGATCAGAGCTACACTTACGGATTTAAAATTAGTCTAATCAAATATAATACTCTCCAAAATCACCAAAAGTTCCTCCAACCATATTTACTGAGCTAAGCCGCAGGAGGCTCTCCAAACATTTGTATAACCTAAGAATGTCATTGATCATGCTACCATTATGATCAGCTTCCGATTTGTTATCTTAATCTGGAACAAACAAAGCAGCCATGTCTCATCCTAAATTAACCACCTCTGACACTACTAAGGTATCTACGTATAAGGATCTCCGAATTATTTGCAGATTCCGAGCAACTTATCATAGCCAAATCAACTACAATTCTTCATGCCGTACTACGAAGCACACACAAAGCAGTCATCGTTTAACCTTGACAAACGATTTCTAAATCAAGAAAGAACTGGTGAAGCTATATGAGTACAATTACCTCCCTCGCAGCCACCGCCGAAGAGCACGAGCCAGCCGGCGACAAGGTTGAGCGAGTGCGACGCGCGGGGCCGCGGCGAGGCGCCCTTCACCGGGACCCGGCGCGCGGACAGGGCGCCGAGCCGGGCGACGTCGGCGTAGAGGCGCCGCCACGGCATGCCGCGCCGCCGCTCGGCGAGCGCGGCGGCGGCGCGCGCCCCCAGTCGCGGCGACAGAGCGACTCCCAGAGCGCGTCGGAGGAGGCCCACGCGCGGAAGGCGCGGCAGGTGGCGGCGAAGGAGAGCACGGCCTTGGCAGGGAGCAGCCGCAAGATGGAGAGCACCTGGTCGTAGCCCAGGCGCGCGATTGGCGGCGGCCACGCCGTCGAGGCGACTGCCTCCATCGCTCACCGCCACCTCCTATCGGTTCTTGGCCCTCGCCTTCTACGATCGCCCAGGGTTCTCACCATTTCTTGGTCCTTGCCTCCTAAGGCGACATGGTTCTTGGTAAATCCCTCCTCGAGTACTTGTACCTAGGATTTCTTGCTTTCTTTAGCTTGATTGGTGCTCGGATTCTATGAGAAGTGGCTTGATGCCTCACTTGGTGGGTGAACTCTTGCGTGCAATGGATGATTCTCCACTAGGCTAATGGAGGTGAGGTTGGTGCTTGAGGCACTGGGGCATTGGGGGAGGAAGTGGAGGTGGAGGGCAGTGTGGCCTCCTTGCTTGTGGTGGTGGTGATCGCCCGAGGAAGAAAGGGAGTGGAGGGTAAAATTTTTGTGCTTTGGCTGTTTCTTGGGTATTTTACCTACTTTTCACTATATTTTACCTACCTTTTAACTTTCAGAATTTTCCCACTAAAATTTTTAATCTTAAGCTGTGCCTCACCTCAAGAGGAAACAGTAATAATGTGGTTTATGAAATTGCAGTTTTTGAGCAAATTATGTCTGAGCAGCCATAGAAATATGCTTGATACCTTATCTGGAGTATAAGAATTTTGTAGAAATCCTATAGAAATTGTCTTATATATTGTAAAAATTATAAAAATTCTTCTGTTTTCAACAGGCCATAAAGTGTATGTAAAATATATGTGCTAAACTGCTTGTTTTAAATGGAGTAAATTGTTCTGTATGCATTTGAATTTCTTCAGTCATGTCACTTAGATTTATAAAGCTAGATGTTAGTTAGAGAAGTCCTAGCATTTACTTTCTGTAGGTCCATGTATGTTGCTTCATCAAGTAATTACAAGCCTATGTAATTGCTGTCGGAATCTTAGCAGCGCTATATATTCAAATAGGCGTAAATACCAAATTAACCAAAACTCGCCTTTGATACTCAAAAGTGTTAGAATAAGGTGAAGTGTTATATTCATATACCAAGACATAACTCCACAACTCTTCTAATTGAACAGGAAAATTGATGGTGATGGTGTTAGTTTGGAGGGGAATAATTTGTCGGATTTTGGAAGGTTTTGGAGGGGGCCAGTGGAGATCGGACAGAATACTTGTTTCCAGAGCATGAGTGGGGCAGGGTTTTGATTGATGTCTTGATGCCTTGTGATAATGAAGCTTTCATCTCCATCTGAGGAAGGCCTCTTCTTTTGCTCTTATCACACTGTGTCGATCACACTCATCGTCTATCCTGAGTTTGTATATATAAACAAAAACTTCGAACATTCTGAATGTGTCCTTTTAAAGCAAGAATCCTGATCGGTGCTATGTTTTTAACTGTTCAAAACTTCAAAGAACTCTTGTGAGTGCCAAGATTGATTTCACTAGGATGCCATACGACTCTATCTCTCGGATATTTTTCACCAAATTTTTCTTAAAAGAAACAAACAATCTTCTTTTGTAACACATCTCAAGTCAAACAAATTCGTCCTGTTATATACACATACAAATAAAAACTTCAAAACATTATAAATGCTGTGTTTGAAACAAGATCTTGGTCAAATGATATGTTTTCGACTGTTCAGAAACTTAAAAAAAATCCTCTAGCATGTCTGCATGTGGTTAGACACGTTTATTCTTGAGAGAACATGGATGCCATGAGGATTGAAGATTACTAGCAATAATAGCGCGCTACGCTGCGCCGTTTTGTAGAGTCGATAGGACCCATCGGCGAATCCATAGGTTGCTATAAACCTTCGATTAAATCTATGTTTTTTTTAGAAAACGGGAAATTTGGTTGAATTTTCGATCTCCGTCTATAAACCTTCGCCGAATCTGTGTTTTTTTTGTGGTGGAAACATTTTTCCGGAAAAGCATGTTTTTTGGTGGCGAAAATATTTTTTCCGGAAAAGCGAGGTGATAAGTTGCTATAAACCTTGACGAATCTGTGTTTTTTTGTGGCGAAAATATTTTTCCGGAAAAGCGTGTTTTTGGTAGCGAAAATATTTTTCCGGAAAACGGAGGTCGGTAGGACCAGATTAGCGAATCCATGGGTTGCTATAAACTTTTGACGAATCCGCGTTTTTAGAAAGCAGCGGCCAAGACCCGTCGAATCGATAAGTTGCTATAAACCTTTGACGAATCTGTGTTTTTTGTGGCGAAAACATTTTTTCGAGAAAAACGTGTTTTTTGTGGCGAAATTTTTCCCGGAAAGCGTGTTTTTGTGGCGAAAACATTTTTCCTAGAAAAACGGATCGACAAATCGATAAGTTGCTATAAACCTTCGACGAATCTGTGTTTTTTGTGGCGAAAACATTTTTTCGGAAAAGCGAGTCGAATCTGTTTTTTTGTGGCGAAAACATTTTTTTCGGAAAAGCGGAGAAAGGACTGAACGTAGAACCGGGGACTGTTTGTTAATTTTTGGACTGTTCGCTATCCCGAAAAATTAGAAAATGGCTTACTTGTGATTTGTAATTAACGGAGGTCTTTCAGTAAAATACCACTCGAGGACCTAAACGCGAAGAAAAAAATATATTCTTGTCTCACAAAAATCACGAAAGACCTATTTGTAATTGGAAGGACCTATCGTAATTTCAAAAACCGAAGGGTTTTTTGCAAACTGGCTTAGGAGGCACGTGGCCCCCCTGATCTCACGCTATAAAGGGTGTAACCATTTGGTACCGATGCTACCTTTTCTGTTGGGTTTTTTCACCAAAATATTCTAAAAATAATATTATTTAAGTGGTAGTATTTTCTTGTTACTAGAAAAGTCTAGTAAAGCCGCCTATTCTCTGTAATAAACAGAAAATTAACCCAAACAAATTTTCAACCTTAAAAAAATCCAAACAACGTCGTATCTAGTTTCAAAAAAAAAAAAATCCATACAACCTTTTGATATGCTAAACTGTCCATATAATAATACCCCTACTATTTCTTGAAGACTTCGCGACCTCTGGTTGCTTTGAGCCGAGTTGGCGCCGACTCGGCTCGGCTGGCCGGCCGGCTCGGCTCAAAACTTTTTTCGTGTTTTGGTCATTAGAAAAATCTGTAATTACGTATAGGTTCTTTCTACGATTTTTTACGAAGAGGACCTTCTGGTTTAGAAAATCGCGGATCTTTTGTGAGAGGACTCTAGGTAGATACAAAAAAAAACGTAATGGCGTTTGGATCATTCCGGCTATTTTTCACGAAAAGAACCTTTTTGATTTTGCGCGCAATCGCAGATCCTGGTTGCTTTGAGCCTAGCCGGTCACGCGGCTCGGCTTGGCTCGGCCGGCCAGCTCAGCTCAAAACTTTTTTTGCGTTTTGGTCCCTAGAAAAATCTGTAATTACGTATAGGTCCTTTCTGCGGTTTTTTATGAAGAGGACCTTCTGGTTCAGAAAAATCGCGGATCTTTTGTGAAAGGACTTTAGATAGATAAAAAAACGTAATAGCGTTTGAATCATTCCGGCTATTTTCACGAAAAGGACCTTTTCGATTTTGCGCGCAATCGCGGATCCTTCGTTAAGGAACCCCAGATAGATACCAAAAAAACGTGGTTACATTCGTACCCTTTCAACCGTTTCACGCGTTTCCTCGATGATTTAAAAAATACGTCAAAAAATACGAAATTATTTCTTCGAAAAAAACAACGCGCGCGGCATATTACGCTGCGAAATTTTTGCGAAACGGACCTTTTGGTTTCGAAAAATCGCGAAACTTTTGTGAAAGGACCCTAGATAAATACCGAAAAAAACATAGCCTGGCTGGCTCGGCTCGTTTTGTTTTTTACGCTTGTAGGTCCCTCAAAAAATGGGTAATTACGTGTAGGTCCTTCACGCGGTTTTTTACGAAGAGAGCCTTCTGTTTAGAAAAAACGCAAATCTCTCGTGAAAGGACCCTAAATAAATACAAAAAAAAACGTAGTGATGTTTGGATCATTCCGATTATTTTTCACGAAAAGGACCTTTTGATTTAGCACAAACGCGGATGCACTTGTGTCCTTTCAATCGTTTCTTGCGTTTCCTCGATGATTTTCTTAAAAAAAACTACGAAAAAAAAGAAATTGTTTCCGCGAAAAAACGCACGACCGGCTCAGTTAGCGCAATTACAGATGCGCTTGTGTTCTTTCAATCATTTCTCGCGTTTCCTCGACGATTTAAAAAAAACCGGCATAAAAAACCAAATTGTTTCCATGAAAAAAAACGCATGGCCGGCACGGTTTGGCTCAGTTTTTCCTTTTCACATGTAGGTCCCTAAAAAAATATGTAATTACGTGTAGGTTCTTCCCGCGGTTTTTTACAAAGAGGACCTTCTAATTCAGAAAAATTACGAATCTTTTGTGAAAGGATCTTAAATAAATACAAAAAAAAACATAGTCATGTCTCGATCATTCCGGTTATTTTTCACGAAAAAGATATTTCAATTTAGCGCAAACACGAATGCGTTTGTATTCTTTCAACCATTTCGCGTGTTTCCTCGATGATTTAAAAAAAACACCGGCAGGAAAAAATAAAATTATTTCTGCAAAAAAAAAAACACAACGCACATGACGTATTACGCCGCGAAAACATCCTAGTTAACACGCTAAAGATGGTGGAATCACTGAGCTCCCCGATTTTACCAAAAAAAAAATCTGAGATTTTCGAAATTGCGACGGGACTCTGGCCGAATAAGCAACCTGATGGTTTATACTTGCTTTTTTGCAGAAAAGCCTCATGGTTTCTGGGAATTGTGTTGAGGTCCTACAAGCTTTTGGCTATCCTATCGCACTATAGGGCAGATCCAGCTGTCCGCACACGCGCACTAGGCCTGGTGCCTTATCCCCTCCCATTCCGCTCCCCTCCCTCTACTCCCTGCACTGTCACCTTCTCCTCGCCCCTGCACCTCATTGCCCCTCCGCCTCGCTCGTGCTCCTCTGCAACCGCACCGCCGCCACCGCCCAACATTCCTCCTGGTGTGCCACCCCCTGATCTAGTGGCCATCGTTGCCGAGCTCCAAACCCCTCCCCCTCCCATTGCTTTGTAGATCTGGCACCCCTGCAGCTATTACCTCGGAACTCCCCACCATTCATCGCCATCGGGGGGCTCTCCTTTCGGCCATCATCCCCATCCTCTGGCCACCGCCTGCAAATCCACCCTAAGAGACCGCCATCTTGTCATGCGCCATTGCCACCTACCCGCACCATGGTCTCCCATTTGGTCGAGACGGCGATAGTTGCACCGCCCCTACCCTCCAATCGCCGCCTGCAAATCCACCTCGAGAGACTATTGTCTCCTCATGTGTCGTCATCACCTACTGACACCATCAGCCTCCCATCTAGCAGTGATGGTGTTGGTTGCAAGTAATCAGGGAGGCCAAGCAGCGGTGGTGGAGAACGTAAAGGCCACTTCAGCGACCGCAGCGTTGGAGAGCAGGGAGTCAGTAGGCGATTGAGGAGATAAAGCAACGGTAGTGAATAACGAGGAAGGCAAGGAGGATACAAAGCCGTATAGAGACGACAACATCAATGCCATCGAGATCCTATGCATGTCAGGCACCAGAAGCAACCAGCTAGTGTAGCCAGGGCAACATGCCACAGCCAACATGGGAGGCGACCTGTGGAGAGCCAGCTATGGCAGCCCGCCATGATGTAGTGGAGGTGGAGGACAAGGAGGTATTGCCCTGGTGCAAAGTGAAAGAGATTGTACGAAAAGGTGGTGTAAAGTGAAAAGAATGGTTAAGGGTGGTGCAAAGTGCCACTTTAGCAATAAAACATGGTGCAAAGTGAAAGAGACGCTAAGAAGAGGTGGTGCAAAGTGAAAAGAATGGCTAATGGTGGTGCAAAGTGCCATTTTGGTAATAAAACATGATGAAAAGTGAAATTTACCTTATGTTATATTTGCCATTTTTAACAAATTGTGGTAAGATTATCTCATGTTGGTGCAGCCATGATCATTGAGTTATTAGTCATGAATGAAATGAAGAGCTATACTTATTGTGAAGGTAAGCTTTCGGCTACAACAAATAGAAAATTTCTAATATTTTAATTCCCCATGGTTCGTTAAAACGTTGGTAGGTGCTTCCATTTTTTTCTTTTTGACAGTTGCACAAATATTAAAGCATAAATGAAAGGTAGATAGTGATTACTTACCCTTTCGTCTGTTTCGAGATTTGTGCAATTTGTATTAGAAAGAAAAGCATTGTAGCACTACTCTAAAATATTTTACATGGATTACTGAGATATTCGATGAATGTACAAGTTGAATTGTGCAAGAGAGAACACAAAAAAAAAGGGAGGAAAGTTGGTCATAAATCCTTAATCTCTCATTTTTTTATTTACTATTGCATAAGAAAAACATAGTACCTACTAACCTAGATGGTTCACCCTAATATGTGCAGTTAGGCACAACTGAAGGCAAGTGCATGAGATCAAAAGCTATGTTCGCTGCACAAATGCAGGTTAGCTATTAGCAATTACATAGTGCCTACTTTGTCGTTTACATAATTGTTTGATTATAGCATTTTGTTTTGTTTGTCAGAATTCTACGGATAAATGTCATGTACCATCTATAACCTGCTCCCTTTGTTCAGTTGGGAGCAGCTTCACCTGATTTGGCGAGGACTGAGTCGCTGTGTATGCAGATATTACCTTGGCACCCGGAGTAAGTTGCGACACTGGACAACAGGTCAACACCCCATTAGGCTCTCGCATAGTCTAAAAGAGTTACTTTCCGTATGTATCATTCTGCATTATGATTATCCTCTGTCAGCTTAGGCTTTTTTTTTTTCTTTAGTTCAGTTCTAACAGATTAACCATTGCTGTTTGTAGGGCTATCTCTGTACAACCTGACAACAAGCTTCAAGAAATCTCTTCACACATAGCTCTCCAATGGGCACCACATGAGAGAAAAATTAATTGAGGATACATTAATCATGTTTATGAGATTATTTGAGATGATCAGTATTTGTTGCCCGCTAGATTGGAAAGCTTTGTTTGTACTTGGTGTAACCTTCGCTTTTTTATTTGCCCTTCTGCCTTAAGATTATCACTCATCCATATTTACTGCTACATACTGTACCATGCACCTATATTGGGTACTATATGTAGGGATGAAAACGAAAACGGAATTTCCGACCGTTTCAAAGAAAAACAGAAACGAAAGTTTTTTTTCGGAAACGGAAACTGGAGAGCCATTTTTGTCGGAAACGGAAATGGAAATTCCATATAAGTGAAATCAGAAATTCCGCCGAAAACTTTACCCACTTGGCCCAAAAAAGAGAATGGAGAATTTAAATTTATTTTTGAATTAAAATAATTTTAAAAATACAAATGGCTTTATAGAAAAAAATCAAATAGAGTTCAAAATTTTCAAAAAAAAATCTCAAAAATACTTTGGAATATTTTGTACCTAGGAAAATTATTTCTAGCATAATTTTAGCTTCATTTTTCATGAATAAATAAATTATATAAATCTAAAAATAGCAAAATCACATTTATAAACTCTAGAAAATCCAGGATAAATCTAAGAAAAATCATAAATGGACATTAAACAATAATATGCAAATTTTAAGACGTTACACCTTCATAGTTGGAGGAGCAAGAGGATGTCAATGATAATGATATGGAAGAGGACATGATAGTCTGATCTAGGGGACAAATAGCTAGCCTTTAACTGACAAACTTGAGAAAAAAACTTCCTAGTGATATCGGTGAACATGACATTATTCTTGTATCCTCCCTTAAGGTGGAATGAGTTACATTATTTTTGTAGTCATGTATATTGTAATCATGTATTATGCTCTTATGGAATTTTTCATTTTCGTTTTCGTATCCGCCCCGTTCCATTCCACATCCGCTTTCGTCACTATCATTTTCGTATCTATTTCCAGTGTTTCCGATTTCGTTTCTGTTACCAGTAAAAGATGTGGAAACGGAAACAGAACGACCATTTACCGACCGTTTTCGTTCCGTTTTCATCCCTAACTATATGTGTATAATCAGTGCTTTTAGCATGAACAGTTGTGATATGATTCAAACGGTGCCCTACTTAGTTAACGGTTGCTTGATACAGATGTTTTCTCAAACTTTTCCTGTTTCGTGCTGAGCTGCATGCGGGTGCAGCGTAGCACGCCTCCCTTCCTAGTTTTATATCAAAAGGCTTGAATTGATTGCAATTTTTACACAGTTGCAAAGGCATAAGCTATCTATAAGCTTTCCCTTGATAATTCATCCAAGTTCCTGATGCACATACACACACAGTTAGGACCTGACAGCCTAATTCTAGAATTCGATTCTCACGATCTATCCCACATATATATACTAGAATCCACAACCCACTTCATATGTACTTTTGAATTTAAACTTTTGACGAATTAGCTTTTCTACAACCACAATACATAATTAGTTTCTAGAGAATTTAAAGCTAAAACAAGCAGACCCTTAGATACACAGGCAGTGACAGTGACCAGACGTTCTCATCTAACAAGCAAAATCATCCGGAGAGGCCTAGTGTTTTCTGAATGCGTAATTTCTGTACTCTCTTCAAGCCACTTCATAAAGGTCTAATGATAACTACAACAAGATGCTACTGCCGAGTACTGCACGGGTATCTGCAGACGGCAACAAGACCTGGAGATGAGCTCAACAAGCAAAGTTGCTGTATCAGATGTTACAGCAAATGGTTCCTTAGCCAAATTGATCTCTGTCGCTCTAGCCACCGTGTGTGCGTATTGACTGACCGGATGGATGGTGACGAGCAAGCAGCCACCCACCCCATACATGTTACAGGCTGCTCTTGAACGACAGGAAGCGTTTAGAGACGCCATCCACGCTATGCTGACCAACAAACACAGGTAGGAAACGGCGGCACCGATGAATTGCCGACAAATGTGTTTGCTATGGTCGAAGTATTGTGGGACCGTCTGTCGGCGACTCGCGCGAACTGTGCGTGGTCGTTCGTTTGGACACGTGGCACTTTTGTGCAGATGTGTACTGATGCAGACACATTGGCTTCTGGGTATATTGGGCCTTGGCTATTTTGAGAATTCCTGTTCGTCTGCCTCAACCATTTGGCAGGCCGAGATGCTTAGGAGACAATGGTACAATTATTCTTTTCTCGTTTAGAACGCATGTTGTATTGTGGTGTGAAGTGTGATCTAAAATCAAGGGGAGATTCGTCTCAATGCCTCTTTAGTGCCTACCAGCTAGAGCCCTTGCTTTGCTACAGAAAAATATATCATATTACCCAATAAATTGAGTCGACGATGTTACATGATAGGAATGCTCAACTGAGACCTCCATGCCGTTGCCGTTGTGCTCCGCCTAAACCACGCCGTCGCAATTTTTGTTGAAGTTAATTTATTTGCTGGGAGATATTTTTTATTTTTTGCTAAATATTTTTAGGAGATGGAGTTTGTTTATTGGAAGACAGTTTTTCTGTTTTCTGTTAGAGATTTCTAAAAGAGGTGGGAGTGGAAAGCTACATCACCACCATGGATTGAGTAATTGATGCTTTTTTATTAAGTAGTAAAGATTGCCAAAATATCACTTACATCTAGAGTAGACCTGTTCAAGGGCCCAGGCTGAGCCCCAAAAATCTTCTTTTAAAAATTATTTATTTTTAATTATTTAATCATTTTCTGTCAGGCTCCTGAAGAATTGGGGCATGTGCCTAGGAACATGTCTAATATCAACTTGAAAGTAGTATTGAATTCATTCAAAATAGTCACAATATAATTTTAGATAATTTTGCCACTCCTCTGTTGAAGTCTTGAAGAACTTCTCCAATAGGCATACATACCGCACGACTGTCGGAATTGGCTATTTAAGGAGAGATGGAATCAAGAGAAAAAGGAGTCAGACCACCAAGCCATTAGTCACGAGCAAGGTTGCTGCTAGCTGTGACACCTTCTACCCAACCAATGTTTTAGCCAACTTGCTGTTATAACTGAAGCTAGTATAGGCTATTTGGTGTGGGGATCACCATGGCATAGGTGGAAGTAGCCCTTTTTCCCCCAAAGTTCTAAGGTGGGCTCACAGTTGCATGTTGGCATTGCCTATCGCAAGCTTGAGGAATAGCACATCCTTACAATTCTTATGGATAATATCTTTGCTCGTTTCTCTAAACCCACATACTTGCTTTGTAACCAAAGGTAGTATAGGCGATGTGGAGGTCAGGGTGGGATAGGTGGGGTGATATAGATGGTATGATACCATATTACTAGGAATAAAGAAACAATAGAGGTAGAAGGTGCCATTGATAGCGTTGCTGGTGGTAATAGAGTCTTTATCGAGCCCATCGATGAAGAATGAAATTGGGCGATAAGGGTTTGGACTCTAGAGGGAGAAGTAGGGGGGGAGATAAGCTCATCAAAGAAGTGAAGTTCATCACTAATAACAACAATGAAGAAGAAAAATAAGATGATAGACACATTTGTCCAAAGTGGCATTGTGTAAACATTTTGAACGAATTTGATGATCATTTATTAAGCGTATTATCCATAAATCTGAAAAATAAAAAATGATAAAAAATATATGCTAGCAAGTATTACGAGACGTGGATGTTGCATGTGCGGATGAGAAGGAAAAAAAGAGGGACTTAGGTAAGATTTAGCAAATGATCTCATGTAGAAAGTCTAAGGTAATGTGGGATGCTTACAACATAAGATAAGAAATTTGCGAGAAATTGGTGAGGAAAAAACCTGAAGGTGTAATTAGATGGTAAAATCAATAAATCATGGTGGTGTACTTGGGTGTGTGTGTGACCAATACATTTCAGAAGTTTTTTGGGTTTTTTTTCAATTTTTTAAAAAGAAAATGATTTATTACATGGCATTCGTTCGTTCATTAGCCCTTTTCCATCGAGGGAGAGAGAACGACAGACAAGCCCCACACCCCGCGGCTCCCGATTTCGCCGGAGACCGCACCGGAGGGAGGACTAGGCGGCAAGGTAGCATCCCAGCGATCTCTTGCTGCCTGCGCCCATGAGTCGCCGGTCGTCTTCGTCGTCGTCGAGGGCGTGGCGCCAGCTGAGCCCATCCTACTACCTCAAGCGGCCGGCGCGCCTCTCTCTCCTCTTCATCGGCTTCGTCTCCGTAACCTTCGCCGCCTGGGACCGCATTTCCCTCGTCCGAGACTACGAGGTGAGCTCTAACGCTCGATCCGAGCTGAATTCGCAGAGATCTGGCTGGCTTCCCGCGCGGCTCTGCTACCTGAAATGCGAATGGTTTAGTAGTACATGACGGTGAATTGGGGATTGTATCGTGGGGATGGCGACAATTTTGGTTAAAGATTGGATCATTTTGGGTTAGGGATTTGTTGCAAAATAATGTGCAGAAAATAGGAACAGGAGATAAAGATTTTCACGTGGAAAACTCTTGCGGTGAAAAAAAAAAAACCATGGGCGCTCGAAAACGATCACTATACGAGGAGATGTTTATAATGGAGCGCTTTCTCTTGCCCTAGGCTATATGGTCATATTTATAGTAGTACAAATCATATTAGAGATAGAGCAGTTACTTAGAGATATAGTAGGAATTTATATCATACTCAAACTCAACAATCTCCACCTTGTGACGAATTCCTCTTGTAGCCAAAATATAACGCAACTCTCTCTTCGAAACAAATCATCATGAATACCTTGTGCGACACAAGTCCAAAGGACTACTAAGTGATACCAACTAAGTCTGAGCAAAGCTCAAACTTAGCGGTTGGAACTGACTTTATCAACATATCAGCTGGATTATCATTACTACTTATCTTGCATACTTTAATGTCACCTTGAGCAATGACACCTCGAACGTAATGATATCTGACATTAATGTGTTTTGTTCTCTTATGGAGCATCTGATCCTTTGTAAGGTAAATAGCACTCTGACTGTCACAGAATATTGTAGTACAAGATGTACTTTCTGAAAGCTCAGTAAGTAAATCTCTCAGCCAAACGATATCTTTCCAAGCTTCAGAAATAGCCATATACTCCGTCTCTATAGTAGATAAGGCAACGGTAGCTTGCAGACTTGCTTTCCAGCTAACAGCACACCCTCCAACAGTGAATACATAACCAATAAGAGATCTTCTCTTATCCAAATCTCCAGTAAAGTCTGAATCTATGTAACCCACGAGTCCATCTCTAGTTTTTTCCAAACTGTAAATAAGCATTAGAAGTGCCCCACAAATAATCCACTGTACTGCTTTTCAATACTCTTTGCTAGGATTAGCTATGTATCTACTCATAGCACTCAATGGTTGAGATAAGTCGGGGCAAGAATATACCATGGTATACATAAGTGAACCAACTGCACTGGCATATGGAACTCTAGACATTTTTTTTTTTCGAAAACACAGGAGAACTGCATTTCATTAATTAAAAGAAGAAGAGATACAAAGGCCTAGATGGCCAGCAAGGGGAAGGTTAGCTAAACAGCAGCCAACCTCCAACAACCCAAGGCAATCACAGCCAAAAACGATGACCTAAACCTGAACCACCGAGGACAAACAGGGAGGACAACCAATAACAAACCACCACCAGACCAAACTAGCTAGGAAAACAAAACTAGACCAAACCCAAGACCAAAATTTTAAGGTTTGTAGCCCCAGCCTCGCACCAGATAGCTCCTTCCTCCTCTACCATATGCAAAACAGAGCTTATTGCCGGGGAAGCATTCTTAAACACACAATCATTACGGTGTTTCCAGATTGTGGGCAAGACACTGAGGACATATTCAATTTCATCATCCGATTGTGGGCAAGACACTGAGGATAGTCTAAAATGTGCAGCTAACGGAGTACTCACTGGTTTAGCTTTTTGCATGTTGAAACGACGAAGGACTTTATCAATAACCCCTTTCTAACTAGGCATAATTTTCCAAACCGTCTGTCTCTGGTAATTTCCATACCAAGAATCTTCTTTGCTGCATTGAGATCCTTCATCTCAAATTCACTGCTCAATTGTGTCTTCAATTTTGCTATTTCTATCTTATCTTTTGCAGCAATCAACATATCATCAATATGTAGGAGCAAATAAATAGCTGAATCATTAACAATCTTCAAATAGACACAGTTATTATAATATGATCTTTTGGAAGATTATAAAGGAGTCAAATCTCTTATACCACTGTCTAGGTGATTGCTTCAAACAATAAAGAGATTTTTTTTAACTTCCAAGCAAAATTCTCCTTTTCCAGACGATGAAACTTTCCGGTTGCTCCATATAAATGTCTTCTTCTAGTTCCCCATGTAAGAATGTAATTTTCACATCCAATTGTTCAAGCTCATAATTATGTATAGCCACGATGCTGAGTAAAGTGCGAATAGAACTGTGCTTCATAATTGGGGAAAAGACATATGTGAAACCAATACCTAAAATTTGGCTATATCCTTTAGCAACAAGTCTTACTTTGTATCTAACCTCTTCGGTTGGTGATACATCTTCCTTCTTTTTATAGATCAATTTGCAACATATAGGAATTGTATCATACTCCAACTCAACAGGGATTGATAGGAGGTGTGCATTTGGCATTAGTCATGACTCATGAAAACTTAGATTAGTAGCACTATTACTGAGAAATATGGTCAAAATTTTCATTTTGTGCTTTAGTGAACTGTGCAGATTTCAATGTTTTAATTCTATGATGCTTTGGAATGCAATTCCATAATAGCCTATCTTATCTTCATGTTGAGATAAGCTCAATGTAAATAATGCGAACTTGTCGACTTAATTCAGAAACTAGGACAATGATTTGCTTTCTTAATTATTTGTAGGCTGAGATTTTACGATTGGATGAAGAGGTAAATCGGCTGCATGACCAGGTACATGTGTTTGCCCTATTTATATTATAAGTTCATGTGGGTTTTGTTATCTACGATTATGTTGATTTTTTTGGATAATTTGACCCCTTTAATCTTGACGTCATTTTTCTGTAGTTAAGAAAGCCTGGAACTTATCTGGATGAAAACCCCAAAAGTGATAATATCGTCAAGAAAGATCTTGTAGAAATTGACCCTGTCAATAATGAAAGGAGGAAAAAGGTTAAGGAGTCTATGCTCCATGCCTGGAACTCGTATGTAAAGTATGCGTGGGGACAAGATGAACTTCAGGTTTTTCCCAACTGTACTTAGTCAGAATTTATACCTCCCTTTCATGTACTCACAGTTAACTCTAAAATGCTTTTCACTTTCTTTCATCTTTAACCTTCCATGTGCCTCAATATTCCAGCCTCAATCAAAGAATGGTGTCAATAGTTTTGGTGGTCTCGGAGCAACCCTTGTGGACTCACTTGATACACTATATATAATGGGATTAAAAGATGAGTTCCAGAAGGCTAGAGAGTAAGTCCCACTTTTGTTTTTCATGTATTGCTTTTAAGTTTAAACCCATGATATTTTCATTTGTTCCATATAAAAGAAAATTAGATTAATTTTGATCTTGCCTGCGTGAGTATTTGATTACAAACACTGGACTTGAGTGAGCTTCCGTAACTTGCCTTATTGTTAGGAGTGGATGCCTTGTGTAAATATTGATTGAATCATATTACGTGAGGTTTCTTTACTCTTCTCTTGTCTTTTTACTTGAACAGTACATATGCTGAGTGAAGGTGTTAATATGCAGTTTATTTGCTAGCCGCTTTAGCACCATGTTGCACCACTCTGAATTCAAACATTCCATGCTTGACAATAGTGCTTAATTAATATGCAACCTTCTTTTAGCCTATTCTTCTGGTATAAGCGTGACATAAAATATGTTTGGGGGGGCTTTAAGCCGCCCTTAGCTTTTGAAAAGCTAGAAAGCTCCCCCTCCCCCACACACACACACACATAAAAAAAACTCAGCTTTTAAGTGACTTTTGGTATAAGCTATAAGTCATATATAACTAACAAAAGCCAAAAGTGCTTTTGTAGTTTGTTGTTGAGAAAAACTAGTTATTTGTCTCATAAAAAGCTACAACTGCTTTTCAGCCCAGAAAACCAAAAAAGTAGCTTTTTTGAAAGCTATAGCTCCCTTAAATAGGCATGGGTATAGCCTTATGTGGGCTTTTCACTTTACCAGGATTCCTACTAGAATTGCAGGGCATGTTTGGATTCCCCCCTCCACTTTGCCTTGCCAACATGCAGGCTATAGCCCGAAGAGGCAAGTTTGGCAAGGCTAGTTGTTTGGTTCCTTTACCCTGACCGTGTGTCTTTGAGAAATGTACATCAATTGCTTAAAAATCCTTAAAATATTTATTTATTTGGAACTGTGGTATAGCAGTACGTGACAAAATGAGGCTTAGACAAACCTTGTCCATATGGCAGGGCTATTTGGCTTTTTGCATTGGGCAGGCTTTACTTACTCATGTGGGAGAGTTTTTTTTTTCTCGAACATGCAGGAGAGCTGTGTATCATTATATTAAGAAGAAAGAGGGGTAAAGAACCCCAAGTACATCCAGCAGGTTTAGATTACATATGCGCCCGAGACTGAAATAAAGAACGACCACGACTAAAGGGAATCCTAATCACTAGGAACTAGGGCAGTCAAGAGGGAGAGCCCTCGAGCCGCAGCCATCACCCAATACTGACACTCTTCTCTCGCAAGCAACAGAGCACGAGGCATGTTTGGGGCATGTGGGAGAGTTTGCCTCGCAAAGAAAATGTTTCTGGGGATCAACTAAATACATAACCTTGCCTAACAATGTTTGATGGCCCATATGCTTGGAGGCAAGAAAACGAAACGTGCCTACACTCCTTTAGTCTTCTGCACGAAGATATTCAAAGCTGACCATTTACTTTAGTGTCCCTTTTGACTTCATAGATTGTATTCAACCGAATAAAGTTAGCAATGTGGATTAATATTTGCAGTTTTTCACTTTCATCCTCTGTTTTGCATGAACTCATCATTAGATGGATAAATTTCTAATTGCAGTTTTGATTGTGGTTTGAGATCTCATTCATTTTTATCCAATGGTCCAACTTTGTTGTTTGTTCTAGGACACGTCAGATTTCATTATTGCACAGGGTGATCATGAATATTTCATTAGAATTTAAAGGAAAAGTGCCATGTACTGTTTCCATGATGCAAAGATGATGTTCTTTTAGAACTACTTTTTAAAACTAAGTATATGGACTGATATTGATCTTCCTGTTGCTGTGTTGTTCATCACTAGAAAGTTTATGGAGTGTAACCTGACATGTATTAACATTCTGAATTTGTTGTACTTTATTTTTTAAGCATCCTCTGTATTTCATATAAGAGAAAATTGAGTATATTTCACTTGAAGATTACATACCATAAAACATTTGGGTTCACATACGACCAAATTTTCCAAACTTACAATGTCTACCACTCTGTCACATTCCCTCCCACTCCATCGTTAACAACATCTCATGCACCATTTCCTCTTGCCCCTCTGTTCACAAGGGTGCCACCATGCTCTCCAAGCATGTGGCCGCCACCCTCCAAGCGAACCACCTCCTATGGCCCTTTCCATGTGTGTCCCCACCCCATAGGTGATCTCCCTCTGCTCACTCCCTTCTCTCCTCAGAGAATCTCATCCAGAATTCCATGACCAATGGGGAAAAGCAATGGGACAAATGAAACCGAAGAGCAATTTATGCCTAATTGAAGATTCGGCATGCATTAAAGAATTTAATCCATTTACTTGCACCTGTTTTTTATGCATTTAGCTGTACTGCATACTCTTTTTGTGCACTGAGCTCCTGATTCATTCATCTCCTGCTTCTCACAATTGAGCTTAAAATCATTCAATGAGATAAAAAATGCAACAGTAGCAGCAGAGGAACACATAATTTTTTGCGGATACCATCCTATCGGCTATCAGCACAAAGAGGAATGCAAAAAGCACCTTTTTACTATGTCAGTCTTATCCAATGCAACTCCAAATCTGCTCACTTTCAGCTACATCCATGGCCATCCTTCCATCTGTCTTGAACTTCTTCAGCTCAGCTTCCTCACCACTGTACAACAACCCAATCTTACATGCCGTGGCAAGCCAGGAGACTGGTGGCGGCAGCACTTGGATAGGTGGCCGCTTGGCGAGATCAGTGGCAGCATGCTTGGAGAGGGTGACAATGGCACACTAGGAGAACAGAGCGGTGGCGGTGCGCTCAGAGAATAGAAGAGCAAGACGAGAAAGAAGCTACACTGGGTCTGGAGAGCAGAGAGATGCTTGGAGTCAGGTTCCAGATAGCATCACCCTTCTTGTTTTTTGTGATTTTCTTTCTTTTCTTTCTTTCTTTCTTTCTTTCTTTTTTTTTGAAGAGAAACGAAATGGAGTGGTTATTTTGGGATGATTTGAGAACTTTGAGTGGTATGTAAGTGAACCAAATTATTTTTGGTAGTATGCACCAAAACCTGCAATGAGTTGTAGAGGAAGACTTTAGAATCAAAGGATTTTTAGACCTAGTAGGACTAAAACTGAGTATATGAGGTGTGTTTTTAGCGATGCTATGGCAGGTGATGGAGATGAGCGCCTAGGAGGGAATCGTTTCGATATTTGGGATCGATACTACAGAGTGATGGCAAGATTGATGAAGATGTGAGCCATAAGATATGAGTGGGGTAGTTGATATAGCGCTAAGCATCGGGTGTCCTATGTGATAGAAAAATTTCTCAAAAGTTAAAGGAAAGTTTTATAGGACGGTGATTAGACCTACGATGTTGTATGGAGCGGAATGTTGGGCGATAAAAAGATAACATGTACAGAAGATGAGCGTAGCAGAATGCGGATGATGCGGTGGATCTATAGTCATACAAGGCGAGATCGAATTTGCAATGATGATATACGTGATAGGGTTGAGATAGCACTAGTTGAAGAAAAGCTTGTTCAAAATTTTCTGAGATGGCTTAGACATCTCCAACGGAGCTTCCGTGGCACCGGTGCGTAGTGGAATTTTAAGTTGTCTCGAAAACATAAGAGGCAGAGGTCGACCAAGACTGACGTGGGAAGAAGCAGTTAAAAGAGATTCGAGGGACTGGAACATCCCAAAGATTTGACGTTGGATAGGATTGCATGAAAATTAGCGATTCACGTACCGGAACCATGACCCAAGATCGAAGGTTTAGGTGTTTTGCCTACCCCAACCTGTTTGGGACAAAAGGCTTGGTTGTTGTATACCAAAACCTGCAATATTAGGGTGGTATATATCCAATTTTCTGTTCATGTAATGCTGGGTCTTTCTAAATAAGTTTGATTACTTAAATTTGTGAAATGCTACCACTGTTAACTTTTGTCTTTGCCAGTAAATATGGTAATTTTTCGGGTGGTTGAATGTAGGCACTTTTTTATGTTACACATATATTCCTTGTCTAATTGGTGTCTACTTTATGATGGCAGCTGGGTTGCGGAATCATTAAATTTTGACAAGGATTATGAAGCAAGTGTGTTTGAAACTACAATAAGGTTGTGTTAATACATTCAATCTCATTATATGATTTCCTTTCCAGAATTAGATCTCTGGATCTTGTCTGTGCATTTTTATGGTAATCTTGTTTGTTTGCATTCAGAGTTGTTGGAGGTCTCCTCAGTGCATATGATTTGTCAGCTGACCAAATATTTCTCGAGAAGGCGAAAGATATTACTGATCGACTGTTACCTGCTTGGGATACATCATCTGGTATCCCCTTTAATAGAATCAACTTAGCTCATGGCCAAGCCAGTAATCCTGGATGGAACGGTGTAAGTCATCTTATTTTCTATTTAATGGTTGCTTGAATAATTGAATTGCATGTTGGTATCATTGCCTTTTGTCACTGCTGTAAATTAAGGCTTTTTTCTGAGCTTCAGTTTCTGGTTAAAAAGTATATTAAACGTTGCTACCTGTTGCATCAGCCCTGTTATGAATTATCATTGTTGAAATTTATTCATACCATTCTCGGACACCTCATATTGACCTATACTTTTGTTATCCATTTTGAACTTTGTTTACCACTGGTTTCTAGTTCTCTTCATCATTACAATTCACAAAAATCTCTTTGTAATATTCTAGCAATTTTCTTCATGTCTCAATTCGCAGTTATCGAATGTGAAGAAGTGTTTTGACATGTTACTGACTAGTAATTTTATTTTTTTTTATTTCATTAGATTAACTACTATCCAGCGGGAATTGCTAAATTCCAGCTTACTTCATATAAAACAGTTTCATCTTATCCTCTTGGACTAACGTGGATAAATTCACTTTACTGCCTTTGCAGGGCAACAGTATCCTTGCAGATTCAGGCACAGAGCAACTTGAATTTATAGCTTTGTGACAGAGGACTGGAGATCCAAAGTATCAGGAAAAGGTTTATACACTGCCCTCCCATGTAGATATTGCAGGCAAAGCATACAAAATGCTTCTAATAGTTTTCTCATTTTGTTCTTACTGGTTGCTGTTAGAGCAATAGATGCCTATTATGAAGGAAGTAAATGATATGTTTGGTGGTTGGATGCTTTAGTCCTAGTCAATTTAACCCTTTCATTTGGTATCTGACTGTCTGATAGTGTTAGTCACATCCAGATGTTTCGGATCGTTTCTGAGTAAGGCATTTTGCTCAAGTGGTTTATGCTGTTTTGGTTTTTAACAGCATCATGGAACTTCAGCTTGTATATGTAACCATTTCTATTCCTTTAGCATTGCCAATTATCGTCAAACCCATTTTCAGTTGGTTCTGAAAGTATTGATGCCAATTGCACAGGAAATGTTACACCTGATTATGCATATTTTCCATCATTTCCTTGACTTGTCTCAATGAACACTCCAGTGAATTCTTTTCTTTGGTGCAAACAATGGCAGATGACACCCTTTTGGATGGGATGATTCTCCAGTGTTGTTAAAGTAACCTAGACTAGTTAACCACTTAGTCTGTTCAAATGCTTTCAATATCATATGTTGCTTTGTTTTGTCATATTATGGTGATCTCATTGGAGCTGCTTTTGTCAAATTTTAGGCAGAGAATGCAATTAGGCAATTTCAGAAGATATTTCCTAGTGATGGCTTACTTCCTATTAACATAAATCCTCATTCGGGAACCGCAAGACCGTACTCAACAGTTACATTTGGCGCTATGGGAGATAGGTACAAGTATTGTCCTAATGAATTGCCATCATGCTATTCTTTTTCTGAAAATTATGAAGCTCTGCTTTGCTAATTAGCCATTCCATTTTTCCTAAATCTAAACAAATTTGCATTTTCTTACTTGATCACTGTTGAGTTGTTTCTCTGTTAAACTCACTTGTTCATGTCGCAGTTTCTACGAATACTTGCTCAAGGTCTGGGTGCAGGGTAACAAAACTGAAAGTGTGAAACATTACAGGTTCAACACTAGTTACACTACCATCATCCCAGATTCAAACAACTTTTTATCAGTTCTTTGCTGCATTTTTTTTTTTGGCTCAAACTCTATGTATCGTGTTTTGTGTGTTTAACTAATTATTTTTTTATGTTAGACAAATGTGGGAGACATCAATGGAAGGTCTGTTAAGCCTAACCAGGAAAACTACCCCTTCTAATTTCTACTACGTCTGTGAGAAGAATGGGAATTCAATGTCTGAGAAGGTAAAGAGGCCCTGCAGTTAACTATAGTAGTAGGGTTGTTCTCAATAGCTAGATCTCTTTCTTAAATTTTGATTTGTTTAGCTTATGTCTATGGCAGATGGATGAACTTGCGTGCTTTGTCCCTGGTATGCTGGCATTGGGAGCCTCAGGTTATGGCCCTGAAAAAGCGGAGGAAATTATGAGTCTTGCGAAAGAGGTGAACTTGGTTTTCTCATGGAATGTATTTTATCCTGATTGTATGACAACCCATTTTGAATCAGACAGATTTGAGTTTGCATAATATACTAAATTTTTTGTCATGCCATAATAACATGACATATTACTATACTACTCCCAGTCACAAATAGTTGTCATTTTGGACATAGGTGCAGTTAAACTTTCAAAACTATGACCGTCAATATCTTTTTTAATAATTAAATTAGATACATGAAAATCATATGTATAGATTCGTCTCGAAAAGTACTTTTATAATATTATAATTTTATTGGGTTTTATAAATATTTTATAATAGAAATTAGTGGGCAAAGTTGTGTTTTGAAGACCGTGTCGATGTCCAAAACGACAACTGTGTGACCGGAGGGAGTAGTTGACTTAATCCCTATTTTGCGTATAGTTCATCATTCTGTTACTGTAAATGCAGTCGATTCCATGTACATATATTATGAGTTTCTAGATTCAATCCAGATGCATGCCAACTTTTTCCCTTTTCTGTATGTTTGCCTTTATTTATTTATTTATTTATTTATTTATCTTTTGGTGTAGCTTGCGTGGACCTGTTATAACTTCTACCAATCAACTCCCACAAAGTTGGCTGGAGAAAACTATTTTTTCCATTCCGGACAGGTTTTATTATGGCCTGTACTTTTGTTTTAGTAATCTTGCTTTCTGCCCTTGTGCTAAATGTTGTTGTCTCCTTATCATAGGACATGATTGTGGGCACATCATGGAATATCCTTAGACCGGAGACTGTTGAATCACTCATGTATTTGTGGCGCTTAACTGGGAATAAAACATACCAAGATTGGGGTTGGGAGATATTCCAAGCATTCGAGAAGAACTCCCGTGTAGAATCTGGATACGTCGGACTAAAAGACGTAAAACTTTCCTCGTCACTTTCCTGACTCCATCCTTTAAGTTGTTCTAACAGTAATACTTGCCTGATACAAATCTTTCTTCTTATTCGGTCTTTAGGTGAAGACCGGTACAAAAGATGACATGATGCAGAGCTTCTTCCTGGCAGAGACGCTCAAGTATCTCTACCTGCTATTCTCCCCACCATCGGTAATTTCTTTCGACGAGTGGGTCTTCAACACCGAAGCTCACCCACTGAGAATAGTCACCAGGCACGATAGTGAAGGCAAACCAGGTGCGGCAGCAGGTAAGGGCTTTGCTGACTCCGTGATCGAGCCACTTGGAAGGAAGCACGGAAAATCCGAGTAGAATTTAACCGTAGAAAGTACAGGATTTTTGCTCCCGCCTTCTGATCTGTACCTGCATGACGAAAGAATTCGGACATGATGGAAGTTCATACTTAAACTGCGAAGGTCACAGATGACAGCATTAGGCTAGGATATCGGAATGCGACGGTGTAAGTTGGGTACTGACGACCTTCATGGCATAGTAGAAAACAGAAAGAACATAGCTGTCTTTGTTCTTACTTCTTATCATTCAGCCCCAACATAGCTGGAGACTTACTGTTACCTTGTGTTATATGAAATCATAAAATCGATGGTTCCCCCCTTCTTTGGTGCTGTTTAAAATTGCTGTTAAAGGAAGTAGTTTCTGCATGGTAGAATGGTTCAGTTTATGACCAAACAACTGGACAGTTACTAGCACTTAAGGTGATTCTATTTCTACCTGGAGTATAAGGTGATTCTATTTCTACCTGGAGTATGCTTTGTCTGGACAGATGCTAAGTGCGGATTTTTCTTTTCCCTCGAGAGATTTGGCTTGATCGCAACTAGTTAGTATAATGCAACATGACTAAACAATGCAGATTAATTGCTGAGATGGCGGATATTTGGGTAGCTATGCTGCGTAAATCACGGCGTCAATCACGATCAGGACAAGAATACTGCGGGTATTCGACCAGCTGGCTTTGAAAAACATGACGAGGATGTTGAATACTTGATTTCCATGTGCATTTTTGAGCCCTGGGTTAAACATGTCACTACACGCTAGCTTAGGAAGTTAGGGGTGTTTGGTGCGATAAGCGGCTCTCATGGTTGTTAATTAAACGCCTCGATCATGTAAAAGTATCACACGGTAGCACCAAGAACGAGGTTATTCCAGCTAACATATCGTCCAAAACCCACACGGTTCGCTCGTCTGCCAAGAGCCCAAGACTGACTCACTACCGGGCGATCTCAAGAATATATACATTTTCTCGACATAGGATAATACTATGTCGTCTCCTTCGTAAATATCTAATATATAATGTTGCCAAGGATTGCCGCCTCCTCAGGGGGTCCACGTGTCGGCCCCCTGGGGAGGCCCCCCGGGAAAATTCTAAATCGTGTTTAGGTCCTTTTCGAAAAATTGAAAATCGCGTTTAGGTCCTTTCGGCAGTTTTTAAAGTCAAATAGACCCGAAATTTTTTGGAAATTACGTTTAGATCCCTACACGCGGTTTATATAACTGGATTGGAAATCGCATTTAGGTCCTTTCGTCATTTTTTTTGTTTAGGTCCTTTCCGAAAAAATTAGAAATCACGTTTAAGTCCTTTCGGCAGTTTTTGAAAGTAAAGTAGACCCGAAAATTTTTGAAAATTACGTTTAGATCCCTGCACGCGGTTTATAGTTGAATTGGAAATCGCGTTTGGATCCTTTTTGTCGATTTTTTTTTAGTTAAACCCGAAAAAAAAGAAATTATCGTATGATTTTTCCTCACACAGCGATATCGCTGCTTGCCCCAGATTTTTCCCCTCACGGCGCGGCATGCCGCGCAATCCAACCTAGTCCTTGTCACTTTTGATGAAAAACAGCTCACCTCACACACTCCCTAGCAGGCTAGCACTTCAGTTCTATCTGAAAACTTGAAGCGGAATTAAACCTGTTGTATCTGAAGGGTTCAAATCTAAGCTAAAAGTGGCGATCGAGAATAGGAGTATGTATGTAAGGCTTAAAATCTTGATATCGCTCTAAACACTGTTTGTGACTGGAGTACGATGCATCACTAATGTTCTCATAAAATTTTCAGATGATGATCAAGCTTCATGAATTTTTAAAAAATTGTGCAGTGCTATTGTGCTGATAAAAGTTTTACCGGTAAACTTCAACCAAATGAAAAATAGTACAAATCACATTAGAAAATTTTGAAAATTTTTGTGGATGACCCTGATTTATCATTAATGTTTCTATAAAATTTTCATCTGATAATTAAGCTTCAAGAAATTCTAAAAATTCTGATAGTGCTACGTCCTCATAAAAGCCTGATGATCAATACATAGATTTGCTTTAGCAGCAAAAAAATGTTTAAAATTTTTGAAAATTTTGCATAAGGGTTATAAGAAAATTCTTAAAATCTCATAAAAACTGAATTTATAAAATTCTTACAAGTACAGTGTACCATTTATGTCCTTTTTGTTTTTTTATTTTTGAAATATAACAAATGAAGTTTAATACATACATAGATTTAATTGAGCAAACAAAAAGGTTTAAAATTTTTAAAATTTTATAGAATGTTATTGAGCCAATTATTAATCTATGATAAAAATTTTAGATCATGATCACATATAATAAAATTTATAAAATTCTAATAATGTTACTATCCCAATTATGCTCATTTCGTTTTTTGCTTTTTTAAAGATAACAAACGAAATTCAATTACTTTGACAATTTGTATGTATGATCCTACACTTCTTAGGAAGGTAACATAAATTTTTAACGTCGGTATAAATCATGTACATTTTTATGAAAACTTGACAATATTTCTGTAATTTTTTAAAAATATATTAAAAAATGGTTTTTCGACAAATTATCATGAAAGATAATTGACTTAAATCCGGTCAAATTTAGGTATTAAACTTTAAATTCTGGGCCCAGATCCTGAAATATCGGACAGTGAAGGCGAAATTAGTCGAAAAAACAAGCTTACTATAGCAAAACAATTTTTTAAAATTTTAAATTCGGCCACCGATTAAAATTTCGTGCAGCTAAAAAAACGCGAGCTCACAGGATCTCGCCGATATCTTTATCCTGCACTGCTGCACATGACATGACCTTTCCTTCCTTCCGGCGGCAGCTGAGCTTTGGCGCCGCCCGTACGTAGAGTACAGCAGCCTATATCCAACGCAGAGGGTAGGCACGTGCGAGAGGCAGAGTAGCTAGCACGTGTGACGGGACCTCGACCGAAACCCGAGAAGCGCCCCTGTTGCTGTTGCTTCGGGGACGACGACGCGACACGCAGGAGGACGCAGCGATACCAGTCCAGATGGCGCCAACCGACTCCGGTCCGGTGGGCCCCCGTTGTCAGGAGCTCTGTCCCCTCCCCTGCGCTGCTCTGCCCCACGACGACGTACCCTTCATCTTTTCTGGCCCCTCCCTTCCTTCTTTCTTTCTTTCTTTTTTCGCGCAAGAACTCAACTACCGGCATCGATCGGACACCTTCGATTCGCGTACGATGAGCGGATCGTCTTGATCCAGCGCTCGGAACGGCCATCACTTCAGTCGGTCCATCCAATCTAATTTTATTGCTTTCTCGCATCAACTCGTCTAAATGTAAAATGTCTGCCTCCAGTAGACTTTGTTGTAGCGTAATCGAGGTTTTACATCATGGTTTTTGCAGCTTCACGATAAAGTTAAAAAAGAAAAACTATAGCCAGCTATTTACCTATTTTCACAGCTTAGCGTTTAGGATTTTTTTAAAAAATATAAATATATAGCCAATCTACACATAACTACCGTCTAAAATGAGATGTGAACAAGCTTAAGTGATACTCTACTAGTTTACAAATGGCTTTAATACGTAACTCGTATGAACTCATCGCGCGCATCAGTAGAGCTAGCTTATTCGTTAGACACTCGCGAGTGGAGTTCATGCATGTACCATAAATTCATATGTAAATATAGCGACGCCAATACTCTTTTTAATCCTGGTATACAAAGTCTTTATCATATTTTCACCAGTTAATTAACCATGTACTGAAATACGCATAAACCTTTCACATGTTCTCGAAAATTATTAACCATGCATTCCTGTTGTAGCATTAATTGCCGTAAAAGCCCAAGGATGATTAAGTCACTCAAACACACTAGATGAGGATGCATTTCCCTTTCTCGTTTCCTTTTCACCTGGACATCCTTACAAAACCCATGTACCGATTTTTATATTCAGTATGATTGGAGAGAACAGAGACCCGGTGCAGTCACATCGAGACTATAGGTTAAGCAGTTGCACATATATCGTTAGATCAAAAAACGACAATCTAAATCTATTGGGAATACTGTTTAGAAACATCATGCTAATTTTTTTTTATAGTGGAATGATACTGTAGCTATACACTATTAGACGATCCGAATCGTTAGATGTCTCGATCAAAACAGCTTAAATTGCAATGCCACGGTAACTCTTCTCCTGTTGGTGAAAAGGAAAAGGTGAAGGCTTCTGGCTCAATATTTGGACACCTACGCGCACAACAGCTAAGATCGAGGTCATGTCAAAGCAATTTTATAAACCCAAATCAAGCAACCATCATGGTTTTATTTAAACTGCATGCCTGGAAGAAAGGATCGGTTGCTTGGAAGAAACAAAGACGTTCCAATCCAACCATGGTGGTTGAAACAAATCAATGTACGGCTAAAATAAGGAACTTTGTAGTATTAATACAGCTCTGGAAGAAATGCCTAGTGTTGCAAGTTGTCCCTAAAAATGACTTTTATATATATATATATATATATATATATATATATAGCGCTAGCTTGTCTATGAACCTTTAAACGAAGAATAATCCGTCTGTCCAAAAGCGCCTATCAGGTATTAACACGTGGACATCACAAAGCTCAGCAAAATCCATCTTCGCCAAAAAAAATTCTTGTATAATAACGTGGACGTACTGCATCTTGTATAGGATGTGTACCATTTTTTTCTTTCGAGATACTAGAATTGTATTGCGCTTAGACAGAAAGAAGCACAGGCATAAGCAGACGGCTAAACACCCTCCAGGTGGTACAGAACTACAGGACACGCCCTCATATCATATGACCTCTCCCAAATGGAAAAAGAAATTAATCGCCACCGATATAATGACCCACCCATTTGTGGATATTACCATACACCTGGATGCCACGAAGATGCAACCACTGTAGCCCGATAGCAGCCAAGTGAAACCAAACGAAAGCTTACAGCAGATACACTATTGTGATCTTGTCTTCTTCATATACGTTTGCCCAACCAATCCCTTGCTAGCTAGCTAGCTTGTTTCCACTTCTGAGTTCTCACTCCCTCTCATCTTCTCCAAAGAAGCTGAGCGCAGACACACACACACACACAGAGAGAGAGAGAGAGAGAGACTTGAGACTGGTGAGGATGGCAATGGCGGTGTCGCGGACGCTGGCGTGCTGCGGCGTGGAGGAGGAGACGGTGACGGGGACGCAGAAGGCGCCGGGGGCCTGCCCGCGGTGCGGCGGGGCGGTGGTGGCGACGGACGTGGAGAGCGCGCGGCGCATCCTCTGCCTTCCGCTCTGCGTCAAGAACAAGAAGAAGTTCTCCTGCACGCGCTGCCGCCGCAGCCTCGTCACCTTGTACACCGAAACCCAGTCCTAGTTACCAACTTGTTGACGGCCGGTGCCAACTAATTAATTAGTTAGCTGCAATAGCGAGGGCCCTAAAGTAATCTCTGGCCAATATCCGAGCTTTAGTTTTTAAGTACGTGGTAAGTCTAAGTTAGTCCATGGAAGTTTAAGATTGAGGTGTTAATTGGTTCCTTTCTTCTTCTTCTTCTTCTTCTTCTTCTTCTTCAGTTTGTTGGCTTGGCTGTACTTTTTGTATACTCAGTTCTACCAAGCCAGTTAGCTAGTTTCCTTAGTACTGAGTAACAAGCTGTCCCGCTGTTTCGTTAGCTTGTTGATTATTATGTTAATCTTTCACTGTTTGTCTTCCAAATTTGCAATATATATCTTCTTCCTCGCAAATTGCAGTATCTCATCACTAAGTTTTCCCCTCTTCTTCTCCCTCTCTGCACACTTGATTTAATTAGTTTGCTTGTACTGTAACGCTTTCTCGCTTCGAACTGACAGTCTCCATCAAGTTCAACGCCTTCTCTTCAGTTCAAGAAAAAATTCCAATTTTGTGTACTTCCATTGATATGTTTCTGTGACTTCAACATTTACTTGGAGCAAAGGTGAGAGGCCATTGTGGCTTAACAATCTGTTGGGGGAAAACAATGAAAATCTGCAAGCTAGTCCAAGAACCTAATGTGCACCGTTCGATCGGTAAACCAACGATTCAGATCAAACCAAATGTTCAAGGTGCTCTCTCTCTCTCTTCCGCATTCTTTATATAACTAGCTTAAGGCCCTTTATTTACTATGGATAAAAAGAAGTGTCATATTACCTTAGCACATCAAGAAGTCTAACATCGTTGGGATCGGCCCTCAGATGATCCGCCTCCTCACTCGGTTAACCTTGCTCCGGTTGTCCGGCCAGCCCGTCGCCGGCCTCCGGTCAGTCTCCAGCGAGCAGAACCATTTAGAGCTCCCTTCCATCATTGATCCGCTCTACTCGATGACCGACGACGAAATGCCGGCGAGTTGTGATCTGGTGGTTATAATGGGGTTCGATCTGTAAAATCCTATGCCCGTAAAACATGAGATTAATCATGTTCTGCTAGGCAAGAAACCCCTGTGGTTTTCCAAAAAGATGGCCATTAAACATGTGGATTTCCCCTCACCAAAAAAAATGAAAATAAATATGTGGTTTTCTTTAATTTACACTTTCGTAAAATAAAAAAAAATCCTCCTCTTCTTAACTATCGTATTTAATCAAGATAGGTGCACAAAATCTCGAGCACATGTAGGGAAGTCGATTATCCATTTCTCAGTTCTTTGCATTGCTCCACTGAAATAAATGTGTAAATCAGTTCAATTTCTCGTTGTCAGATCTACATACAGCTGCGGCAAGCTTTGCCGCCTCTGATGAGTGCAAACGGCGAAGGGGTGCTATATTGACGTAATATTTTGTCACTAATTATAAATAAAGTATAAGTTGACAATCTATCACTGGAGAATAATCACTACAAGGATGTCATGTGACAGCATAACGGTTTGCCATTAATTATAAATAAAGTATCGGCAACGTGAAAGCTTGTCACAGAAGAATTGTCATTGCTAACATAACCTGTGACTGCTTAATATTTTGCCACTAGTTATAAATAAAATAGTGGCAACTAATATTTGTGAACGGTAAAAAAGAAAAGCATGAATGTTCTCCACATACATGCGTCGTGGCATGGAACTCCTGCCGTGAAGGACCTAACTTACCAAGTAGTGCTCAGCTTACCTATAAAAGAATCTGAGTGGTCGAGAGATTTGAGTGTTGTGCGTCAGTGCGTGGCTTCTGGAATCTTCATAGCACTGCCATGGCGAGATGCCATTCAGTTGCTGGTTGGAATCAACACCTTGCGCGGCAGAGTCTACTCCCCTCTCTTGTTCTTCGTTCTCATGCCTTTGGTTTGTAGCGCGAACAGATGTCATATGATATCTTGCTGTAATTCTCTCTGGAGCTCCTGGTTTTCCGGCTACAGGGCAAACATGCACGGAAGCATTTCAATTGGCACTATTTCCTAATGATTGCCAGTTTGCCATGTATTTATATCCAGATATAGTGTGCTACTGGCATGCAGAGTATTAGATGAAGGCTAGAGATACAGTTTCCTATCTCCTGTTAGTTACATGTTTGTTAACATATCTTGTAAATCCCTCCGGAGATTAAGCTGGATTCGGTCTTATCTCTTGGAGTCTTGTACAGCCACGGCAAGGGGCTCTTCCTGCCAATATAAACACGCAGGCGATCCACGGAAAAGGTGCGATCGTTTCACCCCAAATTCACATGGTACCAGAGCCCTGATCTTCAGCGGCAAGGCGATCATCATGGCGTTATCGTCTTCAACTCCAAGCACTGCTTTCGCCAATCCTCTTCAGGGTCACCCGGTTACAGAAAAACTTGGGAAGACCAACCATGCGCTCTGGAAGGCTCAGATCAGCGCTGCTGTGCGTGGAGCTCGTCTTCAAGGCCATCTGACCGGCGCCGCCAAACCTCCAGAAGCCGAGATTACCGTGATGGTTGACGGCAAGACGGAGAGGAAGCCAAACCCGGCTTTCGACGATTGGGAAGCCTTGGATCAGCAGGTTCTAGGCTACCTTCTCTCATCTCTATCAAGGGATGTTCTCATGCAGGTTGCGACATGTGGAAGCAAAGAATGAGGCGTGGAAGCTGATTGAGCAGATGTACTCAACACACACCCGAGCGCGATCGATTAATACCCGAATTGCGCTCACCACAACCAAGAAGGGCAATCTGTCCATCTCGGAGTATTTCGCGAAAATGAAATCTCTCGGAGATGAGATGACTTTGGCCGGAGGAAGGCCGCTTGATGAAGAAGAGCTAGTCCAGTATATCATGACTGGATTAGGAGAAGACTTCAGTGAAGTAATCTCGGCTGTGTGCGCAAGGGTTGAACCCATCTCGGTGGGAGAACTCTACTCGCAGCTCCTCAACTATGAAGCCCGTCTAGCTCTCTCTGAGGGAGCGCAAGAAATCACCGCAACTTCTCCAATCGAGAAGCCACAAAGAACGGCGCTCGGGCGGCGCAACGCCGGGTGCTTTCAGCCAGTAGCATGGCCGTGGTCGCAGCAATGGAGCTGGTGGTCGTGGACGTGGGCGATCACCAGGAGGAATTGACCGGCGCCCTACATGCCAAGTCTGCGGCAAACGCGGACACACGGCAATAGATTGCTGGTACAGGTATGATGAGGATTATATTCCTGACAATAAACAAGTTGCAGCAGCAGCAATGGCCAGTCCTTCCTATGGTGTTGATTCCAACTGGTATATGGATACCGGAGCAACTGATCACATCACAGGAGAATTGGAAAAGCTCACTGTGAAAGAAAAATACAATGGGAATGAACAGATTCACACTGCCAGCGGTGCAGGTATGGATATAAGCCACATTGGTCATACTATTGTTCATGCCCCTAGTAATCGCAATATTCATCTTAAGAATATTCTATATGTTCCTCAAGCCAAGAAAAATCTAATATCAGTACATCGTTTAGTTGATGATAACTCTGCTTTTCTTGAACTTCATCGTGACTGTTTCTTGCTTAAGGATCGAGCCACCAGGAGAACAATTCTTAAAGGGAGGTCACACCGCAGGCTCTATCCCCTTCCGAAGTCATCATTGAAGCAAGCCTGCAGTGTCGTTAAGCCATCTTTGGCCCGGTGGCACAGCCGCCTAGGCCATCCTGCGTCTTCCATTGTCAAACAAGTTGTCAATAAAAATAATCTCCCACATTTACATTCCTCAAATGAGTCAGTCTGTAATGCTTGTCAACAAGCAAAGAGTCATCAGTTGCCCTTTCCAACATCATCTAGTATTTCTAAACATCCCCTGGAGCTTGTATTCTCTGATGTATGGGGTCCTGCTCCAGAGTCTATAGGAAGAAAGAAATACTATGTGAGTTTTATTGATGATTTTAGTAAATTTACTTGGATCTATCTCTTGCATCATAAGTCTCAAGTCTTTGAGAAGTTTCAAGAGTTTCAGGCTATGGTAGAACGATTATTTGACAGAAAAATCCTAGCCATGCAGACTGACTGGGGGGGAGAATATCAGGCTCTTCATTCCTTTTTTGCAAAGGTTGGTATTATTCATCAAGTCTCCTGTCCTCACACTCATCAGCAGAATGGATCTGCAGAGCGGAAACATCGCCACATAGTGGAGGTAGGACTTTCCCTATTATCTCATGCTGCTATGCCATTAAAATTTTGGGATGAAGCATTCCAGACTGCTACTTACTTGATCAATCGTGTTCCTAGCAAAGTTATCCAAAATATTAGCCCATTAGAAAAATTGTTCCAGCAAAAACCAGATTATTCCTCCTTGAGAGTTTTTGGTTGTGCTTGCTGGCCTCATCTGCGTCCCTACAATAAGCATAAACTTCAATTCCGATCTAAACGATGTGTTTTTCTTGGTTTCAGCAATATGCACAAAGGCTTCAAGTGCCTTGATATCTCTTCTGGCCGTATCTATATTTCTAGAGATGTGGTATTTGATGAAACTCTGTTTCCTTTTTCTGAGCTAAATGCCAATGCTGGAGCTCGTCTTCGAGATGAAATCCTTCTTCTGCCACCTACTCTAGTAAATACTAGTGGGGATGAACAAGTATTGAACCATATGGCTAATCCATTGCCTAATAGTTTTTTGTCTAATGCAAATAATAGTTTCAATGAGGAGGTTTCAGCAGATCCTGAAGTCACAGAAAATCCGGTCGGCACTGAGTTTGGCGTTGATTTGCTTCATTCTCCACCGCCTGGCGCAGAACCTTCGTCGCTAACTCCTAGACAGCCAGCAGGCGCCACGCAAGGAGACCGAACGCCAGATCACATGCATGCACATGATTCTACTTCGCCAGGTGCTTCTGATCGCTCTTCGCCAGGTGCTCCTGATCGTTCAGATCGCCTTGTTCTGGAAGGATCTCGTTTAGTCGAGTCTGGGGAGCAAAGAAGGTAACAGAACAACAAAGAAGACTTATATTCTCCTGACCTGATCACAGACGAGGTAATGACAGGTAATGTGATGAGTAATATACCTGCGCCAACAAGACCGCATACCAGGCTACAAAGTGGCATCCGAAAGGAGAAGGTATACACTGATGGCACAATCAAATATTCATGTTTTACTGCCTCTGGTGAACCCAGTAATGATTTAGAAGCTTTAAAGGATAAAAATTGGAAACTAGCAATGGATGCTGAGTATGATGCTTTAGTAAAAAATAAAACATGGCATCTAGTTCCTCCTCAGAGAGGGAAAAATGTTATTGACTGTAAATGGGTTTATAAAATTAAAAGAAAGGCTGATGGCACATTAGATAGATATAAAGCCCGTCTAGTGGCCAAAGGTTTTAAGCAACGCTATGGAATAGATTATGAAGATACCTTTAGCCCAGTTGTCAAAACTGCTACAATAAGAATAATTCTCTCCATAGCTGTTTCTAGAGGATGGAGTCTCAGGCAGTTGGATGTTCAGAATGCTTTCCTCCATGGACACTTAGAGGAGGAAGTCTATATGCAACAACCTCCTGGGTTTGAAGATTCTACTAAACCACACTTTATATGCAAACTTGATAAAGCCCTATATGGTTTAAAACAGGCCCCAAGAGCCTGGTTTGCTAGATTGAGTAAAAAGCTAATTGAACTCGGGTTTAGTGCTTCAAAGGCTGACACTTCATTATTCTTCCTCAATAAAGGAGATGTTGCTATATTCGTTTTGGTATATGTTGATGACATAATTGTAGCCAGTTCTTCAGAGAGGGCAACAACAGTATTGCTACAGGATATGAAGGAGGAATTTGCACTCAAAGATCTGGGTGAGCTACACTATTTCCTTGGCATAGAGGTGCGTAAGGTCCAAAATGGCATTGTTCTAACACAAGATAAATATGCTACTGATTTACTGAAGAAAGTCGGCATGACAAACTGTAAGCCTGCTGTGACACCTTTGTCAGTAAGTGAAAAGCTCTCCTTACATGAAGGGTCATTATTGGGTACTGATGATGCAACTAAATACAGAAGCATAGTTGGTGCTCTACAATATTTAACTCTTACTAGACCAGATATAGCTTTCTCTGTTAATAAAGTCTGCCAGTTTTTACATGCTCCAACAACAGTACATTGGTTAGCTGTTAAGAGAATACTTAGATATCTGAAACAGTGTACCAAATTGGGACTTAGCATACATAAATCAGGCTCTACTCTTGTCAGTGGATTTTCTGATGCAGATTGGGCTGGCAGCTTAGATGATAGAAGATCAACTGGTGGATTTGCTATATTTATAGGATCAAACCTAGTATCATGGAGTGCCAGAAAGCAAGCTACAGTATCAAGGTCTAGTACAGAATCTGAGTATAAGGCTATAGCTAATGCCACAGCAGAGATCATGTGGGTTCAGACTTTACTTGCTGAGTTAGGGATCAAGAGTCCTCAAGCTGCCAAAATTTGGTGTGATAATCTGGGTGCTAAATATTTGTCAGCAAATCCTGTGTTCCATGCCAGAACAAAGCACATAGAAGTTGACTATCACTTCGTCAGAGAAAGGGTAAGTCGCAAATTATTAGAAATTGATTTTGTCCCGACTGGTGATCAAATTGCAGATGGGTTTACTAAGCCACTGTCAACTCGACTTCTGGAGAACTTCAAAGCCAATCTTAACCTCACGCGGTTATGATTGAGAGAGGGTATTAGATGAAGGCTAGAGATAGAGTTTCCTATCTCCTGTTAGTTACATGTTTGTTAACATATCTTGTAAATCCCTCCGGAGATTAAGCTGGATTCGGTCTTATCTCTTGGAGTCTTGTACAGCCACGGCAAGGGGCTCTTCCTGCCAATATAAACACGCAGGCGATCCACGGAAAAGGTGCGATCGTTTCACCCCAAATTCACACAGAGTACTTCTTTAGTTTGCCATTTATAAATACATAGATTTACTGCTTGGTTATCTTCGTTTGATTGTACAGCGGATGACCTACATATACAGTGCAAATTAGTGAAGAAGCACGACAGAGGAGATAGTAGAAAGGCGATGGCTGCGTGAGAGAGCATGCATGTTCATACTTAGAGGATAAGAGCTGACATTGTAATATGAGATCGTCGTATAACACATATCTGTTCTTGTTATGTGATAAATACTTTTTTTTTTTTCAAAAAGTTTCTTGTGACAAGTATGTTTATTTCGTTAATTGTAACAAGGCCTTAATATTTTTTCAAATCTGCCATATTGAGAATTGCCATGTGATTTTTTACCACAATAAAGCAGCTTTTTAACATGTGGCAATGTTCTTTTCACCAATAGATGCGCATTTGTGACGACGAAGTTGTCACTTATATTAATTCTAACTGTGGCGCTTCCATTGCCACTGATTGTTATCGATTTGTGGGAAGTAATTTCGTCACCAATCGCATAATCTGTGATGAGAACGACGTCACTGGTGCTACAGATAACTGCGATGATGAGGCGGTAACTGTGATGAAAAATAGGCGTATATATAGTGACAAAATTTGTGGGGCCATAAAAGAGGATAAGGCAATTTCTGCCTGTAAAACAGCCGGTGCACTTGCTTGCAGCATAGACCATGGAGTTCGACCGACAGGCTCGAACTGTTACCTGTTCTTTCAGGCCATATATTGTTCCCAATTAGTACGAGGAAAAGGAGGTGTCCGGCGAACTCTAGCTGCCCTCAGTCACTCTTACGAAAGTACTAGAACACAAGAAAAAGGCTTTTTCAAGAGTGATTTTCTGAACGGTCACTTCCAGGAAAACGGTGAAAGGTGAGGAGGAGGAATTAAAAAAAAAAACAGCTGAAGTTTCATAGCAGCTAGAAAGGGGTGCTTTTGTACCCAGTTCAATGAAATATTGGTGTTAAAGCTTATGGAACACCATGCAAACATAATACTTTATGGAAACAATATTCATAAGAAAAAAGAAATAACAAATTAAAACGCATTAGAATGAAAATAAACCGGTAGTTGCACGGCCTAGCTCCGCTAAATTTTCAACATCTGGCCTTTTTTATCTTTAAGTAGGATTCTTGGGGAATTAGCTGCATACTCTTCTTCTTGCAACATTTTTTGTTGTATTTAAACTTATTTCCTTGCTGGACTGTAAGTCTGTGACTCAAGGTAATTGGCTATATGGAGCTTTGAATACTCTAACCCTTGATCAGTTGAAAATCGGCTGATTTATTGTGGATGAAAAGATGATGACTTGGCAGGGTTTTTCTTCATTTGTTTTTTTTTTTGAAATGATGTTGAAATAATTTATTTATGTGAAAGCAGAACCAAACTAAATAGGTCATAAACAAGTACAATTACTAATTGTGAAAGGTATAATATCCCTAACAATTACCCTGGAACATCTAATTTTGTTAAGCATATAGAAGCACTTCTAAAAGGCAAAATGATTAGATGGGACTCAGAATCAGAACAGATGCGTGAATGCACTTGCTTGGAGCGCATCCCGATCGCATGTACTAGAGTTCGATTGAAACTAGGCACACGATAGGATTCGCACTACTCCTAACCTAAAGGCAATGTAGACTTACGTTTCAAAGAAAAACGTAATGGGTGCTAGCTAGCTTGTAACACTACTCATGTTTATGTTTCAACTAAAAAAATAATTAGTAGGGTTTATGAAACCAGAACCGGACCAAAACTGGAGGAGAGGGCGGTTGCCGTGGTTCTGGTTTCTAGCTGAAAAACTGGTTGGTTTTCAGATTTTATGATTTTTTTTAAAAAAAAATTGGTTTCCTTTACCCTCTTTTATTTTATTTTCTTTTTGCAAGTTTGATGTTTGAATATAAGCTAGAAGCTATTAGAAGCACTCTGGTACGGAAGTTGGTTTAAGACCCTATTCGTTTCAGTTTAAATACAATTTCTGTTTAAAATAAAAGCGGATTGTGCGCCGAACAGTAGGATTCTAGAAAGCTTCTCCAAGAATCAGAATCTAATTTGTACACAGAATCAGAAGCTGTCATCCACCTGATTCTACGGATTCTGACTCAGATTCTGCGAGTTATGCCTCCCATGAGTCGTTGTAGGCATAAAGGCTTCCGCCATCGTCCTTAGACCCTCCACTGCTATCATCGGTTCATCCGTCACCGACCCCGATCAACAATCAATATAGACAATCAGGATTGCCGAACGACCATATTCTATAGTCAGCAAATTCTTGAAACAGCTAACTACAATCCAAAATCTGTATAATCAGAAGATGTCCGTAATGGGCCTAAACCAAGGTGCACAAAACTGCTGGTTCCAGCTTTTTTTTCCCTGGTTTTCATCCGTGGTGGATAGCCTGCTTTAGCACTAGACATATTTATTCAAATTATTATATCTTAAGAAAAGAAGCAAATTTCTACAAATTGTACGAGATACCATCGGTCCATCACTTTATCAGCGCAAACTGCAAAGTGTGTAAACAAGACAGTGCCACTTGTTCACTGGAATATAATATGGCAAAAAGGAGATGCACAATGGCCAAGAGTCATGGTTCTTTCCCTTTGATTAATCACTATACACACAGCTGACAATCCAAAGAAGTACTATCAAGTATGCATATTCGTCCACCGGGATGATTAATTGTGTCTTCGTACTTGTCCCTGTCAAACAGATATACACCGGAATCTGTGCTATCAAACTTTCCAAAAATTTAATCACTAGCATATTTAAAACCATATCTTTAGATTTGTCGTTAAAAACACTTTTATAATATTATAATTTTGTTAGTATATATTAATATAAAGTTATGAAAAGTAACGGTGAAAGTTATGTCCTAAAGAACGTAAAATTACTCAAAAATATCATATAAAATAGAATAGTGGGAATATCATTTACCCATGATACGCATCACTGTACATGTTATTCCTTGAAAATGGGCAAACCAAAATAAGAGCGAGAAAGGGAAGACTTTGGATAAATGATATTCCCATTATTAAAAAAGCCATGTAGTTTATCTTTCAAGGAATAACCTGTACAGTGATGCGTATCATGGATAAGTGATGACAGAGGTCATGAGTCGGAGCTCAGCCTTCTCCCGCTATTAAAAAAGCCATGTACTTTATCTTTCAGTTCATATTTTATTAAAAAAGAATAACAACAACAAATAAATGCTCCAAGTGTTTCTGTTAGGGCACTTCTTGCAAGTTGTTAGACAAATATTTTTAGATGACATTCTCAAAAATTTTGGGTCCAAAAACCTTGTGCTTTATATTTTTTCTTTGAATTGGTTAGGGCGGATGACTTCGTGACAAAATTTGAGGAGCTAGAAAAAGGCTGTTGAGTACTTTTTTTGCAATCAAGCCTAAAATCAGCAAGTTGAGTTATATCACGAAATCAAGGTTCTAAAATAGCTCATAGCCGTTCATTTCCGGAGGATCCGGGTGCCTACCTTCTTTCTAAAGTGAATGTCGGAGCGCTGGCCAAATTTCAAAAAAAAAAAAAATCGAGATGATTTCACAAGATCAAACATCTTATTTACCACCTCTTGAATCAAGAGACGACTTTCCTCGACTCGCTGCCCTTCTTGTTGTTGGACGCGACACGATTGCTTGTTGAGCCTCTTCATCAGGTTCTTCTCTTGTTGTTGCCTAGCTAGAACTGCCTGTGCGGTCGTGAGGAAGAAGACACAGACATGTAGCAGGAATAATCGATGCATACCCTCACTTATGTCATTGATCATTTGTTCTATGACATCTCACTGACATATAAATCCTGATAAATAGAGCAAATAATCAATTACACCAATTACAAGAGGGCAAATGATCAATTCTACCCGAGCAGCATGGAGAGGACAATGACGGAGAATGGACCAAGGACCACCGGAGCATGGGCTTCAGTGAGCCAAAAGCATGCACAGTGTACTTGTACTAAACAGCTGTGGAATTACAGAACATGGTATGATCGCTAATGGTCACGTACAATTAGACAGGGCATCCATCTAGCATTCATCCTCCCCACCGTGCACAACTGATAAGAACAGTTTGTTTCTACGGTAAACCTTCCAGCTCCAAATCGACCCTCAAAACACCATGCCAGCACCAGCCGAGACGACACCCACAACTCAAACCCCATCGAGGCATTATTACTGAACTAGCCGAAACAAGCAAGCACGAAAGCCTGCGTGAATGGATATACAACGCCCAGCAATGCAAGCAAACACCACAATATAAGAGCAAACATGTAAAACATATTGGGAAACAACAGCATCCAGAAAAGAACAAACCATCTGAATAAACGGTACAGATTTCCTACCGGAAGTCCCACTGTGAACGAGCCATGTCGACCTTTTGGAACGCCAAAATTGCACATCCAATATCCAACATCGACTCACTAGAATGAGATAACCTTGCTGACATAGAAAACATTTTCCCAGGACACAAGAGAGTCTAGTTCATCCTCCTGATGAGCTCATTGATGTAGTTCTCACGGTTGCCAGCATCACCACCCTCAACATAGTGGTTCCTCTTCTTCTTGAGACCACCGAGCGGCGCCTTCAGCTTGAATGGCCAGAGGAAATTGTTGGCCTCCTTGAAGTGCGGCCCAACAGTCATGATCTCGTGGACGAGATCCTCAATGCAGATGATGCTGTTCTTCCCTAATCCCTAACAGATGGAAAACAAGAAGGGGAAAACGACTTAGACTCTCATTAAAATGCATATACCGTCACAATCCATGTAAAACTTCTAGATGCAAAACCTCCTCAATGACTTTGTTGTTGGTCAGAGGAATCCTCTGCTTGTTGAGCTTCCCATAACCCCTCTTGTAGATCAATTCCCTGACACTTTTCAGGTTTGGGTACCTGATGGTACATGGAATTATCGATCAGCAAAGTTCAAAAAAAAAAGCATTAACAACTAGAGAAATCAAAAGCTGTGCATCAAGTCACTAAGATAAATCCCTCTACTGGCAATCAGACTTGGGTACTATATCTGCCACTGGTAGTCCAGCATGGTGATCAGTTAGCTCAAAAACCCCCATACAACAAATTGGGTTGTCTCATCCGCTCTAGAGATACTTCTTTTTTGGTCATGATTTCGGTAGGCATGGTGATCAGTTAGCAAAAATCAATCTAATTCTGCCAGAGTTTAAACAAATTGTTGGTTCATAGACAGGTCTACTGATAGATAATGGCTTAAAGTGGAATAGAAGGGCTGAATTGACCAATAAAGTCTACCTATCATACGTTCCAAAACTGAAACACAAATGAATAAAAATATTGGAACATGAATGAACCTTTTGGGGAAAAAAACAGTTTCTTCATATCAAAACATCATAAGCATAAATAGGCAAAAACTATAATCAGATAACTTTACATCTTCAATCAAAATTGACATTATGTTACATTAGCATACAATGCAGCATTGTCACTTCATTCTAGTAGAGATAGGGAGAACTGCTTGCAGTATTAGCTGGGAACAGTAGAATTACAAACGGGAATCTATAGATTACAACAGCAGCACTACAATCATACAAGTGTTATTTGATACAGCTAAATACATAAACAGAACATTTGCTCATAGCAGCTAGAGATTTAAACTTACCCATATGCAACATATGGCTCAACCCTGCGCAGCATGTTTATGGTTGCCTTGTTAACCTTCAGGAAGACACCATTGAAGATCTGCAAAATCAAGCCATTCAGCACAAATATTAGCAACCTAGCATTTTCAATGATGATCACATTTCACATAACTGATAAACCAACTGACCTGCCTCAAACGCAGGAGCTGCAAGATCTTCCTGGTCTTGGGGTGCATGGCATTGATACTACAAAACGCATTTCACAACATTAGCACCTAATCAAAACAAGAGAACCAGCAGACGATATGATGCAGAACCCTACCCACGGATGCGGATCACAAACAGTAGCTTGGGCTCAGGGCTCACATAAAACCCACCCTTCATCCGGGCCTCACGTTTCAGCTGTACAAGCTCCTTCTCCTGCTCCAAGGAAAGGACATCACAACAATTCCCAAAGATGCTAGCTTTTTCATAAAGCACCATTCTTTCATTGTCAACAACTAACATTCAGACAAACAAAATTAAAAATGATAAAGGTTCCCCAATGCTCACAACAGAACTAGGTAGGTAAGAAATATGATCAGTGATTACGGCATTTAATCATAACATCTCTAAATGGAGCACATGAATAAATAATAAAAGTACTAATCAACAAGGTGTTCAGACAAACAAAATTAAAAAATGATAAAGGTTTCCCAATGCTCACAACAGAACTAGGTAGGTAAGAAATATGATCAGTGATTACGGCATTTAATCATAACATCTCTAAATGGAGCACATGAATAAATAATAAAAGTACTAATCAACAAGGTGTGCGTTTACCAAACAGTTCTAGCTTATAATCTAAACTGAATTTGTAATTATGTACCCCTCATGTACAAGGTGCTGCATAAAAAAAACGTATTTGCCCACAAAAACAAACAAATAATCATGATCTAGTTCCGAACATATCTACCTCAAAGCATCATCAAAGATAGATAATATTACCATTTTAACCAATCGATTGCTCGTAACAAATTTCAACGAGCAATTCCTAAATGGCACACGTCTAGTCACCCAGATCGAACGCAAAAGCGACGTCGCAGGAGCAAATACGAAGCAGCTAACCAGCACAAAGCAACAAGGCGATATCATCAGATCGGGACCGAGATCGCGAAGGCGCGGGCGCTGACCTGGGCGTCGTACTCCTGTGCGTACTGCTTGGCGCGCGCGAAGATGAGCTTCCGGCTCTCGACGGCCTTTTTCCTCTCGGCGAGCGCCATCTCTTTCTTGTCGGCGGCCCAGAGCTCCTCCCGCTTCCGCTTCCGCAGCACCGACTCGGGCACCACCGCCGCCGCCATCTGCGCAGAGGCAACAAAACCCTAGGGCTCAGATCCACAGAGAGGGAGAGGTTCAAGACGAGAGCGAGCTCGCGCAAGGGTTCGAGGAAGGTTACCGCGATGAGCTGCGCGCGTGAGAGAGGAGGCGAGAATCGAGATGGGAGGGAAGTGGCGGCGGGGAGGGGATTTATAGAGTGGAGGGGTTTTTGTGGTCTAGGTTAGGGTTAGGGTTTCCGCGCGGGGAATCGGACGGCTGTGATGCACGGGGGGGTCCTTGTGATCCAATGGTGAGGGGAAGGGCGTTTCGGGCAGGGAGTGAGAAATCCAATCTTTATAAACGAGAAATATTTCTTTTCTAGGTATTCTTGTTCCAGACTGGTAGTTTATATTCTAAACGAGAAGGCCCAGATTGCAAGTTTGTAACAAAAGAAGAGGCCCAAGTTGAAGCCCATATGATTCTACGGCATGCAGGTAAACTAGGCTTCTTGTGCAGCTTAGTAGGTCCAAACCTCGAAAAGCCCAATTGTTTTTGGATGCGAAAAGCCAACGCTAATATTAATAGTACAAGTAGGTAGGAAATGAAAACGGAAACGGAATATCTCACTGTTTTAAAGAAAAATAGATATACGAGTCTTTTTTCAAAAATAGAAAAGGAAAAAATTTCTATGGAAACAGAAAATGAAATTTTTTTCCCCGAAAACGGGAGAGCCAATTCTGACGGAAACGGAAATTCCGTATAAATGAAACTAGAAATTATGTTTTCTAATTTAAATAAAACTAGAAATAAATATTACTTTATAGAAATATCAAATAGAGTTAAAAAATTCTAAAAAATATTTTATAATATTTGGAACTTCGAAAAATTATGCCCGGCAAGATTTTGTTTTGTTTTTCTCAAATAAATTATTTATTTAAATCTAAGAATATAAAATATTATTAATTAAATGCTGAAATTTCAAAAATAATAAAAAATCTGAATTAAATGCTCAATTAAATAATTTGCAAATTTTTAGTGTGTTACAACTGGGAACATATCTGGATGAAATTTTTCGCTTTCAATTCCGTATACATTCCGCTCCGCATCCATTTTCGTCACTATCCATTTTCAGGGTTTCCATTATGGGTAAAAAAATGTGGAAACGAAAACGGAACAACCATTTACCGACTAGTTTCGTTCCGTTTTCATCCCTAACGCTAGAGGATCCTACTCATTCTCAAGCTTTATCGTGACCTTCTCTATCAACACAGTGGATGATCATCCTCAGGCTTAACAATATCAAACTGAGTTGGAAATTCGGCCCACCCCTCGGCACCAAGTCAAACATTTTGAATTTGGTAGTCAAAAAGCAATAAAAAAAGGAAAATTGATCAGTTTGACCGATTTTGTTCGATTTTTTACCATTTTTATTCGATTTTCTATCTAGATCGACACACTCAAGGATTGGTTTTTAATTTTGATTTTCCACCAGTTTTGTTCAATTTTTGACTGGTTTTGCCAATTTTCGACAGGTTTAGATCGAAAATCAACACAATCAAGGAAAATTGGAAAAAAAATAAAAAAATATGAATAAATCCTAATTAATATATAAAAATCTTAGAGAAATTTTAACAATTTTTAAATTCATTTAGTGCTTCTAAAAAATCAAAAACAGCAATTAATGAAAAGGAACAGTTATACTTTTATATTTTTATAAAAAATTACAAACTTAATCATACTATAAATTTTAATAGTATCATGAAAAATGCCCAAGGATCATGTAGTAAAACTTATAGAAATATTAGACTTCATTTATTGCCTCCAGAAAAGCAAAAATAGAAGAGCATATACAAAGAGAGTAGCACTGTCAAATTTTTTTAAAAAAATCCATATGTCTTATCATCATTTGAAAATTTTATAGCAACATTAACATTGCCTTAGAACCTCACACAAATTTTTTTAAAAATTTATAACATGATTTAACAACTCAATTAAATCAAGAATTTCTGTCTGCTTTGCCCTTTTTTCTATTATATATATTCGGTTTTGCTCAAAAACGTCACACAAATTCAGTTTTTTCCAAAAAAAAACGTGGCACATGTCAAAGGCTATTAATATTAATTTTAGGAAACTTTTGGTTAAATTTTTCTAAATTTCTTTTTTTTTTAATTTGCATTGGATCAATTTACCGACTAGTTCCAAATTTCGAACCGGTTCGATACGATCGAAATCGCGACTTTTGAGTGGTTTTTGACTATTGTTGAAACCCTGATCGATCATGCTTACAACACTTGTATATATGCAACTTTCATATATAATGCTAACGAAACAAAGTCCATCTAAACGTAATGCAACTTTCGGAAGAACATTCGTTGATCAGGTTGATTTATAAAAAAGCTATGGTTCATAAGACACCAATGGACAGAATCTTCCATAGGTTCTATTTTCTGTAGTGGTCGCGATTTCTACTCGAAGTTATAGTCAGGTCTCATACATTCTGTAAAGGTGCGCTTCAGACTCACAGACGTCTTAACCTTTATGCTAAACTATGGACATACTCACGTGGTGGCATCCAAGGTGCTCATGGCTACGCACGTCTACCCTCGCGTTACATTTCCTGATTTATTACTAGGTTGAACAGGAAGGTGTCCTGGGATATCGATCGCGCTACATGATCCCTAGCCAAAGACTCCACTTCTTGTATAAGCTCTCTTTCTTCCGCAATGGCATCTATGATTTGATGAAGAAGAGCCGCCCGCCCATGTTGGCATCGATCGAACAGCTAGCCCATCGATTGACCTGATGAAGCTCAGAGAGGCGACCCACCCTTAATGGCGGCCGGCGAGCTCGGTGGATTTCCTCCGTTGAACAGCAGTGCTGGCCATGGCCATGTTGCCGTGGAGGATGTGATGGAGATCTCAGAGAACACGATCTGCATCTTCTGCAAATATTCGGTCCGCCGGGATGCAAGTATGTCCCAAAAATAGTAGGCCGACCGTCGATTACGAGTTACGACGAAGGGCTGGTTGGAGACTTCCTGCCATAGGCGCTCGAGAATTAATGATCGTGCCGTACGTAGCATCTTGCATCAAAGGAGGAAGAAGATGCCATGACGGTACGGATTTAAGAGGAGCAACGAGAGTCGAGAGAAGCAGTTTTACCACAAGGATTTTGGAGAGATAAGATTCATTTCTTGAAGTGACATTCCTTCTATAAAAAGGGCATTAAGAGCGACTCTGGAGACGAAGGGATACAACGTGAACTGAAGCAACTTGGGTGTGCTCAGCTCAATGAAGACACTGTACGGCGCGCTCAAAGTCAAAGAGGTTCAAACAAGAGGCACAATCAGGCTGAATTGCTAAAGCCGATATCAATCTGCATCCTTATGAAATTTTAAAGGTTTGAGAAATTAGCTAATTAACATGTTCCAATGATCGTCACTTTTTTAAAAGGTGTCTACAAAAATAGGGGGCATCTAAATTTGGTTATTAGCAATATAGTCGTCTATGAAGGACCGTAAATGACGACTATAGGAGGGAAAATATATTCTAAAAATTCAAACCACTTTTTTAGCTAAAAGAATATATCGGATGAAATGATGAATACTACATGCGAACTAGTAGGATTACCAGGGACGATGAACAGTAAAACCAACAACCTTGTCTAATGGACAGTAAAATCGGCACCCGGACGAATGAATCAGCTACGTGTTCTTTATTTAAACCAGTTCTTGTACTAATGTGCGATAAGATGTTGTCTAGAAAAGTATTTACTGGGTGCAAGTATCCGAAAATGTCACTTTTGTGACTCGATGGAGTACTGTCTAGAGCCCAGAGGCCATAATTTATTGTGATGCATTGAACATTAACGTTGCAACTAAAATAAAAACAATGTCCATTTTTCTCTCGCCCCACAGCATCCAAAATGTCGGTAATAGCATGCCTGCAATATATGAAAGTAGGCACTACTCGACGTCTCCACCATGATGCAGGCCAGTCCACTTGGAATAACCTAGCTAACATATGCCACTGAATCCTAGTATATTTTAATTTGTTGATCCAAACAAGAATATATGGTACCAAACGAAGAAACAGCTTGAGTAGATTACAGGTCAGACGTACTTGAGTTACGATGAACAAAAAATGTCCAACTTGTGCAACTTTATTTTTCATCATGGAAAAAAAAACTAAAACTAATAGAAAGTATGTCAGCTTCTTACAAAGGCGACATGGTTTACACGCTAGGAAAGTCCCCACGACAAGTAGCAAGTAGGTGCTTGACTGGTCATTCTAAGTAATGGATCAAAGTCTATGGGTAGACCATCCTACAAAGAAATGTTCATACCTTGAACAATCTTTAGGACTCATATGGTAGTGCTTTTCTTCTCCTCTCCCAAAAAACCATAAGCTGTCCCAAAGGACAGGCTTACTTCTCTTTCAGCTTTAGCACAAGCCGTCTTGTGAAGAGAAGTAGAAGCCGATTGAGATAAGCTTTTTGAGGAAATTGCCAGCCATGCTGTTGGTAAGTGACATACCGATTCACTTAGGGTTTTAAGTGATGTGGAAGAGAGAGAAAGATGAAAGAGATCACCGCTTGCGCCTCAAAGCCTCTGTAGCCCGCCTCCCACCCGCCTGCCTAACGATCACCATCTGCATGTCTTCAATTCGTGATTTCCTTCTTGAGTTTTTGTTAGATCAGTTTGGTATTCTATCTAATTGGTTGTGCCAAAATATCAGAAGAATCAAATCGGGAATAAATTTGTGAATAATTCGATAGATTCATGAGCTATCCCCCAAATTTTTGAAATGGTGATTTCTTCAAAATAAAAAGATTTTTGTTGATCTAATTGCAACTATGTGTGATTGGGTATGTGTAGATGAAAAGGGGATCATATTGGGAATGAAATTGTGACTAGCTCAACCGGAAACTGGCAAAGTTACGTTAGCCGTTCATTTGCTACTTAGCTTCCCAAGACAGCTTTTTTTTTTTTTAACAAAAGCTACAGCATGAGTTGGCTTCTTAGGGCCTGTTTGGTAGAGCTCCAGATCCTAACTCCACCTGAGATTTGAAACTTGTAGGCTAAAATAAAGTGAATTAAGTTTATATTTTTAATCTAAAATGTAAACAAGATGATCTATTTAAACACTCTTAGAGTCTATTTGGTAGAGCTCCAGATTTAAACTGAAATCTGGAGCTTGTAGGCTAAAATAAAGTGAATATTTTTAGTCTAAAATGTAAACAAAATAATCCATCTAAACACTCTTAATGTATTCACAGCTCCAGCTTCATGAATCTGGTGAAGCTAGAATTTTCTGTTTCACCAGATTCATGAATCTAGTGAAGCTGAATCCCTGCCAAACAGGCTCTTAATGTACTCACAGCTCCAGCTCTACGGATCTGGTGAAGTTAGGAATACCCAACTCCACTAGATCCACGGATCTGACGGAGCTAAAGTCCTACCAAACACACCCTTAATTGTGACAATAGCTTTTTGAAGCAGCGAGCTAGAGAGCCGGTTTGTTCCCAAGCCCAAACCACGTCAAAGGGGACGTTAGTTTCCTTGTCGAAAGCAAATCAACGTTTGAAGATAGAGTGGAAGGAATATGGAGAAAAATCAGGACTTTCGGAGCAACACTGCTGCATGAGAAAGCCATGATGCCACTGGTTATATCCTTTTTTTGCTTTGCTGAGATTTTGTGTCATTGCAGGAAGTAATTTCCCCACTTGTGCAGTTGGCTGGCGTTAGCTCTGCGTATCTCGATCGAAGCCAGTTATGGCAGCTGAGGTTGCTAGCCTCCGCCGCCACCGTTTTGCTATCGTCTTCTCCGGTGGCGAAACTAGTGAGGGGGTTCGATCTGAAGTAGAACTCGATCAGAAGGGAGGCTCAAACTAAAAGGCGGAAAATAAACGAGTGGAACACTGAGACCTGGCACTATGATTTAAACTCATTATCTGTCCTTAGCATCCTACTCCGAAACACAAGCAAAATCCCATTTTCTTTCTGCAGTCTACACTGCTCCTAGTATATAAACTTGGCATGCAAATGTCAACGGGTTGCAGCACCGGAGACAGCAGCAACAAAAACGAGTTGGAGAGATACGTGGTCAACTGAAGGACACCCCTCATCGATCGGCTCGCCTTTGACCGGCGACAGTACGCCTCGCCGCCCGGCCGACACGGAATTAAAGCGTGACTTGTGCACCGGGGAGGGCGGACCGCACCAGGACAAGAACAAATTCCCATTGTTTGCAATATCGATTTGACTTTCCGAGCCCAAGTTGCAATCAACCATGATTCTTCTTTGATTCTTTACACACGATGGCTACGCATACTAACCGAAAGAACAAATCGAAGAAACATGTGCTAGAATACTGCTGCTAACGTTGGCTCACGCCGCGTGGCGGTGGTCGCCCTCGTAGGTGACGACGAGCATGGCGGGGTCGTCGGTGGCGCGCTCCACGTGCTTCCGCGCGGGGCAGCCCTTGACGCTGCTGCACCTGTAGTAGCAGCGCGGGTAGGGGGACCCCTTGATGGGCTTCTGCCCGTACTTACGCCACGAGTGCTCGTCGGCTGGGATGTCCGCCACGCGCTCCCCCACCGCCGGCACGCGCACCGTGCGCTTCACGCGGTGCTTCCGCTTCTTCGAGCAGTGGCACCGGCCACCGTTGCAGGGCTGATGCTTGCGCTTGGTCCCCCCCGCGAGCGGCGGCTTGCCGGAGGAGACCAGCTGGATCCGCCCCTTGGACACGCTGCCGTCGCCCCCCGCCGTCACCGACGAGAAGAACGACGTGGGCGTCACCGACGCCGCCGCCGCGTGCGCCTTGGTGGGCTTCGTGAAGTCCAGCGTCAGGATCTTCTGAGGTGCCCGCTGCGAGGCTGGCGGCGCATGCGGAGGGGAAGGGGGAGAGTTAGGAGGCGGCGTCGGCGTCGCGGTACTTCCGACGGGCCCGCGGCGGAAGCGGGCGTGGCCGGTGCGGTCGAGGATGCTGATGACGCGGCGGAAGCTGGAGACGGCCTGGCCGGCGATCTCGCGGATCGGCGGCGGGTGGTCGGCGCGCCGGGGGGAGAGCGAGGAGACGAGGAGCTCGAGGCTGCGGAGCCCCGCGGAGACGGCCTCCTGGAACGACAGCTCCTCCTTCTCCGCGGCCACGGCGGGGTCGAGCGGGGCGGCGTACCCGCAGCCCATCAGGTCAACGGCCATGGTCGCTCGCCGGAGCCGGAGAAGAACGGGATGGAAAGGCGCGGCCTTGTACGCAGCAGTTCTTGGCTTGTAGCTCGGATTGTGAGGTGGTGTCGGATGGGTGGAGAAGGGGGTTTTGTAAGTGGAAATCGATATGAGAGAAGACGAGGAATTGGACAGCTTCAGTGTAGTCAACGGGGTTAACCATCTTTCTCCCTCTCTTTTTCATATTACCACCTTGTCCAAGACAAAAAATTCAGTTTGGGGCATCTTTATTGCTAAGATTTACATTTTAGAACCGGTACAAATGTCTCGCTGGTCGAAATATTAGGGGCAAAAATTTTGTAAGGAGATTGGATCATATGCCTCATTTTATTTGATACAATTGATAAAATATTCTATTTGTCTTACTGATATATGGCCTCAGGGTCTATATGTCAATAAGACATCATGAAGCATTTTATCAATGGTATAATTAAGTAAAGGTATTTCATCAATTAATCCAATTTTATACTACAGGCACCGGCTTCCGATCAAAAACCACCGGTTTGTTTCATGTAAACATAGTTTGTGTTAAAATTTAGTTTCGTATAGTAGTGACATATTAGAATCATTTGGTTTTGAAACGAATGAGATTGGGCAAGTTACCATCCAAGGGCGCAAGGGGACCTTCTGTGTTTGTTTGAGCGAATGTTTACCGTCAAATTTGGGTAACTTACGTTGGAATTCGCTTTCGTGGAACGCAAAAAGTGATGTACGCTCTTCGTAATTGAGAAGTACGTTGGGCTTCTTTAGTAAAATGACACCTAACGGGGGAAATGGTTGGGATCCTCTTTATGGAATGGAATGGACTTTGGAGATAACGATCACAACAATTAATATTGTATGGTCTCTTTTTCAACATTTGGTAGAGGTGGAGATCTAGAGATGTGTAATGTGACTTGGCTTCAAAGTCAACCTTTGAAACTGGTGGTAAGGTTCCTAGAAGGCTATAACTATATGATGTCCATAATTAAAGGGCATAACTAGCATGATTATCTCCATAGTGTGCATCTCCATTGAGATGATGCTACTTTGATTTTGATTAACTCGGGGGAAGGGGGATGTCAAGACTCGAGATTACCATGTATCCTCCCATCAAAGCTTTTGCCCACGTCTATATCTGTCGCCTTTAGTTTAGCCCTTTGACAAATTGTGTTCTGGTGGCATGTGGATGACTCGAGTATCACTCGGAAGCGTTTTGAGTCCTTTGCTTTTTTTAGCCGTCTGATTCAATTTTTTTAATAAAAAAATCGGGCCTCTATTGCAACTGATTTATAAAAATGTTCTCTTCTCTGAACACATAAGTAGCAGTAGGAGGCAGATATCACTTGTCGGGTCCATGTGATAGAAATTCTAGTGTGTCTAGGACCTTCCCCTTCACCTCTAACCACTAGATCTAGGAGCATTTAGTGCATACCTTCGATATTTCCGCCATTCCCGTTGGATCCCGAAGCCATGGTGAAGTAGATGCCTTCGGGTGATGTAGAGGATGCAGTGGCGTACCCTTCTTGCTCCCGTGCCTCCTTGCTTCTCGTTCGGACGGAGAGGAAGAAGAGGATGAAGGCGACGGCCTTCCCGTCACTTCACCGCGCTAGGGTTTAGATCGGTCTTGTGGGAATGTGGGCACAAGGAGCAACGACGAACGTTGGTTCGTGTCCGCGCCTTGTGCCCCTTTTATATTGTGCGGCGTGATGAGGCCGCAACCAATAAGGTTGTTGCGCCCGATCGTATGCGGACGTGGTACGGACTCGGTCTTGGACCGGCCGCATGAGATCAACCCAACATTCTCCCCTTGATCTCGAACTTAACTTTGAAACTTTATATCTTGATCTATTAACTTTTATATCTTGTACTTTTAACTTAACATCTCACTCCTCCATAGATTAGTGCACTAAGACCAAGGCGTCACAACAGTCAGTTACGTACTGCTAAACTCAATGACTATAGCACACCTCTCTACTTCAAAGCAGAATAACTTTGTCTTTGTGGGAGATGGTTGCTTTGAATGACCCCTATTATCCAGAATCAGAGTCTTTCTGATAAACCCATGCCGGCTACGTGCTTTTCAAACACGTTGGGAGAAAGACCTTTGGTGAGCGGATCCGCTAACATGTCTAGCTACTACAGAACGGCACATTACTATCGCTTTATCTGTGTCGGTTCTTAAGTTTTCAGGAAAAAACGATTGTGATAGATAACTTCGGACGGGGTGTTAGTAATAATCACTATCGGTTATGAGATTATAGTGATTGTGATATGGACTCGACATATCCCAATCGGTTCTCAACTAACAAGCGATAGTGATATGGACTGTCATCTCTATCGGTTCCAAAAAAATAAGAGATAGTGATGATCACGTATATATCACTATCGGTTCTTTTTATAGAAGTGATAGTGATGTGGGTATACATCACTATCGGTTCCAAGAAAAGAAGCGATAGTGATGTTCACGTGATCATCACTATCGCTTTTTATGGAAAGAACCGATAGTGATAACCGTGGAAATCACTATCGCTTTTTAGTTGAGAACCGATTGTGATGTGCCTCGCTAGGTTATATATACCACTCGGGAACAAGATCTCGTTGTTGTTCAGAGGAGATTTCTCCGCCGCCACCAAGAAAACAGCTCATATTCGTGCTTGGAAGCAATACTTGGATGATAAAATTTGAAGTCCTCAAGGATAGGTGTTAAGAGGGCAAATTTGAAGCCTTATCTTGAGGAGATTCCTTCTTTTACCCTCGCTTGTTGTTTTCTTCAAAATGTGAGCAATCCGCCTTTAAATTAAACCCTTCAATTTTGCACTAGGTAATTTTGATACATCGTGAATAAAGTTTAAGTTGCTTCGAATTGAGTATATGCTATCGATTTCACACTCTCTATTAATTTATCAAGCACACATCTATTTAATTATTGTAGTGCTCTTGTTAATATGGAATTATTGTTAATTTCTATCATGTGATAAATGCTAGAGTTTAGGCTACTGGAACCTCGTCTCTGCTCGAGGATGCTTGTTTATAAATATGCCGAACAAAATGGCATATTTATAAGTGAGCGCCTCAATTGTCCACGCTTTTTAATTGATATTGAGGATATGTGGTTTGGGCAAGTTCTCGAAGTGTTGTACAACTCAGAGTAGATTTGATAGCGTCTCCGGTGTTCTCCATATACACACCCCTCTTGACCTGTTGTCGAGACGTGTATATGGAGAACAGTGAGAGTCTGCCAAATTTTCTCCGGGTTGTACAACAGCCTTAGAACTTTCCCAACCACATATCCTCGAATGGGATTAGGACCTAACCTATTTAGAGATTAGGAGTCATCGTTGGTACCCTTGTTTTGTTTTGTTGTAGTCAAAAGATTTGCAAGTACTACAAGAGCTATATAATTAGATTATTTGATATCATTGTTGATGTTAAAATGTAGGTCTCCTATGTAAGGAATTGAAAGCACTAAACCGGAGAAGAATCTAGATATCGATCGGGAGTACATATTTTATATATCTTGGAACCCGTCCTCTATTTTCATAAAGGTAATATTAACCGAAATGATGTCTCAATATTTCAAATAGCTAGCTAGGTGTCTCAATATTTATTGTGCGAAGTTTAATTACAGATGGACCGTAAGGAATGGATGTATCGAAAAGTCGTTTGAGTTTGAATTTCGGAGGGTGTTAAGGAGTTCAAAAAATTGCGAAGAGGACATTGTGAGGAGGGTGTAAACTTCATATATTGTCCTTGCATTGATTGCACCAATCGAGAAGATTTAACAACTCGGCTCAAATCGAGGACCACCGATTCGACGTGGCTTTGTGAGGAATTACACGTGTTGGATCCATCACGGCGAGACAGTGGTACCCTTCCGCAGTAACGAAGATACGGTGGAACCGGATGACGAGTTGCAACATGATATGTTTGAGGATGAGAATTTGGAGCAAATGTTGCGGGATGTGGAGGGTAATTACACGGAAAGAGAGTTCAAAAGTTTAAAAGCTTGATGGAAGACGATGCCAAACCATTGCTCACAAAGTTGCAAAGCGGAATACACCAAGTTGGGTTCGGTCCTTGCATTGTTCGAATCGAAAGCAAAACACCATTGAATGATACAAGTTTCAATGCACTTCTAGTTCTTCTATCGGATGTGCTTCGGAAGGAAACGAGTTGCCAACAAGCATTTATGAAGCGAAGAAGCTCGTGTGTCCCATGGGAATGGAAATAGAAAGGATACATGCATGTCCTAATGATTGCATCTTGTACCGTGAACGCATATCGAGGAGCGCACGTTTGTCCAAGCAGTGCAGTGTGCCCTAAGACAAACAAAAGGAGAAGCGTAACGACAAGAAGCGTAAGAGCCGAGGCAACGATAGTGAAGAGGTCACTAAAGGTGCACCGCCAAGGTATTGTGGTACTTGCCCATCATTCCCGTCTTGAGCGGTTGTTTGCAAATCCCAGAGAGGCAAAATTGTTGTGTTGGCATTATGAGTCTCGAAAGGAAGATGGCAAGCCGAGACACCTCGCCGATTCGGCTCAATGGAGAAACATCGATTGGAAACATGAGGAGTTTGGTGCGAAATGAGGAACATAAGGTTTGGGTTGAGTACCGATGGAATGAATCCGTTTGGTAACATGAGCAAACCGCACAAAGACGCGTGGCGCTTCTATTGTGTATCTACAACCTCCTCCTTGGTTGTGCATGAAGCGGAAGTATATCATGATGTCCTTGCTAATCTCGGGACCCAAACAAAGGAAATGATATTGATGTGTACCTTGCATCATTGATCGAGGATTTGGTACAATTGTGGAATGAGGGGGTCGTGGTGTGGGATGCATACAAAAGAGAGTATTTCACCCTACGAGCTATGATATTTTGTACCATAAATGATTTCCCGGCGCTTGGTAATTTGGCGGGGTACAGTACGAAAGGAGCCAAAGCGTGTCCTATCTGTGAAGAGGAGACTGAGAGCCTATGGCTACCGAATTCCAAGAAAACCGTGTATATGGGTCACCGTAGGTTTCTACCTCGAAGTCATCGATCTTAGTAAAATGGATGACAAATTTGATGGGAAGAGGGAAGTCCGTTCGGCCCCGCAGCCTATGAGTGGAAGGCAAGTATATTCACGTGTGGAGGATATTGAACTTCAGTACGGAAAGAGTCGTAAATCTGTTCGTACTAGGACAATTTGGAAGAAGAGGTCCATATTTTGGGACTTGCCGTACTGGAAGGAGTTAGATGTCCGACATTGTATTGATGTCATGCACGTTGAGAAGAATGTCTGCGACAATTTGGTTGGTATCTGCTGAACATACCAGGAAGACCAAGGATGGTGTGAATGCTCGTCGCGACATGGCCTACATGGGAATCGTGCCCGGGCTTGCAAAGTGATAGAGGAGGATGGGAAAGGTCCGTACATCCCCATTGCATGCTACACCCTCGCCCAAGAAGGAGAAAGAAGATCTCTGCAAATGTCTCCAAGGTATTAAAGTTCCATCGGCTACTCCGCAAACATTAAGAAGCTGGTGTCCATGGATGATTTGAAGTTGTTGGGCATGAAGTCCCACGACTGCCATGTCTTGATGACCCAAATGCTCCCAGTTGCTATCAGAAATATTCTGCCTGAGGATGTCAGGTTTGCAATCACGAAGCTCATTATTTCTTCAATGCGATCTCTGCAAAGTTATTGACCACGATATGCTAGACAACTTACAGAGTGAGGTGGTGCAGACTCTATGTCAGCTTGAGATGCATTTCCCACCATCGTTCTTCGACGTCATGGTCCATCTTGTTGTTCACCTTGTCAGAGAGATTAAGATATGTGGCCCCGCATTCTTACGTTACATGTATCCGTTCGAGAGGTACATGGGTATATTAAAGTCCTACGTGAGGAATCGGTGAAACACGAGGATAGTATTGTGGAAGGTTATGGGACTGAAGAGGTTATTGAGTTCTGCGTGGACTATCTCGGGAGAAGACAAGCAATCGGTGTTCCTCTATCTCGCCATGAGGGCAGACTATCTGGCAAAGGAACTGTTGGGGCGAAACTAACGAGGCCACAGTTTGATATGTATTGCAAAGCCACGTATCCCTGCATTCCCTAGTAAAATCCCAGCCGCCGGATGGAACGAGCGAGGTGAAGTGAGCCGTCCGATCTCAGGCACCAGCCGGTGGTCGTCGCTGCCGTTTTGTCGCGTCGGTCGAGTGAGTGCTCAAGTTAACTCCTGTTATCTGCTGCTTCGAAGGAGTAAGCATCTTTTGCGTTGCGTGCGCCCCTCTGGCCTCTTGCCTTCACGGTCAATGCATAGAATATCTGAATATGTATGTATGTGTGTATGCTGTCACTCGTTTCACATTTAGCAGACCTGCTGTACGTTCATGCTGCTGAACCAGCAGTCAGTTGCATTGCTTCTAAGCTCTTGTCCTCCAGTCGCAAATGACACACTTTGAATTTGGTAGTAGAACCAAGACGAGCAACAGTGTCAGAATTAGTGGCAGACTGACCAAGCCGGCAAGGCGCACAACGAAGCCCCAAAGGCAGGATCAAGTCAACCAAAGGTAAGGGATTTCCGGGATTTCATAGGAATTTTTGCACGAGTAACTTAATTTATATAGAAATCACAAAGGAAAATTTTCTAAACTTCGAACGACTGCGACGCCACACCATCCTCCGATCCTCGCGCGATGAGTGTCATCAGGGTTATTGGAAAGAATAACATCCAGTTTATTTCGTGAAACAAAATTATTCCTTTTGGCGAGCCTGTATATGAGGTATTGAGAGTACGTACAGTTTTGTGTTGAATAAATTAATGTAGGATAAAAAACAAGATAAGGTTTTTAACTAAGTTTCTCATAGTTTAAACTTGTAAGAGAAGTATTTGAGCATTCTACTAATGTTGAATTTCAAAATAGATCTAATATTTTGGCTCATTGGTAGCTAGGTAAGATAACAGAGCTATCGCTAGCTACAAATTATGTCATATAATGGAGATATTGCGGTCTATAGCGTTTTTAGTTAATATAGCAGAACATTGGCTTGTGGATAGCTATAGTGCTTGTAGTTAATATAATCCTTTATATTTAAGGGCCAAATAAGCTATATCTAATTATTTAGAATACTGGTTTACAACATAGCCTTTGTGCACGTATGGCTAGTTTATTTATTATTCGACGATAACTCAAATCTGATCGTCCGGCTCAACTTGCTCTTGTCTAGAAGTAAAGCGGTCTTGTGCATGTGATCCAAATCAGACTTGCAAGTTCCAACTAGCTATTGTGAATGAACTAATCGATGTTCATTTATTTTTAATAGGATAAAATGGGTTGATTAATCAACTGTAAGATTCAGTATCCACGGGTGCAGAGAACTTCAGTTTATTCTGTCAAACTAACGCAACGTATCCCTTGAAGCTTTAGTTTTTGTTATCTCTGACCCATTTTTTTTCCAAGTTTTATCTCTCCCAAACAAAACTAAACTGTAAATATGTCATCTTCTCAGGCGTGACGGATGCTTTCTTTGCTCTGATATCATGGATCTGCGGTAGATGATACGTGTCATTTATCGATCCTTCCACGGTTAAGAAGGACTATATTTACAATTTCATTGTAACGATGGCTTTTTTTTTAAAATAATCAAATAGCCAAAAATGCCAAAATACTATATCATTCAAAAGTAAAGAGAGAGAAAAAAAGAAAAGAATTGAGAGAGAAAGAGAGAGACCGATGGAATAACGTGCGTGCATGACGTCCGCATTATCCGCGACGTGTTTGCTTCGGCGCATGGAAAGATATTCGTGGAATTGTACGTTGGGTTCATAATCACTCTATCCCAGATGGGCCCAACTTGCACAAAAGGAAAGCCCAACTCGAGAAAGCCCAAGCCCGTTTCCCTTAAGAAGAAGGCCGAGTCCAGCGCAACAGGCGGACCGACACGTCAAGGTCAGGCTGTGATACTTGTCCTCCTACACCTAGAGAGTTGCATTACAAGCTGACGTCATCACATCAGGCTGCGAGAAGCCGAGAACGCACTTCCAGTTCCAAATCGTGCCAATGTACAGACATATCGTCTCACAGAGTCCAGGTTGAAACACATGGATTTCATAAAAACAATTTTGTAAGAATATTGCAAGAATGGGTTCACTTTCCCGTGGAATCCGGAAAAAAAATTCCCTCTTCATGTCGGAAATGGATCGGGGTGTATCCGACTTAGGAACATCGCTTGTCCACGTGGCGCTGAATTTTCGTTTCCAATGGAGTAGCTTTCACAGATCGCACAAGCAGTCTTGATAGTGTTACTGTCTGCATGCTGGGGCCTATGTGCCACTGATACGAGGGTTTAAACGCCACCTTAAGGTTCTGTTTGGAAGTAATGTATTTTCATAGTTTCTAGATAATACTATGGTTTTTAAGAATACCATGATATTTTATACCATGAGGTGTTTGGTTACCATGTCAAAAGCTCTGTATTAAAAACCATGGTTTGGTAGATACCATGGTATTTTTGGAGTATTTGAAACTCCACTCCAACCCAAAGTTTTTATGGTTTTAACTAGCTTCTTGTCTATTTCCACTCAAATACCATGGTTTGTGATGTTGCATCCAAACAGTTGGTAGTTCTAAGAAATACCATGGTTTTAAAGGAGTTAGGTAAAACCATGGTATTCATGATAAAACAATTGCAAACTATAGTATATCAAAACTATAGTTTTAAAATACATTGCTTCCAAACAGGGCCTAAACCTTATCTAACATTGGCAAGGCTAGTGGTGCGTGTTTTGTTGTTGTGTCCGCAGATGTCAGTCGCAACTGGGCCCGCGCATTGCTTCCCTGGACTCGGGAGCACCTTTCACGATGAGAATGAGACTAAATCTGTAAATGATTTTATAGATATTTTAGATTTGTAAAAAATGAGCTGAGTGAGGTTAGAAAAGCCAAAAGGAGTGATTTCTAGTCTAGTTGTGGTACACCATTACAGTAATAAGTTTATCTCTTGTATTGCATTATTTTTGTTATTTTAGAAAAACTAGAAAATGTGGTAGTTTCGAATGACATACTTAGATAATACCAAATGTTAACCCTGTTGTTATGCCCTAACCCCTTTTTAACCTTAAGCTATAAAATATTGAACCACCGTAGAATAGCAATAATTATAATTCCACTCTTAGTTGAATTAGCTTAAAATCTCCGAGAGATGGCTCGGATGATTTTTCAAAAAAATTGCTACGGTTTGGGGTCCAGAGTTGGGCGGACCACGAGAGGTGGATGCTGGTCCAATCCCCAACCGATGATGAAGCCAGGTTGTGATGTGGTGGCGGTACAGTTGGTACCGGCGGTTTGTGGAATGTCATATGGCGGAGTCTTTGGCATTTAAGGACCGATGTCTTGGGCAAAATAAATAACTTAGAACCCGCTCAACCGCAAGTTGGGCCGGCCAATCCTGTTGACTTGGTCCAACGTAGCTCAGTACATTGTACTTCCCTTTGGAATACCTATTGGAGGGAGCTGCCGATTCTGAGGAAAGAATGGCCCGCGAAGCGATCGGGGTGGAACGGGAATGGGGAAGCCATTCACCGGTTCTCACAAACAGTAGGTGTCCATAGTATGCCCAGGCCGCGACTCCCGCACTGGCCCGTGAGACCCTGGAGACTATGGGCCCAAGTAACCTACTGGGTAGGAGCTAAAAGGGGGAAGTTCAACGAAATGCTACGATTAATCTCGGTCCGGCCGCGTGCATAAAAGTTGCGCGCTATTCCGGTGGCATTACGACCGACGATATTTTGTGGGTAAAGCTGAGCACCTCTGCAGAGTGACACTAATGGTATTCGAATACGCCGTGCTTCCGGTTAATGAAGCTGAGTTAATCTAGAGTGATACCTGTAACTGCGTCCCTGTAGCTTTCTTAATTAAAATTTGGTGGTGATGTGAACCCTGCAAATGAACCCCCCCATGGTTATACTACTATTTATGGTTTGTATTTCAAATGTAAAACGAAAGCGAATAATTTACAACTTGCATCCACGATACTTAAACCTATGCCTACCTTGTTTATTCCTATATGTAATATTCAGAATTTCCGTGTAGTTTGTTGAGTACGGTTGTGTACTCACCCTTGCCTCCTACCCCCCCTAGATTTCAACAAAGCTGGAGACTGTCAGGAATTTGTCAGAGATGACGACGTTTGGTATTAAAGGCCTTGATCTGCCGCTCGAATCTTTCCTGTGGAACTTTTGTGATGTAATTTAAAGTGCAGGGTGCACTCTTTTGTAAAAACTCCGGCCTCTAGGCTCTTAACTTTATCTATCAAATATTCGTGTTCGCTCTTTTATCAGGCGATGTACACTTATTTACCGACAGCTAAATTCCTGGAAGCTGTGTTAGTATTTTACGCACCCCTGAAAAGGGCGGTTCGTTATAGGTTGTGTCCGCAAATGGTTAATCAGCTATGCATCCATGAACAGCACTCAGAAGGCTCGTAAGTCATTTAAAAAAAGTATAAAGATCTCATTTGCTACATGGGCATTTTTCTTGTTTCTTCTATGAATTGGTTTTTCTGTGAAATTTATGTGTTTCAAACGGAGCTAAATGAAGCGGTAGGTTTAGGCATGAAGTCATTTACATCTCAGTTTCTTCTACACTCCATTTGGCTCCAAGTATTGGCCTTCAAATTGTGGAATTGGAATACAATTTCAGGGATGTAGCTGTTTGGCTACCACATATAATTGAATTGATCATTTATCCAGAATTCACTCTACAAAACTTAAAGTAAAAGTTCGGTATTTAGAATTTCAACTTCGCGTTTATACTATAAAATTTTCACAAAATCAACTAAAATTTATTGGAGATGATTTAGTGTGTAGAAAAATTCATTTGTGCATATTGGCTGGCCTGGGTGGAATTATTTTTTAAATAATATTTAAAAAATAAAAAATTACAGAAATAATATGCCTAAAATAAAAATTACAAACATACATCTCTATCGCTATTTGAATGGTGACAGATACCTGTCACCAAACCTCTCTTCCTTTCTCTTATGCTTGCTCGGTAGAAATAAGACTATCTATCGCTATTTGAATGACTACGTTGAGGTATATTTGTAATTTTTAATTTTTACATATCATTTCTGTAAATTTTTATTTTTTAAAAATATTATTTTAAAAAATAATTCGGCCTGGGTGCACAGGTGCCCCCGCAGCATCGTAGTCGTAGAGCATTGGCGGGCCTAAATATTTAATTTAGCATCGAAGCGAGTGCTAGCACTGGTATTTGCACTAGTTAGCGTATCGCTCCCATCCAGGCAGACGAGAAGAGGAAAAACCTGTGCGTGCAGATCACCAGATGGATAGCTCAAGCAAGTCAAACCTGCTGGCTTGTTTGGAAATTCATGCAGCTACGAGCCTACGAGTCCCTGTCCAAGCCTTTCTTCTCACCTGGGCTGGGCCAATCGAAAATCCTTTTTCACTGGTCACTGTCGGTGCGGCCAGCGCTTGCTTGGCGACCTGGGCGGTAATAGGATTCCCCACTCACTGTTTTTTGTCCTGTTCACGTCTTTCAACATTTCTACCGACTACATGTTATGTGGTTTATTTTCTAACATTCGTTAAAGAAGCAGAACAACAGATGGACTATAAGTGTATACACGTACACACACGCACACATACCTATGCGTTTGTACCGAGCTCTCGTGAGCGCTCGCGTCGAGCCGAGCTCGAACCGCGACGGGATGAGATTGGTTCAAGGGAAACACTCATCGTGAACAAACCTTTCCCCTTTGTCTTCTCTCTCTAGCCCCTTTACCTTTGAAGCACCCAATTCTCCAAATAACTTTTGTCTTTTAAAATATTGTTAACAACGGCAATTAATAAAAAAAATTCAAACACAAAGAGAGATAACAATTTTACTTATTCGATCACTTTGGGGCATGCTGAGACCGAGCGGGTCCAGGAGAGGAGAGCCCGCCTCCAGCTTTTTCTTAGGCCCAGACGCATGGAGATGGAGAGCCAATCACGGCCGTTGGTTGTCCACGTGGCGATACGGGCGCCACTGGATTGGGCCCGCTTTCCGTTTCCTATGCGTTCCATAGGCCGCCCGGCAATTGTTCCTATCCCCATTTCGTTCGGGTGACGACGAATGGATGAATGGTCTCCACTTGAAAGAAACCCTTGAACCACCGCCGATCAAGATCAAATCGCCAGCATGCAAAGAGACGAAGGGATTTTCGCATCTAATCGTATCCGCTACTCCTATTTTCATTGCGTCCACAGATAGCTAAAGCCATGTTTAGAGAACATGATGATCATGGGCTTTATGCAGGATTCATACGTTACAACTTACAGACATACCATCAGCTTACTTCTAGTCTAGCCCTAATTTGATGGTTGAGGTCTAAATTTTTTTTGATAAAGGAAGTATTTTATTGATTTCAAAAAAATTACATCGAGAAGATACAATTCCTTGAAACATCTTCCGGTCTCTGCTTCACAAGAAGCACGTAGCCCAAAAGCCAAAAAAGAAAAAAAACACACACTCTAGTGACTATTAAGTCGAAGACTAAACCGCCACCCATGTGCATGGGCAAAGAAATCCTTGGCCACCTTGGACAGCCGAAGCGTAGCATCCACCATAATAGATCGCAAATCCGCCCTCTGAAGCACAGTCCAAGTACGTAGCCAATGGGAAGTAGCATAGATAACCTGCAAAGGAGATGAGTTGGATTTCTTTTAGAAGACAATGTCATTCCTGTTTAACCAAATAGACCAACAGATAGTTGCGACCCCTAGTAAAACAATATTTTTAATACCCTTCGCAAAACCATCCAGCCAAGTACCAAACATATGAGAAACACTGAAAGGTCGAGCAATACCAAAAGCAAGATACAAAAAGCTCCAGACCATACGAGCAAATCGACAAGTAAAAAACAAATGCCTAATCGTCTCCGTTTCGTGACAAAAGCAACATGTTGTACTGTCTTACCAATTGCGTTTGGCCAGATTGTCCTTAGTCAGAATAACTCCTCTTCTAAGATACCATAGAAAGACTTTGATTTTTAATGGGGCTTTTAACTTCCATAAACGCTTGTTGAGATTAGGAACATCACATTTTATCAACGCCAAGTAATGAGACTTCACTGAGAATTGCCCAGATTGGCACAAGCTCCAACGAAATTCGTCATCAACCTGCGTTAGATTTAAATTGGCGATGCGTGAAAGCAAGTCATTCTACTCCACCAACTTAGATCCAATTAATGATCTTCGCCAATAAATATTAGGTTGAGGAGCCATAAAAACTTCAGCAATCGTTATGTATTTTTTCCTTGTGATACTGTATAGCCCAGGATATTGATGTTTTAAAGCACAATTATCTTCCCAGAATCGCACCTGTGATCCATTATTGATTTTGAAGTACCAAACCGAAGGAAATCCCGTTTTACCTTCATCAAACTAGACCAGAAATGCGAGTCTCCTGATTTCCATTCGACTTGTACCAACGATTTAGACACAAGATACTTATTTCTAAGAATCTACTGCCATGTACCATCTGTTGATAAAAGTTTAAACAACCACTTACTCAGAAGCGCAATATTCTTAATATTTAAATCATGAATCCCAAGTCCCCCTTGATCTTTGGGCTGATATAATATATTTCATTTTGCAAGACGATATTTTCTTTTACCTTCCTCCCTTGCCAGAAGAAGCGAGATCGAAGTAATCAAGCCTCTTAAGAACACTCTTAGGAATCTTAAAGAAAGACATCATATACATCGGAAGACTACTTAACACTGAATTAATGAGTGTTAGTCTGCCACCAATTGAAAGGTGTTTTCTCTTCCAACTACTAAGACGCTTCTCGAATCGCTCTTCAACCCGTTTCCAATCTGAGTTTCGCAAAGTCTTAAAATGGATAGGAATTCCTAAATACCTGAGAGGAAATTCTCCTTGTTTACATCCAAACAAATCCATATACCGATCTAATGAATCATGAGCGTCTCCCAAGCAAAATAATTCGCTTTTATGGAAATTTATTTTGAGACCCAATATCTGCTCAAATGCACAAAGCAATAACTTCATGTTACAAGCTTTATCCAGGTCATGTTCCATAAATAAAATTGTGTCGTCTGCATATTGTAAAATAGATAAACCATCCTCAACAAGGTGAGGAATCACTCCTCCAATTAACCCCATTTCCTTAGCCCTTCTAATCAACACAGCCAACATATCAGCAACGATATTAAATAATAACGGTGATAAAGGATCACCTTGACGAAGCCCTTTTCTTGTTTGGAAAAATTGACTTACATCACTATTAACATTAACTGCCACACTCCCTCCCGAAATGAAGAACCGAATCCGAAAAATCCACTTAAAAGAAAAACCTTTCATTCGCAAGGTTTGGGTTGAGGTCTAAATGCTTACATAATCGACTGGTCGGCTCTGCATCCACGAGCACTTACATTTATGTGCATTCTTTCTCCTCTTTAACGAAACACTAGGGCCAGCAGCATCAGGCTTTCTTTTTTATTATCCCTTCTTCTTTGAGAGGTGCGCAGTGGACCCACCCTCTTCTTGCCCTGTTCTTGCGAATTTAGGTTAGGTAGGACGGGGCCAAATCTCCAAACTGTACATAGCGATGGCTAGGGAACTTTCAGTCTGTTATCGTAGAAGAAACGGAACCGTAGTCCTAGCATATCCTACTAGGTTAGTTTAGGCCCTATTTATTTAAATATAGGTTTTTTTATAGCTTAAAACTAGCTCTGAGTTTAAACAGCTTAAAAGGTATGTAATCAGCTTTTTATATGTGTTAGAGGTGGGCGATTTTATCTTAACTTAAGTAATATTAGTCTAAAACTAACTCTCAACAAGCTAAGAAACACATATCCGATGGCTTTTAGTTATATAGAAGCTTTTAGCTTTTAAAAAACCTAAGTAAAAAATCGTCTATTTATTTAGACTTTAACTTTTAGTTTTTAAGCTAAGTAAGAAAAAGTACAAACAAACAGATCATTTGTACATTTTGTAGCCATAAAGCTTCTGCACAGTTAAGTTCTTGTATCAGTGTAGATACATGCTTGCTTGTCAAAAAAAAAAGCGATCGATTACATTTCATACTAATAACAGTAGATCTTCATGGCCGCATGCGGAGCTTGTGGCTTCCAAATAATAACGTGCAAGCTTGCAATCCCAAACGTTAGCCGCACATATATCTCTGATATCTCTGGCAGTACAGATTGTCTTCATGCTTTTGTGCTGTCCATTTTAGTTAGCGATCGATAGCCCATACGGTGGTGGTGGTTGTAATGCATCGTCGGCTGTTTCTCTCCACCAAAACCTCAACTTTATTTGTGTGTGTGTGTGCTGGGGGGCATCGTGAATGCATTCTTCACTTTTGCCAAAGTGGTTGGCGCTGGAAACGTGTTTATTTCTGCCCTTTTTCTTTTGAGAGAGAGAGAGAGAGGATCGCCCCTTTTGTGGCATCCCCTTTTTGTTTTGAAGACAGGAATTTTTCCGATTTCTATAAAAATTAAACCGTTTTCTTTGAAGCGTTTACCGAATCGATCTGAATTTCCTGCGTTTCAAACGTGTCTAGGTCTTGTTTGGAATGCAACATCTTACATGTTTCCGCATAAGCTCCACGTAAAACGATTCATCCCTCGTGAACCGTATGTAAATAGAATGGAACGCTAATTAAATTAGGGATATGGTAGCACATATATTGTATTTATTCAAGGTTTTGGGACACAGAGATTCTGAACACACGTATTCTGTTTTATTCGATGGGCAAAGATAAGTGTGTGACAATGTGTCGACGGTATAGCCCTCAGAAGACCCAGGCAAGTGATTGAATTGAAGCATCTACACACACAGCCGAGCGGTTGTAGGTCAATACTATTGAGTTGCATGCACCAGTCAATTTATTCAAAAGCTTAAACTTATAAGACAAAGTGAGCAATTCACTTATATTTCAACACTCCTCCTCACATATAGACTTCTTCAGACCTAAGGCGTGGAATAGAAGTGGGTTACAATTATTTGTGCCAACTGGGTCTTGAACTTAAAACTTCTTAGCTCTCATACTATATTAAGGTTCTGTTTGGGGGAGCTGTGGCATTTGAAAAATTCTTTTTGGTTTCTTTGGTCAGAAACAAATTATGGTGGTGGTTGTAACTTTTCTTATTATGCTGTTTGGCAAACTGGTTGTTACAGCTGTAGCTTTTGGGGGCCAACCGAGCGGGGAGGTAACAACATAGCGAAGTACTGCGGCGTTCGAGTGGGGAGATGACGTGGAGGTGGCGAGACAGGGTGGCGGAGGTCGAGAAGGCAGAGCGATGAGGTGGGAGGTGGTCAAGTGAAGCCACAGCTGAAAAGTTCCTCCTCAGCAGCTTTCAGCTTTTGAAGGTGCTTCTGCTGTGACTTAGGTTCCCAGCTACTTTGTAGCCATACTGTTTAGAGGAGCTTTTGGTCCAAAACTGAAGCACAGCTCCTCCAAACAGGCTCTAAGTTGCATACACCAGCCAGTTCATAAAAAAAACTTATTATATTTCAACAAACACCAACCGCGCAGGCAATGGCAATCACATGGCAGTGAGCGAAGCAATTGAGGCTCCAAAAATTCCATTAGCCGAACGGCGCCAAACTCGTGTATTTTACGCACGATGAGCATGCACCGCTCTCATGTCGATCTGTCACGGGCCAACCCCCTGTACGTATTTTATGCGTCATGAATCCCGTTGCAATTGTTGCCGCATCTATATTTGGATTCTGGACCGAAAATTTTATGAAAATGATCCAGTGGGTATTGTTAATTAGCATAAGCACCAAAAAAAACTTTAGCACTGGGCTTGCATGTTTTTTGCAGAGGAAACACCTTGTTCCGCGCGAGATGTATTTTTGTAAAACTATAGACAAAGATAAGTGCCGATTTCAAAAAAAAAAAGAAGAAGAAGAAGAAGAAGAAGAAAGACAACCGGTGCCGACTGTAATTAATTTACTTAAGCTCAGCGTTAACCCAAGGGTTCTGCATGATTCATTAAATTAACCATCGTAGCTCGGTAACTAGCTAGCTCCGAGCCGCGTTTAGCAGCGGCTTGGTTTCCTCTCTGGTCGCCGGCCTTATCCCTCTGCCTGCCCCGGTTGCCGCGCGGCGTCTGGACTGGAAGCGACGGCGCAACGAACCGCCCGCCCCGGCCGAGGGCAACGCGCAAACCACCACCTCCGATCCGCCTCAGGTACCCCATCCATGCATGCGAATCATCGATCGTCTCGTCAAGCGGTTAAGGGAGGTCGGGTGGTACGAGTGAAGCTACCAACCACCTAATTCAGATTCATCAATCACTGCCCTGTTGATTTGATCTGTGAGGCGGAGAGCTTAACAAATACGCCCCAACCAACGCAATAATTAGCGATTAGTGATCAGGGCACTTTGCCCGATCCCTCTATCTGTGAGTTAATCATGCTGCTCTCTCTCTTCCTGCCATGTACCATAGATTCAGAGGTTCGCCGGTACAGACTTCAGTCTGGCGTGTACTCCCTCTGTTCCTGAAATGACAGCGTGTACTCCCTCTGTGGCAAATGGCACACGAGCCATCCAATAGCAGTTTTCAACCGACTCTTCATATCTGCATTGGCGATTGTTGTCATGGCCCAACGGCAAGTCGAAAAGGCATGCGGTGAGACTTGAGGACAATTGATACGACAAATTTGTGCAAAACACCTTATTTTCTATTGAAAAATACATAAAGTTTTATAGACTTTTGTTTGAGATATAAAGTAATTTTTGTCAAGCTTCTCAACTTAGGGCTTGTTTGGAACAAATAACTTTTGTAGGAAACTCGTAGGATTAGAATCCTAGAGGAATTTTTTTTCTATGGGACTCTTTGGATGGTACGAATGACCATATAAACCTTCCTTTTTCCTCCACTTTTTGGAGTATTCTAAACATAAGCTGAAACCTCATGTTAAAATTGCTTTGAATTCTCCAAGGCAATATTACTCTTCTCTAGGGTACAAAATTTTGCCAAAAACCAGTGAAATTTCACAAAATCCAAATTACCGGCCAAATTAAAAATTTTGAAAAAAAATTATATTACTACAGTATTTTCATTTTTTCGGTGAAATTTGGCCCAAATCGACCGAAATTTCAGGATTTGAAACCGGATTTCAATGTTTTATGTTTGAATTTATTCCAATAACCCTTAATAAAGTCATCTTCCATAAAAATTTATTGAAAAACTGAATTTTTGAGATATTTTAAAATTTTGATAGAAACACTGTCAGATTTTTATAAAACTATACAAGCTTGATAATAATCTAAAAATTTTATGGTACTATCTTCAGTAGTATAGGATCATTAAAAAAATCAAAATAATTAAACTTCATTTGTTATATTATATTTCAAAAACAAAAAGTGAAAGAACATAAATGCTACTATTCCTTGTAAGAATTTTATAAATTCACTGGAGTGTAATAATGATTCAAACTTTTTATGAGATATTAAACATTTCCTTATTACCCTTTATAAAAGTTCCAAAAATTTTAAATCTTTTTCTAATTGCTAAAGCAAATCTATGTATTAATCATCAGGCTTTTATCATGACGTAGCGCTATCAGAATTTTTAAAAAAATTTTAAGCATGATCATCATCTAAAAATTTTATATAAATATTAATATTACATCAGGACCATCGTAAAAAATGTTAAAAATTTTATAAGGTGTTTTGGACCATTTTTATTTTGTTTAAATTTGTCGGTAGGCCTTTTAACAGGGCAGTAGCATTGTTTGAATTTTTAAAAATACATGAATCTTGCAAATCATCTGAAAATTTGATGAGAAAATTATTGATGCATCATAACCATGCAAAAAATATTTCAAAAGTTTCTAACGTAGTTTGAACTATTTTTTATTCGGTTCAAACTTGCCGTCAGTATTTTATCAGGACAGTAGCAATGTTTGAATTTTTAAAATTTCTACAAACATGATGATCATCTGAAATTTTTGTGGGAATATAAATGATGTGTCAAGAGTCTACTATTGTTTGTTCAATTGAAATTTGCCGAAATTTTGGCAATTTCGTCCGAAATTCGGTTCAAAAATTCCGGATTTGAATTATTTCTTTTTAAATTTTGTCCAGATTTTTCCGAAATAACGAGATTTCACCGAAATTTTGGATTTCGGTGGGGAGCAAGATATAAATGAAAACAAAATTTAGAACCCTGCTCTTCTCTCTCCTTTTCTTTCTCTCTATTCGAGGAACATTTTGGTTCAAAATTCGTGTAGTGCATCCAAACATATCTATTGTACAATTTTTGCATTTTCAATTCCTGTAGGAATCCAATGTACATGACATCTAATTCCTATGTTTGTTTTCCTTGTTTCTACGTCTTACAATTCCTGCGTTCCAAACACTCCTTTACTGTAACCGAGTGTTACTTTGGATAGGGTTTCATGTGTTTATTTCAGGTGAGAGCTGATTATCACGGAAGGCAATGAAATCATGGACGGTTTCAGATTCCCACAATTTAAACTCGGAATTGCTGGCAATTAAACCTTGTTGAAAATTTTGAACATTTCCTACAGGTTTTGAATTTTAAATCTATGTTTCTGGATCGGTTGGGACCATTTTCATTGGCTGTCTTCCCAACAGGGAGTGGAACCTTGATTTGGACACGCAGCAAACTCGAAGAACACTGCTTAGATTATCGCGGGCAGATTCTGGCATCGACACATGCTCTGATCACCGTAATCGGAAGCTTCGCGTGCGCCCACCCGACAGAAACAATAACAAGGCGTGCCAGCCGGAGCAGAGCACCACTATAAAGCCGCACCAGCTCCACTACACATTTCAAGAAACAGAGCAGCAGCAGCAGCAGCAGCCATGGCGAGGTCGGCTCTGCACCTGTCGGTCGCGGTCCTCGCCCTCCTCGCCGTCCTGTCGGAGGCCGGTTTCTACGACCAGTTCGACGTGCTTGGCGGCGACCACGTCCGCGTGAACGACGACGGCAGTAGCCAGCAGGTGACGCTCACGCTGGACAGCAGCTCCGGCTCCGCCTTCAGCTCCAAGGACAAGTACCTCTACGGCGAGTTCAGCGTCCAGATGAAGCTCGCCGGGGGCAACTCCGCCGGCACCGTCACGTCCTTATACGTACGTAAGCCTGTTGCATCTGTTCTAATGATAATCGCATCGCATCTTTCTTGGGACATCGATCTAAAAACCTGATTGTGCCAATTCGATCGATGCGTTCAGCTGTCATCTGGGGAGGGCGACGGGCATGACGAGATCGACATAGAGTTCATGGGGAACCTGAGCGGCGACCCGTACGTGATGAACACCAACGTGTGGGCCAACGGCGACGGCAAGAAGGAGCACCAGTTCTACCTCTGGTTCGACCCCACCGCCGACTTCCACACATACAAGATCACCTGGAACCCCAAGAATATCATGTACGCATTCAATTCCAAATTGTCTCTGCCGTTTCATGCTTGTTCGAATCGATCTCCATCCTAACAAAAGACGCGTCCAATCCTACCAGATTCCAAGTCGACGACGTGCCTGTGAGGTCGTTCAAGAAGTACGACGACCTGGCGTACCCGAGCAGCAAGCCGATGACGGTGCACGCGACGCTGTGGGACGGCAGCTACTGGGCGACGCGGCACGGCGACGTCAAGATCGACTGGAGCAACGCTCCCTTCGTCGTCTCCTACCGCGGCTACTACTCCAACGCCTGCGTCAACAACGACGGCTCGTCCTCGTGCCCGCAGGGCTCCGACGCCTGGATGGACAAGCAACTCGACGACGCCGGCCTCGGCACCGTCGCCTGGGCCGAGCGCAACTACATGTCCTACAACTACTGCGCCGACGGCTGGCGCTTCCCGCAGGGCTTCCCCGCCGAGTGCTACCGCAAGTGAGGGCCAATCCATCCATCGGTCGCTCGATTGAATCGGTTGGTTTCTTGGCAAATCGATCGATCGCTCCATCGAATTGGTAGATCGAGAGTTTCTTGAACTGTTACTGTTCATTTGATGGACATATGTTATTGTGCCATTTCTCATGTACATTTTGCAATGCATTTGTAATCTGTTCTTGATTTGTTGTTTAATTATTACCGAGAGGGATTAAGGTGAATTATATTCTCGTGGGTTTCTGTTGTTACCCAGCAAGTCTTTGGTTACACAGTGAAAGCGAGGGTGAAAGCGAAGGTGTAAAGCACGGCAATTTTTTTTTTTTTTGAGCTCACTCTGCAAAAAAATTTTGCCATGCGTATCTGCACATGGTGTTCGGTATGAATAAACCGTAAATTATAGTATACTACATCTTTGGATGTAGTACAATTTTCTTTTGGATCCCTCGTACATGTTTTGTCAGAGTTGTCTGCGTACGCGCTTTCGTTTGATCCTTGCGAGTTTGATTATCAGCGAGATGCATGCAACAAGGCATGTGAAAACTGTGTGCTTCGATGTCCCGGTTTGAGTCCTACACATTCAACAGGAACAGCTAGCTAGTCAGCTCTGGCATGTTCTCCCTGGCATGCTGGTTGGTGCCTAATCTACCTCTGTGTAAGCAAAACGGCAGTAAATTCGTGCGGTTAATTAACTTGGCAGTTGCACACACAATTTGAATTAAATGAACTTAGCCCGGGAGTGAGGTAGCTCTTGACCCGGTTCCATCCACCATCGCAGGACGGTGGTGAAAAATGGAATAGTCCCTCTGTTCACAAATATTAAGTCGTTATTGATTTCTTCACTGTCTCTGACGCAATACTTTTGACTATGATGGTATTAACATACTAGCACAAATAATAACAGTATTTTGCAAGACAAATCCAACGATAATATGTTCACCTTCCATAACTATGACTGTACGGATCCTACAGTATCCTATATTATGGACGGAAGGAGTACACTGCTGTTAAAAATAAGAGAGTCAAATTGAATTGAACATAACGGGCACATGCTAATGGGGAAAGGAAAAGTAAATCCTGTCATCTATCGTACTTTTTTTTTCTGTCTTTTTTTTTTGTCAGAAAGTAAACATTAGACCTCTGAAGGAATGCCACTGGTTCAAAGAATGACAATGTACAGTCGCTCTGCGACATCACACCAGCACCAGTTACGAGCAGCGACAATTGGAAAATCCAAAACAACGGCACTAGTGCTCTTTTGCTGAAGTTGACGAGGGACAGTTGCAATGATTAAGGCCAGAGATTATTATGACCGTTTGGTGCTGAACCAAAGTGGCTAGAATTCGGGCTAGTGCGGCCCTCTGTACGCGCTGTGGCGCTGGGGTTTTTCTCGAGGCCCGCTGTTGCACCTGGCTTGCGATAAGTCCGTTCGCTCTTCGCCGACTCTCCGTCTCTCCCCTTCTTACTCTCTCTCTCCTCACAGCTCTCGCTCCTTCCGATGGTACACCACGCTCTTCTATCTTTCTTGCCCTCTCCGCCCCTTCGCCTGCCGCTCCTCCTGATGGTACGGTTCGCCCTCCGTTGGTTCCTCCTTGCCGATGCGCTTGTCGACCCTGCTCCCCTATTGTACCTGGGTTCGTCCGTCTTGCCCTTGCATTCTCTCTTTGCGCCCCTCCTCCCCCATTTGTGATAGACCTCATTTCTCTCTGTATAGTCATACATGCATTTCCCTAGCTATATATAATATCCATCTCTAATAGATGACGACTCCTTTGCTCACCAACGTTCTATGTGCACATAAACTGATAAACGTCGCTGCCTTAGGCTATTCCCAGTGCAGAGTTTCATTTCCCAGTTTTCAAGAGTGCCACATCAGCTTTTATCTAGGTAACCGTGTATCTTGGGTTTCATCTAGATGAAACTCTCTCACCTCTTATGAAACTCTCTCTATCTCTTTCTTCATAATTACCTTACTATGTCACTAAATATGATGATGTGTCATGTTATTTAATGAGAATGAAACTCTCATTGTGAATGGCCTTATATTTCTAGCGCGCAATAGCTGCCTAGTAATGCTTATCTCTTGGAGGGTGACGGACTCGCCTGCCTTTCAGCTCAGCATCTAGAATGGCTTGTCAAAATGGCCGTGGAAGGGACCGGGAAGAAATGATGGGGCCATTGCTGCTGCACCGAATGCCTTGTGGACTAGAAATGGAATAAAAGCTCTTGTCTGCCGCTTGACCTACCGAATGTATTCCTAAGCCTAACTGTCATACTGATTAGCTATTAATGGTACTCGGAATCGACCTCTCCAAGGTTTGATTATCCTCGATCTCAACGCATGGCTGAACAGCTGAAGATGCTGAGCCCCTGTTTGAATTCTGAAGCAAAAATTCAGTGTTTACTAAAGCGAAAAAAGAAACAAACAAACGAAAAGATTAAGAAGATGAAGAATTGCTGTGGCATCAAGCAAGGAAAAAACTATGCCTATCTTGAAAGTATATATAGGTTAGCCAAGTGAAATATTTTATGCCGACCTAAGGATCAAGGTGGCATGGGCATTCAAGATCTTGGTATCAAAAATATCTACTTAATTAGCAAATAGCTTTTCAAGCTGCTAAGTAATGATGGTATCTAAAAGACTCTCCTTAGAAGAAAGTATCTAGGAAACAAGACTCTTTCTTATGCAGAAAGGAAGCCATATGACTCTCATTTTTGGGCTGACCTAATGAAAGTGAAACATCATTTCTTTAGATTTGGGCACTTTCAACTTCGTGATGGATCTCAAATTCGATTTTGGAAGGATGTTTGGTTTGGGAACAACCCCCGCAGTGCACAATATCCTCAACTTTTTAACATTGTTCGGAAAAAGATATGCTACTGTAGCTGAAGTAATATGCTCTATCCTACTCAATGTGTCCTTTCATCGGGCCATTACAGGATATAGTTTACTAGCTGATTCGCTCTTAGTACCAAAACGAGATGCTTTTCGATGGATTCTCCATCAGAATGGACAAATTTTTGCTTGTTTTGCTTGGTGCGTTGTACAAGTAGCTTCTAATCTACCATCTTCTATAAGTATGACCAATATGTTTGAGAATTGGTTGTTAGGGTTTGGAAAACAATTAAGGGCTAACTTTTTGGTCAGGGTTGCTGCTTTGTGTTGGTTAATTTGGTTATGTCGAAATGATGTAATTTTTAATAAGAAAGAATCTCTAATCCGTTACAGGTTATTTATTTGTGCAACAATTGGTTGTGATCGTGGTTTGTGCTACAGCGTCAAGATGACCGAGAGGTGGTGTCATCAACTTACAGATCGTTGGAGATTGTGGTCAATGATTTCTTCTTCAACCATGGATATCGTTTTAATAACAGGTTGTGTGTGGATTGAGACTTCATGTTCCATGTTTGTTATGAATTGTTGCAACTTTTTTGTTAGGGATTTCCTTTTGACAGTTTTTTCTCTTATCTTTTAACAAATTGTTGGCTATGTGCATCTTATGATGCAGAAGCCAGAAGATTTAATCTTCTATTATCTTAAAAAAAGAAATGATTTGGGATCTCATTCGCACCTTTCAACTTCAGCACTTCAATTCTTATTCCATTTCTGCCATTATCCCAACAACAGTCTAGAAAGAACTCCAGTATTATTCAGTGGAGTGCGATTTACTCCAGTATGCAGAGGCAAGCTTTCAACAGTGCAGATCTTGTTTGTCACCACGGACCATAGAAGCAGAGAGTGCAGATCTTCCTTGTATATGCTATTCGGGAGATGAAGATTCAGAACTGGGATGTGGACCAGGTTAATGTTGGAAATCTAGGTATTATTATTGTTTCAGATTTGAATATTAAACTAATTTTCAAAATGATTAAAGACAATAGGCACCACATGCTACTGAAAAATAGATCCAGAAATTTCATGTATGAGACGAACAGAGAATTCTTACGATGGGATTGATGACGAAAAAGAAGCAGCGCAGTAGCGACCGGCCGTAGAGGAAGTAGTCGACGTCGTGGATCGCGTCCAACGTCCAGAAGCAGGAAGAAGAGCTCGAGCGGTCGCGCAGTTGCGCTGCCCAGAAACCTTATTGCCGCCCCCGTGCAGGTTCTCGCAGCGGCAACGGTACGGAGATCCCGCTCACCTTGCCTCGCGGTGCACGCCGAAAGGAAGGTCGGTGAAGAACAAGCAGCACGAAGACGCAACACAGTGGATGAACGCGAGCGCAAGAGACAAAAAGTCACATCTGTCTGGACGTCTCCAGATTTTATAGCCTCGCACCAGTAACTGTCAATAAATTGACCGTTACAGCACCATTATATGCTAGTAACTGCAGGCCATTCAAACGGTCTGTTTCAATTGAAACTGACGCCATCATGGAGCGCTAGTAACTGCTGTCATCAAACAGACTGTTTCAATTGAAATTGACGCCATAATGGAGAGAAACCGAAAATTAAAAGGGTTTAAACATGCCAGGATTTTAATCCACAGCACGGCCTCGCGATTCGCGAAATACGCGCGCGTGCGTGCGTGTGACTTTAGCCGTGCTCCACACCCTCCATATGCCTCATTACAAGGCATGGTGGGAGCTCTCCCTTTTAAATTGGCTTTCTCCTCTCTTAATTAGCAATATGGTACTAATTTTTTTTGTAGCTTTGGTATTAGAGATAAATGGGCCACATGGGCCTCATTTCTAACAGTTAATTAGAACATGTGCAAAGTCAAATGTTATTCGGGAGATGAAGACAGCTGATAAATCTTCCTAGGCAGCTCTTCGGAAAAAGTAAAAGAATGACATGGATAGACAGCAGCGAAAAATGAAATCTGCACAATTTTCAGCCACTTTCTTTTGTGCGAGACATAGTGCTTTTCCTCTCTAAAAGTATCTGTATCTCTCACTATATGACTCTCTATCTTAGGCTCTTTGTAAGAATCTCTTTTCTTATCCTGCTTCAATGAATGGCAGAGGTTCTACCCGCTTTTTCAAAAAAGTCAAATGTTATGGCTCGTGAACTATACTTGCATGTAGGAAAAAACAAGATCATTTGGTTCTAACCAAGTGGGAATATCATGATCTTATAAGAAAAAATATTCTTGATTACTGAAAATTTCTTTCAAAATATAAACTATGGATAACTTCCTACTTGTTAATTTTGTTTAATTATCTTGGATCTTCTTAGCAAATATCCAGCTCTCGGAAAATTTCGAATTCTTCTAGACTGTTTCGAGGTTTGTAACGCTAATTTCCAATATGTAGAAATGACTTAGGCAGGAATTTAGCAGGAAACATCTTAATTCCTGCTTGAATCCAGAAGATTTCCTGCGTTCCAAGCAAGGCCTTAGTCTTAGTTTGGCATTGCAGACCTGCATGCATTTTCTTTTAGCATGCAATGTAATTTACTTGACTTTGTTTATATTAACTAAACAAAAAGCATAGATAACCTCCTAGACATTGAGGTTCCAGACGATGGAGTAGGTGCGGAAGGCGGCGGCGGGGTTGAACCAGAGCCGGAACTGCTGCTCGCGGCCGCCGACGCCGTTGGCGAAAACGTTGGTGTGCAGCGTGTAGGGCTCGCCGGTGACGTTGCCGAGTAACTCCAGGTCCACCTCGTCGTGGTATTCCCACGGCACATCCTCCGGCATCAGCTGCATGCACCAGTTCGCGCGACGAAACTAAAGACCAATGCGGCAGTGCCAGTATATATTTTTTTTTGAAAGGCAGCGGACTGCAATTATATTAGATAGAAAAAGGAACAAGAGTACGACAGTGCAACAGGCTGCACCGTCGGAGAGAGACTAGGGGGGGAATGAGAGAAGGAAAAAGAGAGAAGAAGAAGAAAAAGAAAAAGAAAGAGAAAGGAAAGAAGAACGAGAGAATCAACTACATCGCTGGACTAGTTTTTTAAGGTCCTTTGCGTCCGCGCAGATCCAATTTGCCACCTCATCTTTAATGGATTGGAAAATCGCATCACTTGTTTTACATTTATTTCTGAAGACTCTGCTATTGCGCTCTTTCCACCATATCCAACATGTTAGAATAACGACGGTTTTGATACCTTTGCGGGACCCAGGATGGTTGTTTAATTGTTGAAGGGTCCAGTTTTCTAGGTTGTCGGCCGGTTCCCAACGTTCCGGAAGAAGGGAGGGCGTGAGGATCCATCGGCTCACAGCTGCCCATAGAAACTTAACCTGAGGGCAATCTATGAAGAGGTGGTAGACCGTTTCGAGGTTACGGCAGCACCCAGACATATATGCAACGTCTAGTGCGTGGTGACCGCGCCCAGACATGCATGGCACGGCGGTGGGGAGATCGGCTTACGTAGAGCGTGGTGACGGTGCCGGTGGAGTTGTTGGCGACGAGCGTGATGTCGACGTCAAAGCGGGAGTAGAGGTAGGCGTCCTTGGAGCAGAAGCCTGAGCCGTGGGTCTTGTCGAGGAAGAGCGCGAGCGTCTCGACGTTGTCGCCGTCCATGTAGAAGTAGCTGTGGTCGTCGCCCCACACCATCTCGACGTCACTGTACATGGACGCCATGGCCATCTGATCCATGGCGACTAGAAGCAAGGATAGCAACAGCATGCATTGCTTACAAGAAGATGGCAACAATGCCATGGCTATGCCACCAAGTGAGTTCTAGAAACTGTCTTCTTCTTTGCTGCTATTTTTGTTGTTTTCATTTGGGACGATTTGTATTTACAATGAGCAGATGGAGACGATCAATTGGAGAAAGAACTGAATTAAGGGACATGGCATGTTCTTTTGGATGTTTGAGCCAGGGTTATGGCATCTTAGGATTCATGGAATGTTAGGCTGGCCACTGTTGGAACAAAACGCTAAAAAACTTTGGAATAATTTTCTCTTTATTACTTCTTGCTCTGTTCTTCTTTGATGTACGCATGTCACGGAGGGAGTTGCTAGTTGCTACTGCCGAACAATTTTTCCTTGCTGCAGCCATTGCCGGAATTACGGTCCCGGATTACTTTTCACGACGTCCCTCACGTGCTTCTCTTTCCAGCTCACCATCTCGTCGGAGCTCCTCCGAGTCGGTGTCGGAATCTGGATGTGGTAGCAAACTGGACACATGGACTTCAGAGCTCGGTGACCATCTCGTGAAGCCCTCGAAGTCGGAGTCGGACGTCGCCGCCCGAACGAAGAGGACGCGAGGTGATGGCCTCGTACTGGCTTCAGAGCTCGCCGTCGTGCTCGGCGACGATGCCCTCGGCTCCTTGCGTGCACTCCACCCTCGCGAGGTCCTCGGCGTCGTCGAGCCTCCGCAGGATGGCCGCCTTGACGTCGCTGGGGATGGACGCGAAGCCGGGCTCCATTGCCATGCCGCACATGTCGAGCAAGATGCCCTGGCGTAGCCCGTCGGCGAGCGCCTTCGAGAGCCGCGCCCCTGCTTCCACCGTCCTCAGTGCTCGAGCCACGTCGTCCTGGCCCTCGGGTGCCGCCTCGGGAGTCTCCTCCTCCCGGGGTAGCGAGTTGATCTGAAACCTTTACACTCTGATACCAATTGTTGGAACAAAAAAGAAGAACAAAAAAACTTCCAGCGAGAAGCTCCTCAGGCAATGCACAGGTAATACAGAAGCTCTGGTTTTGGTGCTGCGCAATCACAGCTTTTCTATTTTCTTTTTGCTCGTGGCAATCTGAAGCGAAATGCCCATAATCATTACAATTATAGCACCTCACTTTTGTCTTGTCAAATCTTCGATTCTTGCGGCCTTGTCCACCATCGCCTCTCGATCGGGCCTCCCACTCGGCATGCGTCAAGAGTAGGTGTTCTTCTCCACCGCCATCAGATCTCTTAATTCGTTCCTCATGTGCCTTCAAACGACCGATCACCTCCTTTGTCGTCATCACCTTGAGGTCGCTGAACTGCTCAATGGTGAAGACGATTTGTAGGAACCTACCCGGGACTGCACGAAAAAACTTTCTTACCACATAGCTCTCCTCCATCATGTCACCAAGCCCTCTGATTTTGTTGACGATCGTCATCAACCGGATGGCAAAGTCGTCAACCGACTCTGTCTCCGTCATGCGCAACCCTCGAACTCAGCTTTGAGGGTCTGCACCTCTGCCTCTTTCACACGATCAGCGCCAATGTGCATCGTCTTCAACGCCTCCCACGCATCTTTGGCTGTCTCCTTTTCAGCCAGTAGGAAGAGCGTTTCCTCGGGGATGCCTCCGTAGATGGCCGCTAAAGCCATCTGATCCTTGCGCTCATCAACATTGCCGTCTTCGATTGCGTCCCACAGTCCTTGAGCCCTCAGGTACACCTTCATCTTGATTGTCCATGCTGCATAATTGCTCTTCGAGAGCATCGTATATTGCAGCGAGATAGCGGAACTCTCCTTCGCCATCGCCTTGGGCAAACAGATCAAGAATCTGGCTCTGATCAAGAACTCAGGCTCTGATACCAAAACTTTCCTAATACAAACTCTAAAATATGTCAAGATTAGTATCTAACAGCCACAAGGTACCTAGTACATAGTTGCTTGGTTTGGAAATTGGATAAACACGTACGGTCTCATGCAGGCAAGCTTAATTAATTTCATGGCGTCGCCGTTGACCTAGCTACCTACCTGCGTGCTGCTCCGACGAACACGCGGCTTAATTATCTTAATTAGGATTAGGATGTTAATTTCTTGTGGACAAATAGCAAGTGCCCGTGCGTGTTTGGTGAACTGAACATGGATCTAAGCTAAATAGCGCGTGCCCGGCTGGTTTAATTCCTAGAGCAAATTAATCTTCCGAGCTATATCTGGAAAAAGGGTCCTGAAACATTTGCGGTTAGCTATGGATCGTTGCTGATCACCGGCTCTCAACTTAGCTCATTTAGAACCTGTGCGGTTTTCTTTCTGGTCCAACATTTCCCCTTGTCTCATGTTAGAGAGCTTGATTCGGATTTTTTTGTATTTAATTTTATGCCCCTATGACGATCGGCTGGCGCTGAAGAACACGAGGACTTCATGGGGGTGTTTCACCAGGGAAGAGCTGAAGAAAGAATTGGAGGTTGATAAAATGAAGATGTATTAGGTCTGACAGTGATGTAAGATGGAATTTTCAGTAGGTTTCTGTGGGAGAGCTAGTGAGGCTAGCTGCTCTTTTTGGGCATGTGAGGTGTTCTAGTCTTCTAGATGTATGACGGCACACAAACTTGCTGAACATGAAAACGTTGTGGTTTCGTTTGATGAGCCGTAAACGTTGTGGTTCCGTTTAATGAAAATGGAACCTGGATTCTTGCCATTTGGTTCTAAAAAAAATTATGCCCCTTTGGATAGTTGGTGCATTTGTTGGTCCGCTCTTGTGCATACAGGATGCAAATTGAAAGTACAGTAGTTACTGTCCATTGTCGGACAGTGAACAGTACAGCTACAATAAGTTCCAACTTGGTAATCTTGTCGGCACGAGGTATGTATAGTTTCCTGATAGAAAACAACTCAAATTGCTTTAATTTGAAATTCAATTCAAATCAAACTCAAACATGAGCACTCTCCTTGCTCAAATACCATCAAATACTCATTACCAACATGGGTAGTCCTCCACATGGTCTTTCAAAAAGAGCAGAGAAAAGTTATGCTTAGGTAAATAATGTGATCCTGTTGCCGCTCAAATTTGGCAATTTTAAGATGACAAGCGGGACACCAAGATGAAGGCAATGACGAGCAGGGTACGAGACGTGATCCACATCCAAAGCCAACGAAGACCGCACAATGGTTCCTGCTATCAAGCCGAGTTCACGGAGCTAGGTCTTCATCTCCAGCGTACATGTGTAAGCATGCAGCAAATTAATGGAGTTAGTTCAACACTAGCTAGTACGCATACTCCCATCGGCCATTGTTTCTAGATCCATGAATGAATTCTGCAAGTTTAGTAGGAATTGGAGAAGACGTTAGATTAATGAGGGCGAGCCAGTATAGACGCATAAGTTGTCTTTGTATGTGTACTTGCAGTGATTGTAACATGTTGCAACCATGGTTCAAAATTTCGCCGAATTTCGGTGAAATTACGCTTTTCGAGACATATTGAATTCTGATATACCGGCCGAATTTAAAATTTTTAATTTTTTTTGATTTTGCTACAGTACTACTACAGTAATTTTAGAAATTTTGCAAAATTTTGGGTTTTAAATCTGGATTTGACCGGAATTAGTCCAATAACCCCTAATAAAGTGATCTTACATGAAAATTTGTTGAAAAACTAATTTTTTGAGATTTTTTAAAATTTGGGTAGAAACACTTTCAGATTTTTATAAAATTTTACAAGCTTGATAATGATCTAAAAAATTTATGGTACCATCCTTAGTAGTTTAGAATAATACACAAAAATTTTGAAAATAATTTAACATCATTTGTTATCTTTAAAAAATAAAAAATAGAATAGACATAATTGGGATAGTAAACTTGTTAGATTTTTCTAAATTTTCTCGAATGTGATCATGATCTAAAATTTTTATGAAGATTAATAATTTCCTCAGTAACATTCTATAAAATTTTCAAAAAAATTCAACTTTCTTTGTTTGCTCAATAAAATCTATCAATGCAGTAAGCACTAAACTTAATTTGTTGTATTATATTTCAAAAATCAAACAGAGAAAGAACATAAATGGCACTGTGCCTTATAAGAATTTTATAAATTCACTGGAGCATGATCATGATTCAAAATTTTTATGAGATATTAAGCATTTCCTTTTCATCCTTATGCAAAATTTTTAAAAAATTTAAACCTTTTTTATTGCTAAAGTAAATCTATTATTGATCATCGGCCTTTTAATAGGATAGTAGCACTGTTTGAATTTTTAAAAATTCATGACACTTTATCATCATACAAAAGTTTTATGAGAATATTATGGATGTGTCAGTACCATCCAGAAAAATTTTCAAAATTTTATAACCTCGTTTGTTCTAATTTTCATTCGGATGAAACTTGCCACTCAGCGCTTTACCAAGACAATACCAATGTTTGAATTTTTAAAAATTCCTCACATTTGATCATCATCTGAAATTTTTAAATAAATATCATAAATATGTCAGGAATCTCCACAAAAAATTGCAAAATTTTCTAACATTGTTTGTACTATTTTTCATCCAGTTCAAACTTGCCGATCAACGTTTCATCGGGACAGTACTAATGTTTGAATTTTTTAAAAATCTAAAGAACTGATAATCACCTGAAAATTTTATGAGAACATCTATAATGTGTCAGGAACCTAAAAAAAATTCAAAATTTTTCTACATCGTTTGAACCAAATTTAAGTCAGTGCATTTTGTCCAAAATTTCGGATAATTTCAGCGAAATTTCGGAAATTTCGGTGCCAAACAAACCGGATTTGAATTTTGCTTTTTGAATTTTGAATGTATTTCAGCAAATTCGGCCGAAATTTTGGATTTCGGGAGGGTCCGAATTTTTTCACAAAACGAAAAGTTGAACCCTGGTTGCAACTGTGGCAGTCGCTCTCTCTGCTTACGAGTAATTTTACTGGATACCAAATGCATCTTGGTATTTTTACTTGTCATGTTATCTGTTACATAGAAATTTTGGACAAGAATTTCGTGAAACTAATCTGAGATCCTCACATATACGAACTTGCCTTTGCTTTTGATGATTTCTGGCAGCTTTCGAAAATTCCTTTTATTTAACCTCAACATCAATGACTTGTTCACTTGTTGGATGTGACTTTTTTTTAGAACAATATGGAGTACTTATTCCGTCAGAGAAAGACACCAGCCGGCTACCAATCAAAAATCGAGATACAAAAGTCACGAATCCAAGCCTCAAAAAGTTTCGACATTTTAAGCTTTTTGAGCTTTTCTCATGTTCATGAACAAAACTTGTTTGATGTGACGTCTTTTGTGTAGCCTGTTGCCCGTCAAGAATATGACCAACAAAAGGGCCATATTGCAATTGCAACATTCTACACCATTATTTAGTGGAGTACATGAAACAAGAATGGTCTTATTCCTTGTGCAGGCGTGCCTAGTGAGAGAATGCTGTTCTGAGAGGTGCTTCTATACTTTTCTTTTTAACAGTAGCACAAATATTAAAGCATGAATGAAAGGTAGATGGTTATTACTTACCACTTCGTTTGCTTTTAGATTTATGTAACTTATATTGGGAGGAAAAGCACTGAAGCACTGTGCCTAGTGAGAGAATGCTGTTCTTCCCATCCTAATTCAGTGCTAATCTAAGGCCTTGTTTTAGTTGTATAAAACTAGGCTTAGGCCAAATTTGACACTTGCATGGGTAAAACATTAAATCCAGATGTTGTATCAGTCCAATGACAAGTAGTAGAAAATAGAGAATTTTACACGGTAGCAGGACTGGAAGCCTAGAAGACGGTGCAAGATGTTCTGATGTGTTCTTACTTCACATTGGCAATTTGATGTTCTCGGTAAAACGAGAAAGGGACATGCACAATATCACAATGCAACACTTTGGTTATGAAACCACCGCTACATCACAACATTTAGATCTAAACATAAAAATGTTTATAGAGGATATATTCCTATAGTAATAAATATTGAATCTAGCTAGATTACTTGTATCCAACACCAGAAATGATAAATATTCTCACACCGCTAGACATTGATATATTATCCTGATCAACCCTACGTATGTGATCGATCATGACTATTCTTAACATACTCATAGACTCATAGTCATCACCCGCCAAATTGGCCATTGATGAAATTACCAGATCCACAAACCCTATGGGAACCATTCAGCATGGAGTTCATATCAAGCCCCTCATGCAGTCCATAGGTGGAACTAGGAAAAGTAGTAGACATAGGTGTGACACTCTTCACACTAAACAGGAATTGTGAGGCTGAAGCCGTGTGCATATGTGATTGCGGTAGTGACTTCTTTGCTTGGTTGGCTTCTTGCAGCGTATGGTAGATCTTCCCATTGACCATGCCTTGTAGTGCAGTGAGCTCTTTGTGGAACTCCTTCAACTCATCTAGACCTAGCGCCCTAACATCTGTGTTCACCCATTGCATCACGCGTCCCCCACTCTCCCTCTCCATTGCCTCTTGCACTTTCTCCTTTCTTTGCTTCTCGGCACCCATCAACTGTTGCAATTCTACAATCTGTTGATTCATCTTATGCATTGTATTTACTACTCCGTCACTGCCATGGCTCCCACCTCCCATGGTATGGTCACCCATAGTACCCATAGCGAGAAAGCGGTCAGTGACATAGTTAACAGAGGGATGGCCAAAGGAGAAGCAATTGCCACCAGGTGAAAAGACAACAACAGCAACTTCTGCACCACATAGGATGGAAAGCTCACTAGCCTTCTTGAATATGCTTGGGCGGCGCTTGGAGAAGCATACCTGGCGTGCTTCCTCATTCTGGATGGGCTTGATCTCAATCTTTTGCCTACCCTTGGTTGATTTTCCCTTCACCATCACCTAGATAGTATTGTGTCGTTTCTTGGCTATTCTTAGAATGAGAAAATATGTTGTCATGGAATGGTACACAAGTGTTTATATAGAGATGTAATAGGAAGAATTGGTTTGTATTGATGTGAATGCATGACGAAATATTGTCAAGTATTGCTTTGTATTGATGTGAACGCATGACGAAATATTGTCAAGTTTTAGCTGGATATCACGTTAATATATTTGGAAGATAATGGTTAAAAAGTGCCATTTAATGTAAAAAATTAACAAGTAACATAGTCAAATGATGCAAAGATGGAATATATATACCAAGCGACCTATTGGACGCGTGCCAGGTGCAATGTATAGAGTATTTTCAAACATGCAGCAAGACTTGCCTATTAGGAAGCATCCATAAGATAATATCTTTCTGCTGGCACAAAAAATTAATTGAATATGCAATTTGGCAGATAGGCACGCATCAAAGCCACCTCACAAGATAAGCATATGCAGAAAGAAGGGAAGGAGAAGGACGAAAGTCTCAAGCACTGTCCAGATCCAATGCAATAGAAGTAGAATTCAACTCTCCTTTGTTCAGTTCTGTGGTACTAAAGAGAAGTGCTTCTATGCTTTTTTTACAGTTGCATAAATATTAAAGCATGAATGAAGAGTAGATAGTAATTATTTACCCTTTCCCTTGCTTCAAGATTTATGCAACTTGTATTGGGAGGAAAAGCATTAAAGCACTGCTCGGTACTAAAATCTACCGTAGACTTCTCACATGTATCTTTGCTAGTGACAGCCGCCTATGTTTTTCCTTATAGTTCAGGCCTCGTTTGGAACATAGGAATGAGAAAGCATTGGAATAGGAAAAAAATGCTGGAATTGGAAAGAAATGCTTGTGCAAAAGAGAGCAGTGGAAGAGACATGGAAACTCTAGGCACACGGCAATAGCGAAGGGGCGGTGTGGAGACAAGTCAAGGTGATGTTTGGATTCAACAGCTGAAGGCAGCTAAGGGCCGGGCAGCGTATTCCAACTTGGTCATGTTCCTACGTGAACAAGAGAGAAAAAATTAGGGTGAAGTGGCTATTATTTGAAGCTACTGTGAAATACTTGAAAAGCTATAGTGATCCTTTAGAATATGAAAATGTTGCAATCTAAACGGGCCCTTATACTAAAAACATATATAGCAAGGAATTCTCAAATCGAGTATTACATCAAAGCCAAACCAAAAGTTCCCATTTTATTCCAAGTACATATATAGAAGGATCGATAAGTTGCTATATCTTCTTCTAGTACAACATGTAGGATTATCTCACTTTTATTATTCTTTATTCAAAATGCTATGAGCTCAGCACCTCCCCTATGCTCAAGCATCATCAACGGCTCTCTCAAGCATCACCTCTTGATGATAGAACGGTTACGCATTCATCATATAAATATATGATGAGTATGTTCGAAGTACATATTTTCTCAAGCAATCTCATTATGCATATTAGATTGCTAGGCTTGCACTTACCAAAACCGTAACTATGGAATTATCTGTCTTCTTAAAGAACCAGCGAGTGACGCCATGCAGTCATCCACTGTACTGGCCATATCTCCGACAGTCGGCGCTGCCTTTGTTCTGAATTTGCTTGCTTTGTTGATTGCGGCCGCATAACATCGAAATCACAAGATGCCTCGTGTATGTAAAGGAATTTAACTGTTCTTGTATTTACCATGATGTGTTGTGTATCGCATGTATAATCAGCTAGAGTTTTTACCATCATTCAAAGGTACCATAAGGTACCATCACATTACACTTAAATTTTTGGTTTTTTTTGCTATCTTCACTCTTTAAAGTTTTGATATCTCTTAGTACTAGCTCAATTTATATTTTGTTACCTCTCAATAATGATGAAAGTCTCACAAACAACATACTCCATCCGATTATAAATAGTTATCGTTTTGAACATAGGTGCAATCAAACTTTTAAAATTTTGATTATTTGGATACATGAAAGTCATATGTGTAGATTTGTCTCGAAAAGCTTTTTCACAATATTACAATTTTATTAGGTTTTACAAATATATTATAATAGAAATTAAAGATCAAAACTATATTTTGGAGACCATGTCGATGTCCAAAACGATAATTATTTGTGAGAAATAACATTTCTACTGCTTGGGATGATTTCTTCTATGCCAATTCGCGACAACATATGAAGGCCTTCTACTAGCTTTTCTAAAAAGCTAAAAAGTAGTTTTTTTAGAAAAGTTACAGTTCTCCCAAACAGATCCATAGAAAGGTGTCATCCTCTGTTAATCTAACCAGGTGATACTAAATATTACTAGTGTCAGTGGATATATCATGTCATGACTAATGAGTGTCACCTAATGAGTTTTTTCATATTCTTTTTTTTAAAAAACAAAGTTATGTTAGTAAGAGCCTCATACGAGCTTGCTTTTTGCGGATTTATTACTTTGTAAGATATTTCCTAGAGTTGCCCATGGATTTACTTGCAGATATGATCCCACCAACTTGTTCGCTGTCAAAACCGCTGAACAAGCTCTTGCCTACATGTTCGATTGGTTCAGCAAATACTTGAAATGAGAATAATTGTACGTTTGCCTGTCCATGATAGTTTCGATTGAATAAAAGAGACGACCAGCCATATGTAGTGAGAATGTGATATAAATGCAAACCTTTGTGCTTCCTTTGGTCAAATTGGTTATCACAACTAAACATTCAGAAAATCTCGACAGTAGGACTAAACTAATATAAGGACGAGCTTTATCACCTTGATTGTGCGACACGTGTCACACTACTAGCCCACTGTCCAACGTTCCTCTCCCGTGCCTCGCATCGCACCGTTCCCGGACTCACGGAACGTACGTGTTCTGGCACGCGCCACACCCATTCTCGTTCCCCTGTATCCAAAAAATTCAAGTCGGTATAAAAAATCCAACACGAAGAATTTTAACTCTGAAAATTTTAAATTAGGAAATTTTTTAATTTGGAAAAATTCAACTCAGAAAATTTTGAATTACTCAAAAAATTTCAAACCAGGGAATTTCCAACTTAGGAAATTTCAATTTGGAAACTTTCAACTAAGAAAATTTCAACTCGAGGAATTTTAAACTTGGAAAATTTCGAGTGGGGAAATTTCATAACGATAAATTTCAAAAACTTTCTATTAAAAAATTCCAGTTCGAAAATTTTGATTTGAAAAGGTTGACTCAAAAAAACTTTCAGTTCGAAAAATTCAACTAAAAAAACTTTTGGTTTGAAAAGTTTTGATTCAAAAACTTTTATGAAATGGTTAAAAATACTTCATATTCAAAAACATATGATAAATTTGAAAACATAAACTTTTTTGAGTTTAAGGGGAAATGAATGAGGGAGAAAAGTGGGATGAAGGGGATGTCGCCAAGTGTGTCGACCAAAGGGTCTTTGAGGGTGGAAGGGAACTAGGAAAACAAAGGATGTGCTGCCACATATCACAATGAGAGGGCATCCTCATCAAAGGTTTTGGCCAGAAAACCGGATGCCACATCTATTGGAGTAACTAATAGTTGGTGTAGTTCTATTATGATTTTAAAACCATGAAATAAAATTATTATACAATAGCTCCACTGTAAAAAAATTCTTTGGATATTCCCTCTTGAATAAAAATTAACTTTCAGAAGAATCTAATTTCTATGTTGCCTGTTAGTATGAGGTGTTGTTGACCAATCTATAGATAACACTTGATGAAGATCAATCACAATGATACAATGAACACTATAATAATTAACATGGTGACGGATAAAGAGATAACTCCTATTTATATGTCTTATTGTAAGGGAGGGATCCTACCCTATTTGATAAGGGGTGGAGATCCAAGGATGTGCACATACTTGTTCACAAAAAGAGCATTGCAACATTTTACATCAATATTTAGCACCGCACATGACACAAAGTATGGTATTATTTCTCGCGCAGGCATCCGCGCATGAGCACATAGAGAGAATGTTATTGTTGTCATCCTAATTTGATCAGTGCTAGTTTGAGGCCTTGTTTTAGTTGTATAAAACTATACATATGCCAAATCTAACACTTGCATGGATAAAACATTAAACATGGCCCAAACACTGTATTGGCCCAATAGTAAATGGCAAAAACGGTGAATTTTACACAAGAGTAGGGTTAGGAGCCCGGAACTTGGTGCAAAATGCTCTCATGGATTCTCACTTGACATGGTGAAAAAGGCATACATTCATCCTGTTGTTGTGCATTGGCAATCTATTGAGCTCGCAGTTTGTCAAAACAAAATAGGAACAGGTGCAATATCACAATGCAAGTCTTTGGATATTAAACAAACAAACACTACTGATGATCATATGTGGTTTTTTCATGTATACATGCAAGTGGATGTACGAGCGCCACCATCAAATGTGCCTTGAGATTGATGTAAACTTTCAAAATGCAAACCACCATCTCATCTTCTAATAATTGAATATTCCTTAAACGAATCTTGAGGTACTTTTGAGAGTTAAGATAGTGCATGTCCTGTATGTACGTGTGGTTTCACATTTTTGTTGGTGATCTCACACTTTATGACAAAACAAGAAAAGAGCAAGCGCAATATCACCATGCAAGACTTTGGATATGTAACCAACAATAATGATGATCCCACAGTCTATGACAAAACAAGAAAGGAACATGTCACAATATCACAATGCAAGACTTTGGTTATGAAACAAAACCACATCATAGCATCTAGATCTAAACATATAAAAGTTTTATAGAGAATTCCAACAGTAATAAATCTTGAATCTAGCTGGATTACATGGATCTAGCACTGAAAATGATAAATATTCTCACACTACTAGATATACTATGTATGATCAGTCCTACATAGATATATCATGGTTGTTTTAAACATAATCATAGGCTCATAGCCATCACCAATTAAATTGGCCATTGAAGAAATTGCCAAATCCACCAATCCTTTGGGAACAATTGAACATGGAGTTGACATTAAGCCCCTTGTGCAGCCCATAGATGGAACTAGAAAGAGCAGTAGATATTGATTTCATGGTCTTCCCTCCAAATAGGAATGGTGAGGCTGAAGCCATATGCATATGTGAATATGTTTTTGGCTTCTTTGTTTGCTTGGATTTTGAAGCAAGTGGTAGACCTCTCCATTGACTATACCTTGTAGCTCAACAAGCTCCTTGTGGAACTCCTCTAACTCATCTAGCCCAAGCACCCTAACATCTGTGTTCACCCATTGCATCACACGTCCCCCACTCTCCCCCTCTGTTGCCTCTTTCATTCTCTCCTTTCTTAGCTTCTCGGCCCCCATCAACTGTTGCAACTCTGCAAGCTGTTCATTCATCCCATGAACTGTATCTGACACTCCATCACTGCCATGATTCCCACCACCAGAGGCATGGTCAACCATAGTGCTCATAGCAAGGAAGCGGTTAGTGACGGAGTTAATAGAGGGATGGGTGCCAAAGGAGAAGCAAATGCCACCAGGTGAGAAGACAACAACAACAACTTTTGCACCACATAGGATGGAAAGCTCGCTAGCCTTCTTGAATACACTTGGGCAGCGCTTAGAGAAGCATACCTGGCATGCGTCCTTGTTCTGGATGGGCTTGATCTCAATCTTTCGTCTACCCATGGTTGATTTGCCCTTCACCATCGCCTAGTTATTATTATGTTGTTTCTTAGCTATCTGTATATTGAGGTAATATGATGCGATAGTATAGTAGACAAATGTTTATATAGATATGTAACAGGAAGCATTGGTTTGTATTGATGTGAATGCTTGATGAAATATTATTAAGTTCTGCTGGATACCACATTTATATATTTGGAAGATATTGGTTAAAAAGAGGCATTTAATGTAAAAAAAAAGTTAACAAGGAACATAGTCAATGATGCAAAGATGGAATATATATATGAAGAGACCTGTTGGATGTGTGCTAGGTGGATTGTACAGAGTAATTGCATTCATGTATTAAGACTTGCCTATTAGGAAGCATCCATAAGGTAATACATTTCTGCTGAGACAAAAAAAATTGAGGACGTAATTTGTCAGATAGGCCCATCCATAAGGACCTCTTGAGAAGTGGTCATGACCTTTGTAAAAGTAGTCGCAGCTAGGAGTGGCTTTGAGTGGTCACATCCAAGAGTTGTCTTTAGCTTTAGAGGATCATAGCCAAGAGTGGTCATAGACAAGAAAGGTCATAGACAAGAGTGTTCATGGTCTAATTGATCCCAGTTAGGTTCTTTTGATATTGATTGATCACTGATCTTTGTCTATTTATTGATGCATGTTATTCTAGAATAATGCTATGCGATGGTTTGCTTGTTTGTGTTGGTTACAGGACTTCGGGATTAGGTCATAGTGAGGTGGAGGCTAGACTAGAATTAGACTAGGAGAGCTGAGGTTCAGAATAGTCAAGGGACATCGAAAAATAATTGAGGCCAGAAAGTGATTGCAAGCTAGGAAGACAAGGAGCCTGAGCGTAAAGCATTGGTGATGGATATGACGGGCAATAGCAAGGTGGACCAGGACTAGACTCAGGGATAAGTTGAGATTCAAAACGGTTAAGGAAGCCAAAACCGTCATGGTGCAGCGGATAAGAACATAACAGGTAATGGCAAGGTGGACCGGGACTAGGCTCAGGTTAACCGAAAAATGAAATAACCGAACCGAAATATTTCGGTTAATTCGGTTCGGTTTTTTATTTTTATCCGAGAAATTCAGTTCCCAGTTTTCAAAAACATAATTATTTTAAAATCGAAAAAACCGAATGCCCACCGCTAGGCTGCTCCATCAACAGAATGAACTCGATCGATCAACACTTCATGTGCCTAGGCATTCACAAAGCCAGAAAGAAAGCATGCAAAGATTTTACTAATCCAAATCGCAGCAGCATGGAATCGATGCGATCTCTATGAATGCCCGTCTGATCGCATATATAAAACAGTGGCCATTAATTAGCGTGTAGACATACGTACCTCCAAAAATTACGGTCCATGCATGCATGTGACCTGTGGTACAGCATGCAAAGTTTCACGGTCTTCTACACAAACTCAGTTAAAAAAAACAACTCGAATACCATTGATTGTACGCGCAGTCAACCCAAGACTTGTACGAATCACGTACTACCGCCAAGTAAAAAGATTTTTTAGATAATCGAAGATTATAGCTTCTGATCTCTACATCATAAGATGTATATAGCCAACCATTCATTATATCGTTATAACAAAAAGGCTATCTAAAAGAGATCCCTAACATGATTATTACAACAAGCCATGATAAACATGAAATAGAAAGCTTCAATCCACACACAATCTGTTATTGAAACACTATCTATAGCTGATGGAGAGATCCCTAACCACGATCTCCAGCGATCTGCATGTCGATATATAATACCATTTTCCAAGTCTCCTGACGCTGCAGCACAGACCACAATCGCAACTAGATAGTGCAAATATATATAACCTGCTACGGATTAGATATTTTTTTCCATACCAGTCGACCAATCAGGCTTTTCATACTCCTTAGTCCTTACTACAAACCAGAAGCATGTATTGAAAGTTTAAAACTGCACAAATCTGACAGTAATTAGAGGTAGAGGAGTAAAATTACAGCAGCTTGTTAGTAACTATTGAGTGCTTTAGGACATGTATAAGCTTTTTAGGGCATGGAAACAACCTGTAATTGCATTTTTCATTTTTGCGTGCTTTCACTACGGCCTATACATGTAATACATACTAAATTAGCAAGCTTGGACAAAACTAGATGCCTTAGAACTGAGTACATATTTATTTATTGAGTGCATCGATCGATCTAGTGATTCGATCCGTAAGACTGCGCCATGAGAATCAAAAAGACTAGAACCCTCTTGGCATCATACCATAAACGCTCAACTAGCTGGGGAACCAACTTAGTTTGTCAGAAGGCACCGTGGGGCGGCTCACAGATTGGTGCTGTGGTAGAGCCCTAGCTAGAACCGGTTAGTCAACTCGTTTCACCTCCAAAGCTTTAATTTGCCCACTAGCTACTAGCTAGCCAGACGATTCTCTCCAGTTTCTTGATTACGTCTTCCAAGAATCATCACTAAGCTAGTTAACTTATATATACTATCGTGTTTCTACTTGGACAAATTAATTAATCTCCCCTAGGGTACACCTGTCTATATAAGCACACACACTGTACTAGCTAGCTGATCAGTGATCAGTGCTCACACGTACGTATACTGTTTTAACACCACCAACGACAAATTAAAGCCATGGGGCAGGCTAGGGCTCACCTCCTAGCCTCCCTAGTGGCGTTCTGCCTCATCTCAGCCGTCTCCCAGGTCACCGGCGACCTGACCAACGACCTCGACATACTGTGGGGGAACTCAAAGGTGATCTACGACAGCACCGGCCAACAGACCATCGCGCTGACTCTCGACCGCTGGACAACCTCCGCGTTCCGCTCAAAGAGCACGTACCTCTTCGGTAGGATCGACATGGACGTCAAGCTCGTCCCTGGGAACTCAGCCGGCACCGTGACCACGTTGTATGTAAGTGACCAACGAGTGAACTGATCATTATTCATTAACGTACTACGTTGATGTCAATCATGAATATATATATAAGTAATCTTACAGTTCTCTGCTCGATCGAATACATAGATGATAACAGAGGGGCTGTGGCAATTCCATGATGAGATCGACCTCGAGTTCTTGGGTAACAGCACCGGAGAGCCCTACACCCTGCACACCAACCTGTATGCCGGAGGGAAAGGCGGCAGAGAGAAGCGGTACCGGCTTTGGTTTGACCCCACTCAAGACTTCCACACCTACACCATCATCTGGAACCCACAAGAGATCCTGTAAGCTCCCTAGCTTCCTTCTGTCTAGATAAGATTTTAGAAAAGGTTGTTGTGACCATATCATATTAGAGAAAGCATCGATCTTGTTCAACCTACCTAACTTGTATAGATCGATGTGGTTGAGTTGCAGAATTCTTGTCGATGACAAGCTGATCCGGCAGATCAAGAACCAGTTGATGTATGGTGTCCCTTACCCGAACTATCAGCCAATGAGGGTGTACGGCAGCATCTGGAACGCCGACAGCTGGGCGACGCAGGGCGGGCAGGTGAAGACCGACTGGTCACAGGCGCCATTCACGGCATACTTCCGGAAATACAGAGCCACCACCTGCTCCCCGTACCAGAGCTCCCCGGCCTGCGGCAAGAGCTCGCCCAGCGCCGGCGGTTGGTTCAACCAGGCGCTGGATGAGACGCGGAAACAGCAACTCAAGGACGTGGATGCTAACTACAAGATTTATGATTACTGCACTGACTCCAAAAGGTTCCAAAATGGGCTCCCCAAGGAGTGTGGCTTACAGTAGAATTGATTCAACTCCCAGATAGAAAGGCTGAGAGGCGCATTGCATGATTCGGTTCATTCTTTCTGAGTATCGAACGGTGTAATAAACGTTTGTTCATTGCATTTCTTAGAAAGAAAATAGACGTACCCAAAAAATCATACATATATATGTTGGCTGTGCATATATCGGATGTGGTATTCTTAAAATAAGAAACATGCTGCAGTGAGCAAGATCTACGAAGACTAACTGAATCTAGCTAGTTGCCAATATAGTAGCAGTTAAAATTCAGTCAGTGCATAGAAAACAGTAAAGAATTGCGCATGCAATACGTATTTTCAAACTAAGATTAGCAGAATGACATTTGAATAGAAGGAACGCAAAGTCAAATATGCTATATATGTTATATATAATGTCGCCTGGGTTTCGCGAGAGGAGGTGGTGTCCACGCGTCACTTTTGTTTTTTTGCGAAAAGCCCCCTCCGTTCCTCCAAATTACGGATGGGTCCTCGAAATTACAAATAGGTCCTCCGTGAATTTTTGTGAGAAGAAGATTTTTATTTTTTTTCAAGATTCGGGTCCCTCATGGCGGTGCTTTACGGAAAAAGACCCCGCTAAATTCAAATCGCGGATATGCTCTTTTCTATTTTTTCAGATAGCGAGATGGTCCAAAACGTAACAAATAGGTCCTCGCTCCTCACGTCTAGGTCCTTTCTCCGTTTTTTGCGGAAAAAATGTTTTCGTCACCAGAAATATGTGTGCATCTCTAAGAAGGTTGTCATCACGTCTAGGTCCTTTCTCCGTTTTGCCCGGAAAAAATGTTTTCGTCACCAGAAATATGTGTGCAACTCAAAAAAGGTTGTCGTCACTAATAGTTCTTCACCCTTTTCCCTCTAGACTGTTTTCCCACGTCGTTTTTCCACCTCGGTCTCCGATATTTCCCAAATAATTCGTCGAAAAAGATATTTCTACAACTCTAGCTCTTTGTTTTTTCCCCCGTAACTCGGTTTCTGCTGTTTTCCGGTGTGAAAAATATGTTGAAACTCGCGCTTGCGTCGTTTCGTCGATTTTTTCCCCGCGCCCACACAACACGGCGTGCAGTTGCACGCAACCTTGCCTAGTATATTCATGTCACCAAAATTTTGTGTTTGTTCAGTCATGTACCCATGGTTATTAAAGCGTCCTTGATGCGCCGCGCGATAAGGCGGTCAGGGGGTTGCACAACAGCCTCACGTTGCCGGAGATATGTATGACGTTCGCCTTCCGGCCAAGGTATCGTTTAGGCGGAGTTGAGGCAAGCTAGACGTTGAGGTCGCCCCCAACCAAATCGACATCACGATCATTGTTTCCATGTTGATTCCATCTCACTACCAGATGGATCCATGACGTCACTGCTACTTCCCTGCCACCGGATCCAGCCTAGTCCCTACAGACGAGGACGAGAGGGGCAACACCGAGGAGGAGATGAGACAGCAACAGGATGGGAGAGGGGAGAGGAGAGTGAGAGCTAGGAGGGCAGGGCAGCCTTGCTGAGAGAGGTGATAACAACATAGAGTTGAAAGACCATATAGAGATCTATCTAGAATTATGATGAGTTGTTGACAATGTTTAAGCATAAAAAAAAATTTGGTAAGGAGCTCGGCAATGCGTTATAGAAGAGAAAGCAACAAATTATAGCGACAAACGCACACGAATAACCCCACCCATGTTCCTAACTGTTCCACCCACCCACGCACGTCGCCACTCTGCACGAAACCCACGCACTTGCTGCACCTCCCATGGACACTTCTGCTCCGCTCGCGCAGTTGCGCCATACAAAGACAACAGGCGTTGAAGTATAAGTGAATTGTCCAATCTTAAGCTTTTGGGGAGCCGAGGCTCGAACGATATAGCCCCTGCAGAATCGGCGAGGGACGTATTTCTAGAGCAACGCGTGTTTATTCTAAATATGCCATTGCCCACCAACGCGCCAGAGGCACGTTCTTCTGATCTACTCCGCTTGCACAGTTGCACCGCCATACAAAGACAACAGTTCTATAGACTGGCATGCCTTACCTCTCTGCTCAGCTGGATCGACGTCTGACTGCACACCACCATGCCTTCCCTTGAACCACAGCATCGTTGCATTCATTTGGTATGCTTCCATAACGACAGTGGTGGTTTGTGCTCCCGCCACATCCTTTCCTCTCGAGTTCATTGCGGCAGTGCAAAATTACAACTCCATTTTTCCCATCGTCACTCGCAATCCTGTAGGTGACAGATGGAATGGCCTTTACTAGTGTGAGTAAAGTACAATTCCATCCCCAGCTCCTATTTACCGATGACCAATTAGTTATTGAGAGGTGCTTCTATGTATTTCCTTTTCATAGTTGCACAAATATTAGAGCATGAGTGAATAGTAGATGATGATTACTTACCCCTTTATTTGCTTCAAGATTTGTATAACTTGTATTAGGAGGAAAAGTATTGAAGCACTGCTTAGTTGTTTACTGTCATTCAGTCTCCTATGTACTACTTGTCCTGTTATTTGACTTATTTCCCTGTTTCTTTCACATATTATTATTTTCACTGCATGCTCATGGAGTATTGTCAGGTTACTGCATTCCCCAATCTCCAACCCAAATCAAGTGTACAGACATTAGAGAAGCCGAACATTAAGTCTAAAAATTGTTAATCCAAACCATGAAAGCACTAAATCGAAGCAATCTCTATGTCTGTTCAGGCACTTAAAAAATAAAATCACAGGCACCATTAATTAGGGCATAAAGAAGTAGTACTCTGTTGCTTCGTACATCGAAAAATTACAGCCCATGGCACCTACAGAAGTGTGCCGGTGTCACGGTCATCAACACAAACACATTATTTAGATACCAGTTCCTCTATTGATATTTTTTTAGAGAGTCAACCCAAGACTTGTGTATCACTGTCACATAGACATAGCAAGTTAAACATAACGTTTTTCAAGGTTAGTAATCCACAAATGAGCTAATGCTTGATCCATGAATAAATTGTTGAGATATAGTTACTTCAATAGCAAAACTCCAAATGTGGGTCAAAAAATGTTGGTTTGGTGCTATGTCTATAAAAACTTGTAAAGAGAAAAAAAGATCATTGTGAGAAGTGTTGTAGATACAAGAGCCAATGCCCTTCCTGTGTAGAATTTATATGGTCTTAGATCTAACTCGCCGTAACTGGAAACTGGCACCATTTGTTAGCAGATTTTTTTTAAAAAAAAGAATAGTGCTTCTATGCATTACCCTTTTAATACAAGTTGTATAAATCTTAAAGCAAGCGAGGTGGGGAGTAATCAACGCTCACCCTTCATTCATACTTTAATATTTGCACAACTTTCAAATAGTGATGCATAAAAGCACCTTTGTTAAAAAAAACATTTATAGACTTTTAACTTATGTAGCAGAAAAATGTGTTTAGACAAAATGGATGAACTACTATAATCACTTACCCATAACTTGGTGTTATTTAATGTAACTTCGACGTTGTGTCTGTTCCCACTAATCAAGCCCCACCGAGGCACTGATAGTGACAAATGGAGGAGGATGATTTTTTTCAGAATTTTTGAAACTTTTCTTAGTTGAGGGGTTCCTTAACTACTTGCAGTTTAAAAAAGGATAGAAGAATTATATATATTTATTCAAACAACAAATAACAATTCAAGTAGTCGACCAAACAAAATTCATCATGATCATTTTCTATAACAAATCCATTGCTGTAGAATCTCATCAACACAGACATCCTTCAGAGAAATTGACATTTAATGAAAATTGTGCAAATCCTAAAAGATCACAAGGGGCTGATCTTCAACAAATTATAAGTAACCACAGCAGCTTTAGGACCTTCAGAATAGTAACAAGTTTTCTTTCGAGAGCATAGAAGAACTCCTCTACTTATATCTGATCTCTGTGCTTTTCTAAAGCATATTTCCCAGCCAAAGGGAGGAGAGAGGAAGAAAAGAGGGGGAGGTGAAAGGAAAATCAAGAGAGACGGAGACCCCAGGCTAACAGGGAGTCTCTAAGAGGAACAGGCACCCTAAAGGACTGTAAACGAACATCCGCAAGAAAGCCAGTCTTCCAGGCAAGGAAACTAGAAAGCGTGGATCTAAAAATCCTGTCATTTCGCTGCCTCCAGATCCCCCAACAAGCAATCATGAACACCTCCATGAAGAATGGAGCCTCCTCTGCAGTAGAAGCCACCAAAATTCTTTAGAGGATCTCACTCTGAAGATTCCAGTCAATCTGTAAGGCATTCCAACACTGAGCACTAAAGGGACAAGCAAAGAAGAGATGATCTCTGGATTCTTCAACCAAATTGTTGCAGAGAACGCAATTGTAATTTGAATCAATAACTGGGCAGTTCTTTTTTCTGAGGAGGTTCCTAGTGTTAAGGCGGTCCCAACAAAGAAGCCAGGTGAAGATTTTAAGCTTGACGGAGCATTTAGCTTTCCAAATCTGAACAATCGGCCCCGGAACCGAGATGTGATTAAAGACCATTTTATAGAACTTAGCTGGGGCGAAATCCTTAGAGTTCCAAATATAGCTCCATTCATCCAAAGTATCATTCTGAATACTGATGCCATTGATCATAGATCAGAGGTTTTGAAGATCTTGAAATGCCTGATCCAACAAAGGCAAGTGAAAGTTAATGGAGATAGCCGGATTGAGAAGAAAAGAAGCCACGGCCAAGTGAGGATTCTTGGCAAAAGAGTATAGGTGAGGGAAATTCGAAGCCAAGTGCAAATTATTTCACACATCTTCCCAAAAAAACACAGTGTCACCCGACCCGAAGCTGACCTTTGGGCAATACCTTTAAATTGATCCAAGAGAGATAACACATCTTTCCACCAGAACGAGCCTCTTTTGAGCACTGCCTAGGGGAGAACAAAATGATAGTAGGAGGACCAAACTAAGCGAACCCAAGGGATGTCCTTCTTATTAAAAAATTTGTGCAAGAACTTGAGTAATAAAGCATTATTCTGGGTTCTCAAGTTGATAATGCCCAGACCTCCTTTGAGCTTAGGCCTGCAAACTTTGTCCCATTTAACCAGGGATTTGCTCGAGCCATTGATGTCATTTTTCCCCCACAAGCAGATCCTCCTGGCCTGATCAATCCTATTGATAATCGCAGCAGGTAATCTAAGAGAGCACATAGCATAGGTAGCCATAGAGGAAATAACCAAGTTCACCAGCTGCAGTCTGCCTCCATAGGAAAGAAGGGAGGAAAAGGATGTAATTCTACTGCGAATCCTATTGACCAGGATTTCGAAATCTTTAATGCGAGGTCTGGAAGAACCCATGGGAAGCCCCAGGTAAGTAAAAGGGAATGACTGCACCTGGCAACCAAATAGCGCGGCGAGAGGTTCAAGCTTAGTGTCCAGAATATTGATCGGAAGCATGGCCGATTTGGAGAAATTGATTTTGAGACCAGTGGCAGCGGAGAAAGATTGCAGCAAGCATTTGAGCGTGAAGAGTTCTTTCTGAGTACCTTTGACCGGGATGATTGTGTCATCAGCATACTGAATGACCGGGAAATCAACTTGCTGTCCCACATTGATAGGGAGGGAGAGGATACCATTTTCCTTAGCCCTATTGAGAATGTACTGTAGCAAATCAGCGGCAATAGCAAATAGAAGTGGGGAAATAGGATCACCCTGTCTAACCCCTCTCTTACATTGAAAGGATACACCCGGGACACCATTGAGAAGGACCGAGGAAGAGGCCGATCCGAGAATCTGAGACATCCATAATAACCATTTGCTGGGAAACCCCAAAGCAGCAAGCATGGCAATGATGGCGTTGTGCTCAATGGTGTCAAAAGCTTTAGCAAAATCAGGTTTGATAAGAACAATTTTCTCTTTAGAACATTGACATAGGTGAATGTATTCAAAGGCCCAGGCTAAGCAGTCTTGTATGGTCCTTCCTCTGATAAAGCCATATTGATTCTTATGAACCAGGTCAGGAATGATAGAACTCAGCCTAGAAGGGTGCATTTTCACACCCTATACGTGTCATGTGCATCAATACAGCAGGATTGGACAAAACTATGTGCTTCATGACTTACAACCGAGTACATATTTGATTATTGAGTGGATCTAGTAAGTTCACACACAAGAACTGCACCAAAAGGCAAACAAAACCCTCTTGACCTCACAACATAAACCCTCAACTTGCTACAAAGCCAGCTTAGTTCGCCAGAAGCCCCCGTGGGGCGGCTCACAGACTGGCCCATGAAAGAATCAGTTAGTCAACTCCACACATATTCCTAATTAAGCTTTGGTTCAAGACGATGATGTCCCGTTTATTTCATCTTCCAAGAATCTAAGACAATACTATGTTAGATCTTGTTTAGACTTGGACGCCCTGGTCTCCCCTTTACTTGAGTCTATATAAGTCTAAACCATTTCTAACACAGCACACTCACACTGTGCCCACTCACTTAACACCACCAAAAGCCATGGGGCAGGCTAGGGCTCACTTCCTGGCCTCCCTTGCGGCTCTCTATCTCATCCTAGCAGTCCCCCCAGTAATCAGCGACATGACCGACAGCCTTGACATGCTGTGGGGCAATACACAGGTAGTTTATGACAGCACTGGCCACCAAATAGTATCTCTGTCCCTCGACCGCTGGACAACCTCTTCGTTCCGCTCCAAGAGCCAGTACCTATTCGGGAGGTTCGACATGGACATCAAGCTCGTCACCAGTGACTCAGCTGGCACTGTCACAACAATATATGTAAGTGATCAAAAATTGAACAGACTAGGATTCATGTCATTCATGGATCCTTAGACTAACCATTCTTTGGTGTCGCAATGTGGGAATAGATGATAACGGAGGGGCTGTGGCAAGTCCATGACGAGATCGACCTCGAGTTTTTGGGGAACACCACCGGTGAGCCCTACACCTTGCACACTAACATCTATGCCAGAGGGACAGGTGGCCGAGAAAAGCAGTACCGGCTTTGGTTTGATCCCACTGAAGACTTCCATACCTACTCCATCATCTGGAACCCACAGGAAATCTTGTAAGTTCACCACTTATCGGGCTAAAATTATTAGTTCCTATATATACAGTGCTAATAGCACTCATTTCTGCAGTGCTGGGCGGCAGATTATTCAACCAAATTATTTAAAACCATTAACCCTAAATCATCTGGGTTTTATTGTGTTGCAGAATACTTGTGGATGGCACACCAGTCCGGCAGATGAAGAATCAGTTAAGGAATGATATCCCTTTCCCACTCTATCAACCAATGAGGTTGTATGGCTGCATCTGGGATGCTGATGACTGGGCGACGCAGGGAGGGCGGGTGAAGACCGACTGGTCCCAAGCACCATTCACCGCATTCTTCCGGAACTACAGCGCCAACGCTTGCGTCCCATACAACACTGCCTGGGTTTGCGGTCAAGGTTCTAGTGACAGCAATTGGTTTAACCAGGCGTTGGATGAGGAGGGGAAGCAGAAACTGAAGGAGGTGGATAATAAATACAAGATTTATGACTACTGCACTGACTCGAGGAGGTACCCTGATGGGTACCCCCCGGAGTGTGGGTCACAGTAGAAGTGATTCCACTAGTGGATCAAAAGGGTGAGAGGAGTATTGCAGGATTCACTTCATTATTTTCGAGTGGCAAGCATGAACAATGTAAGAAATGTTTTGTTCATTGCATTTCTTAGAAAGAAAATAAACAAGAAAATTAAATCTATATCTATTTGTTGCCATGCATATATCAAAAGAAGAAGAAAGCATGATGCATGGCTTAATGTAGTTGCAAGTAGTGGCAGTTAAAGAATGCCAATCCATTGAAATTGGTAAAGTATGCTTGGAATTTCGAATTTTGAAAATAAGATATGCAGTACGATACTAACATGTAAGAAATGTAAACTGTAAAGTCAAGTTTGATGTGTTCATGCCACTCAAATTTTGTGCGTGATTATCAACTTACTTTCAGTTGTAAGGCTGGCCAGAACTTTTCATTAGCTCGGATGGAGTAGTAGCACTTGGAAACAGCTTTGCATCCAAGCCTTCAAAGAACAACATCCCAGGAACTGCAATAAGGAAAGATAGGCAATACTGTTACAGGTAAATTTGTAGCCAGAACAGATGTTAGCACCAGTCAGTATCATTTCTAAGTTTGTTTCTTTGTCAACACAATCAGAAAATGATAGCTTTACAAAGAGTAGGATCGTATTAATAAATGTATAGTTAGGTCATAAGTAAAAGAACAATTCCAAATTCAAATAGCAGTGATTCATGAACAGGCATCAGAATACTGCTTCTGAAAACATAATTTTGTTATGATAATATTTAGATCTTGCTGGGACAAGTTCTAGCCCTCCAGCTCCATCTCCAGAAAACAAGCTGGAGACCTGGAGTTATAGTGGCTACTGATTGGATTATTCTAATTTTATCATATTCTGTGAGATACATTTTCCTCACATTTTTGGGATGCTAACTGTCACAAGAATTTAAAAATCCAATGCTAAAAAGACTAAAAGAGGCAATATTACATTATGCAATGCAGTAGAAGAAAAAGGTTAAATTGTTACAAGCAAAGATATATTCTGTATATGCCAAAAGCAGGCATTTAAATGCAAATGTATCAAATTCATTATACACAAAACACTTAAAGAAGAGCAAGTCATGAACTTCAAGCAAGCTTAGAACTATATCTATAAAGATGGACTGTTCATGGATTTGAAAAAAAAATGGCAGTTCTAAAAGTCAAGAACTCGTAGAAGTCAGTAAACAATATGCATGAAAATCTGCATTTCGAAATTAATAGATGCAGCATGATACTTTAATGGAAAGAGTGCAGAGAAGTCAAATGCACTGCATTCCTGTTATAATTGTGTGCTTCACTAATTACCTTCAGTGGTCTCAGATGTTTTCTTTTTTAAAAAAAAAAAAAAGCTGGTTACCTTCAGCAGTAAGGCCGACCAGAAAAGAACCACCAGTTCTGCAAACTCTTCTTCACAGCTTTAAGCCTCTAACATAGCAATTGAAAACATCTTTGTATCTGAACTTTCACTGCATATAGCACAACACACCATGCATAGTTAACAGGAAAGATGGCCAAGACAACTATAGATATAAATATAACTCTGTAGCTGGAAGTTGGAACAAATGTTAGCATAAGGAAAAAAAAGTGTTATGAACATACACAGCATAATTTAAAAATAAATTGTAACGCATTTCTCCATGTAGGGCATATTCCCAAAGATAGATGTTCTTGCATTTTGATGATATCATCTGTCTCCAGAAGTCAAAAAAAGTAACGCTAACAAGAAACTATTGTATCACACAATGCAACACCACAAAAGAAAATAAACCTCATTCCAAAAAATTTCCTGTTGAAAATAGATTGATGAAAATAAACAGAATTTGCTTGTTGTGTTGGGAAAAAGTTACTCATTAACTTTAAGAGAAAGTAGCCCACATATTTTTCTTTGGGGTTGTTGAACCATCATTGGGAAGATCTGCAAAATTTGTCCAAGTGTGGTTCTTCCTCAGTTTCTGTACAGTTCATGATTCAAACCAACCTATTTGGCCGATCAGCACAAAATTTTGTCTACAAGTTCAGTTCATAGTAGGGCAAAGTATGCTATAGCATTAGCCGATGGAAGATGTGAACACAATTGTCGTAGGTGTGAAAACCGAACACGAGTGAGGGGGTGAACGTCGGCCATTTAACAAGCCCTCGTCCATGAGAGTTAGAGTGACACGGGAGGTTTATATAGGTTCGGAGGTCCGAGAGAACCGCCCTACTCCTATCGGTGGACCGGCAGGGGTTACCTCTGAGGGGTCAGTCCCCGAGGGCTTACTAGTTTGCTTCCACTATTATCTTGCACAAGAGAGCTCTTTTTACAAATGAGAGATGCATGGGGTATTTATAAACTTAAGGGCATGTACAAATGACCAAAATGCCCCCATGAAGCCAACTAGTCTATGAGTACAAATGAGGGGTAAGGTAGTCTTTTCTAGGCATAGATGTGATTCTTTGATCTGTATGTCGTACAATCAATAGCTTTTCGGGTATTCTCCAACAATAATCAAAGTTATTAAGTCGGTAAGTCGAATCGAGTTGCAATGACCGACTTGCCGACTAGTCAACTACTTGTCGACTTGCCAACAAACCACTCTTGGACAATAGCAAATTAAACAGAGCATGAAATAAACAAAACTTGAATAAATTTAGAGCATTTTACGTCATCTTCTACTACAGCAGAATAGAGTAGCTACTACCACCACATCTACTGCACTGCTACTACTATCATTGATTGCTACTACTACTTGCTGCTATTATACTACTACTAGTACTTGCTGCTACTAATAGTTTAGTAGTACTACATTACTATTTACTGGCCGCCGCTACTGCTACTAGATCTGAGAGGGGTTGAGAGCATTACAGCAAAACAGAGCATATCAGCATTCAGTAAAACAGAGCAGCGAAACGAAGAGAAGAGAGCTCAGAAGAAAAAGGATCTGAGTGGAAAGGGATGAAGAAAGGAGATGAATCCGGAGGCTAAGGAAACGCTTGCAAACAGCAACCTGAGCCAGGGGCAAAGGCGATGGTTGTTGCAAGGTGGCCGAAAGGAAGGGAACCGACAGGACGAAGGCGAGAACCAGCGGTGACTGCTTGCTAGTTGCTAGGGTTTGAGTGCCAAGACACTTTATCCTCTTCAGTTTTCAACCTGACGCTAGGCCAACTCAAATCACGCACCAAGTTGCAGAAAAAAAAAAGCGGGCCAAGTCATGCGCCCTCTTCCACACTTGCCCACAAGTCGCCCAACTTCTCTCCAAGTCGATGACTATTCGATCCAAGTTGACAACTGTTAGAAAACCCTGAGGCTCAGGAAGGCCTATATTGGTCTCTTGCTGAAACCCTAGACGTAGACTATAAATATGGAGGAGTGCCATCTTATTGTACATGTAATCAGAAATAATAGATCAATTCCTTCAAACTTTGTCTCTCTCTGTTCTCCACTAAAGATCTATTAGGGAACCTTAAACTATTCAATAGCACGATTCCTAATACTTGACTTGTTCAACTAGTCGAGTCGGTAGCTCCAATCGAGCACTGCCAGCCGACTGTATGACTAGTTGATGACTTAATAACACTGAACACAATAACTGAAGTCACTTGAAAGGAATATTCTAGGGAATCGAGCGGCACTTTTTTGTTCCAGTATTTGGATTGAAAAAAATGTTAATCTTCTAGCAGAAGTCACATAATACAAAGAGTTGATATAAGCATCTGAGTTTAATTTAAAAAGTAAAAAAAAATACAGTTGACCATTTGAATGTTGATGTGATAACATACGAAAGGCCACCGAAATGTGAACCTGCAGACCATGTAATATGCGTATATCCATTAGATCATCACATCCCAGGTAATCCTTAAATACATATCATCTATGGATTCCATGGATCACCGATCACCATGCCCATCCAAAATCACATACATGTTAATGCCAAAAAAAAAACATACAACAGGCCAAACTGCTCAGAAATAGCATCTTGGTTGTTGCTGACATTGTAACTGCAACAGAATTTAGTTTCTTATGGCAAAAATTTGCCAGTTTGCCCTAGTTGAAAAACACTAGAATATGGATTTCACAGAAGTAAAGAACCAAGCTACAAGAAAATGATCATTACAGCTTCAATCAACGACGATATATAAGATACACCAAATAAAACTATACACTTAATCACACGCACATCATAAGCCAGGTGTAGTTAAAGCGGATTGCAACACGTCTTCAAGGTACTTCTCTGCAGCTGCATACTGCCTCTTTTTGTCCTCTATAGCTAGTGCAGCTAGAGCTTTATCCTGAATACAATTGCCAAAGATACCCAAGAATAAGCAAGTATTTACATAAGAAAAAGAACAAACAGAAGGCAAAAGGCATACTGGAGGCAAATCCTGGTAGCTTCTTAATGTGTCCGCAATGGGTTTTGTCTTCCGCTCAAGATCCTTCTTATGTTCTGCCATTTCCATCAGCACACCATGATTGATTTCCGGTGTATATCCCACCCGGTTAAGCATTGCCTGGTAAAACAGGAGAAGATGAATATAAAAGGCATCAAAGTGGAGTTCCTAGAAAGACAATAGTGCCTGACCAAGTAATATGCACAATTGGCCTACAAAGGGGCATAAATAGCTCTAGATAGCCAAGCCATTAAGGTAAAAATGACAAGAACAATATTGGATAAGCCCTAAAAATTAGACAACAAGCCAAACAGAACACCACTCACCTTATAATTTGAGACTTGGAGGATATATTGTCGTTCCTTCGAGTCCATCATGACCAGCTTTGTTTGCCAATCGGCCATTTGCTCCACCTGTTGCTTCTCAACATCATTTTTGAATTTCTCCAGCATCCTAAAAGTGGCATGGAGGTTATCACATTTTCTCAGGAAATCTAGGTGGTGGTGATGATTACTAAGTACTCCTTAAGTCAACTGAGAACTGAACAGCTTTTCACTCACTTCTTGAGCTCAGTAAGTTTGGTTATGGCCTTCCTCGTGTAATCAAGAAGTGCCTTTGACTCTTTATGCACTTTATCCCTCTTCTCCTCCACCTCTGCTCTCCTCAATGACAGGTCCGCACTGGCCACCACGAAACTGCATAACCACCATTCCAAAACCAATCAGAAAACAATGAAACGCAGTGAAGAATCACCAGAATACTCACTACTATGCCTAAACATTACTATTCTCTATTCACGAGTGTTCTCAGAGTTGATGATAAAATAGCAAATTTGAATACAAGCAACCTTGGATGTTGGATTAAGAACATTTTTCTTGTATCCACTAAGCTGAGAACAAAAATTCATAGGTTCTACTGTCCAGATGCTTGCAACTAGTCGCAATAGAGGATCTTAAATTAAGTTTCAGCCAAGAATCCAGATCAACAACAAGCAAAAATTCTAGCAGGGCTTCCAATCAAGCCCTGTTTTTACTATTTGGCCCAAAAAAAACAGCAATAGCCCCACATCACACTGCTCCTTCCTCGCGAGAATTTTCAGAAAAAAAACAGCAATAGTCACCCTAGAATGCACCATGTCAAAACTGCTCGCTGAAACGGCAAATGCCGCGGACGAAATCGTAAGCCATGAACGAATCTACTCATCCGAGGGCACAGATCTCACTCACTGCGTCGATGAGAGAAAAGAAGAAATTCAGAACCCTAGCCCCAGCCAGCCACCTGCTCATCTCGGTGTCGCGGATGGCGAGGAGGTTGGCGACGGCAGCGACGGCGCGCGCGGCCACGGCGGCGGGAGGCGGAGCGCGTCCCGCGCCAGTCCTGCCCTCTCCAGCGCCTCCCGCAGCCGGGCCGCCTCGGCGCGGTACTCCGCGGCCTGCGCGCGCAGGCCTGCGGCCGCGATCCCGGCCGAGCGGGACCGCGCCTGCGACGCCGCCGAAAGCGCGCGGAGGTAGGACACCCCGCGCGGCGTGGGGTCAGGTCCCAGCGACAGCTCCGGGGCCGCCGCGCCGCCTCGCCCTCCCACAACTCCCCCTCCACCTCCTCCGCCCCCGCCCTCCGCCGCAAGGGAGGCCAGCCATGCGTTGACCTCGGCAACGGCGGCGGCGGAGGAGGCCTGCACGGACGCCGGGGCGGCAGGGTCGAGGTGCTCGGTGGCGTGATCCATGGCCGGTAGAGTGGGTGGGTGGCCGGCGAGATGGGGACGGAGAGAGCGGCGTTTGAATTTCGTGTGGATTTTATTTTGCAGAAATGGAAGGTCCTTTTTGCGTTGGCCTCTTGCAGGGCAGTGGGCCTAATTTCGCATGCCTAACGAAGCCCACCCAGCCCATCACGGTATATTCGGTGGTTTTCAGGTGGTGGTACTTGTGTGCGTTTAATATAAAATTTATGTAATTTATATTAAAAAGATGATGTATAGAAGATCTGCTCATTTTTCACTGATCTATTTCCTCTCCGTCTAGTGCATGTATGATGTATTGATGCCACACGTTCAACGGAGTTTGGAGCCTTGGACCATGAGTTTGCTTTCCGGCTGTTCATGCACCCGCCGTTGGGACAGTGCCAGAAAACAATGCAACGCGCAAAACACTGGCACGGTAATAATGCACAATTATATGGAATTATTTTTTAAAATAAAAAATTATAGAAATAATATGCTGAATTAAAAAATTTAAAATATACATCTATGCCGTTATTTGAATTAGCGACAGATCATTATTATTGCATCAAGTAGTATCTTTATAACTCATATTTTCAATTAGTGATAGAGTCTCTGTCACTATTTCAATTGGCGACAAAGATCTGCCATCAATTCAAATGGCGACAGGAGTGTATATTTGTAATTTTTTAATTCGACATATTATTTATATAATTTTTAATTAAAAAGTATTATTTCAAAAAAAATCCACAATTCAATCTCTCAAAACATCATCTAGTGCACTTTGAGGATAGCTTCAACCAACAAGTTAGCAGCAAAATAATAATCACAACCTGCACAATGATTTACTTAGAAAACCTCCTCTAATTAAGAGGAGTAAAAAACCACAGGACAAACATCATTCACTCCCAAATGTTCCATTAGAAGCGATAGTGGATACAAGAGTCCCCTCTGAAACCTCTTGAGAGGTACATCATAGCAACAACTAGCTACAACCTTTGATACAACAACAATGTCTTTTTAAAAAAGATTAACCAGGAGTTCTGGCATTTATTATAGAAGAAAGAATAATATACAAACTACATACACACGCACACATGTGCATACCCTCCCCTTCGCGTATGCACACGCCTTTACGAGAGACACTGTGTTCGATCCTTGAACCCAAGTCAGAGAGACGAGCAACGTCAGCCTCCACCACTGAGCTGTCGCTCAGTCCTTATACAACAATAATATCAACGACACTAAAACAATAATCGATAAGAACTAGCACTTTCAGCCAAACACAGAGAAACTGCAATATATCTCCTTCAGAGTTCAACTCGCACAAAGCAAACCACAGATCCAAATAACCTCAAACTTGGCATGAATGAAGACCAACAAATCCTTAACAAACTGACAAAGTTCTAGCTAAATCATACGTTATTTGATCCACCAAAACTGCAGATTGCCAAATCTGCTATTAACAGGGCTGTCAAAATCCCCTCAAATCTAGTGCTCCACTAACCAAATCCTTAGGGCCTGTTTTGGGAAGCTGTAGCTTTTCTAAAAAGCTGCTTTTTAGGTTTTTGAGCTGAGAAGTGGCTGTAGTTTTTTATAAGAAATTGTTTTACAAATTGCTAATTTCCCTCGGTAATAAGTTGCAAAAGCAGGTCTAGTTCAACTTTTAGCTTCTGACTTTTGTTAGTTATATATAACTTCCAGCTTATATAAAAAACCACTTAAAAATTGAGCTGTTTAATAGGTTTACTGGCTAAAGCTGACTTAAAGCCCCCCAAACACGTTCTTATTCTAACCGTGTAGATCAGAAAGCTATGAGTGTTGGAGGAATGACCAAAATTGGAGCCAATTCAAACACATTTGTCCCTATGACCAAAGGCTGAAGATTGCGCAGGACACACTGATTTGGACAGGTTTGCTTCACCTTCTTCTCCACCTCTTTTGTCTCTCATCTGGTTGTTCCAATGGCTGCCCTGATACACAGATGCTACTGCCTCTCATGTGAAGTAACGCAAGGGCTTGGCTTTTTGTTCACTCCCCTTCTCACTCGAGGAGCAATCTCAATCAAAATGGCAATCAACGGCTCAATGCATTGGGTCGTCCTAGGCTCTTGGGCTACTTGTTTCTTCTTAATGGACATTTGGCCGAACACCACTTTTCCCGCCCAACGAAGCAGTCATCACCTAAGCCATTGTTTGACGGCGATGATTGCCAATAGAGGACGGCTGCCTGCCTGATCCCACCATGAACAGAGGGCCTCGAATGTCAGCAGGAGTTCGTTCTCCTCAACAACAAGGTGGTCTCCATGGACCAGAAGGGTTGCGCCGCCCTCTGCGACACCCACCAGAGGAGAAATTTTGGATTGATTTCTTTGGATAATTTTGTGTAAAAGGTTGTTTGTGTCATAGGTGTAAAAACCGGACACAAGTGAGAGGTGTGGACGTCGTCCGTTTGACGAGTCCTCGACCACGAGAGTAGAAATGGCTAGGGAGGTTTATACAAGTCCAGATGTCCGAGAGGACCGCTCTACTCCTATCGGTGAGCCTATGGGGGCAATCTCTGGAGAGTAGGGTCTGAAGGCTCGCCAGTTTAAAGGTGTCTTTATGGGGCTGTTTGGTTGGCTGCATCAAAAGAGAATTGCATCTACAGATACAAAAGACACTTGTTTGGTTGGTCGACGAGGTAGAGCTCGTCCCCGAGATGCAATTGCATCCGCTGAGCTAGGCTGTGGGGAAACGTAGATTTTGGTCCTTTCCTATGGGCCTGGCTGGTGGGATGCAAGTTAGGGTGCATGCAAGGCATGGAGAGGCACATAAACAGTCAACCAAACACATTCTCCCCATTCTTCTCACAGCCTGACTCAACTCATGCACTCAACCAAACACTATCTCTTTGCATCTACACAACCTGGCTCTCACTAGTCTAGCTGACTCGTACGAGCCAGTCTGAGATGAGAAGGCAACCAAAATGAGAGGTATATGGTGTATTTATAGACCCTTGCACCTATACAAATGACCTGAAATACGCCCCTCATTAAGATAACTAATCTATGAGAACAAAAAATGAGTAGTATCGTCTTTCTTAGGCTTAATTGCAATTCTTTAATTTGTATATTGTACATTTAGTCACCTGCAAAGTATTCTCCAACAGTTTGTGTCTAATATAGTGCGAAATGCACCACGGTTACTTTGGATCTCTTTCTTACGAGGAATCATGTGTTTAACATGGTATTACCACGTTTGAGCATGCGTTGTACTTGCCCGACCTTGTGACCAACTTTTTTTTGCCTTTTGCTTGGCTACCATACCATGATTCACAGAACTGTTACCAAGTAATAACATTTTGCCAACATTCTCAGAAGAACTAGAGAGACAAGCTTACATTTGCAAAAAACGATTTTATTTTTTGAAGGGAGTTTTCATCCCTGCTTGATCTAAGCTTTTAATCAAGGACAAGCTCCATGGGAAGATCTGATATGATTTATCTTAAATTACTTGGCAATACTTTGTAAAAAAGACATGGCTTTTCCAAAAAGGTTTGCACCAACTTTATAGATCTGTTGAAGCCAGATGGAAGACGAATCAAATAGTTGTGTATTTGTATTTTTTAAAACGAATACGAATAGGAATCAAATATGCTTGAATATGGATCAAATGTCATAACTAGCATATGGATCAAATGTCATAACTAGTACGTATTTGAATCGGATATTTACTCAATTCAGTTGGATCTGGATATCCTGATAACTTCTGTAATGTGAAGATACCAGTTACGTTTTGACGCTTTATGCTTTATCCTTGTTCAATCACACTTAATCATTCTAATGTATTTATTTCATCTAAAGGAACATGAATTCACACTGAACTAAAAAATACTCGTCCAACTAGGCATAATTCAATAAAATACTTAGATTGCTTCATCAAATTCGAACACGAATAATCCGGATAAAATAACAATTCCTATAGGAAAAATTCCATACCATAGTCACATCCATATTTTATGCAAATTCGAATACGAATATGAATAGGAGAGAACTATTAATAACATGAAAAAATCTCTACGGTGTTTGTATCCTATCGAATACGGTATTCGATTAATTAATACGGATAAATACGGTATTCGATTAATTAATACAGATAGTTTGTATCCGTTTTTCATCCCAACAAGGGAGGTACTTCAGTACCACCTACATACAGAGTTATCAATGTTAACCATTTGGCCTGCAGTAAATGCAAATATATAACTATCAGTCTATCACATCGAACCAAGCTTTTGTCAGACCTTAGTTCATTTTTCAAACAATCGAAAATAAAATATCAGTGCCATTTTATTTGAAAGATCTGTTTTCTTTTCCCAAAATAATCACCAAACGTGGATGTGACCCAAAACAAAAACAAAAAAGATATGCCAACCCAGCCACAAGCCATTTTCCTACACGTTCCCCTATGTTCTAGTGTTCTCTGGTCCCCTATGTCCTAGTGACTCATTGACAGTGATCAATGAGCAATCATCAAATGAATTTATCTCCCTTGCCCTACTTCTTTTCCAATGAAACAAAGTACCAAAATGCCTTCATCCCTTAGCTCTCTCAAATTAATGGACTTAAGGAGTACTAGATCTAGTACTACTTTCTCAGCTGCATGGGTAGCACATGACAAATTGACAGTGACCTAAGTACTTTTCCCTAATACATCTCTATGAGGTCAAACTATTAACGAGGAGACACAGAACACTGCCCCAAATATTCTGTAATACTAAAACATAAACAAAATCTCCAAAATTGTACTCCAGAGTAGTATTATATGAAATAAATCTTAATTAACTCAACAAATGCGGTTTAAGTTTTGACTATACATCATGGCGTGTGTAACATGAGACCAATAATGTTGTAGTTACAAACTGTAAAAAAAAAAGTTGTAGTTCTACTTTAAGTTGCGATGAATTTTGCAGTTAAGAGTCTATTTGGTTTGATGTCTAAGGTTTCCACGCTTAACCTTAGTCACACCATAGTTTTTTTAGGTAACTGTTTAGTTTATTGCCATAATTATGGCTTGTCATGGTTTGTTAGCCTCACGGACTACATATTATAGACTCAAATTCTTGCCTAATTTTGCCAAACTTGTTACTACCAATTTGTTAGCCGCACATTTTACAACATGTCATACTTTGTCCAAATTTAGTTGTCGAAAAGTTGGTTATAAACCAAAGCAAACCGTGAAACTGTTGAATGGAAATAAACAGAATCTAAAATAAGACACAGCCTTTGTATTGCTGGCGTTGCTTAGTGGCACGCACGATTCAGTCCATCACTTGCCAGGTTTGCCACCCTTGCTGGCATGTACCTATTCCAGCTTTGCTTTCTATATACCCCCATAGCTCTACCAAAAATTGAACATAAGTGCTCTCGTTTCTTTTACCAAAATAGCCACCGATTCAGCAGCTGATCCTAAAATACTTGATTTATCACTAAACCTTACGAAAACAACCACATTAAGTGCTTATTTGGTTCTCTTAGTTCAAATAAAAATTCTTTGAGTCTCTTTTGGACTTCTTTTATTTTACAATGGTTGTGTATTCAATGGTGAAAGTCCTAAAAGTACGGAGGATATCGATATTTCCTATGTTCCGAGATCCGTCCTTAGGTTTAGTGCTTGAATTAAATTGAAATAGGTAGGCTTTCACTTTAGACATGATTTTGTTTATGATCGCTCGGATCTTTCATTTTTCAACTCATTAAATTGGTTCCCTTAGGACAAAATTAGAAAGTGCTTTTTATTTGCCATTGAAATAAATAATAGTCTATCCATAGATGTCGGTTCGCATTTCACGAGGGTAAGCAATGGTATTTTCCAATCTATAACACTTCATAATGGTTTCGATGTATTTTTCTTCTACCATATGTACCCCGTTTACATTTTTTCGTCTTCTTAATCAACAACTTCCATTTTAGTAACAAATTTAATATGCCATTTCCTATCTTTTGTTTACATGTAGTACTAGTAACTGTATGTGTCATATTAAGTCAACCGTTAACTAGAAAGTGCTACTGGATCGTTTGATTCAAGAGGTGAAAAGAAAATCAAGAACAACGTGATAGCTGAGCGACTAAGCTTGCTCGTTGTCTTACGAGCATCTAATTATCTTGCTTATTGTTCCTAAAAACCAAAAATGATAGAACTAACATACAAGAACGTGTCAGCAAAACCCCAACTAGGGTTTGGGTTATCTCATACTACATTCTCTAGGAAAGCAAAACCCCAAGATGTGAGTTCTGGGACATTCTAGGAAAGTTAAAGAAAAATCCTCACAAAAAGCAAATAATATTAAAGACAAGAAAAGCAAATAATATTAAAGACAAGAAAAAGCAATTGGCCAGGGTGTCAGACTGAAAGCCATCAAATAATTAGTGGTATCCCGAGGGGCCAAGCGTAAATAGCACAAAAACAAAGGTGTTCTCACTCCTGGTCGCTTTTCCTTTCTGCCAAGCCTCCTCCTTTTCCTCTCCCTCCCCTGCTCCATCTCGCCTCGCCCTCTCTCGCTCCAGAACCAGATCGATCTGCTCCGCGCGAATTCCCCAGTCCGATCTCCGCGACTCCCGCTAGGAACCCTACAAGGTTGGTCCTCTTCGAACCCGTGATTTTTCGGCGTCCCTTTTTTTTTTTCTTGCCAAGAGCTTCTTGACTGGCCAGTAAGTGGTCCGGTTATGCCTGGGTGGCCTTCCTGCTTCTTGCGTCGCTCCGGATGGCGAGTGGCTCCGGAGTTGAGCGGCGGGGCACGGCTGTCGAGGCGTAGGGTGGTGGCTCGGAACTGTGCCCGAAGCTTGACATTTCCCGGTTCTTGGCTTCGGGTTGGGGGGAATCCGTGAGTTTAAAGCTTAGTGGTTTGAGGACTGATTGGGTTACCGGGAGCGAATGCTTCAATGGGCTGTGTCCTGTGCGGCTGTGTACTTAGAGAGAGGAGCAGTTCTTTGTTTGATCCAGATTTGTGCCCTGATGATACAGAACTGCTCGCCCATTTGGTTACTGCATTGAGCTTGTGAAGTCGCAGGTTATTGCCTCATTTGGATCAATATTAACTTGTGGGGATAACATAGGTTGAAACATCGTTGCTTACTATTTTATTGCTTTGGTAGTTCTTCTAGGCATCGGAGGCCTAGGGTCATGGGAGAACAAATGGTTGGATGTATTCGGTTATTGCAAATTTATGCTACGGTCACCCAGTGTTGTTTGCAAATATCGTAGCTCGTTTTTTCACCATATGTTGGCGCTTTACTTTATCCGTCATATGGAGATGTCACCGTTAAGGACAATACGAATGCTTGTTTTGTCTCGTTTTTCTACCATCAAAACCGATTGTTCTTTGAAAACCCTGATACTAGGAGAGAAGCGTCAAACAGAACTTTCTAGTTCAGTTTTCGCAAAGGAGAAAAAGATCCCTTCTCTTATTAATTACTATCCCTTTTTTTATTTCTGTCTGCAGCATACTTTATCTCGCCTTTGAGAGAAGAATTAGGTGAGGTTTCTTTAACATCGAGTATGTCGGTTTCTATGAAGGATTTGGACCCAGCTTTCCGCGGTGCTGGGCAAAAGGAGTATCCTTTCATTTATTTCACTTTATTAATAGTATTTCTTTTTATTGCATTCATTATCTTTGTTTTGATTGAAGTCACTTGATTAGTTAATTTTACTTAGGCTTTAAGATTTAAGACCATTGTGTCAAATAGGAGAACTCCCATTACATTCGGTGAAAATATGAATTTGGGATTTTAGAGGTACTTTTGGTCCATGGTTGAGTGATCACTTACTGTCTCTTACATCGCATTTATCGGCCTTGAGAAGCTAATTAGTGTGATTGCTTGTTAATGCAAGTAAAACAAGTAGGTGCTTTAGATGATTATGAACTTTCAGTGCTATTGTGAACTTTTATGAACTATCCTGAGATGTAACTTCTTGATATAGGCTAGAATGGTACATCTACCACGTAGTACAAGTGAATGCTCATTGCCTGGAAAAGATGGATACAGATGTTGATAGCGACTAAACTAAACAGCAATATAGATAAAACTCAAGTAAAGAGTGATCAAGCTATAGTGAACGATTAGATAGCAATGGCTGTTGTGATCTATCAAGGCTATTTTCTTCATATATTCATGGAGCTCCTGATCTCTATTTGATATTCATTCCACTATGTACTATCACTATTATCCTTAATACCTTGAAGAGGTTTGGAAATTTGGCGTATCGAGAATTTCAAGCCAGTTCCTATCCCTGCATCTTCATATGGAAAATTTTTCATGGGTGATTCTTACATCATCTTGAAGGTATCAAAGTACACTATCTGTAGATGCATGCCTTTTTTCCCCTCTTGTAATTTCCCGTTATTAATATTTTGGCTTCCTTAAAATAGTAAATTTCTGTTCAGTTTATAGATTTTTCAGAGCATCCAAGATTACACACTTATTTTATATATATAGCTTGTTCAACTACACGTTTGTTCACCAATTATTATTTGGCTAGTACTACAAAATTCTAGTAATCTGAACGTATCAAGGCAGGTTCAATCCTTTGCTTTTGTTGGTTGCAATATGCTAGTTTCATTCTGTACGTACTGTGATCCTAAGGTTTTAAGAAAACTGAAATATATGCTTACATTATCTCTGACATCACAGCCTAAATCCCACCACAACCATATTAGAACTTACACTAGCGTGTGAACTTGACCGACCTAAAACATTTGCTCTCTTGGAGAAATTGTAGTCTTGAAGATCAAAATATATGAAGTGAGAGAGTTTTGCTGTAGAATTCTGATAAACGATGCAATCTGAGGGAGCCTTTAGAATGACCTAATACATTCTGTGGAATACCATTGGAAAACTCGTTGGTTATCCAATTAATTCAAATGCAACTATTAGTTATAACTTTTAGATCATACTGGAGATTGAATTTATTCTCTGAATTTCCCCTTCTTTTCCTTGAATGTGAATTGTGAGCTTAAATATAGCAAATCTCCTAGTTGTGGGACTTTGCTAGATTTGAAAATTGCTTAGGAGATAACATAGGCACATACTTGCGAAGATAGAAGATTGGTTCAGGTTATGGGAAAAAGGCTCATTGAGAACAAAACAAAACAAACTGAAAAAACTTATGTGTTTTTTTTGGGTCTTTTCAATGGCTGTACTTTCATGCTATTGAATGTCTGAAACCCTAATTTTTTAGTGCATCACATGGTTCATAGTCCACTTGCGACTCTTTCTTTCCCCATATGCATATGATTTCAGTGTCTGTTTTGCCATTTTGTCCGTATGCTTGAATGCAGCTGCATAATGAGCAAATGCATGTAACAATTTTCTTTGTTTCTTTTTCACCCTACAGACAACTGCCATGAAAAACGGTTCTCTTCGACATGACATTCATTATTGGATTGGTAAAGATACCAGTGAGGTAATTTTTCATACCATTTGATGGTACAATTCCTCAAAAGGTTGTTGAATCCAATTCTGTCCATGGTAGGATGAAGCTGGAACCGCAGCAATATTGACAGTAGAGCTTGATGCTGCCCTTGGTGGACGTGCTGTTCAATACCGAGAGGTACAAGGCAATGAAACAGAGAAGTTTCGTTCGTATTTTAGACCATGCATCATGCCACAGCCAGGAGGAGTGGCATCTGGGTTCAAGCATGTCGAGGTCAATGAGCAGGAGCATGTCACCCGTCTATATGTCTGCAAAGGGAAGCATGTTGTTCATGTTAAAGAGGCAAGCTATCTACATAACTGTTTCTTTCATCAGAAGTGGCTGGCTATTCATGTCTTGATCAGACCTGTTCTTCACTTCTACAACCAGGTTCCTTTTGCTCGATCATCCCTTAATCATGATGACATATTTATTCTGGACACAGAGTCCAAAATCTTCCAGTTCAATGGCTCCAACTCATCCATTCAAGAGCGGGCAAAAGCTCTTGAAGTTGTGCAGTACATCAAAGACACATTCCATGAGGGCAAGTGTGAAGTTGCAGCTGTTGGTAAGCAAGTTATACTTAAGGGCACTCAAGGGCCTTGTGTGTTACTGAAATAATAATTACTAGATATGATATGACTGTTTGTACTTCTCTCATAGAGGATGGTAGGTTGATGGCTGATGCTGAAACTGGTGAATTTTGGGGGTTTTTTGGTGGCTTTTCCCTCTACCAAGGAGGGCTCTTGTGGAAGATAATGAGAAAGATGGGGAAGTGGCCTTCAAATTGCTATGGTACAAAACCCTAATCCTACTGTTCAGCTGTCAATGAGAACAATTTTCACTTGAGATCAGTCAGTCAATCTATAAAATGTTTACCTTTTCAGTTTTAACCAAGGAAAGCTAGACCATATGAATTATGAATCCTTAGCACACGAGTTACTTGAGACAAACAAGTGTTACGTGTTAGACTGTGGTGCAGAATTGTTTGTTTGGATGGGCAGAACTACGTCTTTGCAGGAGAGGAAGGGTGCAAGTGAAGCTGCTGAAGTAATATTCTTGTTTCCTAAATTACTTTTAGTTTTCATTATGTTCATGTGAACTATTATCATATAAGCTTGACAGCTCAGGGGAATAAAGCTGACGCTTCTTGACATGTTTGTTCATTTTGCAATACAGCATGTTGAATCCTTCAGTTTCTCACTGATTATTGAGTCTGTTATTCCTCTACAATTTGGAAACTAGACTAAGGCCTTGTTTGTTCGGGCTTTTTCACCGGCTTAAAAGCCAAAAAGCTAAAGCCTAAACAAACGAGTAGCTTTTTATCTGAGCTTTTCAAAACCATAAACCTCTATATAACTAAAAGCCAAAAGTCACTGGAGAGAGGCTTTTTTGGCTTATTGATGGTTGGATAAAGTTAGATAAAATTACCCACCTCTATCACGTATAAAAGCCATTAGCTTTTAAGCTATTTAAGCCAAAAAACTGGCTTTAAACTATAAGCCAAAAGGCTAACTTTAAGCTATAAGCTAAAAAGCCTAAGCCTAAACAAACAGGGCCTAATTCATGCACCCAGAAAAAGCATTTAATCACTCTAACAGATATTCGAGATACATTCTTGTTGTTGAACTATACGTTGCTGTGATGCTTACTGTTTCTTTACCTATGCAGAAATTGCTCACTGATGCTAACCGAACAAAAACACATGTCATCAAAGTGATTGAGGGATTTGAGACTGTTATGTTCAAGTCAAAATTTCAAGAGTGGCCGCAGACACCAGACTTGAAATTGTCATCTGAGGATGGACGAGGCAAAGTTGCAGGTTTTATTTGCAAATTTACCAGTTTCAGTGTTTATTTTTTCCATTGACAAAATGTTCTCCAAACTTCAGAATTCAATCAGTTATTTTCTTCTTGAAGCTCTTCTTAAACGTCAGGGCTTAAATGTTAAGGGCTTGATGAAAGCTGCTCCTACAAAAGAAGAACCTCAACCCTATATTGATTGCACTGGCAGTTTGCAGGTAAGTTCTCTGCACTGTTTGGCTTATCATTCTCAGCAATAGTCCTTGTTATCGTGCATATGCCACCATTTCTCAGATTTTTAGCACCTTTTGAATATTTTAGCCTTCCAAATGTTCTCATGCTTATGGGCTTCCAAATTTTTAATTCCTACAAATATGTATGCCTGTATGCTTTTATGCCTTTGCACGTTCTGAAAAGCATTGTTGCAAATGAAGGGTTTTGGAAAGAAGAAAGCACACACATGCATGAGTGCACACAAACTAGATAGCTAAAAATTCTCTTTCGAGGAAAGCAATTGGAATTATATTCCAAAATATGCACACACATGCATGTTGTGCTTTGTATGCTCAATTTTTGGGCTTCCATATACAAGTTAAAATGGCCTTACTTTGATCGTTTTTTTTGTCTATATTTGGTATCAGGTCTGGCGTGTAAATGATAAGGACAAGACTCTTCTGTCATCTTCAGATCAATCAAAATTTTACAGTGGCGATTGCTACATCTTTCAATATATGTATCCTGGAGATGATAAGGAGGAATGCCTTATTGGAACTTGGTTTGGGAGGAAGAGTATTGAGGTAATTTTATGCACAAAATCAACTTTGGCTATGGATTTACATATAATCAGCATATGCTTCTATAGACACTTTTGACTTTCTAGCCTGTAGTTGCTAGGTTCTATATAGGTCATCTATGAAGTTCATACAAAGAACTAAGGTTAGGAATCTCAAGTGATTGCTATTTTCCTTTTCTTGATTGGTAAACTTGAAACAACAATGATCTATCTTGTTTGTGTAAAGCAGTGATATTTTATATATCCACATGCTTGTTGGTTATATTTTCAATTATTGCATGTTAAAGAAACTTCAGCATTAAAATGATCTCAATTTGTGTTCAGGAGGATAGGGTAACCACAATTTCAATTGCGAGCAAGATGGTTGAGTCTGCAAAATTTCAGGCTGTCCAGGTAACTAATTGATTTTCTCTATGTTAGCTTAGTGAACCAGACATGGCCTTTTTGTGTTATCTCTAATCCTTGGTTACATGCAGGCACGCCTGTATGAGGGGAAAGAACCTATTCAGTTCTTTGTCATATTTCAAAGCTTTCAAGTGTTTAAGGTTCACTTCTATCAGATAAGCTTATGTTGAGTTGACATCATTAGTTTGGGATCTTGGGATTAACACAACAGTCTATTCTTTACCCTCCTTATTTTCTTTGTAGGGTGGTCTTAGCTCTGGATACAAGAAATTCATTGCTGAAAATGGCATTGTTGATGACACTTATTCTGAAGATGGCCTTGCACTCTTCCGAATTCAAGGTTCAGGACCAGAAAACATGCAAGCAATTCAAGTTGACGCTGTAAGTTCAGTCACATTTTTATTTCTAAAGATGTATCAGAGCATTCATATTATATTGTCTTCCTTACCAGCTAACTTGATCTGTATTCTCTTTCATTAGGTGGCCTCATCTTTGAATTCATCTTATTCTTACATTCTACATGAAGGAAATACCGTGTTCACGTGGACTGGAAACCTCGTTACTGCATTAGATCAAGAGTTAATTGAAAGGCAGCTGGATGTACTTAAGGTGAACAATCTTCCTTGGTGAGGCAAATCTAGTTTCAGAGTTGTGCTCAAACGTAGTTACTTCCTACAAAAGTTTACCACAATACTGCACAAAATCCCTGCTACATTTGAGCATGTTAGTCGGGAATATGGTTCTTAAACCTGTTGATGACATGGTTTTATTGAGAGCCCACTGGTAGGGCCTTCCACTTGTTAGGAATTGCACTTGTAACTTGTATTCATCATGTGGCCAATAGGCCAGAATATATAGATGTATAAGCGGGTACAAAAGGAAAGCCTATATAAGGCAATATATACCTTAACACCCTCTTCAAATGCAAGGCGTATGCAATAATATTCCATTTGGAAAGGTTGACGCTAAAATAGGGAAAATCCAAAGTTCTAGTCTTACAAGTTGACGTCATGGTATCCAGCTCTTGGAAAATGTATCAAAGATCTCCTATCTGGAGTTGTGCGGCAGACAATAAAACACGAAGTGCAGGGGCTGAGAATGCAGGAGCAAAGTCGACTATGATAACACAACATAGAAGATGATAAAACAGACACAAATAGAGAGCTGTCAAATCAATCCTAAAAGGGATAGATAGAAGGCGTAGATTGAAGCCCAAGATGGTGGCGGCGTAGTGCACTAAAAGCGCGATAGAGGTGCGGTGCAGAAAAAGCGTGGTGGCCTTAGAAGCTCGAGGCGGCGGCTTAGAGAGAAGCAACAGCATCATATTGACTTCTATAATCTGTGACAGCTCAAATAGAAGAGCGGCAGCCACTTCCATGCAAAAGGAATTTGTGGACTTTCACTGCTTAGACGGGCTCAAAGATAGACGCTAAGGACTTGGATGGACGCAACGGAAGCAATGAACCTTAGAAAGAAAATACTCAAAGGATAACTAGTAATACTAGCAGTAGCAACAGCCAAACACGAAGTAGAACTCTAGGTCAAAACTCAGTGGCGACGTCTGACGCAAAGAAAGTCATGTCGGCGTCGAACCAAAGCTCATCGAATGGCACCCAAGGCAAGGAGAAGCCCGACGGCAGCTGCTGAGGGAATGAGATGAACTCCAAACTGCTAGCGGCAGTCATCAACAAAAGCTCAGAAATATCAACAACCAAAAGTCAAGAAGCCAAAGCCAGAAACAGAGAGTGGAAATTGGCGGCGGCAGCGGAAGAGTTACTAGAAGATGGCGCCGAAGAAGCGTGGCGCGATCGCCGGAAAGGAGCCGCAAGCATCACCAACTAGGAGGCGGGCTGAGAAGCAGACGGGGACGACGGTGGCACGAAACAGCAAGATCCAGCAACAACTGGACAACGACGAAGACCGACGGTGACGAGGTGGCCGCCCCTGAGAGTGGAGATTGCTCCTCCCTAGGGTTGTTGCAGCAGAAGTGGAGGGGTCGGGCACAAGTGCAACGCTAGTAACAACCCTAAGCCTAAAAACTTGGCTATGATACCGTGTTAGGAGTTGCACTTGTAACTTGTATTCATTTTGAGGCCAATAGGTTAGAATATATAGATGTACAAGCGGGTACAAAAGGAAAGCCTATATAATGCAATATCTATACAAGGCAATATATACCTTAACACTGCTTAGTTTTTGGTGGTTCTAGAGATTGCCTGTAAAACAGCTGAAGATTTCTTGGAAAAGTCTATTCATGGCAAAAACCATCTGAAACAGTCAGTTAGCCAATTCCTGCACCCTCACTTGTAAACGTGGGAATTGCTGGTTGCAAGCTGGTGCCCTGCAGTTTTGTAGCCCTTGGTCACGAATGCTTGCAAGAGCATAAGCTGAACTCACAATGTTCATACGTGCAAGTCATTATTTAAATTTTGTTCTGCTGCATAATTGTGTACCTTTTAGTTTACTATATCCAATTATTGACATAAGTTTTTGTTCATGCTTTTCCTTTCTGCATTATACAGCCAAATCTGCAGTCCAGGTCACAAAAGGAAGGGTCAGAAACAGATCAGTTTTGGAGCTTACTTGGAGGCAAATCTGAGTATTCAAGCCAGATAATAGGAAGGGAAAATGAAAGTGATCCCCATCTTTTCTCATGTATCCTATCCAAAGGTAATCACAAACTACACATTCTGTCAGAATCTACTTGGTCAACCTTACGCTTCAGACATTTTCTCATCTCTTTCTGCTCTTTACTCCGCTAATATCAACTGTTGGGGTCCATGAAGGCAATTTAAAGGTAAGAAACACAAAATTGTTACATATAAAGTTTTGCCTTGGCTATGTGATCTGTTTTCACATTTAACATCAAGTTTTGAAATCTATTTGAGCAGATCAGAGAAATATACCACTTCATTCAAGATGATCTGATGACAGAAGAGGTTTTCATTCTCGACTGTCACTCGGACATTTTTGTTTGGGTTGGCCAGCAGGTAGATGTTAAAGTGAGATTACAAGCTCTGGATATTGGAGAGGTAATAATTTATTTTTCCATGCAGATGCACTTTAGAAGCCATATCTTTTTTCGACTCTCACTAACATTCTCATTACTGCACCAGAAATTCCTTGTGCTTGATTTCCTGATGGAAAATCTCTCCCGTGACACACCAATTTTTTTTATTATGGAAGGAAGTGAGCCTCCCTTTTTCACTAGGTTCTTCACCTGGGACTCGGCGAAATCACTGGTACATATATTATTTATAGAATGAAACAGTGTAGTTATTTGTTTGTGAATGTATGAACAGTTTCTGTTCTATACAATAAAAACTCCATAATCCACTCCTTGTTTTAGTTTTCAATGTATTGTTCTCATTTTCGTTTTTATTGTAGATGCATGGCAATTCATACCAGAGGAAGCTTTCCGTTGTAAAGGGCGGAGGCACTCCAGCTTTGGATGTAAGATTTCCAAAATCTAACATTTCCTAAATCTAACGGTCTTGATAGTCTGCCATGTTGGCATATCTGTGTACTGCATTTCTTGCAATCTTTTTTCTACAAGACAACACTGTTGCTCACTTCTATCTGGTGATTGTTGACAGTAGCTCTTCATGTTCATTGATGTGCATGCATTTGTACATGTTTCTTTAGTTACGTGTATAAACATGTCACCATCCACTGCTGAATCTCATGCTAATGAACCTAAAAACTATATTTGAACTGAATCACCCACCCGTCATTTCTTCTCTCATGTGCATTTTGCAATGCACCATATTTTTTACTACAGAGTGCCCATGGCATTCAAGCACAAAGTGCCTAATCTAGTTGTATGCCTATGGTTTTTGCATATGTTTTTCTATAGTTGTCTGACCCATAGTTACCGTATTCGCTGTATACACCCCCCACGAATCGCGAACTGGATTCATTGAACCCAAACCTGTTTAGGGTACGGGATTCGTGTTCGCAATGGAAATTGGAAGAAAAAGTAGCGAACCGCGAACCCGAATCCTATACTGTGACTCGGACAAACCGCGTTTATGGACTATGGTAACTATGGTCTGACCTAACTGTTACTGCTGAACCTTTGTGTTTGCATTTACAATGGTAGATCTCTCATGCTCTCTTATGTGTTGTCAGAAACCAAAGCGAAGAACACCAGCACATTCAGGAAGAAGTACTGGTCAAGACAATTCTCAGCGCTCTAGAAGCATGTCCTTTAGCCCTGAACGTGTCCGTGTTAGGGGAAGATCTCCAGCATTCACTGCATTGGCTGCTAACTTTGAAAATGCAAGCACCAGAAATCTTTCCACCCCTCCACCAGTAGTTAAAAAACTTTACCCAAAATCTGTCACACCTGATTCGTCAAACACATCTTCTAAGTCATCTACAGTTGAGGCTCTCAGTGGTTCTCTTGATCACCCTTCACAAACTCCCACACCGAAATCAGTAAAAGGTATGTGTGTAATATGACTGTTTTGGCAAGAAAATCTTCTTGAAAACAGAAAAAAGGTTATTATAGCTTACTGTTTTCTTTGTAAAATTATGCACAAATTAAGATGGCTTTGAGTCAGAGAAGCCGAAACAAGAGGAATATGCAAAAGAAGGCACTGATTGCATGACCAGTAGAGTTGAATCTCTCACAATTAACGAAGATGTAAAAGAAAATGAGCTAGAAGATGATGAGGGGCTCCCAATATACCCATATGATCGCTTGAAAACCACAGCTGCTGATCCTGTCACTGAAATTGATGTTACCAGGCGTGAGGTGAATATTTGATCTTTTCACTACTTCCTATTACTTATCCAGAAACCCAGGGTAATGATCACATACATTATCTTCATCTGAATGCAGACCTACTTATCTTCGGCTGAGTTCAAAGAGAAGTTTGGAATGACAAAGGAAATATTTAGCAAGCTTCCGAAGTGGAAGCAGAATAGACTGAAGATTGCTCTTCAACTTTTTTAGCTTGATCTGATCTTATGCTTCAAATTCCTCGTTTAACCATTGAGCCAAAGAGCTATTTGAAGATACGAGTCCTGTTCTGTATGCCTGAATAGCCCTTTGCATTTGTGGTTGTTGTGCAGAATGCAACCGTCATCCTTGGCGATAAATCAATCTTCATATTGTCCAGAAAGACGACTCCATTTTTCCTAGTTTGGAGTCTTTCTTTTTTCTAGGGTCCGCTTATTCTTTCAATTCATAGGTGTGCTCTTACTGTTTCCTTTTTATCAAGTGCCCTCTATTGATTGAAGGGTCACACAGGTTTGGTTGTGAGGCTTGCATCTTTGTATGAACGTTGCTTTTTTTATCTTATTAGATGAGTTGCAATCTGAGGGAACGAGAAGTATGTACAACAAAGTGCCGACACTGTAAAAATCTCAATTTGGTTCACTTTCATCAATAGTATGATTTTTGTGTGCAACATCTGGTCATTTATTTGAGAATTCTTTGGTCATTGAATTCTTATGCAAACAGTTCTACTACCAGCTCGTCTGAACTAGTCGAGATTTTCAAGTGAATTTTAGTCAAATTACGGTAGACTAATTTTGACCCTTTTTTCTTCGAAGGTGTACAAGATATCTCAATTAGATCAGGCTCCTGTTTGGCTGCTCGGTTTTGTGATGAAACAATTAAGTGTAACGATAATTAGTTTTGGGTGATGACATTTTGGAGGGATATAAAATGGAAGTGTTATTTCTGCAAACCAATGTTTGCATGGGGGTATTCACCTGTCCACATTCACGTTGGTTGCCGGTTGTCTGATCAGCTGTGGAGTTATGATATTGCCAAACTAGACAGCTGATTCCAGAAACGACACTTCACCTACATAGTTGACTTAACAATTTCTACGAATTTGGATGCTAATCTCTCTCTCCCCACAAGCACTTTGTTCGCATATCATTCTGAGTACAAAAAAATAAGCCAATTCTTTTGAACGTAGACTAGCTTGTTCTTACAAAGAATACTTATCCTAATCCTCTGTTCCCCTCTTTAAGTAGCAGCATATACTGAGACTTGAAGTGCTGAAGACCAATCCTTTCTAGCAAATAAAGAGTTTTACTCTTGTTGGTGCCTTCCTCATTTAAGTCGACAAATTGGGAACCCAAAGTGAAAGGCAAACAACACCCCCATCACTGGTGGACACTTCTACATCACTAAGGCTCAGTTTGTTTAGGCTTGAGTTTGAGCTTATTTAGCTTCTACACCTCTATAAGCCACCAAACCTGTAACAAACAAGATTTTTCCAAACCAGACGGAGAGAAGAAGCTTCTAGCCCAATTTGCACTACGGAGAGAAGCAAGGAAAACGATGCTTCTGGTGGTATGTGAGCTTCTAAAAATCCCACTTCCCTGGTACCCTTACAACTTAACTATTATTTACGAAAAATTACCATCCTCATTCAGCTCCAGCCAAATAAGCTCAAGCTTCAGCCTAAACAAACTCAGCCTAAGTGGGGATCAGATGTAACAAGAATGAAATCTGACTGATGTTTCCTATCATCTTTGGGTTGTTTGGTACAACTTTAGTTCCATCAGATCCGTGGATATGGTGGAATCGAGTATTCCTGGCCCTTACATTATTATCAACCGATAGTTCGGCACAACTGACAAGTAGTATTAGCGTTTCAGTGACTCCAGAGGCTATATCGGGCCTTCTTTTCGACATGTTGGCCGTAGGATATTCTTCGTTTCGATGCTGGGAACATCATGCATGTTTTCAGCAGTTCACGTCGATCGATACGATCTGAATGTGCTGCCGCAGGACGCTCCAAAGAAGCCAAGACGAGCATAGGGGTGGCAACGGGGCCATTCCCCTCCGGGGAGTACCTCCCCGTCCCCATCTCCGCGATCCAAAATTTTTCCGCCCCCTCCTCGTTTCCGCCTCGGGAGAAAATCCCGCCCCCATCCTCGTTCGTATCGGGCCCGTCTGTCGGGACCCATCCTCGCAAAATTTCACACAAGAGAAGAGCTCTTATAGCCATTTTAACTCTAAATCATATCAATAGACAACGAAAAAAAAGAATGCATGCATTCATTGAAGATTATGTTGTCCCGCTTATGAAAATGTGAATATGATGGGCTAGAGAATATGTTTGCAATCTAATAACTAAATTGGACTAAACTAAATTTGGATCCCAATAGGGTCCTCATGGAAACAAATTTCGATCCTCGTCTCGCCATCCCGACGGGAATAATTTTCCGTTTCCATCCTCATGGAGACGATTTCTTCCCATACCCGCCCCTAATAGAGAATTTCCATGGGGATCGGGAACGGTCCCCATTGCCATCCCTAGACGAAAGCAAAGACATTCAATGGTCAATCCTAGTATCCTACTCTCATACTTGGCGGGTCGTCCTCGTGATTCGTGAAGCCTAGCTAGCATCCTAGGCGACTCCAAACGTGGCACGCAATCCATCCACATTAATCGGAGGGAAAAAAATTTCTATACCGTTGATCGTGGTGAATCTATATTATAACAGTTTATATTAAAAAAAGAGTTTATATCATATATAACACAAGAGTTTATATCATATAAAATTAGAATAAAAACAAGATATAATCAAAAATTTGATTTCTATATGATTAAAAGAAAGAGTCCAAGTACAATAAAAAATTTGGAACAAAAATAAAAGATAATTAATAATCTAATTTCCATACGAACATCAAAATAAAATTAAAATTCAGAATAAAAATTTAGAAAATACAAAATATAAAATTAAAAAATAATTAGCAATCTGATTTCCATAAGAACAACAAAATAAAACTGAAATTTAGAATAAAAATTAGTAGTTGGATTTGAATATGAATTCCAACATAAACAACTAAAATTCGAATAAAAATAAAATTGAGAATTTGATCTCCATACGAACATCAAAATAAAGAGTGTATGTCAAGTATAATAAAAACCAAAATTCCACATAAAAATAAAATAAAAGAAGCAATTTGAATTCCATATGAACATCAAAATAAAAATAAAAATAAAAATTCAAAACAAAAATAAATTAAAAATTGGTAATTTAATTTGTATACAAATACCAATCTAAAACTAAAATTTAGAATAAAAAACAAAATAAAATTAGTAATTTAATTTCCATACGAACTCTAAAGCAAAATAAAATGAAATAAAAAATATACCAATTGGATTTGGATACGATTCCAACATAAAACTAAATTAAAAAATCTATGTCATATATGATCCAACAACACACAAATATAATTTGGAATTCAAACAAACAAAAAAATGCTAATTTGTTTTGCACAATAATTCCATTTCAATTTCCATATGAATTTCTAAATAAAATCCATAATAAATATAATCCGGCATAAAAATTAAATAAACATTAGCTATTGGATCTCTATATGAATTCAACAAAAAATAACTAAAATTTAAAACAAAAATAAAATAAAAGGAGAAAAGTCAAAGCCGAAGGAGCCAAAAGCCGCGATGATGAGTGGTGTGCTTCTTCATTATTGAAGAAGTCAGTAACAAAAGAAGCTTGATGATGAAGAGATCTTGATAGAGAGGAGATGAAGCTTTGTATAGAAGACGAGCTACTGAGGATATATATATATCCATTGGACAGCTAGAAATGTGGCATCGTTGCTGAGGGACATCTGTATAATGTTAGATAACGACTAAAATAAACATGCTAGCGTCATAGAAGATAGGAGGTTATCGCGTTAGTGAGGAAGCAACATCATTGAGTTGGCAAACATCGAATAAGAGAAGCGGCTGATATGGAACAAGTGTAAATCAAGCATATATAATAGGAAAAATATCTCTGCAATCACCCTTCGGTGTAATTGCAACTGAACTAAAAAGTTTCAAAAATTTGAAAAAAATCATGTTTACATCTCAAATTTACATATAAAATTTCATGATCAAATTATCTTATACTAGCAGTTACAAAAAGACAAATTTAGCATGAACAAGTGATTTTTACTGTTCATCACTATTAATTTTGCTGCTTGTTTTTTTGTAACCGCTAGTATAGGATGAATTTGATCATGAAATTTTATATGTAGGTGGGGTAAGTTGAGATGTACATCCATGATTTTTTTTTCAGAATTTTTTGAAATTTTTTTTAGTTCAGTTGCACCGTGGTTTCACGGAGGGGGGGTTGCACCGGATATGTTGCCTATATAATATGTTATATGTGTATATACATGTATGAATTCATTTGAATTCAAAACAAGTTACAAAAACCTCAGAGTAGAGGTGACGCTACTCTATAGAATAGACTTGAGACCACTGGTGAGAGCATGACAGGTATCCTTGGTAAGGATAATACTTGTACATATACGCATTGCATGTTGATATCATAACGTTCAGCATTAAGTAATAATTGAAGAGAAATAGAATACAGATATACATATAGTATTGTATTAAAAAGGTAGCAGTTGAGAGGGATCGATAAAAATTTAGGCTTGCTATTGGTGGTTGAAGCAGAAAAGTTGTGAGGTAATCAATAAGAAATATAAGACATGATTCTATGATGCAACCAATGTGTAAGGAAGATACGTTCAAAGTAAGTTGCCCATGATGTATCATTGTATGCGTGAGTAATGTACTCTAATAGCATGTAAAATAATTAGCATATTACTTGAGATTAAATAGAGGTACATATATTGCATATATTTTGAAAAAATAGTTACTAACGAAGAAAGAACAGAGGTATATAGCTATATGATCTATGCAAGATGAAAAATTGCTACGTTTCTAAGAATCTCAACAACTTATTATTCTTAATGATTTTCTTCTATCAAAACTTTTACTTCAGTTACATCCCTTAAGTTAAATTTTTCTTAAAGTTTCTATTGTCATTTCTAATATTTATGGTGTCCTAAAAATCTAAATAGTGTACAAAAATACTTTATAGTGTTATAATTTCATTAGATTTTATAAAATATATTACAAAAGCAGTTAGTAATCAAAGTTATATTTTTGAAAACGTGTCGATCGTAAAACGATATAGTTTTTGAACCGGAGGGAGCAGCGTATTGGTTAATGATAAATCTAGTCTAATCAATCTTAAGGTCTAATGTCCATAGATCCTGCGCTAAACCCGAGCTCTATGTGGGTTGCTTACCCTATTGATTTCTGCTAATAGTGTCTCCACTTACCATGTTGATGTATGAACAAATACTAATACGTGAACTAAGCAACATCGATTGTGTGATAAGCCAGAGATTAACACACGTCCAAATCCACTGTGCAGAAGAAAATGAGGTAAAATGCTCTTTTTTTTAGATAGATAACCAGTTAGACATATCTAATTCAAAGCTCTGGAGAGAAAAGAACAGAAAAACAATCAATCAACCAAATCCTACTGTACTGAATACTGATTATAGTGTGGTGTGATACAGTGGTTTGTGAAAATATCTATTGGGCCTGTGCAGAAAATAGTACAGTTAGCCACGTGCCCTCTTAAGAGCTGGAGGTCGCATCTCCCAATGATGGGGGCCAGGAACTGATGTTGCAGACATGTGAATTGGGCGACGTGTCAGAATCGTGTAATGTCAGGTCTGTCAGCGCAAGCGCAGGGGCGGAATTAGCATGGGCCCAAGCCTCGGGTCAGACTGCTGTGATGGGTCATCTGCTAGTTGAATCATTGATTTTAGATCAGATTTTTTACAATGTTTTGATGTTAGGTTTCAGGTTAAGGCTCCAATTGCTTTAGGCCTGGTTCCGCCCCTGGTCAGCGTGTGACGAGTACGAAGGTGATTTACCGGCAGGTGGCAGCCGTATGGAGGCTTCCAACAGGGGAGTTTTCACTTGCAATTGTATGGTTATGTGGTATTGTCACACCAAATATTACATCAAATTCGTCGCACCAAATTGATGGTGGCGTATACTTGTGTTGACACTATAATCTCTAGAGGCAAATCCTAGAATTAAGCTCATATGCAAATGATGCAATTTTCTTGAACTAGCGCACGGCACGGCGACACACCAAGTTTTGTTACGAGTTTAGGATGAATTAATACCACTGTTTACCATGCGTAAAAGATGGTTGATGCACACAGACACAGGGAGCTTATTTTACTTTACCAAGCTATGGCCTCAATTACGAGCAACGACATGAGCGCCTTATCTAGCTAGCTATATAAAAGCGAGGCGAAGACTGGGTTGTAGCGTGCCTGTTAGCTGGGCGTAAAATCATATATATCATGCAAGCAAGAATCAAGATACGACCTCTAATTCCATCACCATTCCCAGGTGTAGATATTTCTCGCCGACAACTCAGTAATATATATATATATATATATATACTATATATTAAAGTGGTGGGGATTGCCAGCCAAAGGGAGGTGCCACGTCATCTCTCTCGCGACGAGGCCCTTCGAAAAATTAGAAATCGCGTTCAGATCCTTTCGACAGTTTTTTAATAAAATAGAGCCGAAAAAAATCAAAATTATGTTTAGGTCCCTCCGCGGTTTACATTTAGATCCTCTTAGTGGTTTTTAGTGGAACAGATCCTGGAAAAAATATATTACTTTAAGTCCCTCTACAGTTTACATTTGACTCCTGTCAGCGGTTTTTAGAGAAGCGAACGCAAAAACAAAAATATGTCTTGACAAAAAAAAAATACAGATTCGTCGAAGGTTTATAGCAGCCTATGAATTCGCCGACGGGGCATAGCGGCCTTTTTTAAAAAAAATACGAAAACCAAGAATACATAAAAGAAATGTAGCCACGGTTTTAAAAAAAAAGTACAGATTCGTCGGAGATTTATAGAAACCCATAGATTCGCCATAGGTCTTTAGAAAAAAACGCGAAAACTGAGAATATATAAAAGAAAGACAACCGCGATTTAAAAAAAAAAACACAGATTCGTCAAAAGTTTATAGCAGCTCATAGATTCGCCGACAGATCCTAACGACCCATTTTTTTAAAATATACTAAAACCGAAAATACGACCAAATTTCTCAAAATACGTAAAAAATAGCTGCGATTTTTTTTAAAAAAACGCAGATTTGTCGAAGGTTTATAGCAATCCATGAATTCGTCGACGGGTTCTAACCGTGGTTTCCTTAAAAAAATACAGATTTGTCGAAAGTTTATAGCAGCCCATAGATTCGCGACGGACGGATCCTAACGACCTATTTTTATAAAAAAAATACGAAAACCGAAAGTACGATCAAATTTTCTGGATTTTACACATTGCATCGTCGTGCGCGACGCAATGTAGCACGTTATTCTGGCATACATGGCTAGTATGTATGATACGTCAAAAAGCTAGACAATTTTTCTTAGGAGGAGATATGCCGCGTACGAGTTTACAGAGTACACAAATCCTTGGATGCCGGACTTGATGCCGCCAGGGAAGCTAGGCGCCACGCCAACAACATGAACCCCGGCCGGCGTTTGCAACAAAATCCGTGCCCAGCGCCCGAACGCAACGGGATAAAAACCCCGGCCGAACACGCACGCACAAGGAGAGAACAAACACATGCATGGTGGCCGCCGCAGCCACGGAACCAGCACCACCGCTGCTGCTGCTGCTGAAACTAGTACGGTACCACACACTTCACATTGAAGAGCAGAGCACCAGCGAGCGAGCGACGGGATTTCGAGAGGGACGGCTCGCTGACTCGCGCGGATCCGGAGTCGGTAATGGCGTGGTGGCGGAAGAAGGACGTCTTCCCGGCGCGCCGGGCCTGGGCCGCCGTCTCTGGCCGCCTCCGCGCGCGCAAGCCCGGTCAGTTCCTTTCAGTCACCTTTCTTCCCGCCCTAACTAACTGATCGAGTTGGTTTGCCGGCGAGCTACTGTATCATGAAACACACATCTATCTAGGACTAATCAGTGGCTTCTCTCCGGTTGGTTTCCTATGCTGCTCTTTACCTTTTTGGGTCAGAAGAGAATTGCAGCCGGTTGGTTTCGTAGAGGTGACATCTGGATGTTTTTCTGGAGATAGAGGGGGAATTATTCATTTTTGGTCGGGCCTGTTCTCTGTTCATCGAGAAGGGAACCAAGAAGGAAAAAATATATATAAAGAGAATGCTCTGTTTTCCCTTTTTCTTTTGGTAATATTCGTTTTAGGGGTTCGTATTTTTAGATGTCTGTCTGTTCATCTCAAAGAATGCTAATTTATCCTAAGTCATCTCAGGCAAGGGGAGATAATCAAACTGGCTGGCTGTAAAATCTGCTCCGGTTATATTACAGTTAGCCACTTGTTCTCTCCGAGAATCCAGCAGGACGATTCATCAGACGATCTCGATTCCAAGGACAGCCATTAATTCACTTCTCCGGTTCTTGCTGCGTCGTAGTATCATCCGCTAGCTACTCAGTACGGCTCGCCTACAGGTGGGCCCCACCCCCTCCTGGCCTGGTACTGGCAGACCCAGGTCACCTCCATCATCCATCCTATCATGGTGGTGGCTTCCTCTGCAATTGCAGCCTGGTACAGTGGATCCCATGTCAACGTGCTCCTAGCCTCCTTCCTATCTTTATGCGTTGGCCGTAAATATCTCGCGGCTTAGATTTTCTGGGACGTGGTTTACACTCCACCTTGTACCTATATTTTCCAAGATCAAGTATTCAAGTATAGATGCCCCGGTTCTTCTTTGTCTCGGGCCATCCATTGGATTGTTTCGGATAATTTGCGTGCCTTTTCAGTTTTCTTAGCATTTTCTTCTTTCAAAAAAGTTTTCTTAGCATTTGGACTAGATGACCAGTTAGACCCAACTGTCTGCATTTTCTTCTGTGGAGGGAGACCAATAATGTCCAAGGCTCAAACATGTTAGAAATGCTGAAATACATAGAGGGCTCCTTACCTCAAGCATCGTGAGCTAAGCCTATTCAGGAAGCCATCGTAATGGCCCGGAAACTAGCAAGTATATATACATTGGTGCATTTTCACCTTTTCTTCAGAGGACCTCCTCAGCTCTCACCATCCAATCAAGGAAAATTAGTAAAAAAAAATGCATCCGTGTATCACTGATGCTGTTTTTCAGCATCATCAGAAACCATCAAGTGTATTATTGACGCCCTCTCACCATGCTTGGAAGAAAAAATAAATAAAAACCAGCAAATGCATGTGTTGACTGATGATTTTTCAGCTTTGACCATCATACGTGCATTTGGCAAGAGATCCAAGAATCCATCTGAAACTGAACCTTGCACATGCAGGCAGCGGTGGCATACTGAAACTCCACGAGGACGTGCAGACCTGCGGGTACAAGGACGTGCAGGTCATGTTCGAGATGCTGACCTCCGAGATGGAGGCGTCGCACGCCGCCCGGAAGCCGTCGCTGTCGTCACCGCAGAAGCGCCCGACCGCGCTAAAGCTGCCGCCGCCGTGGTCCGGCCGCTCGTCGTCCTCGATCGCCGCGGCGCATTAGTCAAGGCCATTGCACTCTAAAGATGGCTCAGAAGTCAGAAGCATAGTAGTAGTACTACCTGCCTTTATATCAAGCATCCGTCCCCCTGCCCTTCTGTCCGGCAAAAAGAGCGAGAAATTGCAGCAATGGATGGAAAAAGATAATAATAATAAGAAGAAGAAGAACAAAAAAAGAGGCTCAGGAGAACACCAAGTTTTGAGGTGTGCCATGAGCCTCTTGATGTGTGTGTAAACAGAGGATATTAGTGCTGAATTTTTCGCCAGGTGCATGGAGGAAGAGGGAGCAAGAGGGGTTCATTTTGGTTCTCCATTTTCTGTAGCACTTTTCTTTGTCTGTTTTTGTTGGCACTCTTCAGTTTCCACATGCTGTGTCTGTGGAAGAGATTTAGCTCCGGCTCAGAAAGCATTAGCATATGATCAGTTTGAGACTTGTTTGTTTTATGTTTGTTTGAGATTTTGTTTACTTGCATGTTTAACTGAACATCATTATTCCCTTGATTCCTGCAAACTTTCATTTAGGACTGGAACATTTCCTAGAAAAACTTTCGATAGCAACAGCCAAAGAAAAAGACGATGGCTTAGACATTTTTGCAACTTCTTAATGCAATAATGCACAAAGCTTTTGCATGCCATCGAAAAGGAGAGATTTTTGCAACCTCATACCTCACTCTAAAGAGAGCATCTTTATACCTTAATTAGGATTAGCCTTCAAAAGTAAATACATGTAGAACCCAAAATAAAAATAAATTTGAGTCTCCCTCCCTTCGGAGCAGCAAAGGAGGCCTGACATTGAAGGTAGGGTATTTCCCTTTCTCTCACACACACATTTGATTTCCCCCCTTCTTCTTTTTTGGTTTAATTTCCACTCTAGTTGTTGGAGGTTAGAGGATGGCACGCGAAAATCAAGATGGATGGATGATTGGGGGATCGTCGTGGATTTTTGTGGCCACTTTTTGGGTGCTATTTTGTTGGCGAGTACGAGGGGAACAAAAATTAGGGGACCGAAATTGCATTTCGTTTGTTTCGTATCTTCCATTTCTTGAATATAATTCACGTACAAATTGATGCTGTTTTGATTTTTTTTCCTTGAATTCACGTAGAAATGGAATCGTCGTGTGTTTTGATTTTTTTTCCTTGAATTGTCGAGGAGTGTTTTTTTTTAAAACAGCGAAAGCTGTGATTATATTAGATTAGAAGGAAGATGCCAAAGTACATAATTTGGAGAACAGGTAGATGCAGGATACAACGAAGAGAAGGCCACAGAAGGCGTGGCCCTAACTTGAAACAACTAGAGGAAGAAAAACTCTAAGGCCCACAAATGGATTAATGTTGGCGGTGGAGAAGGCTCCTTAGGTGCTTAGCTCCGGCTAGAATCCAGTTGGCAGCTTCATTTTTGATCGTCTGGAAGATTTGGTCGTGAGACATCCAGCTTCTTTGGAACACTCTATTGTTTCGCTCTTTCCACCATTCCCAGCAGGCTAGGATAATGAGAGTTTTAACGCCTTTTCGAAGAGCCGGGTGGCAGATAATTCGGTGAAGATTCCAATGGTTGAGGTACGTCGTTGGCCCCCATCGGTCCGGGTGCAGCGCTGGAATGCGAACCCATTGAGCAATGGACGACCAGAGGAGCCGAACTTGAGGACAATCGACAAAGAGGTGTAGGGTTGTTTCTAAACTCTGATTGCACATTTGGCAGAAATATTGGTTTGGCCATCATCTAAGTTGCAATCTTTGCGCTGTCCATAACCGATTCTGCATTGCTAGCCAGAGGAAGAACTTAGTTCGTAACGATGCCCATGCAGTCCAGATCGTTGATAGGAATGATTTCTGAGTGCACCCACTGAATTGAATGTTATATGCCGAGGAAGCCGAGTAGGCACCGTGCGCGGATTACGTCCATACGAAGCCATCCTCCCTGTCCGGGCTGAGTGGTATGGACTACACTTTGGACCACAGATTGACGAATTGTGGTAGCAACTGGGAGGTTAGGTGATGCCGAATGTCTCTCATCCAGTTATTGCTATACAAGGCATTGGCAATCAATCTAGTTTTCCTCCTGGAGAGCTTGTAAAGACTTGGTGCAATTTGAGACGGCTCTTGACCGTGCAGCCATCTGGAGTTCCAGAAATCGGCTCTTTGCCCATTTCCTATGACAACTTTGGTGGTAACCATGAAGAGCTGCCGGTCAATCTGGTCACATGGCGTTGGCAGTCCTTTCCATGGCCTATCAGGGTCTGTATGCTCGAGCCATAGCCATCTGAGTCGTAGTGCTCTTGCGAAACTCTAAAGTTCCAAGACACCAAGGCCTCCATATTTGAGCGGTCTGCAGACGGTTGTCCATCGGACCTTGCAATTCCCTCCATGCAAAGCCGCATTGCCTGTCCATAGGAATTTTCTTCGGATCTTGTCAATGTCCGCAATAATTTTCTTTGGCACCTTCAGGGTAGTCAATAGGTAGATCGGAATCGATGAGAGGACTGATTTGACCAGGATCAAGCGGCCTCCCATTGTGAGATGCACTGATTGCCAAGTGGCCAGTCGCCGGGCAACTTTGTCTTGAACGGGCTGCAGATGGACGCGCCGCAGCCGACCAAGGACAAGGGGCATTCCTAGGTATGAAATGGGGCAATTGGCAGTCGAGGACAGGGGCGGATCTAGCATGCAATTAGTGGGGTCAAATGACCCCAATGATTTTGCCAAAATCACATATAAATCTAATTGTATTCTATTAGTATATAAGTATATATAAGCTACAAGTTACTGTAATAGCCCCAACGACCCTAATGATATATTTTTCTAGATCCGCCACTGGTCAAGGACAAGGGGCATTGTCGATGAGTTCAACGACAAGAAGGCAATCGATCGAGGTTTGGTTTGGGGACGCTTAATTGATATCGGTAGGGAAAAAGAAAATTTGGTAATCTTTTTTCCTTTGTTCGCGTGTTGCCCGGGCAATTATTGGAAAATCGGGCCAAGCCAAAAATAGGGTGAACATTTCGATCGGTTCATCTCTCGTTTATATTCCTCCGTTTCTTTCTTCGTTTCCCTCCGATCATAGTAGAATTGATGGCGCTTCTTTCTCAAGGATTCAATTGTTTTGGCCTTGCGATTGGTATAGAAATCGTGCTTTCTGGGATGCAGAGGTGACCCATTTTGGATTGGTTGGTATCCTGGAATTGGAAATGTTGGGGAGATTAATAATAGTTTGACCGTTTTGGGTCCTTTTGGTTTTATTTGCCTTTAGATACCGATCAGTTCTTAGGCCCTACTTGATAGAGTTCTAGATTCCAGCTCCACCTGAGATCTGAAACTTGTAGGTTAAAATAAAGTGAATTAGGGTTATGTTTTTAGTCTAAAATGTAAACAAGATAACTCATCTAAACACTCTTAATGTACCAACAGCTTCAGTTCCACAGATCTGATTGAGCTAGGAATACTCAGCTGCACCAGATCTACGGATCTAGTGGAGCTGGAGCTGTACCAAACACACTCTTATACTCTGTTACAAGGATAATATACTTTCTTTGAAGCCCCGGATTCCCTGATTTTTAATCGTTTTTAGGCCCTGAAATCCAATATTTCTTTCTTCATTTATTTCTTGACCTTTTCAGTTGCAAGATACAAAAATCACTTATTTTTGGGATACAAAGGGGTGCTTGACAGATCACATGTCAATTCTTGATGCAAACTGGCTTGGCGTGGTAGTTTGGGTATAAGTGGATTCACCTTCCGGCAAAGGCAATAATTTCATCTAGATAGGGAGTACTAGACTACTAGTAGCAAATTTCTTTTTTGGTGGAGTGAAAAGGTTTTTGATCCTTCCATAAGCCTTGCGGTTGTAGAAATCACTTCAAAAGACCTAATCTATATGTGGAGTTTTTGTAGTATTCACCTAACTGAGGTTAGTTTTGACAATGTCGTTTTTTTATTGTCTACATTTCCCTTTTTTTTAATCTGTGGTAGAGATGTCGATGTTATGTTGGTTGTGCTTTCATGATAGGCAGGCCTAATTTTACCAGGTTATATGTAATATGTGCGCGCTAATTTCTGAAAGCTTTGATTAGAGGGAAAAACCTTGTTCCATCGCCATAAGTTGTTCTTCCTGCTACCGTTGCAAGTTTTGGACAGGAAGTGGTGCTCTGCAGTCTGCAGATACGTCTGATCATGATTCATATAAATTACTAAGTTATTTGCTTATGGACTACACACGAGAATTCAGCATGTTCTTGAATATGACCTGACAAGATGTTTGATTTTAATCTGTTAATATTGTATCTAGTCTCATTATGCTATCCTCTTGTCGAGATGTAACAATTTTGTTCAAAATGGATTTAATTCATCAATTCAATGATGACCTGATTGATCTGACTTATTCATCTCTCTCTAATTTGAGCGTCTTCCTATTTCAGTTGAATATCTGATATGGATGAAACCATGGGAAGGCGAACAGTCGGTGGCCTTCTGTTCACCAAAGGAGGCTCAATTCTCGTCTTCAGGCAGGCAGCTCACGCCGCAAGGGCATTGCTTGCTATACGCCCCTTGGGTGTGGCACTAAGGCCCTGTTTGTTTAGATTTAAGCTTTTTGGTTTATAACTTAAAGCCAGTTTTTTGGTTTAAACAGCTTAAAAACTAATGACTTTTGTACGTGATAGAAGTGGGTAATTTTATATAACTTTAGTGTTATTAGTCTAAAACCAACCATCAATAAACCAAAAAAGTCTCTCTCCAGTAGCTTTTGGCTTTTAGTTGTATGGAGGCCTATGGCTTTTGAAAAGCTCAGATAAAAAACTAATCGTTTGTTTAGGCTTTAACTTTTTTTGGTTTTTAAGCTAGTGAAAAAGCCCAAACAAGCAGGGTCTAAGCCTTTCCTTGACAAGGACAGGAAAATGCATAGGGCAGCCAAGGAAGGAATGACTCCCTAGAGACCACACGTTTTCCGCAAATCCAATAGGATGATGCTCCCTGAAGGAAGAATGGCTTATGGCAGCACCAGGAGGATTGCAGCAAGCACCTGTAGTGAAACTGGCAATAGAACAAGAAGATCAGAAACCACTGGACGGGATCTGCTGGATCGTTTGAAAGAAAGGGGAAGCGTTCGTTGAGTGGAGGAAGTAGTCCATCATCACCACACACATCCAGTTCTGGTTCCTTAACTAGTAGCAGATTGACATCAAGATCATTGCATCAGCCAGCTTCAAGGACAAGAAAGGATGGCAGGAACGGGGATGCTGCTGTCAGGGTGCATAGAGTAAGTAGTGGAAGTTCTGGGGAAGATGTGGAGAAAAGCGATGATGACCAAGAACCTACAGGCGGGTTTCTTTCTCAAAGCCTGTTCAGACACAGAAGTAGAGTTCCAGAGGGGCCGTTACATTATTTGGAGGACAGTTTGGATGATTCCAACAAATATTAGCGATTCGAGATGGATGAAAGTGAAGAGGTATATCTTTTTGTAGTTATTGTCGTAAAGATGTTAAAACACCCACCCTGTATATCTTTCAAGTATGTGCTGATGCAACAGAAATGCAGCTCTCCAGCATTCTTTCAAAAGAAAAGGAAGATCATTTTTAGGACCATTGTTGCTTGGAAAATTTTAAACAGATAAGATAATTTCTGGCACGCAAAAGAGTCTGAATGATTAAAATGATCCATTGACAAGAAAAACTCTTGCCTTTCTATCATGGTGATATTTCATTTATTGGGTAATCTGAAGGTGAAAGAGGCAACTTCATGTTGCACTGTTTTGTTGATCACTGTGTCATAGAAGTTGCATTATATTTTGCAGGTTCAAGATTACCATGTATTCAACGATCAGCATTGGGGAATGAGAATGGACATTGATGACATGTCTTGTGAGGGACGCCTGCATCTATTCTTCAGATCTGAGAATTGCTGTTATGATATTTGGTTCATATTTGTGTAAAATTCTGGTCCCGAGCATCTTTTGTTTGGAAGCTGTTCTTTTTCATTTGTTTGATGGCCAAAATGGCTGCATCGCATTGCAGGAATTGATTGCTCTGGGGGAGAGAATCGGTACTGTAAGCACTGGCCTTTCAGATGATGCACTGTCAGGGTGTCTAGAGAGATTCCTCTCTGTGGCCACAACTTCAACTAGTCATGAAGATCGTACCATACCTCATCAAAGAAAATCCCCATCACTTGTGTTACACAACTCTGCAAATGGAGATCGGCATGCAACGATCGACGGATTCTTAGATGCGGCAACAGCGAGATGGATCTCAGCAAGCGCGCCTCATCGACGGAATCGATTCTGTGGCATCAAGATCTTGGTATCCATTTCCGATCCCTAGTGTTTCGCTCTGTTGGCTCGTCTGTTCATCATGCCTCCTCTTCGCCACAAGGATCTTTCTTTCTGCTGGTTGTTTTCAAGCGCTTCTCCTTCCGTCTTGACTCCTCTTCTGTTGCTCGATCTCTACACTCGATCCTCGGGGGTGCTCCAGCTGGGTTTCATGTTTGGCAAGCTTCCAGCACTCATTTCCGTTTCTCTGTCCCCTCAAAGAAAGTTGCTCTCTTGGTCTTAAGGCTAAAAAGAGTTGTTTCACCCTCTTTTGATGTGTCCTTCTTCTCGAGAGATGGAGGCCGAATTGGTTTAGGGATTATCAAACGGCTTGTCAAGAAGAAGCAGAGTGGTCTACACTTCCTCTAAGAACTTGAGCAAGAAGGTTTCGATCTGCAAGGCCCTAACATTGAGGATGTCAATTTGGATTTCAACATTGGTTCTCTTTTCTCTCAAAAGATCAAGTGGACCTTTGGCTCGGATGTTCATTGTGATGTCTCCTCCTCCGATCGCTCATTCTTTCTTTTGGTTCACTTCTGAAGGCATTCCTTCAAGCTTAATGCTTCTTCACCTTTGTGGCTCTAAGTTCAATTCTCGGTGGCGCCTGAAGGTTTTCGTGGTTAATATTGTTGGTCGCCATTTCGCATTTCAAAGGCAAACAAATCAGAGGTCTTCATCTTTGCCATATCAAAAGGATCACTACGCTGCACTTTGATGTGTATTTTTATCTCTGGAGAGCCAATGATCCCTTTTGGAGATCTGACAGAGACAAATTTATCCGTTCTGCTCAAATGCTGAATAAGAGTCTTTCGTCTGGCTCTTCCTCCTCTCGACGCTTCAAAATCCTAAAGATGGATTCTTCAGATAGTAATGCTAAGGTGAAAACAGTTTCTTTTGCGGATGATCTTGGTTTATCTATCAGGTCTAAAAGTTTTTTGCCTTCTCAACATCCTAATTGGTCTACGATTCTCTTTAAAGTTGGAGATATCATCTGTTCTTGTGCTAAGGATAATTCTTCAATTCCAAGTAATACTTCATTTCAAATTGGTCGTTTCGCTTCCCATCAAGAAATCAAATAAAGGCTTGGCCTTCTAAGGGTGATTCGAATTCAAATTCCATCCCGAACACGAGATTGATTTTCACCGGGCAAAAGATTTTGAAAGTTCCCAATGCTCTCGGACATAATTTGATGGGACGAAGCTATCAGGGAAAAAGGGAGTTCTCTTGGAACTTGAACAGTATTCCTGTTTCTTGCCAACACCACCCTGGCTCTTCTCTCTCATGCTTACGTTGCCAAGAGTTGACTCATAAGGTTGTTTCTGCGTATTGCCCTATCAGATGTTCATTCTGCTTTAATTATGGCCATTGGATGGAAGATTGTCTCAAAAAACGCACCAGCCAAAGCTGGAGATGGAGGGAAAAAAACTCTTCGCGGGTTCCCAAGGTGCAGATAACATCGCCAGCTTCTGAGGCCCATTCCCCTTCGCCTTCATCGCGACTCCACTCTACTCTAACCCTGGTGGAGCCTGAAGCGTCCGCCGAAATCCCCATGGCAAATGTGCAATTCAATCCGCAAGATTCATCCTCAAGATGTTCATCCCGATGATGGTGGTCCTTTGAGGTCCTTTCACGGACGGTACACCTCAGTGGTCATCTGACTAGAGATCATGAAGAATGGATTCTGGCTGTGGATAGAGATGGTGAGCTTGCCGAAGTTGATTATGATGACTTCCTCATCCAGGTCAGAGATTACATTGAAACCGAATTTAGGTTTCCTGTTACTCGCTGTTGTCGGTCCATCCTGGGGCTAGGGCTTCTTCAACTCAATAATACTTTCAATCGGGATAGACTTATTACTATTGGTGACCACTTCATTGGAGGCATCCGGGTACATTTTTTACAGCATGATAGGGCTAGTAATGCCAGGAATGCTCCTTATGGCAGACTTGGATGGTTTATGCTCTTTGGTTTCCCGCTTGACTTAAGGACTGATCACTTTCTGGAACAAGCCTGTGCGTCATTCGGTCGTTTGATTTCATGGAGGCGGGAGGACAGAATTCTTTCCCATGTGTTGGTCCAATGTCTCTTTGATAGTCCTGCGGAGGTCCCACGGAACTTGGTTCTCAGGATGGGTACTGGCCCCCATGGTGCTGCCTCATCCTGGACGGTCCCCATTGTCATCCTTTTCCATGAGTTCTCGGACGCCAACATTTTTGCTGATGAAGACCCTATTCCCCCGGTGGAAGGCAATCAGAATCAGAACCCTCAAATTGCGCAGCATGATCAGGGGCCTTTACCTCCTAATCCTCTTGTTCAGGCTCCTAGTGACCCCGCCTGGAATTTGTTGGATCATAATATGGCTATTCAGGGACAAGGCATTCAGAATTGGAACCAAGATATCAATGCTGCTGGCAATCAGGAGGTAGTCATTGCCCTACCTGCCCATCAGATTCAGGAGGAATTAAATGACTTAGACTTTTCTGATGATGAAGCTTTGGACTTGGATTTCCCCCTAATGGATCAAAACGAATTGGCCGTGCAATCCAACAACCTTGCCACTCCTGCTAGATTGCAGTCTGTGGCTATAGCTTCCGCTAGTGAGATTTGCATTTGTAAAACATCTAACACTAGTCTATGTTTTAAGCTGATTGAAGGCTCAACGAAGAGAGAATCAATCTTCAGAGTTTCGGTGCCGACCACTTCAGTCCTACACCAACTCACCAAGTTCCTTGAAATAAATAAAATCATCAAGATCTCAATGCCTTTACCCAGAGCTGTTTCTTCCTTTTTCAACTATGGAATAATGGCTCCTCAACATCTGGCTGTTCCCCTGTCACCGGCATTCGCCTCAAGCAAGTTATCAGTCAGACAGGTTGATTCCTCTGAGCAACATGCAGGACAACTGGTTATTCCAGATACTCACTCCAGAATTTCTGTGGTTTATGTAAAAAAGAGGAAAGCTGACAAGATTCTCGACTCTGCTAATGTGAATAACCGGAATGAATCGGGTTGGTTTGATACCCCTGAAAATCAAATGGTCTCTACCAGCTTTAGAACAAGTGAGAGGATCAAAGGGAAATATAAAGGCTTAAGGCAACCAAGTGTTTCCTCCCTCTTCAGGAAAAATAAGAAGGCGTCTCTCACGGATCCTCACCTCACGCATAATCAGTATGTTCCTCAGCTTCCTTCTCATCACCTGGTCTCTGGTTCTCAAGTTCTTCAACATTTCCCATCTATTAAGGAAGTTGATATGCTTAAAAATGGCACCCCTATGATTTCTGTTAATGCCATTCAGAGAATAGGAGTGGACAAATGCGGGCTCTCTCCTAAGGAGGTGGCTTGGGATGCTCTTTTCAAGATTAACGACCCAGAATGATGATTCAGGAAAAGCTCTCCGACGGGATGATCCAATCCTTTAATTCCCTCTTTTGCAGTATGACTTCCTTTTGTAATATGGTTACCTTTTATGGTTGCACTCGTATGTCTGATGTTATTATGGTTCTGGGGACTATGGTCTTTTATATATCTGTGTTACTTCATTATTCGGACTTTGGTGGGTTCCTTCTGGCTCATTTATGGCTTGGATTCCTTATGGCCTTCGGTCATATTTTCAACCTCTCTGGGATGGTCTTTTCTTCTTTCTGGGTCTGGACTGTCATCCTTATGGGTGGCCTGGGGCTTCTCATTTCAATACTCTCTTGCCTCTCCTCTTATGGCCATGTCCTCAGATAATCGCTACCGTACTTGGTCCATTCTTAACTGGAACGTCAGAGGTCTAAATGATCAACTTAAATGCAACTTACTCCGGGCCAAAATCCTTGAATCTGGTTGCTCTGTTATTTCAATCCAAGAAACTAAAAGGTCTGTATTCAACCATTCCATCCTCAAATCCTTTGCACCCAGGAAGTTCAATCAGTTTGCTTTCTCTCCTTCTATTGGAGCTGCGGGTGGAATCCTGATTGCTTGGACTGGTTCCTCCTTCTCGGGGCAAATTATTTTTAGCTCTCCTTTTGCCCTCTCGGTTAAGTTCTCCTCAACTCTTAATGGCAAAGTTTGGACTCTAACGTCTGTTTATGGGCCTTGTTCCGGGCCGGGAAGATCGGTTTTCTTTGAATGGTTGTCTAATATCTCTATCCAAGAGGATGAAGATCATATGATTCTGGGTGATTTCAACGTCTATAGATCTCCCCTTGACAGAAATAAACCTGGTGGTAGGCTCTCAGATGCTCAGCGCTTTGATGAGATTATTACCTCTTTAGGCCTGATTGAGATTCCCCTTAAGGGTATGAGATATACTTGGAGCAACATGCAAGTCAACCCGCTTTTAGAACAATTGGACTGGTGTTTCACCTCAATTCACTGGACTCAAACTTTTCCTGGCACTCTTTGGCTTCCGCTTTCAAGAACTATGTCTGATCATGTTCCTTGTTTAGCAACAATTCAGACTTTCATTCCAAAAGCTTATGTATTCAGAATTGAGAACTTCTGGCTGGACCGATCTGATTTCCTTCAAACTGTTCAAACATCCTGGAACTTTTCCTCTAATGGGAATGACAGAGCTGCTTCTATTGTCAATTTGAAATTGCATAAACTTCAAAGACGATCTTTAATCGAAGTCCAAATTTACCCATATCAAAACTCAAATCTCTTATTCTTCCCTGTGATTGGGACTCTTGACAAGATTGAGGAGCAGGTCTCTTTACCTTCATGAAAGGAATTTGAACTATCCTTAAGGGCCACTGGCGACTCTCTTGGACATTCAAAACACTTTATTGGAAAAATCGTTATACGATTATTTGGATTCGATTTGGGGATGAAAATACTAAATTCTTCCATGGCAAAGCAATCAAAGATTTAAGCATAATTTTATTTGCTCCTCACCTCTGAACATGGTGACATCCTCTATGATCATAAGGCCAAAGCCAATCTCCTCTTTAATTTTTTCTTTCATAGGATGGGAGAGTCTGACAACCCTGTTATGTACTTTGATCTGCACAATCTCATTCAGCAAAAGGATGGTCTTCAAGATCTGGATCTTCCTTTCACTAAACAAGAAATAGATGAGGTGGTTAATCAATTCCATTCAGATAGCGCCCCTGGTCCTGATGGATTCAACGCCAGATTCTTCAAAAAATGTTGGCCTATTCTTCAAGAGGATTTCTACAAATTGTGTACAGATTTTCAGACTGGTGCTTCTTCCCTCTCTGCCATCAATCATTCTTACATTGTTCTCATTCCTAAGATTAAGAATCCGGTCTCCTCCTCGATTTCGGACCTATTTCTCTCCTCAACCTCGGTGTCAAACTTGTCACGAAGATTCTGGCTTCTAGACTTAACAAGGTGATGTCTTCTATTGTTCACCCGAACCAGTATGGCTTTATTAAAGGGAGATCTATCCAAGATTGTCTTGCCTATAGTTTTGAATACATCCATCAATGTCACCATTCCAAAGAAAAGATCGTCCTCATCAAACTGGATTTCGCCAAAGCTTTTGATTCCATTGAGCATAATGCCATTTTAGCCATGCTCAAAGCGCTGGGTTTCTCGGAAAGGTGGATCTCCTGGACTACTGACATCTTAAGCTCTGCAACTACTTCTATTCTTCTGAATGGGGTTCCTGGTCCTTCCTTCAAATGCAAACGCGGTGTCAGGCAAGGGGATCCCATCTCCCCCCTTTTATTTGCGATCGCGGCGGATCTTCTTCAATACATTCTCAACAAAGCCAGACAGATGGGCATCCTCTCCCTTCCCCTTAATATGGTTCACAACTTGGATTTCCCGGTTATTCAATATGCTGATGACACCATCATCTTCATTAAGGGGTGTCAGAATGAGATATTTAAACTTAAATGTCTCCTGCAATCTTTTGCTGCTGCTACTGGGCTAAAAATCAATTATAACAAATCTGGCATGTTCCCTATCAACTTGTTAGACAGAGAGATTGAAACTCTGGCTCGTCTATTTGGTTGCAAAGTCGGGAATTTCCCTTTCACTTGCTTGGGCCTTCCTATGAGTCCTTTCAAACCTCATATTAAAGACTTTGAGTGCATGGTTAATAAGATCTCCAATCGCATCTCCTCATTTTCGTCCATTCTCTCCTATGGAGGTAGACTTTAGCTTGTGAATTCCGTTATCTCCTCTATGTCCACTTATGCAAGGTGTACTTTGAAATTACCGTCTGCTACCATTAATAGAATCGACAGACTCAGAAGAATTTGCTTATGGGGTAAAAATGAGATTAATGGCAGAGGTAGATCCTTGGCTAAATGGGATATGGTTTGCAGACCTAAAAACAAAGGTGGCTTAGGGGTTATTAATCTCAGACTTCACAACATCTCTCTTTTAATTAAGTTCCTGCACAAGTTCTTTAACAAATGCAACATCCCCGGTTCATTTGATCCGGCTTTTCACTATCGCTAAATCGCCCCAAGTTACCATGAAGAAGGGTTCTTTCGGTGGAAGGATATCTTATCATATATGGATCATTTCAGGGCTATTTCCAAATGCTCTATCGGTCGTGGGGATACTGCCCTTTTCTGGGATGACGCTTGGAATGACATTTCCATGAGGACTAAATACAGCACCTTTTTTCTTTCGCCAAGAATCCTAATCTGAGTGTGGCATCTTTCCTTCTCAATCCTGGAGTCTCTTTGCACTTTAATCTGCCTCTTACTGAGATCGCTTATGAGGAGTTTTCTGATCTTCACTCCAATTTCTCGACCGACAATCGCTCAATGATTCCAATGATGAATGGCATTGCATTTGGAATTCTAAGGAATACGCCCTAGCAAGTTTTATAAATTTGCCTTCAATCATATTTCGCTCCTGCACCAATACTCTGGATTTGGAAGTCTAAATGCTCTCCAAATTGAAAGTTTTGCTTGGCTTTTATGCGGGATCGCCTCAACACCGTGAATTTGCTCAAAAGAAAGAATCTTCAGATCCAAGGAATAACTACAATTGCGTTCTTTGTCACCTTGGCGAGAAGAAACCAGAGACCATCTCTTCTTTGATTGCCCTTTCAGTCGAAACTGCTGGAATGCTCTTCAAATTGTGCGGGAGATGAACATGGGCATTTTTCAAAGAATCTCTAATGCTTTATTATCCGATGGGTGCCCTTTCTTCCTTGAGGCGTTCATAATTGCCTCTCGGGAATTTGGAAGTGTGGAATGATTCGATTTTTCACTCCCTTCCTGAGTTTTATCTCCTGAAGTCTTGGTTTATGGCTCAAATCCATCTACACTCCTTTAGACTTAAAACTCTCATAGACCCGATTTTGTAGCTTGGAATCTTAACGCTTTAATATCTCTGCTTTCTTGGGCTGGCCTCTCGCTAGCTTATCCTTTGTACTTTGTAATTTTTCCTCTTCTTATCTAATTAATAAAATTCACAGCAGTGGTTTCCACTACTGTTTTCCGTTTTCAAAAAAAAAACTTCAACTAGTCATGAAGGTGACATAAAATGCATCATATGCCAGGTATGTCCATTTAATATCACAGTATCATTGGATTGTTCTTTAGATTCGATACTGTTTGGAGGAGTTTCTATTATGCTTGATCATAATTACACCTTCAGTGTAAACATTTGTTCAGGCTCGCAATTTCAAATTGCGACAGGTGTGTAGAACTGTCATTTTTATTTTCGGCATATTATTTTTGTAATTTTTCATTAAATATATATTATTTTAAACAAAAATTCTACCACTGACTCTAGTAAAGTTGCTACAAAGATTAAACGATGCTAGAACAGATGCTAAGACAAACTATAGAACGAGTCCCTTAATCTCTTTTTTCTTTTGATGTCCTGTTTTCAGGAGTACTTCTCTGGTGAGGAGGTAGCCAAGACGGCATGTAAACACCACTATCACGTTGCCTGTATCCAACAGTGGCTCCGAAAAAAGAACTGGTGTCCAATCTGCAAAACCGTCGCTTCTGCTACCAACTCACCGTGTACTTGACAGAACGAAATGCAAACTCATTGTGTTTACAAAGGCTTCTTTGCATTCTTTTCTAGAATGAACTGTTATTGTCAAGCCCCCATACTGTTCTTGGTCTCGTTCACTTCACACTGTGGAGTTAGAACAAGCAAAGGGAGCAGAAAATAAGTCCGAGTAGGAAACTTTTTTGTCACTTTTGTTGCTGAACTCATAACCACTACTCTCTCTGCACAGAAATCTGAAGTCTAAAGTATTCCTCTTTGATACTAAAGTTTCTGCTTGCATTTCACACATTTTGTTGCCGCTTTTCACTAGTTAAGCAGCTATATATTACTTGTAAGCGAGTGTCGGTTACATCTTACGAAATTCTGTTTGCTGCATCTTGGTATATGGCTTTAGTGCAAAATAATCCCTCGGCTACTAAATATTTAGGTTATTTTAGACATTGACATGATGTCTAAAGTACCGCTTTGACCGCTAATAATACATTACATTATGAAAGTTAATATCAAATTCATATAAATATCTTTTATAGGTATTGATGGTCAAATCTAAGAACGTTTGGCTACACGCTTCCCAGCTACTTCCTAGGACTACTTGTACGGAGGAAGTCCATAAGAAACTTATTGTACAAAAAATTGCCTGTTTGGGATGTAGAAAGTAAAAGAGCAGGAATTGAGCAGCATGGTGTTCAAAAACGGTTTTCACGGCTTTGCCAAAACCTTAGAAGGGGGCAAATGCACCACCCGCAAAGGCGGGTGCATGCATGTGCATATAAGCTTATACACTACCAACGGGTAAAACGGTTTTGGAAAACCGTTTTTGAACGCCCCTTAGCCCCTATTGCCTACCGTACGTGGCATGCACGGAAAATTAATCAACCAAATCAGGACTAGCAATTTGGTAAATTAATCATCCAAATCAGGACTAGCAGTTTTGTGCCCTTCACAATAATGATTGCTTCTTTGTAATTGGCAAGTAGATGAACTATTGAATTCAAACAAATCAGGAAACCATCAAAGGCCTTTGCGGCTGACTACAAATACAATGGACATTATTTTAGATGAGGTACCAGAGCAAGATGAGGCACCCGCACCGTCGTCAAACGCCACCCTGTCGTAGCCGCTTGAGGACTGCGCGGCTGGGGCCGCCGTCACCGCCACGTACCATATTCGGGCCACCGCCGCCGAGAGCCTCTGCGCCGCCTCCACTACAAGATCCGCCGCCGAGTGCCTCTACCGAGCACTTCCTTCTCAAGACATTGAAATTATCGATCCTCGCCAGATACCAGCCATAGAAGGGTCAGGGTGAAGTACCTCACCAGATGCCAGCCGGAGGAGGCGTCACCGGGCGGGGGAGAACCAGAGGAGGTGTCACCGGGTGGGGAGGACCGGAGGAGGCGTCGCCATGCGGGGGAAGAGCCGAAGAGGGGCCACCGTGTCGAGGGAGGTCAGGATGCGCCGAGGGAGGAGGCCGGCTGGTGGGGGAGGAGGCGTCGGTCGTGGGCCGTCGAGGCTTAGGAGTTAGGAGAGCTTGAGGGAGCCAAGGAGGATCGAAGGAGGGTAGGTGGCGCTGCAGCGCCGAGGGAAGTGGCACCGAGGTAGCTGGGTGGACGCATCGACCGTCGCCCATCTGAGAGCTCAAGGGAGGAACTAAGCAACAGGGGTTGGAGCAGTAGAGCCTGGAGGGTAGGCGGCACACCGGCACCGAGGGAGGAGCCTCAGGCCGCCGAAATTGTTGAATCGAGAGAGTAGTCTGGCGGCTGGGACACTTGCACTTGGGCTTTATTCGGTGAATCGGTGCTACATGCGTGTAAGTGAATCGGTGTTCAGTTATTCGGTTCACCAGATCTAAAAGCCGAACCGAAAATCATTAACCGAATAGTGACAAAATTAAAACCGAACCGATAACTAAAAACCAAAACAACCGATTTTTTTTATTCGGTTCGATTTGGTCTTTCAATTCTGGTGATTTAATGCCCACCCCTACTCATCTAACCAATTTCATGAGATAGTCTCTTGACTCATCTAACGCTTATGAGAAATATTCTTAAGAATTAGTTACCCCTATCTACTTATCCATCCAACTAAACAACAGTATGAATGAAAGAAGATAGCTAGACCATCCCATCTAGTCTTTGCCCCCAGCCAAAAAAAAACTTTGTTTCCCTTCCTAGTACTTGCTCCTAATGACTGACCTAGGATGGCACACGCGGCCTCTTCTTACTGTCCTATACACCGGTGTCTGGGAGCACTCAACCAGTCCTTAATAGACGCAGCGCCTGTTCAACCACCTATGCAAGGTTTAAAAAAACCGACGAAAACCGTTTAAAAACCGTAGTTTTCGACCTTATTACTATAGTTCAATATTCAAAACCGTTTGGTAAACCGATCTAATTAAAAAAAATTAAAAAAATTATATGTTAAAAAATCGATCAAAAACCACTTGAAAACCATTTAAGGAATATTCAATCGATCGGTTTTCACTGAAAACCGAGCAGTTTCTCGTAAAAAACCGAATGGTTTTCGATTTTTTCAAAAAAAATTCCAAATTTTTTGATTTCGTAACCCTTCGGTTTCTGACGATTTTCAAGCGGCTTTCGAACCGTGAATTTCAAACCAGTTTTTGAAAAACAGGTTTTTGAAATCCTGCACCTATGCCGTCTGGAACAACGGCAGAAATTCTACAAAGGATCAGGTCTTGATAATCAGCCTCAAAGCTACGCATATTACTAGCTGCAGCTGATAATATGCGATCCAACTTTAGATACGACGATCATACGATCGCAGGAAGGCAAGAATATTAGACGCTGTTTGAAGGGCTTAAACCAGCTTCAACTTTAAAAAAGATAATAAGCCCTTTAGCTTTTAAACAACTTTTAACATAAATTAGAAATCATATATAACTAGCAAAACCAAAAACTAAAAGCTAAACTAAACCTGCTTTTACAACTTATTACTAAGAAAAATTATATATTTATCAAACGGTCACTTATAAAAAAACTATAGCCTAGAAAGCCAAATAAATAACTTTTCAAAAAAACTACAGCGCCTCCAAACAGATCTTTACTTCAACTACATGCCTCCATACCGTAGCGGCACAAACAAACATAGGATAGCCACAGATCAACAGCAAATGCTACGAATTATACGGCACAGTAACATTTCTCAGTATGGCCGACGAGTCATACCAAACTACTACGGCACGCGTGCTACTACTTGTGTCCACTGATCGATCTCATTCACCGAGATGATGACTCGCTATAGGATTAAAGCAGCTGGCAGGCACGGTCTGTTATTCCAGAGTAACCCTACTACTCACTTCTACATACCCCAAAAAAAAAACCGAGACATGGCGGGAAAAAATGGCCAATAAAGAAAGGTCGAAGCGGTGTCGATGCCTGCCCAGTAGCAAATAGTATGGGCAATGAGGTGCTCCTGCAGAAACCAAACCATTCCAGAGTTAGAAACAGTTGGCGCATCGTATCAAGCATGTCTGAATGGCCATCTATAGTCTACATCATGCAAATGAGGAGCATATGGTTACACGATTGACAATTTATAAGATTTTATAGAAATAACTACGGATGGTTATGTCTCCTTAGCGTGTGTATAAACACGCACGCGGATGGTTATGTCCCCTTTATGCGTGTATAAACACACATAAAGGGGCATATCAGGTGTAAATCACTTTTATCGTGTAAACTTCATAAAAATTATATGTACAAATTTTAAAAATTCTAAAAAAGTACCATATATACGGGAAGTTAACTTCTACAATCATATAAAGTTTAAAAACTAAATTCGTTAGCATCTAAAAGATATGAAAAAGACAAATTCAGCTTGATTAGTGATTTTTCACTGTTCATTGCTATTCAGCTCGCTGCTTATCAATTTCATATGTTTTAAATGCGATTGAGTTTGGTCTTAGTTCATATATATATATATATATATATATATATAGGAAACCTCTTTTCTACTCCCGGGAGTAATTACTCCCTATGCCGTATCTCACAACGTATGGGGTATCTCGTGTGACGGAGGGTATGTACACGTAGTATACGAGTATATAAGATCATCTAGGTGGTATGTACATTTTTTCAGAGGTGGTATGTATATTTTTTGGACATACTCCTTTTTATGTGCATATATGAAGATATTTGCGAAATACGCTAAAAATCATGAACTTCCTTGCAATTTTTTCATGTGGTTCACATTGGAGTATCTTATAATTAGTTTATGAGTGTACCCAAAATGATAAAGGAGTATTTCAAGTTCGTTTAGGTAGTATTTCAGAGGTGGGAGTAACTACACCCGGAGTAAAAGATATTTTTCCTATATATATATATATATATATATATGTCCCCTTAGTGTGCGTATAAACACACACACAAAAGGGACATATCAAGTGTAAACCACCTTTATCGTGTAAACTCCATGAAAATCATATGTACAAGTTTTAAAAAAATTCTAAAAAATTACCATACATAGGGGAAGTTAGCTTCTACAATCATATAAAATTTGAAGACTAAACTCGGTAGCATTTAAAAGATATGAAAAAGACAATTCAGCTTGATTCGTGTTTTTTCACTGTTCATCGCTATTTAGCTCGCTGTATGTCAATTTCATATCTTTCAAATGCAGTTGAGTTTTATCTTAGTTCATATATATCATATATATGTGAAGGCTTTTCTGTACTCCCAGAGTACATACTCCCACCTCTAATATACCATTTAAATAAATGCTTTATACTCCTTTATCACTTTCAGTATACTCTAATAATAATTCTAAGATACTCCAATGCGACATGATTAAAAAAAATTCATCAAAGCCCTTTTTTTACTACATACCCTTTTCCATATGTAAAAGGAATATATAAATAAATTATACTATAAAGTGTGGACTTTGATGAAATTTTTCATAGAACTCACTTTGAAGTATCTTATATCAGTATTAGAGTATACTCAAAAGAATAAAAAGGTATAACAACATCATTTAAACGGTATACTGGAGATGGGAGTACATACACCCAGGAGTATGAAATCATTTTCATATATATATAGACACACGCACACACTTAGTTGCTTGTATGACAAGACTGTTTCAAGAGCCAATAATAATTAGGCCTACTCGAAGCCTATAAGTTGGAAAACAACATTGCTAGCTTCAGTTTTTAGGTACTCTCAGACTAAAGCGGTAAAACACCCAAGGGTTTTGTTGCTGGAGGAGGCAAGCAAGAACCACTATCTCAAAAGGGTGATGTCTCCCCTTCATGCTAAACCAGACTTTCAGGCACCAACCAACTTATTGTTCCAAAACCAAACACACTTTAGGCATTAACAGCCTAAACTTTACAGAATGGGCACATCACCTTAAGAACCTTGATAAATTTCAGCTCAAACTTTTAGTCAGATGCTCATCACCCACCAGGTATATTCATAATCATAAATATCATCTAAGCTACAGAACATAATCTCGTGAGTGATGGATTGTATCCACAACAGAAGTTAGCCTATGGTAGGTATATTCCTAATCTCTATCTCTACTACTTCTAATTAGGAGTTAGTGGCGGGCGTCCGTTCTTCACTCTCACCACTCCAACCATACCACCCCTTTCTTTTTTTCAGTCACATCAATGACAACGTGGTCCCACAAACCCTTTGCCCCACCTGTCAGTTATCGAGCATTGAGGATCCCGTACAACTTCTCACCACAATCACCATTAACGAAAATCATTTTTAAGATTTTGTAACATTTGAATGTCTATGTCAATTCAATGGCACCAACTAATCGAAAATTGAGTTAGGTTTTTTAAGGTTTTGTAACATTTTTAAGGTTGTTTTCTAAAAGCCCTGTAGTGTTTACGTGAGTTTTACTTGACTTTTGTCGCAAAGAAATTTTTTATCGCAAATTAAGTTTTCGTTGCAACACACGGGCACATAACTAGTCATAATAACATCCAAGTGAGTATAACAAAACACAATCTAATAAGCAATGCATTGAATCCACAACAGAAGTTAGCCTATGGTACGTATCGATAATAGTAACAGAATAGCTAGAGTAAAACATCACCTGTACAAGAGGCAGAACGTGAGAATCTCAACCATGAAGGACCTTAAACGGATCTAACTGCCCACTACAGTAACTGGAAGGAACAGCCGAAAGCCCAAGCCTTCCTCTCCACTCTTCACCAGGCTTCAGGGTAATAGGCTTCTCAACAGCTGCAGGCTCCACACAAAGCATGTGCTTGTATTCTCCATCCCCAAAATCTTGCATAGCTTTTGCCTTCTTGTCCCAAGGGTTCCAAACAGCTATAGAAGACAGCAGGTAGTAACAAAGATGAAAATAACACACTTTACAGCAACAAAATGATAAAAGTTCAATATAAAAATATTTGCTATCAAATCTAGCTTACCAGCATCTGGAAGTCCTTCTTTTGTCACGACAAATGTTCTTTTCTTCTCATGATCAATAATTGCAATTTTTGAGGGTGCAGCAAGATATACTTTATCAACCTTGACCATAGAGATAATTACAGGTAAGTACCGTGAATCATTAGGTATTTATCGTGAAATGCTAGATATTTAATATGTAGTAATACACTTACTTCTGATTCAAATACAATAGCATCCCCCTGCTCTGTGAAACGCTCCTTTCCCTTCATATTGTCCAAGTAGTCCATTGTTTCCAGCCCTTCAACACGCACTTCACTGATAATATTTGAAGGTCAAGGAAGAAATAATATAACCAATACTTGCAGTCTCAAAAAGAAATATCCAAGTCAAGATTTCTAAACCAAAGCAAAAGGAAAAACAATTATGCACATGAGCCACTGGATGAATTCGACTTGGAAATCATAGTTATTAACCTCTAGGTTATCAGAAACGTCATTTTTCGCACCAACATTTTAAGAACGCATATCAATATTATCTTTTGACCGTTGTAGCACCAATGGAAAATTTGCACATCCCAATAGTGGAGCTGTTGTCACCACATAAAACGAAAACGAACACAGGCCATATACTCTTATTAAATCATGGGTTTCTTTTAATTGGCAAATGATATCTTACAAGTAGTACTGCATCACAAACTTATACATTATACATGTCTAACTCAACCAGAACCTTATTACCCAATGTGCATTGTCGTAGTATGGAAGGCAGAGTACCATTGAGTAGGTGCAAACGAGCGGATAATTCACCGATCAAGACATTAGTTTAAAATCCGATTCAATCCGAAAAATGATATCCGGTTATAACCGGATTCGATCGGATTCAATCGCCTATCGAAAAAAATATAGGTAAGATATGGGAAGAGAAGTATCCGATCCGTATCCGATCCATACCCGCATATCCGAGATATCCAAAAATATCGTAAATGAGTGCAATAGATATCCGATAATGATCCGATAAACATAAACATTCTACATCATATAAGTTCATATGTTGATTGGAATTATACTTGGGCATATTATTCTTATATAGGAAGGCAACTATTATTGAATTTGAAACACTTATATGTCTCCAAGGTTCTAGTAAAGTTTTGTGTATTTAATATGCGCGATATATATGGTTTCGCTTTCACGCATTATCCGACTAACTATTCAGAATCGAGACTAACCGTATCCGAACGATCAGATTACTCCGTATTAGCTGATCAAGTAATCCGTATTCGATTGAATCCGCACTGTCGTATCCGATTCTATATCCGAGAAAAATTTGGAATAGGATACGGAATGAGTGAAATCGTCAGTATCCGATCCGTTTGCACCCTACCATTGAGCCATGGTTTGTTACTATCTTCGGACAAGATGAAATTTTGAAAAGGTCATCATCATATACAGGGAACACATGTAAGGCAGCAACATGACACAATACTGCAACGAGGTGCATTCCACTAGAACGTTCCATGTAGTGGCATTAGCAATGCAAATATCAGAGCCAATCCAAGGTATATCCATTTTGTCTAAACTTCTCACGAAAATTATGTTTGACATTTAACAAACTTCCATCCAATACAGATGCAACAATCCAGATTGACCCAGTAAATACATTTTCCTGACATGCACATAACACTACAGAAACCACGCAGAAAGTCAATCCGACATGTAAAATTTGCAACACAGAACTGTTAAATCGATAAATGGAGTAGTTCACTGAAGAGATCGAAATATCATATAAAGAAAGCAGAAAACAAAGAAGAACAGAAAACATCAAAAGGATACCTTATGTCAGAGACAGAGAAGTATGTGTGATATGCAAATGTATAATAGAAAGGTTTTCCATCAGTGTTGGTATTCCTAATTCGAGATGTGAGACTCAAATCTCCACCAGGACCAAGAGCAACTCTCAAGCGGAACTCAAAACTGTTAGCATTGAACAGGCCAAGAGCAGAATCAGATATGCATTCCACATCAAATGAATAGAAGGTACAAAAGCAACAATCACCCTGTGGTCTAAGTATCTAAAACGAACCTGTGAGGCCATATCTTTAAATCTTCTTCAGATGGCTTCAGAATCAGATCAACAAAAGCTTTAATATCAGGGTTTACTGGTAAAGGAGGTGGATTATCATCAATAGTCCAAAACCGATTCCTTGCAAATCCATGTTGTTCAAGAGTTCCATGTGTTCCAAACTGCATTGACAGGGTGCTTCTCAGTGATTGGGACAGACAATATTTCCAACATTTTTTTACATGAAAAGTCATTGTACATGAAGGCTGCATACTTGGGGAAAGCAAATAGGTATCCCACCACGAATGGCTTTTGGAGGTTTGAAAATGGCCTGCAAAAGAATATTTTACTTCCAAAATTAGAGGCATTAACTATGGGTTGGAGATATTTACATATGACGGACACTGCAGTTATACATAGCAAGACTAATATTTCAACTAAAAGACATTAGATTTGTCTGGCTGAAACTCAGTACTACAAAAGAAGCAGTCATGAAAAAAAGAGCTAAGAATGGTGACATGAGAACAAACAATTTGCTATAACTAAAATATTCCAGCATTCAGACGGTAACAGGGATATGACATGAGACACACAGGCTCTGAAATAAGGAGAAGTCCAAACGACTCCATTGAAAGGAGCAAGGATGACTTCCAAAACACACCACACGGTTTATCCATATAGCTAATAACCAATGAGATCCTCAATGGCCAAAGAAAGAATTGTGTACCTTGCTGCTGACAAAAAGCAACTCCTCCCCATGGTCATTCTTCCATGAAGTTACTTGACCTCCATAAAGACAGACCTGAGAAAACACAAGGCTAAAGTAGTTACTCATCATTGCAGCTCGTGTATTTTGCAATATAACTTACTGGAACTTCAGAGCATAGACAGAACATATAATATTTTTGGAAAAAAATGAGACAGGGAATAACAAATAAATATGGAAATAAACAACAGGAAGAACCCTGCACAGTGCACACTTTAATATGGGCAACGTGCATCCTTTCTGTCAAGTCTGGCAGCAGACGCAGAAATTTGAATTGTGTTTAACTTGCTTGTTTAGACAGATGAGACATTAGTACAACAATATGAGAGCTAAACATAGGTACAACAAGACATATGTATACTTTCAGTTTACCTTACCATCAATTCTAATGCAAACCTGTCATAGGATGATGGTTTAACAGGGTTCAGAAGATGAAACGTATCTCTCTCTGTATATAAATGATGGGCTAGATTCCACATGTTATATAAAAAAGAATAATTAGCAAATTTATCCACTCCTTGAATTAAAGCCCGATAGAACAAACTTAAACGGTTGAACAGGACTAGAGGCTCCCTAGTTAGTATGATACAAATCAAATCACCCACTATTTGGCATTAGCTCCTTCCGAAAACTAGTTGCAGCAGAACTAACAACAAAAGGAACAAAGGTTACAAAACATACAACGGACCACAAATCCAACCTCGGCATCATGCATCCTAGACACAGAACAAACTGGCACGTAGTACTTAGTCCTTGTCGAATTATAGCATTGCTGCGCAAGTTCCTTTTTCCACACTCATGTTTGTAAACAATAAAACAGGGGAATTATCACTTAACATATTCTTCAGGACCACCTTTCGAACAATGTAAATGCAAACTTAACAAATTACCATGAAACATCAAACGCGACAAAAATCTAACAACAGGATGGCGCTCCTCGAATCACGCATCGCGTCGTAAAACCATCATAACAACACCTCCACGCGTTAAACTACGCCTCATACCACAAAATTAAGCGGCTAAAACCGTGACCACATCTTAGCCCGCTAGATTCAAAGTTTGCAACACGCCGATCATGCAATGCGCCACTAATAATCCAACCAAAACGGGATAAAAGCAGACGAAATCACTCATCCTAGCACCAAAAACCTCGTCGAATTCTCCCAAATCCCGCGCGGATCAGCTGAATTCCCGCCGGATCTGCGCAAATGGAACCCAAATCCAAACGAATCGAGAGCACGCTCGCGCCAACCCACACACTTCACGCACGCACGCACAACACAGGAGGGGGGAGAGAGAGAGAGCGGGAAGGGTTGAATCGGATACCTCGGCCGTGCAGCTGCGCGCGCCGCGGAGCACAACCTTGTCGAGGCCGGAGGGGCCCTTGACGAACTCCACGAACGGCGACGACTGCTGCTGAGGCGGCGGCGACGGGGAGGCGGCAGCGGCGGCCATCGCACCAGACGCCCACGCGACGGCGGCGAGGAACGCCTAACCCTAACCTTCCCAGGCGCTCCCTCTCTCTCTCTCTCTTTTTCTCACTTTTTGGGGTTTATTTGATGGAGAAAGGGAGGGAAGCGGAGGAGAGAGTGGGGAATAAAATGAGAGAGGAAGTGGGAGGAAGACGAGGGGTATTTATAAGCGATGCGAGGGAGACGAAGGTACGGGGGTGGTGCCGGAATTCGAGAGTTCAGGGTAACGAGTCGACCTCCGTTTCAACCTCAATTTCATACGCATGGCATGGCATGGCATGATTAGAAATTTTCAGTTGAGTTCGACCAACTTGAGTTTCGAGCCGGTAAGGTATGTATGTGAAGGATTTACTCGTTTGGTTTCACGAGTCGAGATAGATGACACGAAGAACAGCGACTAACTTTACGTGACGTTATTGTATGTGTGTTTGCTCTTGCGCTAGAGCAAATCATTGTTCATTTGGTTCTCTGTATGATTGTTTTTTTAAAAAACTAACTCTCTCGTACATACATTTGTAAATTTGTCTCTCTTCTTTATTATGGAAGTCACTACGGATGACACATGTCTTTAATCGCATCCAGGGAGTACGGAAGGCTACCAAAGCTCCGAGAGCTCAGACAATCATAGGAACAGCATGTCTCACTGTGTGGTAGGACCCCTTCTGTGCTACCTAGGCACGGCAACGTCTCCTCCCGTACTTCAACACTCGCTCCTGCGGTCACCTTCTCTGCCATAGTGCCATCCACCTTTCGTGTTCCTTAGACGCAGCAAGGGACACTCCTGCTACACCTTTCGTGGTGGGGCAGAATACCAAATTTGTAAATACGTACGAGATAAATGATAGATTTATAAAATAAAAATAAGATACAGGAACTAGATAAATGATGATTTTGCACTAGAGATATATACTAAAGTTATCAACCATGTTGTTGAGTTAGTTCCCCACAAGTGAGGTGGGAAAGCTCTGGTTAATTTTGTGGAATAAGTGTGGATATAATGAGGTTAATTTGTAGAAGAACAAAACATTGTGTGTCTAACCTAAGTATTTTTCTTTTGCGAGGAGTAGCCCAAGTAATTAATAGTATCATCCCATATATTCATTTCTCTATCATAGTAAAATGCACCGAGCATGCATGGTTATATAAGTCTTTTTTTCCCAAAGAATCACTAAACAACTAAGATCATTTGAGAGAAAAAAAACTCACCTGAGAAACACACCCGATCGAATTAAAGCCATTCTACCTTTAGGCTGTTCTATCTAAGCCGTGTGGATAGAATCCTCACCAAGGTTTTAAATTATATTGCGATTTTCGCGGTTTTGTGGTAAAATCTCAAAAAAGCTATAGCAGCTATAGCTAGCATCATGAAGCAATACTTCATCGTGTTTTTAGTATCAAAAAAGGCGAGTTGAAGTCTTTTGCTAGGTTTTTTCATAGTTCAGGCTTATAGGAGATGTATATAGGTCATTTAGTAATGTTGGTTTTCAAAATGACCTAATGTTTTGACCTATAGGTACATATATAAGATAGCGAAGCTATCGCTAGCTACAAGTTACGTTAAATAGCGGAACTATTATTAGCTATAGCGCTTATTTTTCGATAAAGGAAGCTTTTATTATTAGCTACAGCGCTTATAGTTAATATAGCGGAACATTGGTCCGTAGTTTCGCGTTTGGGGTCCAAAAAATCAATCCTGTGGCTATAGCTAGTTATTTAGAACACTAATCCTCACATATTAGGGTATATACAATAGTAAAAACGACTACTGCCTATATATTCGTTCATATCATCTAAATACAGAACTAAAAACAACTTCTACAATAGGTGGCATCTTAAGGTTGTCTCTATATACAGGATCCCACAATCTTTTAACTATAGTACAAAAATAAGTGTTTATTAGAGATTATAATTTATACAATAGTATTTTATGTTGTCTATATAGTCATATCTTTACGAAGAAACAGTTACACTCTCTTCTTTATATCAGCAAAAATCTTACACGGCAAATCTTATATATGAGACTGGCATCGCACCGCATTGCACCATTATACATGTTCTTAACTGTTTTTTACGGTTGGAAGATTTTTGAGGACTATCGTGTCATGCATTCTCGTTTTACTGGAGTAAATTGCACAAGCTACATACAAATATATGCAAGGAGAGAAGCGAATAGCTTTGAACTTTTCCCTTTTTGCAGTTTCCATGTTTGAAGAAAATTACACAACAAAATACTTCTAAAATCTGGCTATTAGAAATGATAATTCCAGATCACAGAATGCACCAGATGGTAATTAAGTTTATCATCGTCTTTCTGTTGGTAATAATTCTACATGCTGCCAAAAATGGAGGGCTGCCTTTTCTATTTGTAAAAAGCTTATTTTGTACGCCACTAACTTTTTTATCTCCTTCCTTCCCTTTTCATAAAAGAGGCTAAAGAATCATGATATGCTTAGGTAAGGTAAGATTTTCAATCTCCATCACCATCATAATCTACTATTGCTAATTGTCAGATATTCTCGGTTGCTCTAGTCTATGATATCCAGATTCGGTAGGCAGATTTTGAGGCATGACTTCGGTCTCATCTATCTGCATCTCAAAAAAAAAGGGAATATAGAGAATCTGTATGGCATATATGTAATATCCTATTATCTTTCTATGGTTTCAAGATGGTTTTTTTTTAAAAAAAACGAGCTAGTGACTATTTTCAAAATATCATTTAAAATTGATTTTTATCTAAAAGGATCCATAGAACACTTATGGTATAAAAACAACAAAAAATTGTAGCGAATAGCTGTAGGGTCGAGGATGCGCCTAGAGGGGGGGTGAATAGGCGTTTTACGAAATTAATCGCTCACTAAAATCGATCGCTCTAATACACCTCTAAATCAAAACCCAATCAATTTATATATGCGGAAGCGATAAATAGGTTTTGACAATTAAAGCCTAAATCAACTAGGCTCACTAGTGCACTAACTAAATTATGTCTCTATGTATGAATTGCTAAATTGATCAAATCAATAATACTAAGCAATTCTAATTCAAGCAATCAATAATATGCAAAAGATAAATACTTGAATGTAAAGAGACAAGGGACAACCGATATTTTTCCGTGGTGTTCGGAGACTTGCTGCCTCCCTAGTCCACGTTGAGGCAAGCCCACACTTGGACGGCTCCCGCCGAGCACCGGCTCTTTCCACTAGTTGTGGTTTTTCACGCTATGCGCGAGGCTCAACCCGAACCTTCACAAACTTGCGGGCTTTCACACCTCGAGAGCTCACAAGACGACGCCCACGCCTGCCTAGGAGTCGGCAACCTCCAAGAGTAACAAGCCGCTCCTTCGCTTGAACCTCACCGGGCACAACAAATGCGCTCCTCGGTGATCACCAAGTGCAACACATGCACAAGGCCTCCTCAAGTGCAACACATGCACAAGAGGTACCCAAACCACTTCCTAATTGCAACAAATGCAATTAGCCTCACTCTTGAGCTCAAAAGGCAAATGGAGAAGAGCAACACATGCACACAACTCCCACACCCTCAACAATGCCAGCAACACTGCCCCCAAGCCCCCCAAGGGGTCCTTTTATAGCCCACAAAGAAAAACTAGCCGTTGGGGGCAAGATTCCAGAAAATCAGCGAGAACGCGGTCCGACCGGACCACTCCCGGTCCGACCGCTCCTCACAGGGCAACGGTCGGATTTGCGCTGCAGACTACGGCGGCAACCGCTCAACAAATGGTCACACCGCTGTGGCCGGCCCGACCAAGATAGCGCCGGTTGCACCGCCTGCTCAAACGCCAAGAAACAACAGATCGAAAAATGCATCATGGTGCGGCCGGCCCAATCATACCTGGTCGGTCCGACCGACCCGCCGGCCGACCACAGACTCACCGCATAACGCCAAGATAATCGAAAAGTCATGCGGTGAAGTCGGTCCGACGGCCTCGGCCAGAGCACCGCCCCACTGGAGAATTTCACAAATCAACTCAAAATCTGATTCTCCAAAAACCGAAACCCATTCTTTGAGCCATATGATAATCAACACATGATCACACACACGTGCAAAACACATTTGCACCAATTCAAACCATGCTCAAAGAATTCAACCCAAAATGCGAAAACACATTTCGCAATCGACTCAAGAACTATTCGCAAATCGTATTAAGCGAATCAAACTCGAGTTTATGAGATTAATCCCCCTAGCCATGTGAAGGTCAACACAAGACCCGGTCAACTTGCCAACACCCGTTGCAAGCCCCACTCACATGCTCTCGGGATTCCGGACTCATAAACCTCAGTTTATTTGCACAATGAACTTGCAAATAACACTATAAAACCATTTCATGCTTGAGCACTACTCTTTGCAACACATGCAAAAGTCTAGCTCCAAGCAACACCAAATCAGGATGCATGAACTCTCTAATTGCAACACATGCAATTCTCTAGTTCCATGCAATCACCAAATCAAACTTCAAACCAAAACCAAATCACACGTATGAGCTCTTTACTCGCAACACATGCAAGCCTCTAGCTCCATACAACCACACAAACACAAATTCGTGCTTGAGCTCTCTCCTTTTGCAACACATGCAAAACTTAGCTCCAAGCAACCACACGGTTTTATAAAGATTGTTTTGCGAACCAAAACGTGAAGCTTCAACTAATGCAACACATGCAAAAGTGAACTTCACACAAAAGCCAACGCATTAGCTTATCCTATTTGCAACACATGCAAATCAAAGTATTATGCGAAAACCAAATGCAAATGCTCTTCCTCTTTGCAACACATGCAAATCGGAGCATAAACCAAACAACCAAGCATAACTTTTAACCCATTCGCAACACATGCCAAATGGTTAAACTTTATGCAAAAATCAAATCCAAATGGTTGAGCTTGAGTGAACGCGGATTGAGATCACCAACACATGATGAAGCTCAAGCAAAAAGGCAACCCCTCTTAATAGTACGGCGATAAAAGATCTAGACTCAAAGACTACAAAAGTCCTTAGCCTATCTAGTTATACCTTCGCCGCACGCAAGCAATCCCCTTTGGGGTCTTTATGATCATCACGATGATACTCCCCCGGGATCTCTACTCGACTCCTCTTCGGGATCCGCTCTTGACGCCCATCAACTCATGATGCCGTCCTTGTCCCGTTCTCATCCATCTTTGGACCTAACTCACTCACAACTCATACAAATAGTTAGTCCAAGATGTATGGTTGTCTCAATTATCTCATGCACTCCATTAACACATAATGGATGCCTTTAGATCAATTGAGCACAACCTAAATCAATTTGAATGATTTAAGTGTGTCTTAAGTACAATAATGCAACTCATGCTTTATTATACTTAAGAACTATTCATTTGTCCTCAATTAATCACGGAACACCATCAACACATGATAGAATGTTCTTTAATGATTAATAGAACAAGTGAACTCAATTTAAATTATCATTTAAATTGATTCTTCAAGTTAGAGTGTGAACTCCCCCTAAATATGTGCATCCATGTAATATGTGGATTGGTAGACATGATGCACATTTTGTGGTTTAATGCAACGGGGACATTCATACTTTAACTCGACTCCAAAGTATGCAAATAATACTATAATGAATACGCATACATACCTCGGGTTTTCCATTTTTCAGTGCGATGAGACTAAACAAAGATATTCTAAACAAACAAGTTAGTCTTGATATAAGATTTGTCATTAATAACAATATCGCATTAGGGGACAAACACAATATTAGATTTGTCATTAGATTTGTCATTAACACCAAAACCATAACTAATGAAGGTTGAACTTACAATAGCGTCCATCACTGGTTCATAGAGATGTAGAAGCCAAACAACGGTTCAACATTAGATGGATGGATTTGGAACAAATACTGTGAAAATGACGAACCTTCCACTTTGTTTGTACAAAAATACCATAAAAAATATGAGAAGCATCAAATTTGAAGCTATTTCCTCGTAAACAAGTGCTACAACCATACAAACATTTATCTATCTCATTATGTTGCCAAAAATATGCACAATTTATAATTGCTACGGAGTACATAGATGCAACATTTCTCGCATTTCTCTTATAGGAGTTCAAGTGAACTCCACTTGTGGAATCTACGGGTGTGGATGTGCACCTAGATCATTAGAGGTCAAGTTCTTGGTTTGATATACACGACGTTTGTATTCAGTGAGAAAACATGTGCCCACACTACTTCGTGAGACCTTAAGTATCTTAAATAAATGGCAAAGGGATAGTGTGAGTTCGGTGTGTATTGAATACATACATCTGCTTTGTACTTATAAGAAAACTCCCTCTCGACAAGGAGCTTGAGAGAGAAAAATGGGTAGAAACGGAGGCCTTTTTGTTGGGTTTGTGCCCTTTAATGGCCTTGGATTCCCAAAGTGGATCCCATGGAATTTGGAAGCATCAGAAAAAGTTGAACATGTGAAGAACACACTGCAAAGTGCAAACGTTTGCACGGTAACCGGGCGGATGGTGGGCCCCATCAAGGTGGGATTGTGGGGCCCACTTCGCAGTGCCTGCCTGCCCAAGGGCCCGCTTGCAGGGATTGGTGATAACCTGTACAGAGCCTAGGCAAATCAGTTGGATGAATTTGCAACATCAATTTCCTGATAAAAAAACAATGAAATACTACTTGGGGACAAAATTCTATAGATATTGCTAATAGATTAAGCTTTTATGTTACAACATTTCAATTATTTTGTGCTTAGAAAGGTGCACGCTCAACCCTACTCCTCTTAACCATGTCCAAATGCTAAACAATACTAAAGTCTTACTTGGTTGGGTCACAATACTAGCCCATCCGTATGGATTTATCAAAATTTTAGTTCAAATTCTTAACCCACCCACATGGATCCTGATCAAAAATAAACCTCTCAAACAAGACCTATATATGACCAAGATAAAAGATCCAGATTTCTAAAATTTCCCAGAGCCAGGCCAATAGACGATACAACCGGGTGCCTCTCCCGAAGAAATACTCACACTGCACGCAACAGCTTCAACAGTTGCAGAAGTGCAAGCATCTGGCCCAGTACATCTTCCACTGCGATCTTGACTCTAGGTGGTAGATCTTCTCTGAGCTAAGGTCACCTCACAGACGATATCAACCAGAGGACCGGAGAATTGTGAGCATAGGAGACACAGAAGCATTCAAGATAGGCCCATTGTACCGAATGATTCAGAGCTCTGGGTGTGGCATCCCTACGCAACAATTCAACTGGGGTGCCAGAGAAGGTTCAGATCTTCTGGATTCGTAGACATGGGAGGACAAGAACTAAATCCCTTCTCTTTTGCCTAGGGTGGGTGGCTGATCAGATCACCATTGTCTGCTCTGCTCGGGCTCTGAAGAAACAAATCCATTCCATCTCCTTTTCGTCAACTGCCCATCCACCCGGGGCTTTTGGACAAGACCTTCGCTGATTCTTCTGACTTCTTTTTTGTTTACATTATTATTATCCTGACTTGAGAGACAACCAAAACGTAAGTGGATTTTCGTGCTGTCGTTGAATTGTGTAGCCGTAACTCAAGCCTTCGCCGAGTGGTATGACACTAACAGTTCCTAGGATCTGCACCATTTCGGCTTTTCTGTTCAACGATTCGCATGCCAATTGCCAAATCGGCTGAAACTATTAGTAACAAGTTAGATGAATGGACTGTATATGTTCTTTTAAGTAGGGAGACGTTATCCTACGTGGGTGTAGGGATCGAATCCAGAACCTCATGCTTGTGTGGAGATCAAACCCAGGATCATCAATGTTATATCTTTGACAACATTGGCAAATCTAGCTTGTGACGCACCGTCGGAAATATGCCCAAAAGATCAATCATAAAGATAATTACCTTATATTTATACTTATGTTATTTCTTTAATTATAATATTATTATAAATTATCACTTGTTTATTTATTGGTTGGGATATCAATAATATTAATTTAAAATAAGAAAATGAATTGTTTGAAAATCATGTTTCACGGATTATGAGTATGTGATACATTTCAATCATGTGAATGCATGTAACTGTATAAGCTATTGGACTGACTGCTTATGAAACACCTTTTGAGGATTTAATTATTATCATAAGTTGTTTCATATAATGATAATGATTGATTTTTAAACCTAAGATCAACACAGTTTCCTACATGAGGATGGTATGCTTTGATGTTGTCTAACGTTGTCCGTAACTAAAAGTATCTAGGCCCCTAATTCAATTTGGTTTTGGTAATTAATGATAATTGTAGTTAAAGGACAAACATTTTCGATTTGAGTATTCTGAGAACAGGTTAGTCCAAATCTTGGTGATTATGGAAGCATGAAAATGATGAAAATAAGATCAACGCGTCAAGACGAGATAACTAAGGTATATAATTTAAGGATTTTTCATAACTTTTTGCCGATCTCGAAGTTTGAAGAAAAAGACCCTCCCCCCCCCGGTCATACCGGCCTACGGTCATACCGAAGGCTCCCCAGTGTGAAAATAACAAAGAAGAGCATTTTGGGCAGCTAATTGGGTGGTATGACCGGGGACCCTCCGGTGGTCATCCAACCTGTTTTTTTTACAGAAGCCTTGCATTCGGCCCTGAGGTGGGCGGTATGACAGGGGATCCTCTGGAGTCTGGTCATACCAGGTGGCGGTATGATCGGACCCTTTCTAGTCATACTAGGCATATGACAAACATCACTGACAGCGTATTAAATGCATTGTAGCGACCATTGGTTATTGAGGTACGATCAAACCGGCCTAAGGGTGGTATGATCGGTCCCTTAGAACGATTTTGGCTAACTTTTGGCCAACAATTATATTTGGTTGGCTAGTCTCTAATACTCTTGTGTGCTTTCAATTCATATTTTGAGAGAGTTAGGAGCAAAATTGAGTGGTGCATTTAGTACTGAGCCTCTAGACACTTAATTCAACCTCAAGCAAGCGTCAAGGCCTATTACTCTTAGAGGTTGCCGACTCCTAGATGGCTTAGAGGCGTTCGTGCGCGGCGAGCTTCTCAACGGATGTTGTGAGAAGCCCCGGCGAGTTGTGAAGGCCGGAGTTCGCCTACCCAGAGTGGAGAATAACTATCTTAGTGATCGAGGAAGGTTCAAGAGTTGGAGCCGGCTTGAAGTTTTTCAAGTCACCTCAACGTAGATTAGGGGAGACCGGCAAGTCTTTAAGACCACGGGATAAAATTTGTGTCTCTCACTCTATTGTGGTTTGCATTTCTCATTCTTGTGCTTAACTTTGCAATTCTAGTTATTTGAGTAGATTACTTGTGCTTAAATCATTTCTAGCTTGTTCTTGAATTGTAAGAGAGCATAGTGATTACTAGAGAACTTAGTTGTTAATTATCAAAAATTACAATTCTTACTTAGTTACTTAATTAATTTCAATTAGAATCGAAAAATTTAGAAACCTCCTATCCACCCCCTCTAATCGGTTATCCTTGATCCTACAGTAACTGGATAATCATAAGTATAACACTTAGGTATACCTTGAATCATGCAGAGAAAAATTTATGATCAAGATGGAATTTATTCTTTTCATACTGAAGGAATGATATCAATCAGTCACTCAATAAAATAGACTGAAGAATATGCATGACCATGCCCGAACGATTAAAGGTATTAATTGATCGATCTTGTTAGTCTACTTTAGAGAATTGAAAAAATCGGTTTAACAGTGCAATAATGACACACCTCAACCTTGAGTTAAACCATGATATCAAAGTGACAAAGAGACCGATATGTATTCATTGAAGGTTTGTTGGATAAATGACATTCATACAATTCAGGTAGTCGTTATGTTCTACTAGGAGCCGCTTGCAAATAATGAATCAAAAAAGGAGTTTTTCGATTTATCGCCAACATAGCATGAATCTGAAGGGTTACATACTACAATAGGCTTAAGACAGATTTATAAAATCTTATCTCGTGATATACATGTCAATGTGATTAAACATGATATTTAGTTGTTTACAAAAATGGCTGTGAATCCGTGTGCAAAAACCGCTGTAGTAGCATTGAGAACACGTAGCACGCGCAGGTACTGTAGCAGCAGACATATGAATAGTGCCACTGGTGCTGTAGCAAATGAGATATAAACAGTGACAGATGTTGGTTACTATAGCAACTGACTTTGCTACAGTGTTTTGGCTATAAGTTCATGTTCCATGTTTAAAAAATTAATGAAAAATTGAGAGAGAAAATAAAGAAAAGTAAAAAAAAATTCACCTGAACCGCATAAAAGGTCATAAGAGTCGTATTGGACGGTACTAGTATACCGGTATATGGTATCGTTCACCTGTTCATATGGATACCTAAAGGTCGTGACTGCTACTGCCACGAAGATTCAACGTATCCATTTCTACTGCTACGTCCAGACGTTGAAGCTGTGAGCTTCGCTAAGAGTTTCTATAAAAGTTTTGTATTTATGCTCTTAGGACCACAGTACGTATTTATTGTTTTTAATATTTTTCTAAATCTTGATTCTAATGCATACGATCAGTATGAAAAAAAGATAAATTTTTAAAATTTACCGAGTCTTTCCCACCCTGATTTCCCAACATACGCCTAGCTCCTTCCTAATTAGAGAGGTTGACAGATGGTTCGTCTAGTCATTTCTTTCGTTCCTAGTTAGGCTCTACCCGCAATTTTGTCATAGGCATTTTTTCAAGGCCAAAGCACCGATTCACCATACGGGCTCCTGACTTGCAAGCAATGCCAACCTAACAAAAGAGAAGATAAAACACTAGAAAAGGCAATAGCAAATTGCCTTAACAACCAATAGAGTAAACTCACTGCGTAGGCATTTCCGTGTCTTCTTCCATTTTTTTTCGAACACGTACCAACCATCTGCACTACGTACCAGTTGGTTTGCAAATTTAGGTATTTATGCAGCTGGGGAAAACAAATCTGAATTCTTACAAAAAATCTTGCAAGTCCTAAAGAAGGTGTAAAGACTACAGGAATGCTCCAATCATATAGCAGTTGTGCTATTGTGAACTAGGAATTCATCTAGTGAAAGCACAAACAGGAACTAAAGCCACTTTCTTGTCCATCCTTTTCGTTTATTCTCTTTCAGACGGTCAGTATCAACTTTGCACCGAATTTCGCAAGAAAATGTTGAAGCCGCAACTCCATTGCAAAGACCATAGCCAAAATGAACAGGGACTATAAAAGCGACATGTACCAAAACAGAGGATCTTGTACATCACTAAAGAAAAAACATTGGAATGCAAGCATTACTGAAGAAAAATTTTGCCTAATACTTAAGCGGCCGACCGCCAGAAAACGCACACCCATCGTATTATCTTCCATCAAAGACACCCCAAATCGCATCAAAGGCACCCCAAATCGCGGAGACGTTATCCCCTTGAATTGTCTGATAATTCACACACACACACACACACACACACACAGAGGAGAGGACACTTGAGTAATTGAGTTAGCCCCAGTCAGTTTGCCTCCACTGAGAAGCATGCGTGTAGTGTCAGAAGAAAAAGGCTAAAAGAGAGCTTATCCATGCGGGTCGAATCGACCGACCTCTCGCAGTCCAGATTCCAGAATGGGGTGTTCAGTACGAGTGAATGCGACCTCACGGCGCGCTGTCACTGAGCCTGTGCCCTGGTCAAGAGGAGAGAATCCAAGGAGCACACCACAAGAGTCACAGGACCAGAACACCATTGCAGAACAGCAGAAGTAGGTTATAGCTTCTCTTGCTTGGTCACTCACAACTCACATCTTGATTGGAAGAGAAACTACCTAAAGGAATCTATGGAATTTTGCTTGCCAAAAGGGAGAATTGATTATATGTCCTCTTTTACATGGTGCAATTGATAAAATCCTTAGTTCTTAAGGGAGCTATATTGTTTTATGTGATGTTGTTGGAGGAACTCCTGCAAATTTCTGAGTTCCGAAGGACCTTTGCTTAGAAATGGTCCCCAAGATCACAACGTAATTAGCACATTGAGTAAGTCTTAGGATTGCTATGGTAACGAGTTGCATCCACTCCCTCTTGGGAAATTATGAGGGGAAAAAAAGGAAGACCCTAAGAAGTGGGTGCATCTTTGAAGAGTCTGTGACTAATACGGAATATTACCAATGAAAAAACTAGAGGGTTTTTGCATGCATCATAAGAAATATTTGTATAGTTAAATAGAATTTCCTCATATCCAGCTAATTATTAACCTCTGAACTACAAACCATATATTTAACCCCTAAGCTTACAACTAGGTCAATTTAGACCCTGTCAATGTCATGTCTAGTCACAATGGACTTACTCTCTTAGAAAAAGGAAAAGGATCCAAGTAGGTGGTGCATCTTTGGAGGGCCATAGTTTGTGATTCATTGAATGTAAATTTTCTAATGAAAAAATATAGGGGTTTTACATGTGTCATAAGAAATATTTGTGCACATAGAATTTCCTCTTATTCGGCTAATTAGAGAATTGGAACGTGGCTTTGAAAAAAAATATAGGACTAGGGCTTCAACAAAAGCTCGAGGCTCGGTTTGTGTTGCTTTTTATGTTCAACTTGTCTGACTCAAAACGAAATGAGTTGAGCAACTTTTACCGCTTGCATGAAAAACGATCAAGCTTTTTCATGCTACACGGAGTGGCCAGTTTCAGTGTTTTCTCTCACGGATCATATGAGAGCCTATCTTGTGCTTACCTGACAGCTCATTCACTATCTAGCGTGCTAGTTGTTTTGCACATAACTTTCACCGTTTGACCTCATTCGATGCATAGTTGTAACCCTTCTGTGGAAAACTCATATGAACTCTTATTTTTGTTTCCTCCCTTAATGCAATTGGCAGGACTTCTACCTTCTCGTTCAAAAAAAAAAAAAAAAAGCTAGCTCGCTCGATTTTAGCTCAATACAACTCGAGCTCTAATACTTCTCCTATATTAGTTTTAGAGAAAATTTTTTATTTATCATGCAAAGTTACCGGTTCGCCAATGCTGTCACTAAAAAACTGTTCTTCTGTCTACCATCAAAGCAAAATTTGTTACCCCACTGCTGTTACACCGTTAGGCTCACTTGTCATTAGTAAAAATAAAGATAATTTATATTATACCACTCTATTTATTAAAACTTAGGATTGACAAATTTTAAAATGTTATAGTATGAATTATATATATATATATCAAACCTATCGGTATTTTGACAAAATTCCCAAATCACCCTTTCTTCTTTCTTCGTCCTCCACACGACCACCACCAACCCCCCACCCCAACCGGCCGATCCCTACTCCTCGTCTCTCTCTCTCCCCTGCCCAGCCGCAACCCTTCCTCTCTTCCCTCTGTTTCGCCGCCCCCTGCCCCAAAGCACCAGATCCGCCATCCTTCCATCCATGGCAGAGAAGAAAACGGAGAGATAGGGAAAACTCAATGGAGGCGGTGGACCTGCTCTTGGGAGTGAAAATGGAGTCAGAGGTCGGTGGCTAACAACGGCAGGATGACCACCGGTGGTGGCTGCAATTTGCAGCGGTAACGGCGATTTCAGACTTTGGCGGCCTGGCCGGGGAAGAAGATTAGAAGAAGCAAGTCCTCGTATGCAGAACAAGAACACACAAAACACACACGTCGTCGTCGCACGCACAACTGACTCTAACACAAGCAGTCGCACGCGCCGTTTACTCCTGAACCACATCCCAGCAGTGCGGTTTCCAGCGCCCGCCGAGCGGCGGTGATGGCGGCGGCTCGAGAGGGTCCTGAACCAGCCGCATATGATCTTGCGCCGCCGCCCTGAGGAGAGGCCGTCGAGGTGCGGAATCAGGCGCCGTCGCTGTCGCTGGGACTGTGCAGGTTGAGATGGGGACAGGAATGGGGACTACGGATTGCGTCGTCATCGGCGTCCGCTGGTGGATTGTGTCTCTGTCGCCGTTGCCAAGGTAGCGTGGAGATGAGAGCGAGAGAAAGAGACGCTCATATCTGGGACCAACACTAACTAAAACAATGAAAAAAAGAAAAGAAGAAGGGCAATAACGTCTTTACCCGTCAACCTAACACCAACTCACGGTCGGTAAAGAAAAAGGCAACATATCCGGTGCAACCCCTCCAGTGAAATCATGTCTATTGGCCAAAAAGTTTCAAAAATTCTGAAAAATAATCATGGATGTACATCTCAACTTACCCATATAAAATTTGATGATCAAATTCATCCTATCCTAGCGGGTACAAAAAAACAAGCAGCAAAAATGAATAGTGATGAACAGTAAAAATCACTGTTCATGCGAAATTTGTCTTTTTGTAGCTGCTAGTATAAGATGAATTTGATCATGAAATTTTAATGTAGGTGTAAGTTGTTGAGTACATCCATGATTTTTTTCAGAATTTTTGAAACTTTTTTTCACTTCAACAGATAGTGATTACCTGAGATATTTTCAAAGAAAATGAGCCAGTGTACGTCACCCAAGGAAAAGCAGTACTTTTTCAGTGCTACATCAAGGAAACCAATAACTTTGCCTAGTAAATAAGGTATTTTTCTCTTAGTCTTTAGAGCAAGGCTAATAAGAGAGTCAATTGCAGGCTTTATCTCGTTGCCATATCATATACAGCTAACCTAACAGTCCATCCATATAATAGTTAGTCATACATACATACAAAGCCATTAATACTTAGCCCATATTTATCCACTCATTCTCTCACCAAGTTTCTTAGAGCCAGTCTTGCGGCAGAAATTTTACAGAATCAGAGTCTGCTTCTCTCCTCTCTCCTCCAACTCACCATAAATCTGATGTGGCAATCTTTGTAGTCTGCTTACCTCACCTTATTATACTTGCTCTTAACAGATAGAAACTAAATTAGGTTCTTTAGTTACCATTATGTTTTACATGATATACTTCAGATTTTTGTCTCTATCGATCGATATACATCACTTTGAAGTTTGAACTAACACCATTAGTCACACTTTGTCCCTTAATAACCCTTGCAAATTGGCACGCCATTTTCATAATTTCATTGTTTATAATTGGCTCGAGATCAATACGAGTGAGTATGAGTCCACTCTCTAGCTCACTCTGCAACTCGACTCTAATTGAGCTTGCTCGACTTTCAAGATGAGCAAGTTTTTTTCAGGTAGTAAGGCTTACGTCGGGGATCCTCTTTCTCCCATTCTTTTCAATCTAGTTCTTGATGTTTCTCTAGAATCTTATATAAGGCTGCTAATAATGACTTAGTTAAAGGTTTATGCTGAAGACTTAGTCTTGGCGGTGATTACGTGTTTACAATATCTTGATGATACTATTTTATTCTGAAAAATAGTGATAGGATCGCTTTGCATCTCAAATGGCTCCTTATCTCTTACGAGCAAATGTCGGGTATGAGAATTAACTTTCATAAAAGCGAGCTTATTCCGATTGGTTGTGATGTTGGCGAAACTAACAAGTTTTGGAGCTTTTGTCTTTGTAAAGTAGGTAAATTCCTATTAAATATCTGGGTATCCTCTCCATCATGACAAAATTAGAGAGAAGATCTCCAACCTCTCATTGATAAAATCCGAAAAGAATTGCTGGTTGGAGAGGAAATTCTTTGTCCTATAGTGGGCGGCTCATTCTTATCAAATCCCGCTAGCCTTGACACCCTCTCTACTTGCTTTCCTTTTTAAATTTCCTAAATGGGCTTTAAATCTTATAAACTCTCACATGGCTAAGTGTCTCTGGAATGATTTTGAGGTCATAATAAATTGCATCGGCTAATTGGCATCTTGTTTGTATGGAGAAAAAATTTGGTGGTCTTGGGTTTGCTCGATGTTAGAGATTTAAGCGTTTGCCTCCTTGCCTCTGGATTAATAGATTCTATGCTAATGATAATAAAATGTGGAAAGATCTGATCAAGTTTAAATATAATCTGATAACCCCAACATATTTGCTTCGATGTTGGCCATGCTTCTCGTTTTGGAAAGGGATTATCCGGGCTATGCAAGCTACTAAATTTGGCTATAGGTGGCATGTTGGGAATGGTGAAAAAGTTAGGTTACGGGAAGATATATGGTTTGGGAATTCTAGACTTTTTTCCCTAACTCGATTTTCCAACTCGATCTCTAATATTTTTTAGAACACGGTTATTACTCAATGAGCGATAGAGTGTTAGACTGACAAAGAAAAGTTGTCATCTCTAATATTTTTTCGCCCTTTTTCCTCTAGACTTTTTTCCTCACTCCTCGGTTTTCCAACTCTGGTTCCAATATTTTCCCAAGGAATCATTAAAAGAGATATTTCACAGATCGAAAGCAGGCCTTTCGCCAATTGTTTTGCAAAAAATACTCTAATTCCACAAATTCAATTTTAGTTTCTTTTTGACACAAGAGATGTGAATTACGAGTTTTTCCGTAAAATTTAGGCTTTTTCGCCTTGCGCGATCACAAGCACGCCATTAACACAAGACGGCAGCGCAATAAGCAGATTACTCCTAGCTAGTATATATATAAAAGCTATCGGTATTTTGACAAAATTCCCAAATCACCCTTTCTTCTTTCTTCGTCCTCCACACGACCACCACCAACCCCGACACCCCAACCGGCCGATCCCTACTCCTTCTCTCTCTCCCCTGCCCAGCCGCAACCCTTCCTCTCTTCCCTCTGTTTCGCCGCCCCCTGCCCCAAAGCACCAGATCCGCCATCCTTCCATCCATGGCAGAGAAGAAAACGGAGAGATAGGGAAAACTCAATGGAGGCGGTGGACAGCTGCTCTTGGGAGTGAAAATGGAGTCAGAGGTCGGTGGCTAACAACGGCAGGATGACCACCGGTGGTGGCTGCAATTTGCAGCGGTAACGGCGATTTCAGACTTTGGCGGCCTGGCCGAGCAAGGAGATTAGAAGAAGCAAGTCTTCGTATGCAGAACAAGAACACACAAAACACACACGTCGTCGTCGCACGCACAACTGACTCAACACAAGCAGTCGCACGCGCCGTTTACTCCTGAACCACATCCCAGCAGTGCGGCTCCAGCGCCCGCCGAGCGGCGGTGATGGCGGCGGCTCGAGAGGGGTCCTGAACCAGCCGCATATGATCTTGCGCCGCCGCCCGGAGGAGAGGCCGTCGAGGTGCGGAATCAGGCGCCGTCGCTGTCGCTGGGACTGTGCAGGTTGAGATGGGGACAGGAATGGGGACTACGGATTGCGTCGTCATCGGCGTCCGCTGGTGGATTGTGTCTCTGTCGCCGTTGCCAAGGTAGCGTGGAGATGAGAGCGAGAGAAAGAGACGCTCATATCTGGGACCAACACTAACTAAAACAATGAAAAAGAAAAGAAAAGAAGAAGGGCAATAACGTCTTTACCCGTCCAACCTAACACCAACTCACGGTCGGTAAAGAAAAAGGCAACATATCCGGTGCAACCCCTCCAATGAAATCATGATCATTGGACTAAAAAAGTTTCAAAATTCTGAAAAAAATCATGGATGTACATCTCAACACCCCACCTACATATAAAATTTGATGATCAAATTCATCCTATCCTAGCGGGTACAAAAAAAAACAAGCAGCAAAAATGAATAGTGATGAACAGTAAAAATCACTTTGTTCATGCGAAATTTGTCTTTTTGGCTACTAGTATAAGATGAATTTGATCATGAAATATGAAATTTGAAATGAGAAACATCCATATTTCAGAATGAATAAAAATTACACGACATATTTAGAGGAGGTGATTGCCTGAGATAGAAAAATGAGCCAGTGTACGTCACCCAAGGAAAAGCAGTACTTTTCAGTGCTACATCAAGGAAACCGATTGCTTACTTTGCCTAGTAAATAAGGTATTTTCTCTTAGTCTTTAGAGCAAGGCTAATAAGAGTCAATTGCGGGCTTTATCTGCGTTGCCATATCATATCTACTAACTTAACCTAACATCCATCCATATAATAGTTAGTCATACATACATACAAAGCCATTAATACTTAGCCCATATTTATCCACTCATTCTCTCACCAAGTTTCTTAGAGCCGTCTTTGCGTAAATTTGTAGATCTGTAACTTTCTCTCCTCTCTCCTCCAACTCACCATAATCGATGTGGCAATCTTTGTAGTCTGCCTCACCTTATTATACTTGCTCTTAACAGATATAAACTAAATTAGGTTCTTTAGTTACTATTATGTTTTACATGATATACTTTAGATTTTTGTCTCTATCGATCGATATACATCACTTTGAAGTTTGAACTAACACCATTAGTCACACTTTGTCCCTTAATAACCCTTGCAAATTGGCACGCCATTTTCATAATTTCATTGTTTATAATTGGCTCGAGATCAATACGAGCTGAGTATGAGTCCACTCTCTAGCTCACTCTGCAACTCGACTCTAATTGAGCTTGCTCGACTTTCAAGATGAGCAAGTTTTTTTCAATGGTAAAGGCTTACGTCGGGGATCCTCTTTCTCCCATTCTTTTCAATCTAGTTCTTGATGTTTTCTCTAGAATCTTATATAAGGTGCTAATAATGACTTAGTTAAAGGTTTATCACGAAGACTTAGTCTTGGTGATACGTGTTTACAATATCTTGATGATACTATTTTATTCTGAAAAATAGTGATAGGATCGCTTTGCATCTCAAATGGCTCCTTATCTGTTACGAGCAAATGTCGGTTATGAGAATTAACTTTCATAAAAGCGAGCTTATTCCGATTGGTTGTGATGTTGGCGAAACTAACAAGTTTTGCGAGCTTTTGTCTTTGTAAAGTAGGTAAATTCCTATTAAATATCTGGTATCCTCTCTCATCATGACAAAATTAGGAGAAGATCTCCAACCTCTCATTGATAAAATCACGAAAAAGAATTGCTGGTTGGAGAGGAAAGTTCTTTGTCCTATAGTGGGCGGCTCATTCTTATCAAATCACCTAGCTTGACACCCTCTACTTACTTTCCTTTTTAAATTTCCTAAATGGGCTTTAAATCTTATAAACTCTCACATGGCTAAGTGTCTCTGGAATGATTTTGAGGGTCATAATAAATTGCATCTGGCTAATTGGCATCTTGTTTGTATGGAGAAAAAATTTGGTGGTCTTGGGTTGCCTGATGTTAGAGATTTAAACGTTTGCCTCCTTGCCTCCTGGATTAATAGATTCTATGCTAATGATAATAAAATGTGGAAAGATCTGATCAAGTTTAAATATAATCTGATAACCCCAACATATTTGCTTACGATGTTGGCCATGCTTCTCACGTTTTGGAAGGGATTATCCGGGCTATGCAAGCGACTAAATTTGGCTATAGGTGGCATGTTGGGAATGGTGAAAAAGTTAGGTTACGGGAAGATATATGGTTTGGGAATTCTTGTTTGGTTTATTCAATTTTGGGATCTTTATAAGATAGTTAACGAGAAAGGTCACACAATTCTTTGAGATTTGGGATGGTTTTAATGTTAAGTGTACTTTTAGAAGAACTTTCTCGATGCCATGATGATTAGATGGTTGAATTGGTGGAAGTAGCTAACTCCAGTAAGGCTCTCTCAATGATGAGGATGCTTTAGTGTGGCAACTTAACGATAATGGTGTATATTCGGTTAATTCTCTTTATGTCGTGATGAATTTTCGGGGTTTCTGGGTTTATATCCTCTTTGTTTGGAAACTAATTGTTCCCTAAAAATACATTTCTTTCTTTGGCTTTTATCGCACAAACAAGCTAATGACTAGAGACAACTTGTTAAAAGAGGCATGGATAAAGGTATTAGTTGTGTTTGGTGTATGGAGTCTGAAAGTGTTGTCCATATCTTCTTTGAGTGTATTGTTGCTAAGAATATCGGCACTTGATTAGCGAAGTTTTTTATTTGGACATTGGTGTCAATTATGAATCTGTCGCTCGTTTTTGGCTTAGTAAACAAAATAACGCGGCGTTAAATACTATTTGTCTTGTTTGCTCTTTAGTGTTTATGGATTAATAGAAATGATATGATTTTCCATTTACGATGCTAGATAAGTGTAAAAGTCATCTGGAGAAGGTGCTCTGTCTTTGAAGAACGGCGGAGGTATACAAAGAGGAAATACTTTGCTGAGGATGGTTCGATTCTGCGGTTTCTGGAGACCAAACTTGGCGCCTTTTCCGGTTGATGATCGGGACATCGGTTCCTCGGGGATCGGGTGATGGAGGAAGTTCATAGTGAAGCCGGTGTGGTGATATCAAAACTGGTCTAGCTTCATTGAAAGTCTGGCTGGGCGGTGGAAGGTGATTGTTATGCCTAGGAGCTAATCTCTTGTCGACCGGTTCTTTGGGGGAGCCGTACGGTTTTGTTTTTTTTGTTACGATTTGGTGCGATGTCGATTGTTGTGACGATTAAGTGGCTCTAGTGGTATCTTTGGATGGTCGCCGCTTTGAGATTAAGGTTTGTTTGTTTTGTGCTGCCGGTAGTAGTCGATTAGAGTTTCTATGTCTTAGTTTACAGTTCAGCGATTTTGTCGATGTCACGGTGATGAGTTGATGTGGACTTTCTTTTGTTTCCTTGGTTTCATTTAATGGCCCAGGGCATCTGGTTGGATGTGGTTTCACTAATGAAACTGGGGCATCTGTTGGATGTCTGTTGATCTAAAACTTTCAAGATGAGCACAACTGAGCTTAGCCTAGCTTGCTCAAACTCGACTCGTTTTGCAGCCCAATGACCATACATAAGAGTACTATGCATTCATCATTAAGACACAACGATAGAACTCGCCTGCACTGTTATTACCAGTTCATGGCAATATACAGGCTAGTCAGATCATACTACAAAGAGAATAATAGCTCTGAATCTTCTCCATGCTTTTTCATGGGGGGCCACTCTTAGCTGAAATTCAAGGCAGGTCAATGAACCAAGTGGGGAAAAAACTTGCCTCTTCTAGTCATTCTTGCATTCAAGAAAGAGGCCTAGCTGGTCGATGACCATGTTCCTTTCCTTTGCACGACTGAAGTTATTCTATAGACTATGCCACATTTTTCTTCAGATGGTACTTGTTTCGCTAGCTTGTGTTTAGCACGGTTAGAATGCTGCATCTAGTTGTGTACATATGGTCAGTTGAATTACTAGGTTAGTGCAGTAAAAGAGACTGGACAAATAACTTAACTGCATCTAGTTGTGTACATATCTAGTTGTGTACACGCTGCTGAGCGAGTAGCTCAGTTACACGCCGCTGAGCAGCACCGCCCACATCTGCTCGACGCCGCTTCGACGCGCGCGCGAGGCGCAGTGGTCGCTGAGTCAGTGGTGAGTGAGGCGCGTTGCAGAGTCTTCCTGCTTTTTCTTCTTATAACCGAATGCCGCAGCTCTGGCCAAATTTCAAAAAAAAAAAACGTAACTGCTTGTAAGTATGCAGCAAGCCAGCATGACGAGACGTACTGAAAGAGTTAAGCAGGCTTTTGTGCTGCAATGGCGATGTCCGCTGAACGCACAGCTTGCTGCTCATGCTGTCCTAGCTTCGCATATTGACACGCAGCTGCCTGCAAAGTCTCTGTGGATACGAGAGCGGTGCAGCAAGGGCGAGCATTTTGTGAGGCGTGTCGATCTGCCGAACTAAAATCGTTTGATCATTCGTCGTGTTACTTCTGCACTGTAGCTCGTCCGACAACAGGTGCCCGTACACTGCACTGCATCTGAATCTCTGTACGGTAGGCCAGGCTGTCTGTAAACCCGCTCGTTGTTGGGGCGATGCGATCATAACAGCTTCGGAAATCGGGACAAACGAACAGGTCTTGATGAGAGCTATGAGTTATCCAACATGTATAGAGAAAGAAAAGTATAGGCCAAGCTACCTGCAGTATTGATCGATCTTTGTGGGTAAATTGCAGCATCATGATACCGCAGCAGCCGAACTTGTGTTGACAGGGATGGAGTATGAGCAACAGCCAATATAATGATATGATTTTCCAATTTTTATGATAAGAATATCATATCTGAACTCAGCATCGATAAGAGTTCAAAGGAATCGAAGTTTCTGTTACCATGCCACCGTTACAATTCACATCCACTGAGCAGAATACATCAATCAAAATCAACCAGATTAAGCGAATACACACCACAATTTGACACTGTAACAACCTTGTTATTTCCATCAAAGCTAAAAAAAACACTGCACCCTGTGCCAAATGAGGCATGCCGGTTTCGACTTTCTCAAACGGCAAACTAAACAGTATTTAAATGAAACAAAAACAGGCCACTGAAAACATAAACCAGGCCTTGAGCCATTGAAACCTACTGGACCTAGCTAGACGCCGCCGACGTTCGCTCGGTTCTGCTCCTGAAAATCCGCAGCGAGCACGAAGCGACGTATAATTACACGGTGTAGTGGTTCTGTATCGTGTCGATGTCGAGCCCCTTGAGCCTCACCATCGACTCCAGTTGGCCCTTGAGCGTGTGCAGCTCACGCAGCCTTCAGCAGAATGGCCGCGCACAGGCAAGAAGAAACGTTCAGTTCAGAGTGTGTGCATGGTAGACGGAGATGGATCAACAGATGCAACCGAAATGTAGTTTAGTGCACTGGCTTCATTGTCATTGTCGTACTTACCTCGCAACCTCGGCTCGGTGCTTGGCCTGCTCGGCCATCTCCGAGAGCTCCCTGTAGCTGCTCCTTTCGTTGAGGGCGCCGGCGGTCTCGGGCGTCGGGAGGCCGCGGAGCGTCCGCTGCGCCGTCGCCCACTGCGCCTCACGCTCCTCCCTGCCGTAGTCCTTCTTCGTGGTGAAGGCAATCTGTGTTTTGCAGTTGAGCAAGGAACATGTTTTTTTTGTTTTGTTCAAAAAAAAAGAAGAAGCAAGGAACATGTTGACGCGCAAAGTTTTTGCGTGTTCTAAAAAAATATACATATATATATATACCTTGTGCTCGAAGAGGTTGTCCCATGCCCTGCCGCTCAGCAGGTAGCGGATGCCGAACTTGAACCAGTCGAGGGGGACGAAGGTGGCAATGCTGTAGAGCCAGATCACCCCGGCCCAACCCCACCCGATGCCCTGGATACACGCAAACCCCAAGTTCGCGTACACCGCCAGCAAAGTGGCAACCTGCATTTGGCAAAGCAACACAGCAGTTCGGGTTCAGATCATTGATGCATGCAAACTCAGCTGTCCATCCATGGCAGCAAGCAGGAGAGGAAAGCCGGCTTACGATCTGCGCAAGGACGAACGCGGAGCACAGCCAGAACCCGGGACGTTCTAGGAAGCACCAGCTGCGCGACCGGGTCACGAATATCAGGGCCTGGCTGATGATGCTCACTTGCAGGTACAGGGCAGACATCATCTCGCCCTTGTTGCCCCTTAGCGACCTCACGTGGAACGTGTTCTGCAGTTGCAACAATTTCAACAGGTTTAGCATGCATCTTTGCAAGTAGGATACGTACTATGAGTCGATACGAATCGACCTGTTCTTTTGCACTTAGTTTAGTCATGGATGGAGAGAGCGAAGGAATGCTTACTGTGAAGAAGTCGGTGCTCCTCATGGCCCAGAAGAAGATCACAGTCATCACGGCCAGGTACGTGCCGTACACGATGCCGGTGATGAAAATCTCTTTCAGCTTCCAGCTGTCCGGTTGAGGGGATGGCTTCACTCTGTCCTTGGAGATCGTCATGATTGTGCCTGAAAGTTAAACTCATGAACAAGTTGAGTACGCGAATGATTGATAACGCAGGGGGTAATGAGAGGTTCAGCATCTTGAACTCCTTGTCCAAACCCACCGTCGTTCAGAATGGCAATGACCAGGATCATGAACGGCGAGAAGTCGAACTTCCAGATCAGCGCAATCAGCATGAAGCCGAGCTGCAGATTGACAACAGAAAAGGTTTTCAAACAAGTGCATTACAGTGTTGGAAAAGAGGGTTTCTTCAAGGCCTCAGAAGAATGTAACTTACCACAATACGAATTGTTATGGAAACCGCGTAAATCTAAGCAATAACAAGAGTAGGCAACAGTCAGACTTGTAATTGAAAAAAAAAGGTATAACCATGGTGAGTTTTGTCAGGCAGAGAATGCTCACAGTGTAGTTCTTCATCCTCTGGAAGATGGCTCGGCTAGTGAGCACAGCACTGATGATGACGCTGAGCCCAGGTTCGGTAAGCACAATGTCGGAGGCACTCCTGGCCGCATCGGTGGCATCAGCGACGGCGATCCCGATGTCGGCCTTCTTCAGCGCAGGCGCGTCGTTCACGCCGTCCCCAGTCATCCCGCAGATGTGCCCCATCTCCTGCAGTTTCTTGACGATATCGTACTTGTGCTCTGCATCAAGTGATAGCAACTTTAGATTACCAAACGCTATACAAGATACGAAGATGCAATATCCATGAAGAATGAGATCGCATTGCGATGCAGCTCTCGCGTGCTCACCGGGGAAGACGCCGGCGAAGCCGTCAGCCTTTTGAGATCAGATCATCGACGGGGACTGAAGCAATGGATTCATCTTTGTTCTGCCCGAGCAGCGCCGATGAGGGGTACATGTTGGTGCCCATGCCGAGCCTTCTGCCGGTCTCCTTGGCAATGGCAAGCTGATCACCTGCAGCATACATGTCACGCTTGATGTCAGTCTGAACAACCTCTCAATCTTCCATTGCAGTAAGAAGCAGTTGAATCAGATTTTCATCAAAAGGAGCAATGTACCGGTGATCATCTTGACACTGACGCCGAGGCTGAGCGCCCGCTTGATGGTCTCGGCGCTGTCGTGCCTCGGAGGGTCAAGGAGGGGCAGAAGGCCGACGAACTCCCACGGCCCCCCAGGGCTGTCCTTGCTCTTCTCCGGCACTTCCTGCGGCAAAACGTTCCCGACTAACGTTACACACAAGAACAGAATCTGCAGCTCGCACTTGTGCAATTGTACACTTGAAAAGAATCATACCTGTCTTGCGACTGCGAGGGATCGAAGACCGCGGTCGGCGAACTTGTCGATCACGGCGTGCACCTTGTTCTTTACATCCTCTCTGCAGTTGCAGAGGGCCAAAATCTGCATACACAAACACCATGAAAGTTAGCCGCATGAAATAACAAAATGCTAGCTGGCAAACAAGATGTGATACATGCAAGAGAAGAGGCGAGGACCTGCTCGGGAGCGCCCTTGCTGGCGCGGTGCCAGGTGCCGTCGGCGAGGTCGATATAGGTGAGAGCGGTGCGTTTGTCTACAGGGTTGAAGGGGAGGAAATGGACCTCCTCGATGCCGGCCCTGGCATCCTTGGGGTCGACCAGCATGCCGACCATGGCGGCGTCGATGGCATCCTGGTTCTCGACCCTCGAGGCCCAGGCGGCGAGCAGGAGGACCTGGTCCTGGTCGACGCCCTTGGCGAAGGACTCGATGAGCCCGCGGTCGACGCTGAGCTTGTTGAGGGTGAGCGTGCCCGTCTTGTCGCTGCAAAGCACGTCCAAGCTGGCCATCTCCTCGATGGCCGTCATGCGCTTGGTGATGGCTCCCTGCTCCGAGAGCCGGTGGGAGCCGATGGCCATGGTGACGGACAGCACAGTGGGCATGGCGATGGGGATGCCGCCGATGAGCAGCACGAGGAGGTTGTCGATGCCGTGGCGGTAGCGGCGGTGCTGGACTAAGTACATGACGATGATCTCGACGAGCATGCCGATGACGATGGCGGCGATGCAGAAGTTGCCGATGGCCTTGAGCACCTTCTGGAAGTGGCCGACCTGGTTGGTGGTGTCGACGAGGTGGGCCGCCTTGCCGAAAAAGGTGTGCACGCCGGTGGCGATGACGACGGCCTCGATCTCGCCCTGCTTGCACGTGGACCCCGTGTAGACGCTGTCGCCGGGGTTCTTGGTCACCGGCAGCGACTCACCAGTGAGCGCTGACTGGTCGATCTTGAGCGGGTCGCCGTCGAGGAGGAGACGCGCGTCGGCAGGGACAATGTCGCCGAGCTTGATGCTGATGACGTCGCCGGGGACGAGGACGGCGGCGTCCTGCTCGCTCCAGCGGCCGTCGCGGAGCACCTTGGTCTTGGGGGAGAGGTTGGCCATGAGTGCCTTTGCCGAGCTCCCGGCGTTGCTCTCCTCAATGTAGGAAATGGTGGAGTTGATAAGGAGGAGCACGACGATGCCGACGAAGTCCTGCCAGTCCGGCGGGCGGTGGTCGCCGTTGGCCACTGCGATGGCCATGACAGCAGCCACCTCCATTACCCACGACAGAGGGTTCCACATGAACCCAAAAAACTTGAGGATCTCGCTCTCCTGCGCGCTCACGAAAGAATCATACCAACATTGTTACAGCATTACGCAAAGCTCGAGATTAAACCAATCAACCAAAACGTCAAAGAACAAGATCAAAAATCAACCTTCTTTTCTTCGAGTTTGTTGGGTCCGAAGACAGCGATGCGCGCCTGGGCCTCGTCGGAGGTGAGGCCTTCCGGGTTGCATTTCAGATTCTGGAACACCTCCTCCAACGGGATGTGCTCCTGCGATGAGCAAACACGAAAAGATAATTAAAAAAATTGATTAGTACTGACTGAAATAGGAGAACAGAGACATCTAATCATTACCGCTAAGTGGTTGCAGATCTCAAAAGGTTGAAAAAAGGTGGTCCGTGCAGATGAAAAAACTGAGAAACTAGATGAGCTAGCTGACTCGTGCATCAATAATAAATAGGGCACACGCATCTTTATCGTTCATGTGAACAGGCAAAAGGAGATTAAATCCGTGAAGTGATCGGATTCGATCTACTCTTTTCATATTTCCCCTAAAATTCGTTCTTCTTATTAAATCCGAATCCGCGTGAAGTGGCTAGATTCGATCTACTACTCTTCATGTTTCCCTAGAAATCGTTTTTCATATCAACGATCATACTCGAAACAACACAAAAAATCAACTCAAGAACAACAGCAAAAATTCAACTCAAGAACAACAGCAAAAATTCAACAAAAAGACTCGCTGGAACATGCGACACCGAGAAGAAGCTAGAAGAAGAACAGGTGATCCGATCGATTTCGTCCACACCAGATCAACAGATTCGTTCTTGATCTGCTCCAGAATGTCCGCCGGCGCCGCCATCTTCTCCTTCCGCACGCACGCAAGCCGGGGCGCAGAACCGCCGCCGCCGCCGCCGCCGGGGCAGGGCAGGGAATCACGCCGCAGCTGGTAGCACGTACGTATGGAATATTAGGGTTGGAGTGGTGGCGGCTCAAGGGGGACCAGCCCCCGTCTTATAGCGAGCGCGGTGAGCCCGGACTTACTCCATCTCTTCTTCGACTCAAATTCAAATTGCCGGGGATTCATTTATCCGTTTCTTCTTCTTCTATTATTATTATTATTATTATTATTATTATTTTCTCTAATTCAGTTGCAAGTTACAATCTGCAACCGAATCGTACGTGTGCATGTACTTGCAGGGACAAGCCACTGCAACCCACAAATCACACGATTTACAATGGGGCAGGCCATTGCATGTTAATCGGAGTTTTGTTGTCAGGCTTTGGGCTCAAGGTCCGGATGATCTGAGATCTAGCTCTGTCGATCCCTATGTATCTGGTCGCACCCAGCATCGGTAGGAAATAATAATGGATGGACGGCTGTGATTCTAGTGATAACGTACGTACTTGCAACGGACATGCATGCACGGATGCACCATCGATGGATCGATCAGGCCATTCATTGATTGTCTCGTCCTTCCATCGCTCGTGCATGCATGCATGCGTGCAACATGCATGGGTGTAGTCGTCCCTATCTAAAAAATCGAATCGGAAAAAATGATAAGATGAAAATTAAACTATTAATTACTAGAAAGAAAAGGAAACGTTAATATATAAATTTAGAAAAAAAAAGTAACCATAGATGCATGAATATATATATACAGTGATGAACACCGCTAATGCATGTGCTTTAATTTGCCTAGCTAGCAATGTGGCAATCTACCATATGCACGCTAGCTGGTCCACTTGGCTGATGCGACTGAGGTCGAGTCGTGTTAACATATTGTGCTTTATCTACCTATATAACCAAGTGCATGTGTCCGAATAATAATTTGAATTTTTTTCCCATATATAGGGGCAACAAGATTAACCAGATATACACTGATCACCCGTTTCGTATATTACTTAATCGGCACTTTCGATCAAGGGTTTCTTCCTGAGAGCATCTCCAATGGGTTCCTAATATTTAGGCTTCCCAATATTCTTAGATGGGATCTTCCCAAAAAATTTAGGTCTATAAAATATCTTGTTGTCCAACAGTTTTATATTTTCTCCCAAAACACCTTTGAATTGGTCCGTGGGCCATCCCGGGCGCCGAATAACGCTGATTGGGATAAGCTGAGAGTGTACAAAATAAGGAGTCGGGTGTCTGTTTTGGGCGCGTACAAAATGAGGAGTTAGAAAGAGGAATCGCCGAGAGCTATTTTTTTGTAATCAATCCCAAAATCTCGTTTTTCACGGAGATGCTGAAACAATTGGTATTTTACGCTTCCCATGCACTTTTCCCATTTTGCCCCTAGCGATCGTACTCCCTCTCGCTAGCTGTGCAGAACGAAAGTAGTTACGGATCCAGATTCTATGCCGTAAAGCAGAGAATCACGGTTTCCAGTGTTTTGGGTTTGCGCGACCAATATTAGGGAAAAAAATTCCTGGATACGGTCTCCAAACAAGCGCGTACATCGCGTCACCGATCGCTGGAATCCCGCACACGCCCGCGTGGGCCGCGGCGCTGCGATCGGCCTTCCTCTGCTTGGCGGCAATGCGGGCCACGAGACGCGAGCGATTTGAGCCTTCGCTGCGTGCTGTTTGGAGGCGGCGGCTTCACTAACGAGCGATTTGGGCCTTCGCTGGTGACCAGCAGCGCACGCGCGACTTCGTAATGCCGGACTACGCGAAAAATTCCAACCTTAACTCGTTATTGACATTTCCTGCAAAAATCAAGATAGAAGTGTCAATTTGTATCACATCACAAAGATTTCCGCAAACATTTCAACCTTGACTCGTTATTGACATTTCCTATAACACATCACCAAGATTAATGTTATGGGTCTCTTTGCACATGTATAGGACATGCATTGGAATTACAGGTTATTGTATAAAGGGAAGGGTAGTTGGCATTAATCTTAAAGTCCCTTTATGCTGTATTCTTTGCTTGGAATAGGTTATTTCACTCTATTTAGGTTTTTGATCTCGGACTAGCCTTTGTTTGTATTCGATTGTTTGGCAATAGTTGTATTGATTGCTTAGCAATAGCTTTTTCAATGTATTTCAGTTTCTTGATCCTCACCTTTGTCATGGGAGAAAAGCCAGCATGGTTGTTTTCGATTTTGTCAAACTTGAGTCCAGTCGCCATTGTTTCGATTTTCAAACCTCGGTCCATATCTTGACATACATTCTTTGCTACCAATCACATTCAATTGTTGTTTTTAACTCGGAGAAAGCATAATCAAATTATAAGCACAAGTGTTGATTTGAATCCCATGTAATTCAATCTCATTCAATGTGAAGGTCACCATACATGACAATTGTACATAGAAGTACAAGTTGAATCACATTCATGTAAAGCTCAAGAAAATTACAAGCGTTGCTCCATACAAAACAACAAAACAAAATCAAGAGATCAAGCCATATCGTTACAAACTGAACACTTTTGTGTTTGAGAACTAAAAGTTCCTTTTTCTTGGTTTTGTTCTCTTGATGAGTGGATTACTTCTTGCCGTGATTTGCCGGATCCTAGCCTCCCATTTGCCGCTTGCTTGTGCAAGGTGACACCCGGAATCTCAAGCTCCCACAGCGGAAATCGGCAACCTGTCATCCAGAGAACACAGGCGAACTCCTCCTTGATGAAGTTGTTCATCTGCCAATGTCGCCGGAGAATCAAAATAAGCAATAGGAATTCTAGCAGATTAACACAAAATAGTGGGAAACAAAACCGTCAATAATTAAAAGATTACAAGCCTTAATGTAGATACATGGCATTTCACATTAAACTTAATATAGGAACATGGCATTCTGTTTTGTCATAAAGTGAAGGATAAGCGTCGACATGGTTGAAAATTTCTTTTACCTAGGGCACCAATGACACTTTTCACCAAAGGCATAAAGGCGGAGAACCAAAAAAGAAATGAGTAAGAACTTCAGAGAACTAATTAGCTTTGTGTGCCAAACATGAAAGTACTGGGCAGGTCACAGGGACCTGCGCGGCTGCACATGCTATGAGTGATACAGCATGAAGTCAAGTCATTCTGATAACAATATATCGGACAAAAAACCTGATGCATCCAATGAACAATTCAACATATAACCTTCTTTAACCCCAACATATCTCTAAACAACATATTGTGAAGCTATAACCCTCGAGTGATCTTTATAGGATGAAAGGAAGGAATTAGATTAGCGTTATTTTGTGAACGATGATAAACATGAAGTGAAATGAACAATGATAATAAGATGTTATAAGAGGATCATTCATCGAACAAAAATCATATTTAGTTGCCTTCAAATAGAGAGCACTTGGTTAAGTCGAGTTTAATTAAACTAAAATTCAAGTTGCTATATAACGGGCTTTCTTGCGATACATTAATCGGAGGAGTAACACATAATTGTTTATATAACTCTAAGGTAAAGCCAATTAAAAAATAATCCTTACACTCTAATGCATTTTATAATTCATTTGATGAACGAGTATAAGCAACTCTCACGCTTGCATATTACCTCAAGTTGTATATGCCGATTTTCACATCAAATGAGGATGCTGCTATGACACTGAAATATTTGATGCCGGTGAATGTCAAAGTTCCCATTAGAACAGGTCATAGTATACCTCTCCACTAACAGTGTCCCGACAGATTTGTTCTATTGTCTTTAGAACAAGTAAGCAAGAATGAACTATCATAGGGGCACCACGACATAGCAATTACACAGTCAACAAAAGAATCACAAATAGAATACAACAATGTAGATTACACCAAGTACAATTTGTGTATATCATCATTCACTTGATGAAAAGAACAAAAGCAGAAGAGAAATGAAACATTTTGAATGTCCTACAAATTCTCGTCTTGGTGAAATGGTTTTCCTCACATCCCAAACCTACAAGGATATATCAGCAAAGTTATTGATATAAAAAGAAAATCTCCACATAAAAAAGTTTGTAATGTAGATTAAATGAAGGAGCTCTTTTATTCAAAAGCGATAGCACAATTAGAACTAAAGCGAATGCTTTATGAGAGTCAATAAAATGAAGAAAAAAATTTTCATCATCATTTCTACCTCTGTCTTGCATATGGAGAAGCTAAGTAAACTAAAAAATAGGAAAGAAAAGAATGAAGAAATAGAGAAAATGGTTATTACTCTCAAAGAAGGAGAGTTATCATCATCGATGCAACAATTAATTTGGGTGGACATATGCCGATTCCATTGGAGAACGAACATGAATGCGACTTGAACTTTCATTGAAATAAGCATATGCGACACCAAACTTGAAGTTGTAAACAAAACTAACAAACCGAGATGAATATGACGCTAACTAAAAAGTTCTCAAATAGTACGATATAGCAATTCTTTAAATCATACGTATTCATCGGATGACCAAAAGATCGATCATTAGTATGTAAAAACGATTACAAGAACCTTTTTATCGGTCATTAGTATGTAAGAAACGATACAAGAACATTAACTTGACTGTTATGCTTAAATCTAACTTCCCTTTGCCATGATCACTTAAGAACTTTGGTTGCTCGCAAATAGTATAAATGAAATGTCATTTACGATGAGCACTATTTTCCGAAATCATGAATCGAGAACTAATGCAGGCAGACGTTCCGGTTCGTGGCGGCTTGGCAGCTCAATATGGACTCGGGGAGCGAGCTTCATGGGAGGACACTCCCTAATGGTGTGGCGGCAGCGCCCGGGGAGGAGGAATGGATCGAATCGATGGGGCGTAGCGTTCCTCGCTCGGTAGTTGGAGGAGGAACAGGAAAGGCCCAAATCGCTCGTGTTTGGGTGAAGCGGTATTTGTCTCCAATAGCAGTGCAGCAAAGGCTCAAATCGTTTCCATTCGCGTATTTCATGGTGTCGGCGTAAAGAAGGAAGATCCGATCCATGACTGCGTCCTGCGATGGATCCGGCAATGTATACCAGAATGACCCATTTACAGGCTTGATCTTGGGTTTACCGAGAAAAAAAAAACTATTGACCGGTTTATGTATTCGTTGTGGTATAGTAAAAATCTGATTTTTGTATACGGTTTTCTCGGTAAAACTGTGAGTAAATCGGAATAAGCTGAATGCTGAAATGCGTATACTTAGATAAAGTAATTGCCAAATCTGTATAAAACATGATTTCACATGAAATAATATTATTGGATTTGTCAAAATAATGATCAAATGTGTGTAATAGTTTTTACTAACGTATAACAAGATAAAGCAATGGTCAGATGTGTGTATTAATTAGAAACTGTATCGATGTCCAAAACGAGGAGTAAAAAAGAACAACTAATGTTAGTTCAGTTAATATATGGTATTTACCGATACCATACTGAAATATTACGGTATTTATAGATATCAAACCAAAGTTCTATTTTGTATCGCATTTCAATTATCGTATTTTTCTAAAAAAATAACTATATTTAACAAAACCGTATTTACCAAATATACAGCTCTCATCAGTAACACTTTAGCGAAATCACCGTGAAAGCGATAAATCATGCCAGCATGAAGAATATCATAGCTTGATCATTGCCGACTATCGATGTTACTATCGCACTCGATATGGACCATTAATTCAATTTAGATCGGACGATGCGCACAAGGGCCTAGCACTTCACGGTGTGGCCGCTGGGTGATCCTCGAGTGGGCGGTGGTAGCGGCGTGCAGAGGGAGGCGACAACTATCGCGTGTAGGGGTGGCAATGGGGACCCGTTCCCCCATCCCCGGCGGGGAATTCCTCTATTAGGGGACGGGTATGGAAAGACATCGTCCCTCGGAGGATGGAACAGGAAAATTATTCCCTGCTTGGGGATGGAGGGACGGGATGGGAATTTTTTTCCCTGAGGACCGGTTGGGGATCCAAATTTAGTTTTGTCCAATTTAGTTATTAGATTGCAAACATATTCTCTAGCCCATCATATTCACATTTTCATAAGCGGAACAACATAATCTTCAATGAATGCATGTATTCTTTTTTTCCTTGTCTGTTGATACGATTTTAGAGTTAAAATGGCTATAAGAGTTCTTCTCTTGTGTGAAATTTTCGCGGGGATGGGTCCCGGAGAGGCCCGATACCGAGCAGGGATGGGACGGGGATTTTTCTCCCAGAGACGAGAACGAGGGGCAGGGGCGGGAAAATTTTGCATCATGCGAGGCGAGACCGAGGAGGCACTCCCGGCAGAATGCCCGGTGCCACCCCTAATCGCATGACAAAGCAGCAGTGGAAGGGAAGGTCATTAAATAAATATTGTTGTTGCTGTTGTGTGATGTATAAATACATACTAGATCAATGCCCGTGCGTTGCTACGTAAAATAAAATTGGTAACGAAACATAAAGGTCAAGCAATAAAATAAAATTGTGCTACAAGATCAAACATCTATTTCTCTCAATTACAAAGTTTTTATGGTTTCTTCTCCGGTATGAATTAAAACCAAATATATTGTACGTAGCAATATATATTACCAATCTCAAAAATCAATCAATCATTTTTATCCCTTTTTGCAATTTATATTACTAGCTCGCGTTCCTCTTCCTCTCACCATGCATGCCTTAAGCCTCTCATGCGCTGCGACCTCGTTTTCCTCGTCGCTCGCTTCGTCCTCGTCATCCACCCTTCGTGGGGTGACACGGGCTTCCAGAAACATGTAGCTATGCCAAGTCACCGCCATTCCGGACCACTAGCTGCCTACGATGTCGGCGCTCGAGCGTCGTCCGTCGTCATCCTCGTGCTTGTGTTCTTCCTCCCGCTAAGTGGTATGTACATTTTTTCAGAGGTGGTATGTATATTTTTTTTGACATGCTTCTTTTTATGTGCGTATATGAAGATATTTGCGAAATGCGCTAAAAATCATGGACTCGCTTACAATTTTTTCATGTAGCTCATATTAGAGTATCTTATAATTAGTGTATGAGCGTACCCAAGTGATAAAGAAGTATTTTAAGTTCGTTTAGGTAGTATTTTAGATATGGGAGTAACTACTCCAGGGAGTAAAATATTTTTCTCATATATATATATATATATATATATATATATATATATATATATATATATATATATATATATACACTACCTTATCATAAAAAAATATAAATTAAATATAAAAAAATATAATTTGTCATAAAAATTAAAGAAAAAATCGCCACTAAATTTCTACAAGAATTCAATAAATTACTAAAATTTGGAATAAAAATAGAATAAAATTAGAAATTTGATATCGATATGATATGTAAAGTAAAATCCCTAAATAACTAATTCAGAGTAAATATAAAATAGAAATAAAAAATTGGATCTATATATGAATTCTAACATATAATTGATAATTAAGGATAAAAATGAAAGAAAATTTGCAATATGATTTTCATACAAATTCCTAAATAGATAAAATTTGAATAAATTAATTAAGTAAAATTAACATCTTGATTTATGTATGAGCAAAAAACAGAGATAAAAGAAGCCACCACATTTGCTCTCAAGGCTAGAAATTTTTGCAATAATTGTAGGAAAAAAGAAAGATCAATGTTATTAATCATGGTGGGTCCAAATTATAATGGCCTATATTAAGTGGAAAAGACTCCGTGTCACGTACAGGACAAAAATAATTGAGATTCAAAATAAAAATGAAATAAAATAAAAAATAGATTTCCATATGAATCTATATGTAAACTCTATAAATAAATTAATTCAGAATAAAAATTAAACAAAAATTAGCAATTGAAGTTTTATATCCCAACAAAAATAAGTAAAATTTGGAATAAAAATGAAAATTAAATTATTATTTTTTCATATGAATTACTAAGTGAAATTCCTAAAGAAATATAATTTGTAATACAAATAAATAAAACTTGTCAAGTTCATTTCCATGAGAATTCAAACCAATGATATGTAAACTCAGGATGGAAAGTAAAATTAAAATCTGCATTCTGATTTCCAAACGAATTCCTAAGTAAAATCTCTAAATTTATATAATCCATCCCAAAAATTAAATAAAAATTAGCAATTTGACTTCTATATGAATTCCAACAAAAAAAATAAATTAGGATTAAAAACAAAATAAACTAGAAATTTGATTTCTATATGAATTCTAAAGTAAAATCCTAAGTAATTAATTTAGAATAAACATGAAATAAAAATCATCAGCTCGATCTTTATAAAAAAAAATAATTCAAAATTAGGAATAAAAAAAAATGCAATTTGATTTCTATATGAATTTCAAAGTAAAATCCTTAAATAATTGAAATATAGAGTAAATTAACTAAAATTTTGAATATAATTAAAAGTTATAACGTGGATTTCACGAGTGTCGTCGGAGGAGACCACATATGAATGCAATGGCGTCAATTTGTCATACAAGAAGATATTGCCTCAGGGAAAAACAATTGGCAGAGGCGTTACGTCAGAGATTAGAACAACATTGCGTTGTTCATCGGAGTCATTGAAGAGAAAGACCAAAGCCAATAAAGTCAAAAGCCGTGACGACAAGTGGTGAGCGTCTGTGTTGTTGAAGAAGTCAGTGGCACAAGAAGCTTTGTGTTGGGGGTTCTGGTAGAGAAGAGATGAAGCTTTCCATGGAGGATGAGCTACAAAGAATATATATCTAGTGGGTAATTAGGAAGGTGCCATTGCTACTAAAGGACACGATGTCACACATGATAACGAGAAGATTCTTCGTATCATTATACAACGACTAAGACCAACATGCTAGTATTAGATAAGATGGGGAAGTCATCATAGTTAGTGAGAAAGCAACATCGTTGAGTTGGTCAACGTCGACTAAGAAAAGCGAACATGTATAATATCGTGCATGTGTATATACATGCATGAATTTGTATGAATCAAAACAAAGAGCAAAAAGCGCGGAGTAGAGATGGCGCTACTTTATAGAATAGGCTTGGGACCACTGCCGAAAGCGTGATGGGTGTCTCTAGAAAGGATAAGCGACAGTTGTACATCTATGCATATTGATGTCGCAACGTTCAATATTTAGTATTAATTGGAGAGAAATAGAAGATAATTATATGATAGAGTATTGCATTAAAAGGAATGTATTTCAGGAGGGATCGATTAAGAATTGGGCTTGCTACTGGAAGTTGAAGCAGAAAAGTTGTGGGCATGGTCAATAAGAGATAGGTACACAGTTTGATGGGGTAGCCAGCGTGTGAGAAAGATAAATTTAAAGTAAGTCGTTTATAATGTATCGGTATATATGTGAGCAGTGTACTCTAATACTATATAAAATAATCAATGTATTGCTTGAGATTAAATAGATATACATATGTTGCATATATTTTGAAAAAGAGTTATTGATGGAGAAAAAATAGGGGTATATAGCTACAGAATCTATAGAAGATGAAGAGTTGTTATGTTTATAAGAATCTCAGCAACTTACTATTCTCAATTATTTTCTTCCATCAAATCTTATACTTTAATTACATTCCTTAAGTTAAATTTTCCTTAAGCTTCTATTATCATTTCTAATGTTTATGATATCTTAAAAATCTAAATAACCTATAAAATACGTTAATATATTCTCAAACATATAATTATATCATTTTATACTATAAATTTTAAAAGAAATCTAGCAGCGTAAATCTGCGGACCACCTACTAGTTTTCAAATATAGCATGTGCAAACAAATACCTCAGAAATCATACAAACCAAATGCACTAGCTTTGAACAATTTATACGGACACTCATTTCTCAAGTAATTAAGCTACAACATATCAAAAATTGAGAGGAACTCTCAAGGGGACGATGCATCAGGCAATAATATACATCGATTTAGAGAACAACATTAGTGCACACACTGATATGATCTAGGCAACAATATATTAATTAATAAAGCATATATGTCCACGCTTCCAGCATAAATAAATCTTGCATGTTCAGTTCGGCTAGATCCAGCTGATTAGATCGATCTCGCAACCTACGAACATCAAGAAACAAGTAATTAGATGATTATATACTGAGAATATATAAACTAGAACCTGTTATAAGTTAATTAGTACAAAAATGGACAAATAAATTAATTCACTAACCAGGTAGTAGCACTCCCCCATCTGCAAGCTCTTCGTGAGAACGCCGTGCTCGTTCACCTCGAGGACCTCGCCGGAGGAGTGCACCAGCATCGCGTCACGCCCAAACGTGCCTGCCAAGTCCAATGCGCTCGCGCTCGGTACCTCATACGCCGCGCCATTGATGAACACTTGGATCGTCCCTGCAATTTACATCAATCCATTGGTAATACACATATGATCATCAATGATCACGGTTGGACAGATCACATGCATGAGAGATCGAAAAAGCTTGCCGGTTACGAGATTATAAGATTTCACATGCAATGTACAGTAACTAACCAGCTGGTTGGTAGGTCAGTTGCGAGGAGTCGACGGTGGCCGTGTAGCTGTGGTGGTGGTCGCCACCGCGCGCCATTAGGCCCATTTGCCGGGAGATTGCGAATAGGTCGTCTCCGCCGTCGACGTTGTCCGCCCAGAAGTGGGAGGCCGAGGTGACTGCGGCCGCGGATGGCACAGGCACGGCCGTGGGCACGCGGCCGCACAGCTGGCCGTGCATGATGAAGGGAAGAGTGTTGACGTCGTGGTGACCGGCGTCGGTGTTGGGAAGCTGAGCGCCCCCACAGGCCTGCTGGAGCTGGCGTGCGCGGCGGCGGGAGCGGGAGCGGCGGTTCTGGAACCAGTAGAAGACGTTGGCGTCACGGACGGCGCCGAACCGCTCAAGGAGGCGGCGGATGCGCGCCGTCTCGTCCTTGGCCGGGTTCACCATGCCGCTGTTGAAGATGGACTCCAGGATCAGGATCTGCTCCGGCTTCGGTGCCCACCTGGACCTCGCCGGCTCTCCCTGGCCGGCGCCGGCGCCGCGGTGGGTGGGAGCTTGGCCGTGGTGGTGGTCCATGGAGAGCCTATAAGATGGAGATGGTCAAAGCTATCTAGGGACAATGTTATGGAAAGGGACAAAGGATTGATAGAAGGGAAGCCAAGGGGAGAGTGACAGACCAAGCTAAGAAAGTAAGAAGAGTGGGGGCATAATGGAGGGTCTTGAGTACTTATAGAACTCTAACTCTCTCTCTCTCTGTGTGTAGTAGTGTGTGTGTAGAGAGAGACGAGAGAGTATTCTTGTCCTTCATTGGCTAACGCGATAATTAGGTCATTAAGCAACCAGAGGGCACAGGGAGTGAGTGATTAGCAAGAGATCGATTTGTTGCCATTTTTTGGTTTGAATTTGCCGCTCTCTACTTGCTCTAGAAAGAAGAGGCAAATATAATTAAAGATGTGTTTTGAATTAGAGCCTGAATTTTCACCGATGATGGACTAATCTATATGGTCTTAAGTAACACGTCAGTTTTCTTGATTATTACGGTAACATAGCTTAACTTGTTCGATACAATCTCGAGCATTAGTAAGTTAGCTAACTCACCTAGAAGTACGCCGGCCGGAGTATGATTTTCCTTCCAGCAAACCTTCAACCCACTAGTACTACGCAGTTGTTTGAAACTCCCCGCTAGCTGCCCCCACTTCTCTCTTTCTGCTTAAAATTAATCAATCAAACAAATTAATGTTCATCTCTATGGTCATGGAGAAGGACCGAAACACAAATACATGGGCTAACTTTAATTTTAGTGTGTAAATTAACCTGGACTTTGAGGAGTAGGAACACAGGCGGGACCATAAAATTTGGCAAGATCATCAAATGACTACACTTTGGGGAGCTGGTGGGTACGGTGCCCTTAGGCTTAATTCTATTTTGTTTGGGACAGCTGGGCTCTTCATGTGAAAGTGAAGGACAAGGCGTTTTCTGCTTTAATTTTTTGAGACTAAAATATAATTGCATGTGCGGGTTTGGAGGTACGTGAGTTTTTAACAACTTATTAATAATTTATAATGTTAGCTAGCTAGGTTCCCACAAAAAAATTATATATGGTAGGTTCCATACTAACCATATATACGGTTGATGACTCACAGGATCGATATATGTTAGCGCATGCATGCATTAGCTTAACTAGCTTGTTTAATCCACGAGTCGGTGTGTCGTCTTGCATAATTCCTGTAGCTCTACCTCCCTGATGCACGAACCTGCCTAAGCGCTTGTCCTACGTAGATGCCTTTAATTAAGCGTGAGAATAAGCAAATCGATCTTACGTAGTTATATAAGTGAGTCAGGAATCAATCCACCGGAATTAACCTTTATAGTCACCATATCAACGTCTTCCTTTCATGTGTTCTTTCTTTTTCCGAGGTTTTCGTGTGTTAAAGAGCTTGGGAAAAATTCGCTATATATGTACAAGAAAAATATGTATGTACGTAGTAATAAGAGCAAGAGCAAATAGCTTATCTGGTGCAAGATCAATAATGTCATATATCGCGCGCATCATTATTCAAACGAAGAACCTAGCTAGATTACAAAAGAGCTAGGTAACCTTTGGTAGAGTCATATACTTCTTCCTTGGTTTAGAAATAGAAAACATATAGTTTGAATGATTTTATTTATAAATATAAGGCTTACTTGTAGATTTAATGAGGTCTTTTCCATTATACTCCTATTCATTCTCTCTCAACTATATGCATTTATTTATGACCACTATGTACAAAATATTATCTCTCATCACCAAGACAATTAAGTATGGTATCTAAATTATTTTCTCTTATACCTTTCTCAATTTTACTCTAACTTTAATTTTTGTGCAAAGTGAAAATACGTCTTATATTTCTGAACGGAGGGAATATATCGCAGGCAATATTCCATATATTGTCAGTACTGTTAGTCTGTTATATATTGTCAGTACTGTTAGTCTGTTACGTGCACTGGATAACCATGTTTGGAGGCATGCTGTTTCTGGACATTCCACTGTCACTTTTGGCGCTGTTTGTACACATGACACAGATATATGTTTTTCCATCACATATTCACATGCACAGTACTGTACTGTATATACACACTATCACATAGTACAAATTAAAGAATAGTGCAAGCCAGCCCAGAAAAGCTACAGTTGTATCTGTAGCCGCCTGCCGACATGCTGAAAGTACTCAACAAAGCGACGGGTTGGCCCAAGCATCGGCTAAGTTTGTGCCCTTCCTCCTTGTACGCATACATACGATGACACAAATATGCTTCGTATCTGACACATTCATGTGTACATGATCGGCCGGCACACTGCGCACAGCTCTGACCGATCGATATATCCAACGAAACGACGTGACATCTGAATGATCCATGCATGATATAGTAATACCCGCGCAAGGCGACACTGACGTGTTGCTTTGCTTGCTTGCTTGCATGCATGCAACTAGATTCCCTCCCAATCATGCACACAACATGTGAAAATTTTGAGCAGAGACACAGTACAAGACGAATTACGATCCGAACCTACTTAGGGTTGTTTGGTTGCCTTCTCTCACGAGCTCTGGCCCGTTCGATTCAGTCAGGCTGATGGGATACGGGATGCACAAATATAGAGACGGTGTTTGGTTGAATGTTTAGTAGGCAGGTATTTTGAAATTTATATAGCAAGTGTGGTCTAGTTTTGTTCAAAAAAATATCAGGAACCCATTTTTGAAATCGGTTCGATAATCAGAGATGATAATCAAAAGATATAAAAAAAGTAAAAAGGAAAACTTACATACCCACATGGCACCGCATGTATGGTTCGCTATTGTGGTTGACAGTGGCCCTTCTTGAGAATACCCCTTCCACTAGTTGAGAATGGGTATCGAGAAGCAGGATCTAGGTTCAGGGTTTTAGCTGAAGATGATAATTCTAGTATTTTATCCAGGAGGATGGTTGTAGATCAGATTCGCTGCTTTGTGAGGATGCATTCGAGGGTTTTTCAATGGATGACTTGCGCAAAGTGAGGATTCCTTGGCTTTGGAGCATGGCTCTGGTTGTTTTGGTTCGGTTGATCGAGATGTTCATCAGCGAACCTTGGCATCAAGAGTTGTTAAGGCGGTGGCTGGATTGCTAAGTTCAAACCTTGGCGGGTCCTCGCCTAAACCTCATTTTTCTCAAAGTTAGATCGCCAGATATCGAGGTAAGCGCCAAAATGATGGTCTAAGATTTGGTGATCTTTTCTCGCCAATCCGTGGTCATGGGCATAAATGCCCTCGCCATTGCTAAGAAGATGGTCTCGCTACCGACGATATCTTGGAATTTCAGGTTGCGTTGGGCCATAATAGGATTGCTAAGCCAATGCATGCTGCTCGAATAAGGGACATCTAAACATTTAGATTTTTCTGCAGAGCTTGGTCGTTTGTTTGCCAACGCAGTAAACCATGTGCCACGTTTAGGAGTCGTTCTAAAGCCTCACTGTGTTAGCTATTCGTTGCTGAGCCGAGCAAGTTCTGCTTGCCAAGAGTGTATCGCGGTGATGGAGCGAGGGAGGCTCTTCGCTAAAAGAGGAGGCCGGTGGCTATAGGGCGTGGCGCCTGTAGAATGGGGTCCTGGTGGAAGTGCCTGTTTGTATGGGTCGAGGGAGACCGAGCGACGGTGTTGGGGTGGAGCTAGTTGGTCAGGAGAGAGGTAGCAGAGCATTCAACTTTGGTGGTAGGTCCGCTTTGGCTATGATGGGCGAGGCTCATGGCAGTTCTGCAATGAGGGGTGTTTCGATTGGCGGGATTGCTCCCTGGTCATCAGTTGGGTTGTGGCAGAGGCAGAGTGGAAGGGTGTTTGATAAGCCCGAACATATCTCTTGAATTAATGTTACTTGTGGGTCGTTTGATAGTTTGAGCCTTTAGATTCTGTTTCTGACATTGAATTTCTGATTGTATTGTTTAATTAGTTTTAAAAAACCTTTAAGTAAAAAAAAAAAAAGAAATACCCCTTGGCATCGCATGGCATCGCATCCAGAGATACACCCATTTTCTTTGTATCTCCAGACCAAAATTGCATAGAGAATCTTGCATCCAGGAGAGGAGCTCAAAAGCTAGATCACGAGCAACCAAACAAAAGAAAAAACAAGATTCTGCATTTGTAGATGCAAATCTCTGTGCATGCAGGCAATCAAACAACCCCTTAGTTTCCACTACTTGTGTTTCAGGGAGAAATGATTGACTTTGCATGTATTTGTTAATTTGTTGATCAGATATTTGAATAATCTACACATATTTCAAAGTTACTCGATCCACGTCTATGTTAAGTTCTGCATGGAGAGTGCCTTACTGCCCTTACATATGGCATGGTTCATGATATAATGTCCCATTCGCATAGTAAATAAAGGGCCTGTACGAGTTTCGAGTGATGGAATGTGAAGGTGCGGGAGCATGCATGATGTACAAGCTAGTTCGAACTTCACCTAGGAAAAAATTAAAATCCTGGTCTCAAAACATTGCGTACGTATTGCATGCCTTGCTAAAAAAACAAGGGCACGTTTGGTTCGAAACAGACATTGCCCAACTTTTCATGCTAAAATGTGCATGGCGTACGTGCCCCATTTTTGAGGTGGATAATCTATATCCGACACAAGTATGGCAAGTTTTGGTTAGAAATTTGTCCATGACAGGCAGAGACACATGAGGCTAATAAATTAGGAAAAAATTCATAAACACCTTCATAAGTCACCTTTTTTTTAATTTGTCTCCCTATCTCATTTTTTCGTTTATTTTGTCCCTCGTAAGTTAAGCTGGCTTGCAAATACCCTATAGGCACATGTTCACGCTATTTTCTTGTGGTTTTAATTATCTTTGGCACATGTTTCAATGACTTTAGTACTCGTTTAAGTTATTTCAATACTTGTTTCAATTATTTGAGTGATTTTGATATTTGTAATTCAAGATTTTAGCATTGAAATAATAGTAATGAAATGGTGTATTACAAGTACTAAAATCATGCAAATAATTGAAACAAGTATTGAAATAGCTAGCTTAAATAAGTACCGAAGTAGTGCTAACATACTATCCTAAAACGGTTAAGCCTGTGTAAGTAAACTGTGGCAAATCGAGGCAACGAGCCAAGCTGGCCAATACCCTACCCCAAGGCACCTACATAATTTGAGAGCGTCCACTGTACTCCTTAATTTTTGCACGCAAAGCTCAAATGACTTACATTTACAGTTAGAGGAGTAGTAATTAATTGGTATTGTCTTCACAAAGAGTAAGATAATTAGTAACCAGGTGATTAGTACTAATTTTCACTCGAGCAGGGGCGACACGGCACACGAGTTTTCACTCCTTTCATGTTCCCGGTCTGGCCTGAAATGATAGAAGTCGCACAAAGCAAACACCCCTTTTATAGAAAGTCGACGAGTGACTGTGTGATAGTGAGTGACAAGTGTGCAGTGCTTCGGAACTCGTGATCCCCTGTCTAAAATTTGTCGCTTTCCACTGTATATATTTATATATGGCAACTCGTACAAAGGGTGCATAAAATGAGTATATATTGACCAACTTCCAACGTTTGGAAGTACATAACATTCACTTTTCATATTTGTACCTAGCACGGCACCTGAGCTTGTACAAGTTATTCTGCTGTGTCTACCAAGTGGTTTTCTTCGGACCATGGAGGTCTGTGTTCGGAGCTGGTCTCGGCTCCTATTTTTCTGGGTCCCCAGCTTCCACTAGTTGAGAATGGGTATCGAGTGATCTAGGTTCGTGGTTTTAGTAAGATGATAATTCTAGTATTTTATCCAAAGGAGGATGGTTGTAGATCTAGATTTTCACCTAGATTTGAGGATGCATTGGCGGAGGGTTTTTCAATGGATGACTTGCGGCAGGCGGAGGATTCCTTGGCTTTGGAGCATGGCTCTGGTTGTTTTGGTTCGGTTGATCGAGATGTTCATCAGCGAACCTTGGCATCAAGAGTTGTTAAGGCGGTGGCAGTCAGAAGGATTGCTAAGTTCAAACCTTGGCGGGGTCCTCTGCCTAAACCTCATTTTTCTCAGGTTAGATCGCTTGGGGATATCGAGGTAAGCGGCCAAAATGATGGTCTAAGATTTGGTGATCTTTTCTCGGCCAATCCGGTGGTCATGGGCAGTAAATGCCTGTCGCCAGTTGCTAAGAAGATGGTCTCGCGCCTGGACGATATCTTGGAATTTCCAGTGCTGCCTGCTGTTGGGCCCACAATAGGATTGGCTAAGCCAATGCATGCGCGCGCGAATAAGGGACATCTAAACAGCTTTAGATTTTCTGCAGAGCTTGGTCGTTTGTTTGCCAACGCAGGTAAACCATGTGCCAGCCTGTTGTGGAGTCGTTCTAAAGCCTCGCCTGGTGTTAGCCATTCGGGTTGCTGGGAGCCGGAAGCAAGTTCCTGCTTTGCCAAGAGTGTATCGCCGGTGATGGAGCGAGGGAGGTCTTTCTTCGCTAAAAGAGGAGGCCGTGGTGGCTATAGGGGCGGTGGCAGCTCTGGTAGAATGGGGTCCGGTGGTGGAAGTGCTTCTGGTTTCGGTATGGGTCAGAGGGGAGACCGAGCGATCGGTGTTGGGGGTGGAGCAGGTGTTGGTCAGGGACAGAGAGGTAGCAGAGCATTCAACTTTGGTGGTAGGTCTGGCTTTGGCTATGATGGGCGAGGCTCATGGCAGGTTCGCAGTCAGAGGGGTGTTTCGCATTGGCAGGGAGCTTCTGCTCCGGCGGGTCATCAGGTTGGGTTTCAGGGTGGGCAGAGGCAGAGTGGAAGGGTGTTTGATAAGCCTGCGCAACATACTCCTGGAATTAATGTTACTGTGGGGGGGCAGGTTGCTGATAGTTTGGAGCCTTTAGATTCTGTTCCTGAGCCGATTGCAAATTCTGATAATCAGGGCCTGGGTAAACAGAGACCTAGTCTGGAGGTGTATGGTTCGTCTGGGATGGATGTCGATGGGAGTTTGGATGATATGGCAATATTGGGGGCTGAGCAGAGGGGTGGTGCTAGATGCCAGAGGTGTTCGCAGAAAGGGCATGTGGTGTCTATGTGCAGGACTGATATTTATTGTGTTATTTGTGACAGCTCTGATCACGTAAACCACAGATGTCCTATTCTCAAGCTGCCTAGACCGGTGGCGCATGCTGTAGGCTATGCTGTTCACGGTCTGGGCTTCTATCATATCCCTCATCCTCCTCTACCAAAGCCAAAAAAAGATAACAGAATGGCTCTCATTTTAGTGGAGGGGGGTGTGCTCTCTAAAGAGCAGATTGTTTCTCAGCTTCTGAGGCTTATTCCTTGCAAATGGAATTGGGAGTTGAAAGAGCAAGAGGAGGGTTATGTGGCAATGTTTCCTTCAAAGACAGATTTGCAAAGATCCATTGCGTTTGGGGGAGCTGATGTGAGATTGGAGGGTGTTCCTGCGGGTACTAGATTGATCTTTAAGGAATGGTTGGAAAAAGAGGATGGTTATCTTCTACCTAAAGTATGGGTCAGAGTTTTTGGAATCAGGAAGAAACTTAGAGAATTTTTAAACCTCTGGGCCGTTGGTTCGATGCTGGGTTCTACGCAAACAGTGGACATGGAGATGACAAGGAAAAGTGATTTTGGGAGGATCTCTGTAGCAGTTTTAAATCCTAAGCTTATCCCTCCATATCTTGATGTGGTAATCGGAGATCATTATTTCGAGTTAAGGTTTGAAGTGGAGAGAATTGGGTATGATGAGAATGGCGATGAGGTGGAGTTGGATTTATCCAATTCGGATGATGAAGATAAGAAGGATGGTGGGGGCGACATGGCTATGGAAGATCTGGATCCTGCTGTTTTTAGGGATCCAAAAAGATCTAGAAGTCTTCATGGTCCAAAACCAGGTTCTGAAAATTCTGCGGTTGCGTTTAAAGGAGGGGTCAAGAATTCCTTTCTTGAAGCAGTGAGTGATCTGTCAGATAGTGAGTTCGAACTCTTTTTGAGAAGAAAAGCACAAGATTTTAGCATTGAAATAATAGTAATGAAATGGTGTATTACAAGTACTAAAATCATGCAAATAATTGAAACAAGTATTGAAATAGCTAGCTTAAATAAGTACCGAAGTAGTGCTAACATACTATCCTAAAACGGTTAAGCCTGTGTAAGTAAACTGTGGCAAATCGAGGCAACGAGCCAAGCTGGCCAATACCCTACCCCAAGGCACCTACATAATTTGAGAGCGTCCACTGTACTCCTTAATTTTTGCACGCAAAGCTCAAATGACTTACATTTACAGTTAGAGGGAGTAGTAATTAATTGGTATTGTCTTCACAAAGAGTAAGATAATTAGTAACCAGGTGATTAGTACTAATTTTCACTCGAGCAGGGGCGACACGGCACACGAGTTTTCACTCCTTTCATGTTCCCGGTCTGGCCTGAAATGATAGAAGTCGCACGAAAGCAAACACCCCCTTTTATAGAAAGTCGACGAGTGACTGTGTGATAGTGAGTGACAAGTGTGCAGTGCTTCGGAACTCGTGATCCCCCTGTCTAAAATTTGTCGCTTTCCACTGTATATATTTATATATGGCAACTCGTACAAAGGGTGCATAAAATGAGTATATATTGACCAACTTCCAACGTTTGGAAGTACATAACATTCACTTTTCATATTTGTACCTAGCACGGTTATCGCTACTTGTACAATTACATAATTCTGTGTTCTACCACAGAAGAACTTACCTGCAGTAGGATCCATGTGTTCATCCGAGTTGCCCCTATCTGTGCTCTTGAACATGAAAAATCAGTGAATCCTTTATATACGGTCGAACTACAAAGGAAAAAAAATCTATTTTACCTCTGAACTAAGGTGTTGTACAACCTAGTAAATTACTCTATCCCAATAAGTAATTAATAGAGGAATTTGGTAGCAAATATTGGCATGATATAACCAAAAGCGACTCATATTTTCAAACCAAAACTAACCGAAGCAACATCTCTTTTTGACCGGACATAACTATGTGATGTTTCGTTAATTTGTTAGTAACATGCTCCTGCGGATCGCATGAATTGTTAGAACAATAGAAATTGGTAGTCAAAACTGAACTAAGAAAACTGCATCAGAAGCCAAAACATCATTTTTTGTTGACCGGAGATATATAGTACGCATCCCAACTCACAAAACATCTCACTCATATATACACATGGCAAATTAGTTAGTTTGGCGAGGTCTCTAAATTAAATGTCTCCTATAAGTTAAAGTCATTTTCGCGTAGTTCTGTCGTACGTGATAGTACGTAGGTTTGTTTTGAGTCAATTCATGGACGAATTAATCAGTGCGTACACCCCATCCATTCTCCCTCCACGTGGCCTCGTTATATTGGTTTCCCTCTCCGTGGCAGGCCCCACGAACTCTTCGTCCTCAACAAAGCCTACTATATATCTCTCCCTTCCCACTGCAGAGAACTTAGAACCTTGTTTTTTACCCCTCGACATTTTCTTTTTCTTTTTTGGATCTATCATCCTCCTAAATAAATTTATCGCTCTTCTGTAGCACGGCAAGTTTTCCTATCGAGCTCACTTTCCTTGACATATTCATCAATTAATCACTTTGATTAGCCACTTAATTAATTAATTTAATTATTTAATCACTTAATTAAGTAACTAATTAACTTACTTTACTTAAGTAAGTGACTAATTAACATGCACTTACCACCGAGCTAGCTTGCTGACACAAGTGACCGGCTGAGTTTGGAGCTACCGCTGCTGCTATGGATTGTATGTCTGCTGTGATACGGGAGTACGACATGTAACATGTGTCATCTACCTCACCTTCCGCAGTTGAGGAAGGGTCTATTTTTATAAATTTATTTGAAAGTGGCTAGATTTATTTTTTTAAAAAGTACGTGAGAGGGAAAAAAGCGAAAAATCTGAGAACTTGCTGGGGGAAAACCGAAGAACCAGGAACTGCAAAGAGATCCTCCCTCGTTCAGATTGCTGTTGAGGACCATTGCCATGGCGGTGGTTGTCCTGATGACTGCGACCTCATGACCCTCAAGTGTTCTCACCAGTCCATCTCGGATGAACCCTAGGGATAAGCAAAGCAGGTATAGCAAGATGACTCGATGATGAGCTTACCCCTTAATCTTATCTAAGGAGGGAGTGGAGGAGAATGGTGCGCATGAGGTCTCAGGTACAACAATGGCGACCAGACCGACCAGCGACAGCGCAATAAGCATGACAGCGCGCGGTGAGCGGGCTTCTCTTCTTCTTCTTCTTCTTCTTATTCTTCTTCTTCTGTTCCTGCTGTCTCCATTTCTTCGCTAATGGAGAAAGAAGGATCACTTTGTTTGTGGGCATGGAAAGCTTGTGGGGCCGCCATTGGAATATGAGGTTGGCTAAAAATTAGCTCAGAGGTTGGCTAAAATTTGCTCTTCCTGTTTGGATGGACTAGGACTAATTTTTAACCAGCTAACAATTAGCCCAAGGATCCAAACATGCCCTAACTTGATCAATTTACGGAGACAAGCTTAGAGAGCTGCAATTAACTAACTTTAACGTTTAGAAAACCTAGCAGGCACAACTGTACAAATCAAAGAAATTCCTTGCTCGACTCGCATTATAAGTTCATCATTGTACGTAAGTACATTGGGAAAATCAAAATTAAGGCGTGACTATTACAATATATACATCTCGCTCCTTGTTTAATGTTGTAAATCAAAATTCCTAGGTTGAGTTGCGATTCTTCCAGCCCTTATTTTGTAAAAGACAGCTTTAGAACGATCCGTTGTCTAGTTGAGTATCAAGGTAGTTACAGTTCTAAGTAATACCTGATGAAATATCATGCACGATCCTATCTGATTGTACCAATCAAGTAACTAAAACGGAATACTGTTACATGCTTCCGATGATCCATATTTCGAAATTTTCAACTTCTGTACCCTTTTATAGCGAAGTTTAACCTCTCTTTTTTTTGCGAGGAATAGCAAAGTATAATTGTGCAAACAAGAATTATATTGTTATTAGCTAGCCTTAATTAGATCGATTTGCCCCGTGCTTCCGAGGCCATGAACAAGGAACCCATAAAAAGAGACGATCGATCAGTCAAGCTAGAGTCGATCAAGAAATATATACATGTGCATGCATACATGCATGCATGGGCCAACCTTGTACCACTTTAAAGGAACGCTCCTAGCTAATCAGCAATGATTGAGTCGAACCCAGCCTGATTAGCTAGTCAACTAGCCAGTCTGGAGAGGGATCATATATATGCAACGAGACAAGCCGGAAAAGATGCGATCCATGGACCGTTCCTTAACCACAATCCATTGCACGGCTCAGTTTATTTGTTAATTAATCGCTAGCTTAGCATCAAATGATCCTACTGATATATAATTGTTAATCAGGATCCGGACTGCGCGGCCATGAGTGACATTGTCAAGGGACAAACCGACCAAATTAAAGAGAAGAACAACACGATCATCACGTACCTACCAAATTCTGCTGCCTCTTTTGATTTCCAAAAGTACATGTACACATCGAGAGTACCCATATATAAGTTCTTAATTCGTTCGAGAGGCAACCAGCCATAAGTAGGTGCAGTTAATTTGTTCTTATGATAACACACATTTGAATCCATGCACGCAAAATACGTACGCCAACGCAAGAATTAAAGACGGACACTAATTCCAAGCGTTGCACACGTACATGTGAGTGCAGATTATACCTGATCATTAGCTTCCTAATCACGCTTGTGATGCTGGCTTAGTTTCTATGATGTTTGGTGCTTGTCGTGTACAGTAGGAGCATGTATGAATGTATGATCGCTTTTAGAGTGACACGTGGAGCCGTCGCGATCGTCAGTCGTCGCCTTTGAAGAATCTAAGCCACGTTGCTTCCAAAGCTTGTCGGAAGAACGTGCACGAGGGGGTAGCTGTAGAGAGATTCGTTAATTAATTATTCCAGCCAAGTAGAATCTTTTTGATAAAAAGTGCATAATTTTCAAATAAATTAACATAACTGTTGGGGTTTAGTGGGAACTGCGGGAGAAGCTGGCCGTATGTGAATGCATGCAATGCAAGCTCATGTTAATTATTTTCTGCACTGTTTGGTACAAAGCATGTTTTTCCCCTAGCTTTCCGACACCTGTTTTAGAGCTTTATCGTTGGTCGTATGCAGGCAGATATTTTAAACTTTATTAAAAAGGCAAAAATGCAAAGGAAAAAAAAAAACATCTGCAAGTGTCTTGGTCGTCTCTTACCACCGTGCATGCATGTGTCAATTTGAGTTTGTCACAGAGTACGTACGTCGAGGAGGAAATTAACGGTTAGGTTCCTGTGACGTGCCTAACATAAAGTCTCTCGTACCACGCTGAAGACTATCTGGACACCTAGAGAGCCAGGTTATATAATTGATTTGGCCACTCCATCAGAAGCAGCATGAAAACATGCAGCGGGGGATTTCAAAAAATTGGGTACTTGCAAGGTGAAATTGGGTACCATAAAAGTAGTTGTTGAAGGAAAATCAAATTTTGCCGTACTTTCATATGGGTGCTTAGAATTTTGGCTTATTAAAATGACATTTCAGATACGGATTCTTGTTCTCTTATACTTCTGGAGGCATCTTCCCAAAATATATATCCTCCACTTGTCTAATGCATACTTTACTGTACCATGTCATTAATCGGTAAAAACTCTTGTTCATGGCCATTTAGGCCCTTTATGTATTTTGAGCTTATCTAAGTGATTAAGAAACTGATTATTACAGATCCAAGTTTTTTGGCAAGCGATAATAAGTTAAGAAATAGATTGCAAGATGTCTGCAAAACCTAAATGTTGGTGGTTTAATTTAATTTGGAATTGCGTGAATGATTGTTCTTAGTTGTATATGATGATTGAAATGTCTAAATACCCTTGAAGAGTGTGATGTATTGTTAGAGGATCGATTAGAGTGAATAGCTCATTAGATCATTTCTGAAGCAAGATAAGAGATCCTTTTGTGGATCCTAAATCCAGGACAATAGAAATCGTTAGGACAATGAAAATTAGTACGAAATGGCAGTTGTACCTAATTCTTGAAAGGCTCATGTCATCTCCTTGTAATTTCCTAATAATACGCATAAATTAATTTTTAGATTTGTTGTAAGTTTAGTGCGTATGAGATTATCCTTTATTGATGAGAAGTATTGGTACACATTCGATAATCAACACCTGGCATATGGCCATCATTCACGGAGCTCAAAGCAATGTACTACTAATTTATGAGTAATGTATCAGAATGAAGTATTGCACCATAGCTATTTTTATTACACATTCTACAAAACTTGATTCAAAAACACATGTGATCAAATTCTTGCAATGTAATGAGCTAGTAACAGTCAATTTCCTAGTTTGCTAAAGCGATTAAAGGGAAAAATCCTCAGTTCAATCTCATTCTCTCTCACAGCTTTCATGTCATAAACTACTAATAGCTCTAGTTCTTGATATGCATGTTCTTGTGTAGCATTAGAAACCACACATCCATGAAATTTGGCTGCCCATGAGATGACAAATCTTCTGCCAATTTCGATCAATGGGCAATTGTGGATAATTCGACAACTCGTTGTCTCACTCAAACTTTGCACCCCTCCTTGTTCAGACTGCTATCCAGCAACTTCTTCGCACAAACCTGCAAAGCAGAACTTTGTGTGTCAAATAACACATTTTCATTCCTGTTTTGAATAATGAAACACATGTAAAAAGAAAAGTGGTATAATTAGCTAACTGGGGAAGCCAGCATGCAGTTAGTGACCATAAAATAAATGGTGCCCACTTCAGAGCTTAGCAAAGTAAACATCATCTTTGTCAAAGAACCAAACCTCTGAAATAATCATAAATATCATCATTGTGGATATCTGATAAGAGGTGCTACATATCAGAATGCATGAAGTTAATTTGTTAATTTGTTGATCAGATATTTGAATAATCTACACATATTTCAAAGTTACTCGATCCACGTCTATGTTAAGTTCTGCATGGAGAGTGCCTTACTGCCCTTACATATGGCATGGTTCATGATATAATGTCCCATTCGCATAGTAAATAAAGGGCCTGTACGAGTTTCGAGTGATGGAATGTGAAGGTGCGGGAGCATGCATGATGTACAAGCTAGTTCGAACTTCACCTAGGAAAAAAAAAATTAAAATCCTGGTCTCAAAACATTGCGTACGTATTAATTGCCTTGCTAAAAAAAACAAGGGCACGTTTGGTTCGAAACAGACATTGCCCAACTTTTCATGCTAAAATGTGCATGGCGTACGTGCCCCATTTTTTGAGGTGGATAATCTATACAGGCGAGACACATGAGGCTAATAAATTAGGAAAAAATTCATAAACACCTTCATAAGTCACTTTTTAAAAAAATTTGTCTCATTATCTCATTTTCGTTTATTTTGTCCCCCATAAGTTAAGCTGGCTTGCAAATACCCTATAGGCACATGTTCACGCTATTTTCTTGTGGTTAATTTTAATTATCTTTGGTACATGTTTCAATGACTTTAGTACTCGTTTAAGTTATTTCAATACTTGTTTCAATTATTTGAGTGATTTTGATATTTGTAATTCAAGATTTTAGCATTGAAATAATAGTAATGAAATGGTGTATTACAAGTACTGAAATCATTCAAATAATTGAAACAAGTATTAAAATTACTTAAATAAGTACCGAATTAGTGCTAACTTACTATCCTAAAACGGTTAAGCCTGTGTAAGTAAATTGTGGCAAATCGAGGCAACGAGCCAAGCTGGCCAATACCCTACCCCCAAGGCACCTGTACTCCTTAATTTGAGAGCGTCCACTGTACTCCTTAATTTTTGCACGCAAGCAAAGCTCAAATGACTTACATTTACAGTTAGAGGGAGTAGTAATTAATTGGTATTGTCTTCACAAAGAGTAAGATAATTAGTAACCAGGTGATTAGTACTAATTTTCACTCGAGCAGGGGCGACACGGCACACGAGTTTTCACTCCTTGCATGTTCCCGGTCTGGCCTGAAATGATAGAAGTCGCACGAAAGCAAACACCCCCTTTTATAGCAAGTCGACGAGCGACTGTGTGATAGTGAGTGACAAGTTTGCAGTGCCTCGGAACTCGTGATCCCTCTGTCTAAAATTTGTCGCTTTCCACTGTATATATTTATATATGGCAACTCGTACAAAGGGTGCATAAAATGAGTATATATTGACCAACTTCCAACGCTTGGAAGTACATAACATTCACTTTTCATATTTGTACCTAGCACGGTTATCGCTACTTGTACAATTACATAATTCTGTGTTCTACCACAGAAGAACTTACCTGCAGTAGGATCCATGTGTTCATCCGGAGTTGCCCCCTATCTGTGCTCTTGAACATGAAAAATCAGTGAATCTTTTATATACGGTCGAACTACAAAGGAAAAAAAAAATCTATTTTACCTCTGAACTAAGGTGTTGTACAACCTAGCTAGTAAATTTCTCTATCCCAATAAGTAATTAATAGAGGAATTTGGTAGCAAATATTGGCATGATATAACCAAAAGCGACTCATATTTTCAAACCAAAACTAACCGAAGCAACATCTCTTTTTGACCGGACATAACTATGTGATGTTTCGTTAATTTGTTAGTAACATGCTCCTGTGGATCGCATGAATTGTTAGAACAATAGAAATTGGTAGTCAAAACTGAACTAAGAAAACTGCATCAGAACCCAAAACATCATTTTTTGTTGACCGGAGAGATATATAGTACATCCCAACTCACAAAACATCTCACTCATATATACACATGGCAAATTAGTTAGTTTGGCGAGGTCTCTAAATTAAATGTCTCCTATAAGTTAAAGTCATTTTCGCGTAGTTCTGTACGTGATAGTACGTAGGTTTGTGTTAAGTCAATTCATGGACTAATTAATCAGTGCGTACACCCCATCCATTCTCCCTCCACGTGGCCTCGTTATATTGGTTTCCCTCTCCGTGGCAGGCCCCACGAACTCTTCGTCCTCAACAAAGCCTACTATCTCTCCCTTCCCACTGCAGAGAACTTAGAGCATCTCCAACAGTTCCTAATATTTAGACTCTCAATATTCTTAGATTGGGATTTTCCCAAAAAAATTTGGGTCTACAAAATACCTTGTTCTCTAACAGTTCCTATATTTTCTCCCAAAAACACCTTTGAATTGGTCCGGTGAGCCATCCTAGGCGCGAAATAATGTTGATTGGGAGCGCGACAGAGCGCACAAAAATGAGAAGTCGGGGTGCTGTTTTTGGGCGTGCAAAATTTGAGGAGCTAGAAAGAGGAACTGTTGGAGTACTTTTTTTTGCAATCAAACCTAAAATCAGGTTTTGGGAATGGATTTTAGGCACTGTTGGAGATGCTCTTAGAACCTTGTTTTTTACCCCTCGACATTTTATTTTTCTTTTTTGGATCTATCATCCTCCTAAATAAATTTATCGCTCTTTTGTAGCACGGCAAGTTTTCCTATCGAGCTCACTTTCCTTGACATGTTCATCAATTAATCACATTGATTAGTCACTTAATTAATTAATTTAATTATTTAATCACTTAATTAAGTAACTAATTAAGTTACTTTACTTAAGTAAGTGACTAATTAACATGCACTTACCACCGAGCTAGCTTGCTGACAGGTCCTTGCTATCGAGCTCATGCAGCACGGCAAGTGACCGGATGAGTTCGAGCTACCGCTGCTGCTATGGATTGTGCTGCTATGGATTGTGCTGCTGTGATACGGGAGTATGACATATAACATGTGTCATCTACCTCACCTTCTGCAGTTGAGGAAGGGTCTATTTTTGTAAATTTATTTAGAAGTGGCTAGATTTATTTTTAAAAAAAAGTACGTGAGAGGGAAAAAAGCGAAAAATCTGAGAACTTGCTGGGGGAAAACCGAAGAACCAGGAACTGCAAAGAGATCCTCCCTCGTTCAGATTGCTGTTGAGGACCATTGCCATGGCGGTGGTTGTCCTGATGACTGCGACCTCGTGACCCTCAAGTGTTCTCACCAGTCCATCTCGGATGAACCCTAGGGATAAGCAAAGCAGGTATAGCAAGATGACTCGATGATGAGCTTACCCCTTAATCTTATCTAAGGAGGGAGTGGAGGGAATGGTGCGCATGAGGTCTCAGGTACAACAATGGCGACCAGGCCGACCAGCGACAGCGCAATAAGCATGACAGCGCGCGGCGAGCGGGCTTCTCTTCTTCTTCTTCTTCTTCTTCTTCTTCTGTTCCTGCTGTCTCCATTTCTTCGCTAATGGAGAAAGAAGGATCACTTTGTTTGGTGGGCATGGAAAGCTTGTGGGGCCGCCATTGGAACTAGAACCGGCAGAGGTGCAACAATTTCTTTCAATTTCTACCGCTCATTAATTAACGTAACCACCAAAATGACTAACTTGATCAATTTACGGAGATAAGCTTAGAGAGCTGCAATTAACTAACTTTAACGTTTATAAAACCTAGCAGGCACGACTGTACAAAATCAAAGAAATTCCTTGCTTGACTCGCATTATAAGTTCATCATTGTACGTAAGTACATTGGGAAAATCAAAATTAAGGCGTGCCTATTACAATATATATATCTCGCTCCTTGTTTAATGTTGTAAATCAAAATTCCTAGGTTGAGTTGCGATTCTTCCAGCCCTTATTTTGTAAAAGACAGCTTTAGAACGATCGGTTGTCTAGTTGAGTATCAAGGTAGTTACGATTCTAAGTAATACCTGATGAAATATCATGCACGATCCTATCTGATTGTACCAATCAAGTAACTAAAACGAAATACTGTTACATGCTTCCGATCCATATTTCAAAATTTTCAACTTCTGTACCCTTTTATAGCGAAGTTTAATCTCTCTTTTTTTGCGAGGAATAGCAAAGTATAATTGTGCAAACAAGAATTATATTGTTATTAGCTAGCCTTAATTAGATCGATTTGCCCTGTGCTCCCGAGGCCATGAACAAGGAACCCATAAAAGATACGATCGATCAGTCAAGCTAGAGTCGATCAAGAAATATATATATGTGCATACATGCATGCATGGGCCAACCTTGTACCACTTTAAAGGAACGCTCCTAGCTAATCAGCAATGATTGAGTCGAACCCAGCCTGATTAGCTAGTCAACTAGCCAGTCTGGAGAGGGATCATATATATGCAACGAGACAAGCCGGAAAAGATGCGATCCATGGACCGTTCCTTAACCACAATCCATTGCACGGCTCAGTTTATTTGTTAATTAATCGCTAGCTTAGCATCAAATGAGCTACTGATAATTGTTAATCAGGATCCGGACTGCGCGGCCATGAGTGACATTGTCAAGGGACAAACCGACCAAAGAGAAGAACAACACGATCATCACGTACCTACTTAATTCTGCTGCCTCTTTTGATTTCCAAAAGTATATGTACACATCGAGAGTAGCCATATATAAATTCTTAATTCGTTCGAGAGGCGACCAGCCATAAGTAGGTGCAGTTAATTTGTTCTTATGATAACACACATTTGAATCCATGCACGCAAATTGTTAGAACAATGACGCACAAAACGTACGAAGAAGATCAAACACAACGAACAGGAGACAGGGATTTAACGTGAAAAACCCTTGCGGGACAAAAACCACGGACGCCGGCCGACGAAGAACTTCACTATTTTCTAAAGAAGTTACAAAACGCTGGGAACCAAATCACTCCCAAGCGGCTTACAAAGAGGAATATATAGATGGTGGTGACCTAGATCTAACTTGGAAACTGCTCCATAACTAATCCATACCGGCGACGGGCCTCCGCTACGCTCTGGCAAAAGTTGGCCATATCTCTTAATTTAGATCATAATTTAACACAAATACACGCCTCTACAATACACAGGTATATACGTACGCCAACGCAAGAAAGACGGACACTAATTGCAAGCGTTGCACACACGTACATGTGAGTGCAGATTATACCTGATTAGCTTCCTAATCACGCTTAGTTTCTATGATGTTTGGTGCTTGTCGTGTACAGTAGGAGCATGTATGAATGTATGATCGCTTTTAGAGTGACACGTGGAGCCGTCGCGATCGTCAGTCGTCGCCTTTGAAGAATCTAAGCCACGTTGCTTCCAAAGCTTGTCGGAAGAACGTGCACGAGGGGGTAGCTGTAGAGAGATCGATTAATTAATTATTCCAGCCAAGTAGAATCTTTTTGATAAAAAGTGCATAATTTTCAAATAAATTAACATAACTGTTGGGGTTTAGTGGGAACTGCGGGAGAATGAAGCTGGTCGTATGTGAATGCATGCAATATTGCAAGCTCATGTTAATTATTTTCTGCATGCACTGTTTGGTACAAAGCATGTTTTTTCCCCTAGCTTTCCGACACCTGTTTTAGAGCTTTATCGTTGGTCGTATGCAGGCAAATATTTTATACTTTATTAAAAAGGAAAAATTGCAAAGGAAAAAAACAACAACTGCAAGTTCGTCGGAGTTTGATCTTCCCCTGCAACTATTTTTTTTGGCACTTAGGTCATTCCTAAAGGCATAGTTTCATTTCCCGCCAAGAGTGCCACATTAGCTTTTGTCTAGGTAACCGTGTATCTAGATGAAACTCTCTCACCTCCCATGAAACTCTCTCTATCTCTCTCTTCATAATTACATTGCCATGTCACCAAATATAGTGATGTGTCACGTCATTTAATGAGAATGAAACTCAGTTGAAACTCCCACTGAGAATGGCCTTATCATCCGCTTGCATGCAATTTATGATGACTTGGCCAATCTAGCTCTCCAGCTAGTGCGGTCAAATGGTCTTTTATAGCGTGGCGAAGTGGTTGATATATACCAGGTCTTTTATTGCGGTCAATTTGTTTGACATTATACTGAGAATTATTTCGATCTTCTTCTTCAACCCAAACAAGCAGTTTGACGCAAAGAAGCAATTAAGGAATTAAGAGACAAATTAAGAGGGCAACATAGGCAGGAGTAGCAACATATATGGGTGTGTCTTGGTCGTCTCTTACCACCGTACGTGTGTCAATTTGAGTTTGTCACAGAGTACGTCGAGGAGGAAATTAACGGTTAGGTTCCTGTGACGTGCCTAACATAAAGTCTCTCATACCACGCTGAAGACTATCTGGACTAGACCTGTAAATTGATCGTGCCGTGTCTGCACGGTCCAAACCTATCGTGCTTCAGGACGGCCCAGCACGGCACGGCCGCATTATCGGGCCGGGTCGAGCTGGTCCAAAATGGTTTTTTCCTGGCCCGGTCCGGCACTAAAGTACGTTGGGCCACCATCGGGCCGTGCCGGCCTAAGCACGGTCCAGACCTACTTCAGATCGATTGAAGCAGTCGCACTTGCCTCGCTCTCTCTCTCTCTCTGTCCCATCACTATCTAGTCATAAGCTAATTAGCCAACTATTTTTAGCCAGTAATTAATCACTATCTAGTGTGACGCCAGATGTGGCCAGTAATTAGTAGTGGGAGTGTATGATTGGGGTTATCCAATTAGTTGGGCCATCGTCGGGCCGTGCCAGCCCAAGCATGGCACGATCAATCGGCCGCTTGGGTGGCCCACGTGCAGGTTGATTTAAGGCCCAACCAAAGACGACATTTGGACCGTGCTGGTCCGCCTATAATGCTTTGGGTCAGAGTCGTTTTTGGACCGTCAATTTCAAGGCCGTGTTTCAAGTTAGCCCGTTTGAGCCCGGCCCAATTTACAGGTCTAATCTGGACACCTAGAGAGCCAGGTTAATTAATTGGCCATTCCATCAGAAGTAGCATGAAAACATGCAGCGGGGGATTTCAAAAAATTGGGTAATTACAAGGTGAAAGTACCATAAAAGTAGTTGTTGAAGGAAAAACAAATTTTGCCGTACTTTCATATGGGTGCTTAGAATTTTGGCTTATTAAAATGACATTTTAGATACGGATTCTTGTTCTCTTATACTTCTGGAGGCATCTTCCCAAAATATATATCCTCCACTTGTCTAATGCATACTTTACTGTACCATGTCATTAATCGGTAAAAACTGCTGTTCACTGGCCACTTAAGATGGACTAGAAAATCAGACAGATTTAATAGGGTATGGTGCTAACTAATCTTGTGCATTTTTCTTAATATATGTGCATGAGTCTAAGGCCCTCTTTGTTTTAGCTTCTACATAGCTTCTGTTTTTTTTTTAAAAAAAAGGATTGTTTGCTGAATGAGAGGATTCTAGACAGCTTCTCTCATAATTAGAAACTGCCCTCTACATAAAATCAGTATCCGACTGAAACCTGATTCTCGCTAGTCCGGTCCGAAACCTAGAAGTCGCAGTCGGCTCAGCCCGATTCTCCAATAATCAGAAGCAACTTCTTCCATAATCCAGAAGCTGAGATGAACTAGGCCTAAGGGCCCTGCTTTGTTTCAGCTTTGGATTCTTCAAAATTCACGGATTATCGTTGTAGAAAGTGATTCTCCAAAGCCGAATCCAAAAGCACATCAGTGGATTGTGGATTCTAGTGTATATGGATGGAATTTGGATTGTGAGAATCGATTCTAGAATCAGTCGCTTTGAGCCGCTTCCTTTTTGGCCGTAATCCGAATCAAAAGCTAAAACAAACACTGATTGTTGAATACATATCACAATCCAAACCCACCCATATACACTAGAATCCACAATCCACTTCATATGTCCTTTTGAATTCCAAATTTTTGAGAATCACTTCTACAACCACAATCCAGAATCGAACTTTTAGATAATCCAAAGTCGAAACAAACAGTCCTAAGTCTTGTTTGAGATAACTTCTGATTATACAGATTTTGGATTCTCCCATAATCGGGAAGATGACAACTTTTGATTATCTAAGAACCCAGATTCTGGATTCTCCAAGAATCTTCTCCCATAATTAAAAGCAGATTTGTACATAAAATTAGAAGCCATCATCCATCCGATTCTTGGATGATTCAAAATCTTCACAATCAAAAGATATCCCAAATAGGACCTCAACGTCGACTAAAAAGTAATGCACCATAATATATTGTTGATGAATTATAGTTGACCAGCACTGACGACATGCCTAGATGATTAGAGAACTCACCACTACAAGAGGGTCATCATTGTTGGTTTTGGACATTAATACGATCTATAATATATACTTGCCCCATTCTTGAATACATATCATTCTAGCTTTCAAATTTTATTTCTAAATTTATACTATTCTACAATTTCAAGACAACTTTTATCTTTTTTTTTTTGCATACCTTTACCATTCATGATTTTTAATGTTATTTATTATAGTGGAATAAAGTGACACACACCATCTAAGAACAATAAGTAAGCTAATGAAGAGAGCGATTTGATCATTTCTACGCATGCTTTCTTTGAAGTACAAACTCCTAAAACGTCATATGTTCAGGAACGGAGGAAGTATTTATTAGTACCTTGTCAAATTATATGTAAGTAAAATTATTAAAACTAGCATGATATAAAAGTGTTTTTTATGAAAAAATCTAATAATATTAATTTTATATATTAGTGACGAAAGTTTTGAAAGGGTAAATGCACGTATTTGGAGTTTTGGACGTCTAAAAATAACGGAGAGAGTACTGTTCTTGGAAAAGAAACTAAGCCAGCTATTTGCAATTTGGCGGATGTGCGCTACGGCCTACTTTTGTGGTAATCACGAGGTTAGCCGAATGGAGGCCAGATATTGGACTGAGAGGAGCTCGTCTATTTTGGGCTCCATATTGTTGTTAACCAAGCTACTTATCTATGCGTGTGTGTGTTTTGGAACTTAACCTTTGCTTGGTGCCCACTACTAATCCACCGTGAACCAGTCAAACAAAAAGGAACTAAGCCACCATGCAAGCACTTCCCGGAAACTGAAGAAAAATTTGCTTAATAACACTGTAAAAATGTATAATCACAAAATAATACTCCCTCCATCCAAGTTTACAATACGTATTTTTTCTTGCCACATAGACAAGAGATATTAAAAATAACTAGATTACTCTTAACTATTATCACTAGGAACTATATTCAACACATGAATGAAGATAATATGAAGTAAAGATAGATATTTATTAGGGGTGTATAAGGAATATCATACTAATTTTGCATTGAAATATGAAATATGCTTTATATATATAAATAAAACCATTCAAAAAATTCATCTTATAAAATTGCACGGAAAGAGTAGCATCTGATTTGAGAATGACACGCGAGGCTGGTAGCCACATGACTTCAGTATGTTCCTAAGTAATAATGCCAGAAGCAAAAGCCATCTCATGATTGAAGATCCCCATGGAACAAAGATAATTTCTCAGTTCGTTTGTGCATGTGGCTAACATGTTACGTGCATACTCTAGTCTAAAAGTCCTAGAGGCCAACATAGATGAGAGCAGACTCTGTCAGATTATTCTGAATTGGATTTGCAATTAACATGCAATAGGGGCTCATGTCAAAATCGATCCTTTGCTGAATATACAGATTTTAAACTTTCTGAAAAACAAAGGACAATAAGATATCAGCCCCCACTCCTGAGAACGTGACCTCGATAGATTTCCAAATCACACTGCAATGGGTGATCGGGGCAATCTGTCAAGTGTTCACCACACATTTAATCATTTAATATGATTATTCCTTATTAATTTGACAATTAGAATGAACACTAAAAGTATTTTTATTTCATTGAAATAGTGGATGATGGGCCCCGCGATTTGCCATCTTATTCATTACCAAACACACATCCCATGTAGCAAAATTATCATGTGTTACATGCCTGAGAATCGCGCTAGCATGAAAGCTTGGAAGGCACTCTGCAGCTAATGCAGCAGATACCCTGTCTTCAAATGAAAATAGCTCAAAATCAGATCAAGTATGCCTGTCTTTTGAGAATTATGCTTTCTTTTAAATAATAACTTTGATGATAGTGTCAAATTCATGTTAATCCCATCTCATAAATTATCCTCCTCTGCTGTCTTTTGAGAATTATGCATAAATCATCTGCCTAGAAACTAGCCTCCTCTGTTGTCGGCCTCCTCAAGAAATAGCGCAAGCTATTAGCAAGAACCTGCAGAAACAAGCTAAATCAGAACAAGGGCACAACACTGAACTGCTGACTGTAAGAAAACCACATTTGAGCCCAATTGAAACAGTAAATATTTAGGTTTTTCCTGTTGGGAGAACAAAATCTGGAATCTTACAATATTACTGGTTTGATGAGAATCCTATAGCGCAGCCCAAAAGAAAATGCAGGTATGATAAGCTTTACCTGTTGCAAAGCCTTGATCAGTGGTTTACCCCTATAACTGACATGAAATTTTGCTTTAGCCAGTAGTCCCTACAATATACAAAATGTCAGGAGAGGAATGGTTCCTGGTATGAAAGAAGACTCTCCAGACAAAGTATCACCTCAGTGTCAAACTCTCCAGATTGGACAGTGATGTTGATGTCGGAGATGATCTTAACAAGATCCACCAGTAACCCTGGACGGTCAGCTGCTTCCACCACAAGTAAGCTGGAATGGAACAATATACGTGTCAAATCAAGGTGATCTCGCAGGTAGGCAGTTTGAAATAATCCAGCATCTCAGTTAATGACCTTACTGCAGTGGGTCAAGCAAGCAAAGTGCAACATCACTGTAAATAAATTGTAGGCAGCATAATTTGTTATTCAAAATCTTCAAATAAAAATTTGGTCATAGTCATTCCAGATGACAAACACATCAATGGAAGCTAAATCCTGGATCAGATATCTTCTTTAGGACACAAGCCTTAACCACAAACAAACATGTTCTTATCTTGCTTCTAGTGCAATTAATATATCCTTTATTCCGATGCAGATTAAAAGAGATTTTTCCTTACATTATGAGAAATAAAGCACTACACAAGAAAGATATTATACCTTCTGTCAGGACCATCGTCATAGATATCTATGTGGGTTGCTATGTCAACATCAACCTGGCAATTTACAAGAAAAAAATATTTATGTACAGAAAGTGTTTACAAGGCCATGGTAGTATGTGGAGTTCATACAAGGCTTTCCTAATGAAAACATATGAATCTCATTCTACAAGGTGATGTCAAGCCCATGTTTAGCATACAAACTTTGTATGCGCTTAGAATTAGCAATCAAACAGGTATATATAAACCTACAGCCAAGTAAGACATTCCTAATATAGAAATTCACTACAAAGTAGATTGTATTGCACACCTTCATGTTAAACTTCCTCCTAATATAAATAAAATAGTTTTGGGGACCTCCATAGAGAGATTGGAATGTTTTCAGTTCTTCAAGTTTATATGAGATAAAAGATGTGGTAGTCTTTGATTTACAAATGAATTTAAGCAAGTACCTGTTCTGTAGGGGGCTCTGGCCCAAAAGTTGCACCCAAAGCCAATTGGCTGCTAGCTTCCTGGTGTCAAATAAATGACATGAAAGTAGTTGTTAATAATTTTTCATGTTAACACAGGTTAGAAAAGAAGATGTTGAAGGCAATTACAGGATGATACTGGATCATGTTGTTAATAATCGTCAATCGTACTGCTTCTAACAACTCTGGGTCATCAATTTTGCGGCCAGTGGACCTGTAGAGTATTCCTGTCACTCATTCTAGACAAGAACTGATAGATGCAGAAAAGTACAATGAAGAAAGATGTCACATTCCATTGTAAGGGAGATCAAATTTATATGAGAGATGCCTCATGTTAAGATTTACGTATCTGAAATAGCATAGAAGATTCACTTACAATTTTGTTATAGCAAACTTGTTGTGTTTGCCGGAAGAATCGAGGGAGACACTAGCTTTCACAACATTTAGCCCTAAGTTCTTCAGTGCATTCATCTTCACATTAAACAAAGCATAAAATAATCAGTATGTTTCTCATAAATCTAAGATGGTAGAAATGATAATGAGATTGCCTACTGAATGGTGAAACTATACTGAGAAGTTAACGTGAACAACATACAGTATCAAGAAGATCACCAAGACGGTCACCCAAGGTTACTTCCACAATAGTTGCATCCGGATCAGAGTCTTGATCTATTATAACTTTTGGGGTAGGAATTGTATCAGTGTTGCTAGAACTCCCATCCTGCTAACCAAATTATATGCAGTTGAACATGGAAGTTCATCCAATGTTTTGCTGTAAGCTATGCTATCTACCTCAACAGCCGCAGAGGAAGCAGCTCTTGGAAACCTCACAGTCGGAGAGGACAATCTAGACAGAGAAAAAATTAATGTGTAAATACTACACAAAAGATTAAAAAAAATATTGGAATTCTAAATAGAAAGATTATGACTTAGCAAGATAAAATAGCAAATAACCATAGGTTCCATAATATTAACGTCGATGCATTGTGCAGGAAATAGATGACTGAACTGAACATCCAAAAAGTACATTCGTAGCAGTTTAAGTTGACTACTCAATGGAAGACAAAAATAAATAAAAGTAACTAGTAGAAAAGCATGTATAGAACAACCCTTTTAGCTTGTCCACACAGCAAGTGTCCATTTAATACAGTTTTTCATTATGATAACTTTACGTCTCATATATAATATACTGTAGTGAACAGGCCACTAATCAGTATTCCCCGTGATTAAGATAAGTCCGAGAATTACTCCTGAATTCCATGAATGAACTCAATAGACCATATAATCTTTAAATTACTCCATGGGACTAACAGAATTTGCAAAATGCACATGTCGATTAAGTTCAAGGACCAGTTGGGTAGACTTCACTGTTTTCATACTACAGTAAAAAAATTCCATATGCAATTGTGCATTACAAGAAGATTAGAAATGCCTTGTCAGGAAACAAAGTATCAAGGAAAATCATGGAAGTGACTTCTTTAACTTGATAGAATAGCAGGAAAAAAATATTTTCACATCATAATGGAATAGAATAAAGGACAAATAAAAGCTTAAACGTATTATTATCTAGCAACTCCAAGGAGCAAATTCGTGCAATACCACAAAGCAAGGAATATCCTTTGCCCCTGCACTTCATCAGCAGAAGAAACTATAACCCAAAAGGTTCAACCTACACGACGCACCAACAAAATCTAATCCAACCCCTCCCCACTAAAACACTTTTGTTGGCTGCACTAACCATCAATGTTTTAGCTAAACTGGTTGATTGGCTGTAACAAAACATTTTACTGACTTGTTGTAAACGAAAACCACAAGCAAACAAAATCCACTATCCCATTTCTACCAGGGAACAATCAACAGGAATCAGCTCATGACATTTCTTCGCTCCATCCCACTGGAGAAATTTTGCAAGTATCACTCAGTAGACATCCCCTGACCACACTATGACTAAGAACTTATTATCCCCTTCCAAACAGGGGATTGAAGACCAGGCATCTGTCAATATATAGATCAAACAGCTCATAAGATAATAACAAGTATCAGTCTCCTGAACGCATTAACCAATTAGGCCCGCCATTTAAATATTATACCATCCTGAGCAACCAGAATTTCACAAAAACCTTACTTTCTAACCCCTTCTGACCAACTATTAGTTTTTGGCATATTCTGCAACTTCAACAAAACAAATGAATCTAAGCATCAAGGGGCACTGGGCACCATCATGATGTAAATTAGAATGCAAGATAGCCCATGAATCAAACTAAATTATATACTCCCCACCGGACAGAACTATATTCTGCAGTATGAATTCCAAAAGGCACTCGGTTCCATATTCTAAAAAAAAGCTCAAATCTTTAAAGCTATGAGTTTTTAAATCCAAAAGCAGCATCTTACCATCCAGACACAACGAAACGCTAAAGAAAGGCTCAGAATCTAATGCACCAAGAAGGAAAGAAAATTTTGGCCAATCTGGTCACCTCAACTTAGCGGGCGCCGTCGCCGCAAGAGGCCGCCACCCGGCGAGCGGGCGGTTCCTGGACGCCGCCAGCGATACGCCGGAGCACGGTCGGAGGGTCCCGGCAGCGACGGTCACGGCCATTTCGGCCATCTTTCTCCTTGGCAAGAAATCCAAGAAACGCGCGAGGAGTGGATCCAATCCAATCCAAGAACGCGGGGTGAGGTTGTGCTACACAGGCGAAGGCGATGATGGTGGGATCATGACGAGGATATCTATGGCTGTCGCGACGGCTTATCCGTAGGATAGAAGGGGTGGAAATGGAAGCTGGGCTTGTGCTCTCCCTCTTCCCTCACCTCACCCTCCCTCCCCGGATATATATCTGTATCTCTCTCTCACACACAACACACACACTACTCTGATGTCCCTTTCTGAGAGCAATCTCTGGAGTATTGCAATTGGGAAAGAAAAAATGGAGGGATTGTGGTGTGGGGAGAGGACAAGTGCAGATAAGTTGGTTGGGGTGGTTTGGTTCTTCTTTGCAGTAGTTGGGACTTGGGAGGATAATGTAGCAGGTATAAAGTCAGTGAGGAACCGAGGAGACCATGGAAGTTTGGTCTAGGTCGGGGACTGTAAGAATTTCTGTTTTATGTAATTTTTGAGGTATTTACAGTGCTTCAGTATTACTGTAGAATGGTACGTATGTCATGGGTTAATAGCATTTTTTGTGGTTTTATGAGATGATTGATCGATGGCCTGTGGAATGGGTCTTCTGAAATGTAGCATTAGCATAATGGTCCACTCAAATTTTAAAAAAGAAAGGGAAGCATGAGTCGATGGCATGGAGAAATAGGTTTCCAATCGCATTTTCCGAATGGTTGGACATTTGCAATAGCATTTGTCCATCAGACCCATAAATTTATGGATGTCATGCATAATATTGTTGTGCATGTTTCTGTTGAAAACTAACAATTATCAAGTTTTGGTTATCAAACATATTATTATTTAAGAACAGCTTTATTTTAGAAGAAATTATATTTGATGTATGGACATGGTGTGTGTGTTTTTTGGAGAGAGTAGTTCATTGTGCTTTGGTAGTGAACTGTGTGTTTCCATCTCTTTAGTAGAATACATTTTTTTCGAGGAAAAGAGTGCTTTACTAATTACTCAGAAATATAGATACAGTTTAAAGCAATTATTTGCTCAGAACACACGGTTTAATGCGCATTCCAATTGTGCGAGCTCATGAACTGCCTTGTTCTACTTTATAAGTAACTTTTGTGACATTTTTACTGCATACACTTAGAATTTAGCTTAATCTCCTCATCATAGCTTTTTATTATGGATGGATTCTATTCTTGTTCAGATATTTTTCACCTTTAAAAAATATTTTTACCAAAGCTTTCTTATGCCTGATGCCGCATCGTGATCTTTCACGAAAGTTGTAGTTCTTGGCCAAATTTTGAACTACTGATTTCTTATTAAAATGTTACGATAACAAAGTTCCGTACAGATTGATGCAGGAAAATTTAACAAAGATCGAACACAACTTTGTTTGACACAATCTAAGCCCAAGCGAAGTGCAAAGAAGGTGAAACGCCTACCTATCTTTCTCTTCTCTTTTCCTTTGGAGAGGAATATAAGGCCTTTTGGTATGGCTTGGTCTCGTGCAAAAGTTAGTTTTTAACTGGTTGTCCTAAAAGCTACTTTTTAGAAGCTTCTGCTTCTCTTCGCAAATGGGTTTAAACTTAGATAAAAAGCTGAACTAGAAACCAGTTATTTAGCATAACTGGTGGCTTCTTATAGGAAAAGCCGGTCTAGAAGCTGTGCCAAAGTGGCCTAAGTTTGGACACCAAGCTACCATCATTTTTTAATTTTACTTTTATGTAATCTCTTCATAGGGCTTTCCGTAGTTGGCCACTACAAAATACTTTGTTTCTAATAAAAGAATACCCCCACCCACACACACAAAAAAATGGATTTGTAGCATATGTATAATCTTTTTCAGAATATGTTAGGGCACTGCCTTCAACCTCTATCTCCAAGGATAGGCTTTTTTTTGTGTAATTTATGAGTGACCTGTTTGATTTTAAAACCAGGGAACCCATACATAATAAATGTAGTTTAACAAATGAACCCTTTAGGGCCCATTCACAACCCATGAATTTCATAGAAATAATTTAATTTCTGTGGGAATCGGCCAAAAAACATCCGGTGTTTGAAACGGGCTCTAAATTCTACATCATTTATATTCACACCTAATAAAACTGTTGTTGATATAATTTTGAAACAAAAAATTCTAACTTCCAGTTCAGACAACATTAGAACACTACTATTTGAAGTGATCATCCTTTGCATCTCGTTTTCAGCCACTTGCTGTGCAGATATACGATTGATCAAGACTACTCAAGGTAATACTGATCACTCCTTTTTCTTGCCCTTCCCTTTTGTCTAATTGGTGGCTTTGGTTGAACAGATTGAAGGCAAGAAGTTGAAAGATTCGTTGATGGGCTTCCGTGATCGAGACTGCATTAACCCTGCACTATTTCATATCAATTAAGACATGAAGAATGAATGGACCGAAATTTTAGCTACCGTTAGCTGTCAATTTTGTCCATGTAATGATGTTTTTGTTGTATATAATTGGCATCTTCTGAGGGGTGCATATATATTGTCACACGTGGGTTCCACGGTTTTAACTAGAAGAACTCTTTAGATTAGTTGATTATAAATACAGGGAGATGCTATCAATTTTACATACCAAATACATGATATCAATAAAGAAGATCGGCATAGTGCTCTCTCACACATTTGTCTATTGTTCATCTACTTTTGCTATTGCTAAGTACTTGCGTTATTCCCGCTTGCTAGTTGTGTTGATTGGTTGTTGGATCGCTCGACGATACTGGTTATTCGATACCTTAACAGCATCGACTGCTTTAGAGTACACGGGTGCCACCAAATTCGACCTCCATCCCTACATCTATTAGCGTGTTTAATTTTATAGATCGTTCATTTCTATATTGATTTCTTCCATTTGCACGAATCGATGCCATTCTTCTGATTAGCTCCATCCTAGGTATAACCCTAGTTGACTGTACTAGTGAGTTCACAACTCGCTTCTCTGACCGCGCCTGCCTCATGAAGCGCAAGCCGCCGCTCTGCGCGTGCGCTGTCGCCGTTGCCCAAGCTGCGAGGCGAACCGCGCCGCCTCCACCACCTCGCCGTCGTTGTTGCCCGCACGCACGCGCCGGCTGCTTCACTGCCGGCCTCGCATGCGACCACACGCGCGTGGTGCTGCAGCCACCGTCGCCCAGTCACTATACTACATAGAGAGCGGCTCAACTCATGCGGCCATAGCAGGAAAGAGAGTTATCCTGGACTATACTTCGGCAGTTAGTAACACAAGAGACCTCGATCACATGTTGACAGGATGAATTGATTGATGACAGCATCATCCATCGATGGGGTATTACACCTCGGCAGACGCAGAATGAATAGCCTCACGTTCAGAATCCAGGCCACTTAACCTCCTGCTATTGTTGTTCAAGTGCGTAAATTAAAGGGGTTTTGGAGTGAACAGAAGAAAACTAGAGGGAAGAAGATGTATCAAATCACCTTGGCTTATCGGACTTCGTGAAGTGCTTGGACATGATGGATGCCTGTACATCCAGTTCCCAAATGTAGGTTAGTCGGGAATTGGCATGGGGGCAAGACATATAGACACAACTACATTTATGCAGGTAAAGTACAAACTGAAATCCATAGAATACAGTATTTGTGATTACCACGTTCGGGATCATTGACGTTCAAAAGTGGTAACAAAAGTTTGAACACAACATACCTGCTCTTGGATGATGCTTCTAGCTTCAACCAGTTGAGCTTCAAGCTCAAGCTCCCTTTCGGTAGCTTCTGAGGTCACTTCAGCACCTTTTTGAGCATCTTGAAGTTCTGTCATTCGTGCCTGTGCAGTGATTTGTTTTGAAAAGTTGAAAAATAACACAGTGAATCAGTTATAACAATTTGCATACTGAAACATTAATTATAAGAAGGGGATATCAGTGTCTATTTGGTAGTTCCTACCTTTACGGAAGCCATTTTTGTTCGCAAACTCTCTTCAATCTGGTCTCTCGCCATGTGAAAGGGCAAGTCAAAGACGTCCTGGCAGAAGGAACCACAAAGAAATCAGAGAGTGATCATGTGCTCCAACTGAGAAAAAGTCATGTAACAGAAGAAAAGAGAAAGCGGGCACGCCAAATGTTCATTTTCCCCACTTTTTGCACCCTTTATGTTTCTGTTGTGAAATCATACATGGCAGAAAACCATGTGGAAATTCAAAAAGCAAAAAAGGAAACCAACAATAAACTCCAAAAGATCATTGGGCATATGCATACCGTCTTGCCACCAAGAGGGGACTGAGGAGAACCTGCCTCCTGTCTTCCATTGCCAGCAACAGCAGGCTGTGATGCTCCATTTGGAGCATTGAGGAACTCACGCATATCCATCTAAAGTTAAACATCATTACTCAGACAAGCACACTTTTAAATACTTCATAAGGAGATACGATACTGATTACTACAAAAATTATTACAGCTTCTTCGCCTATCAAATCATGGCATTTCAGACTTTGTACGAAAAGAAAAAATATAGCAGCAAAATGTTGTTTTTCCAGATAGACCACTGAAGTCAGCAAGACAGTTATGAGACCTAATACCTATAGAAATTTTCAAAAAGAATTTTAACGCATAAATGTCTAGCACGAAAGGAATGGTACAATGTGAATCCTATTAGCATATTGCACATTCACACATTATAAACAAAAGCAAAGGATGAAATTTGTAACCTCAAAATCCTTTACCTGCATCGAACGTAACAATGCCCGTAAATCAGCATTCTCTTGCATCAGCTCTTGCTTCTTCACTTCATATGCATCAACCTGAATGAGCACTCAAGGTACCTCAGAATATATTCAATCAGGTTTGTATCACAGAGGTGGAACATTGCTTACAATCATTTTGTAATAATCATTGTCATTCTTTTTCCCGTTCCACGTACCACGTTGTCGTCCCTCTTTCTATTAAATCAAACAACAGAGTTATCAAACAAAAGCTTCGATTAACAAGTACCACTACAGACTAACCATATTGAGAAGATTCACAAGCATATCACCTGCAGTAAGTTCATTATTTCCATTCCTGAACGGGATGATTCCTTTTTCTTCTCCATCAATACCTGGTTTAGTCTCTCCTGCAAAATAGAAATAGGTCCATCCAATAAGCATCACTTTGGAGTTTGGATTAAATTTCCATGCTAAGTTTGGCACATCAATATATGAAAAAAAATGCAATAAATTACCTGCAATTTGGTGTATTCCTTTTCTTTCTTCTTCATTTCATGAATTTGCTGGGTTCGTACTTGCTTACAAAAGGAAGATAACAAATCAGGACAGGGGCTCTTATCATCGCATCATCACAAATGCTTGTAATTCTCCATAAACAAAGAAAACGAACTGAGTGGTCTTCAAAAGGAAAATAGTAGGATAAGATAATTTAACCTGATTTCCTATAACCATTTTTTGAAATTCATCACGTTCCTGCTGCAGCTTATCAATCTGAGCTTTCAAAGCTGCAGAGTTTTTGGCCTCCTGGTGAATGGAAAATGAAAGTTAGAAATTCAAAGTCGGTAAAGAATCCAAGTAGTTGATATAAGCACAAACCGTTCGGGTCAAAGTAGCCAGCTCTCGATCCTTTGCTGCTAATTGGGCATCCATTCTTTCAATCTTAGCTTCTAATCTCGAAATATCAGACTGCATACTGAACATTGCATACCATGAGTCATGGAGTCATTAGACATATATCTCATAGTGATTGATTGAAGCAGCATTTGGTCTGCAATCAATTGCATTAATCTTGTCACCAACTGAATGGCATGCAATCTATCAGAATGAGCATATAATGGAGTTATGCTCATGTAGACCAAAAACTCACAACATTTTGGTAGGACCTTCCAAATGTTGCAATCAACTGCATTATTAACCTTGCCACCCCAAGACATACAGATATATAGGAATGAGCAGACAATGGACTTGTGTTCATGTAGACCTAATATTGACACAAATGGCAAGCAAATGATGCCTTACAGCACAACAGCACTTTGAAGGAATAGACCCTGAACAAATAGTACTGCACAGGTGCAACTAATGATGAAAAATAGAGCAAATCAATTAGTTGTTAGGTTCACCTATACATGATAATACATATTTCAAACTCAGCTGACTATATTAGACAGATAGAAGATGCTGGCAATTAAAATCACACCAAAAAAGTCTACTTAACCCCCTCAAGTACGGTGGTTCGTCTACTTAACCCCTTGAAACATAAAACCAGATATTGTGCCACCTGAACTATGAAAAATAGTCTAAAAATTATTTTAAGCAGTGGGGTCTACTTTTCATAGAGTCAAGTTTAATTTTTTAAAAAGAAATTTCCGTGAGGAAGGGAGTTTATTCAATGGCATGTGGGCCCAATTTTGTAATGATTTTTAATTTAGTCAGCTGGAGTCATTGCCACATGCTAACCACGTCATTCGCCATAGTGGCAAAATTACTTCTTAGACAGTTTTGCAGTTCAGGGGGCATAATACCTGGCTTTATACTTCAAGGGTAGAAGATGAACCACCATAGTGAGAAGGGTAAGTAGACTTTTTCAAAATTACAATCTGTATAGGATGAGGGAGCAGAAAGAAGAGAGATTTACAAGGAAGACATGAACTATTGCTGAAAGATGAGAAGGAAGAGTAAAGGAGACGAAAGAGGGAAAAGAGGTACACTTTAGGTGCTGACAGGTTTGGTTTATGAATTATGACAGACAGTGGTAGTGTCAGGACAAAAGAATTCTAGGGCAGGACGATGTCAAGGATGCCAGTCTTCCATAATTGCTTGATCTAGTATTGATTCAAAGCCAAAAATAAAATTCTTTGTGTAAATCAAAACTTATCAGACAAGCAGAGTCAAGATTCAAAGACAGCTATAAAAGCCGAACGGCAGTCTTCCAAAGTACTAAACTGATGTTGGTACAAGAATTGGTAAAGGAATTGTACTAGCGATATTAACAAGAAAATGAATTATAAGAGCCAATAACAACATCTAGAAAACATAAGGGCACAGAAAAAGAACAGATCCTATCAGATCTCACAGAAAAGGCAAAAAACTTACTGCATTTTGCAGGAGTTTCTACTTCACTTCACGGTCCATACAACCATACTTAGGGAGGTATTGACAAAAAATGTCATGCAATGTTCCTAGGACAGGCATTTTCAGGTTTCATAGCACTGGCGTAATGTACAATATTAATGTTAGTTAACCCAACAGAGCCATGCCACCATCTATAGTCTCATGTTGAAGGTCAAGAAAGTAAACATCGATGGCAATAATGCCATCTGAGAGGCACAACCAGCAACCATCAGTCTATCACTATCAGCCAGTAGTTTGCATCGTACTGTATTGCTAAACTGTGCTACCCTCTAGATCTGGTGAGCAATTCATAACTAACACTGGCTAAGCACATCCAAGTGATACCATTAAACACATATGAAAGAAATGGCAAGGGAAAAGCTCACCGCTGCCGCAGATCATTGGTAGACTCCCGGAACTCGATATCTCGCTGGCGCTGTTGTAGCAGTGCGTACATGCAGTTGCAAGTTCTCGCAATTGATACCTGCGCCACAGAAACAGAAGAAGTGTGATAAATTTAGACAAACAAGCACCTAAAAGTTAACATTAAGCTGCAGTCACCAGTCACTCATATACCACCCCAACGAAGTTGTTCTACATTGAAAAGCAGAAGAGCCAATTTTACCACTAGCAACACAACATCCAAAAACCACAATTTTACTGGCAAACGACAAAAAGAGCACTCGAAAATTCACTTGCAAGAAAACATGGTTAACACCTAAAAAAATACCCGAAATAGCAAAAGAAAATGCTGCACTTAAAAAAAAATTAGACGGCAGCACTTTACCAGGAATAAAAAAAAAGTCGGCTCAAGAAGCGGAATACCATAAAATTAACACAATGGCCTAAAAAATGAGCAAGTTACATCCCGAGAAATACCGTAAAACCCCCATAAAATTCACACCAATGCTTTTATATAAAGGGCAAAAATCTCTCGAATCGGGGCAACACCACCCATCGGAATCGAAATGAGCGAGTAGATCGAGAGCGGGGAAGCAGGAAGAAGGAACCGACGGGATCGGTGGCGAAGAGGTCGAGGGAGGCCGGGAATCCGAAGGTGACGAGCGTCTGGTTAAGGTACTTGGCGCAGTGCTCGAGGTTCCCCGCGTCCGCGAACGCTCCACCATCGCCGCCGCTGCAGCACACCAACCAGCCATGCATCAGAACCAGGCAACCCAAAGCCCCCATCCCACTACCGAAGGAGAAACCCCAGGGATCAACCGCGGCGCTCACCTCATGCTGACGGGCGGAGGCGGCGGCTGGGGATGCGACAGGGCCTGCATTGGAACGAGGAGTTGTAGTTTAGGCTAGGGGGGTCGGCTCGGATCTACGGCGAGGGTTAGGGTTTTACCCGGAGATCAAAGTGCGACGAGTCGGTGACGAGCGGCTAGCGAGAGGGTGGGGGGAGATCTGAGATGGGATAGATTATTACATGGGAGGAGGACTGGTAGTTTGAAATGGTCGCGAGGGGAAGGAGGGGGAGGCACAACTGTATGGTGGGGCCGGGGCGTCTGTTACCCGGAGGAGGAGGGGTCGTGGGGCCCGCCGGGCATTAACTCAGCGGGTTTGGGGGCACGTGACGCGTGGGCCCGCCGTAGGGGAGGCAACTCAGCAACTCACCATCCGGCATCCGCCTACAAAATATAATAGTTGATGAGTTTAAAATTATAACAAATCTATTTTTAAAAAAGAATGTTAATAAGGCTTAGTTCGTTAGTTTGAATTTAAAATAACCATTTAAATAATAAATAAAATAATATTATGTCAAATTATGTTAATTTCAAAAGAAGTTTGATAATAGCTCTTTAAACTCAAATAGCCAACCCTACATTACACCTAGCTGCTCAGGGCTCACAACCATTTAGATCAACCATCCACACAAAGATTTATCCATTGTTGATCATTCTTCATCTTCCTTCTCTACAAGACTCCAACAAGGTTTAAGTCCATCATCCTCTCGTGGCACATTAGCATCGTTGCCCCCTCGTAGGGCGCTATTGCACTTTCACGAAGCCACACATACTCTCCCTCATCACCGATGTCGCTACTGTTTATTATTCTTGATTGTTGGAGATACATCGACACCATTACACAGACAACATGAGGAAAGGGCAAGCATGTCTGGCTAATGCCGAGGAAGAGGAGGTGCATAATGTTTACATTCAAATGACAAGTTCCTCACAGAGCTTTTCGGCAATCAAATAAGAGTTTGAACCGGAGAATGTTCCTTTTCCAAGTAATGATTTTCTTGGCAACTACACAACGTAATAAGAAATTGTATTCTAATTCCATATCTAATCAGGACATGAGGCTGCCATATGATACTACAATGTCATAATTGTTATAAAAACAATCAATTATAAAACCTATAGTTTAGTGGCACAAATTCTGCTAAAATCTATAGTTGTAAAATAGAAGATAAAACCTATAGTTTTTTCATAGTATGTATAAGAAATAGGTAACTTGTGAAATTTACTCTACAATGCATGTTCTAGTATCACCCTATGCCCGCCTTCATATGAAATGTGGGTACAATAAAAAACTCAACTCTTCTTGGAGTTTAATTTTCCCTTCAAACTCCAAAACCGTACCCTCAGTTTAGAAAACCGGATCAAATGTCCTTAATCACCCAATTCAACTCGGGATCGTCCTGCGTAGATGCCAAGTAGGATTTGATGTAAGCGGGTATAGCCACTTTGCGCTTACATGGCACCTAATCAGCAATACCAGTGTTGAATCAGAAAAAAAAAAGCTGGTTGGACAACTCTTGCAATGGATCTATCGGTACCGACCCAATTTTTATGTACCCTATGTTTAATCATATGCTCAGCGTATTTTGCTTTTAATTTTACTTCAAATACGTAACAGTAAGACCAAACAAGACAAATCATAGGCTTAATCCAACATACTAACATGTTTTTTAGGGGAATTCAGCAGACATGTGGCCCTGATTTGAAATGCAATATAACAAGGCCTCATCCACCAATTACAATGACATCGTTAAGGCTATATTTGTTTAGGAATTTTTTCCAACTTAAAAATGAAAGCTTAAATAAAGAGGTGATTTTTTTAATTAGGCTTTTCAAAATCATAAGCCTTTATATAAGTAAAAGTTAGAAGGCACCAGAGATATGTTTTTTTAGCTTATTAATGGTTGGTTTTAGACCAGTTCTACTAAAATTTAGATAAAATTATCCGCTTCTACTATATATAAAATCGGACAGCTTTTAAACTTCTTGACAAAAAAAAAAACTCACTTTAACTTGTAAGCCCTAAGTAAACAAGGCCCTAACAACCGTAAGAACGCAGCGCACATCAAGGCTCCACCACACCACTGTGTGATCGTTTCGAAAGATGATACTATTGCTTATTTGACACAAAGTGATGTGCATTTAATGATTTGCCACTTTCTATCTCACTAATATATGGTAAATTATCAATTCTACCAACTTACATGTGGTATTTATGAGCATTGCTTCGATACTTTTCTTTCTAGTACAAGTTACATAAAAATTAAAACAAACGAATAGATAAATAATCATTATCCACCCTTGTTCATACTTTAATATGCATGTAACTTAAAAAAAAACAAAGATCTGGTTGCTCTTATCGCCCTCATATTCCAAACGCCGCCACGAGCACTCATGTCGTTGCTTGGGATCCTTGCCACCACTGCCTAGGATCGTTGTCGTCTGCATTCGTTACCGGGTTCAGGAGGTGCGCGGCCGCCGCCGCCCCTTCTCCTCACTCCCACTCCGCCAACCTCGCTCCCCTACTGCAGAAAACCATCGCTATTGGTCGGTACACGAATACGCGATGTAGCCTCTTCTATGCAGGGGCTTATCCAATGAAAGGACATGGGTGTACATATATACACCCTAACTTTTTTACAAAAATTAATTGTATAATATGTATATTACTTATATATATATATTAATAATAGGATCAAATAAGTATATATATTCACTTATAAACTAATTTTACCCTATTTCCATTCTTCCATAACTCTCCTCCTCAACCGGTCATCGTAGCCCATTAGCAAAAAGCCCACACCTTCCATTTCTCAACCGAATTTTTTGTCTTTCATGCTCTTTGCCTCTCTCTTTCACTTGGCCAACAAATGACCGGTATCGACCAAGTAGTAGTCATTACTACTCGATCGACTGCAGTTCAGCATTGACCGTCGAGGGCATCGACCATATCACATAGGCTTTCACATATTGTTTCGTTGAATGTTCAGAATTTTAAATATTGATAAAAGGTGAATTAATGAGATTAATTAGTTGATTTTGTGATGTAAAATTTAAAAAAATTAAGTGGTATTTCGCAGATCGGAAATCTTTGTGGGATCAATTTGGACAGACATAGAAGGCAACTACAGCTACTACGTCCACATCAAAACCAATACCTATAAAAGAAATTTTGTTTGCAATAATTAATTTTGTGAAAGAACCAACTAAGTATAAGTATAATGGATGATCAATATTTTTTTTCTACAAGTTAGTGATGAAGTCATAATATCTCACTTCCAAGTTATAGAGTATCGCGAGTTAATTTGTATTTTTTTAATTATTATGAAATTTTCTAATTTATTGTGACATATTTGCTCTAATAGGAATAATTTGTATTTTAATTTTATTATTGTAAACCTTAAACTTTAACATTAAATAATATTTTGTTAACTCTGTACGCCCAGCTGAAAATTTCTGGGTGGCGAGATGGCATATTCCGGCCATTCCAGTCGGTTTTGGAATGGAATTGATAAGGCAAGGCCCGTTGGATTCAAGAAACCAGCAGGCCGGCCGCCCCTTGGTCCCGTCGACAGCCCACGATATAAACCAAACCGGTCGGACGGATCGAGGCGACGCCGCACCGCATGCACCATCGCCTCCTCCGCCGCGCGATGCCTCTCCCGTCGCCGCAGCAGCCGCCGAGGACGCCGGGGGTCGCCGGTGGCCGGCTCTTCGCCTCCCTACCACCGCCGCCGACCCTCCAGTCCCGAAGGTGCGCCCTTCCTTCCCCTCTCCCTTGCTTGATTTCCTCCTGATCCTGTAAGTCGTTATTCTTGGGGCCTGTTACGACGCTGGTAGATCGGGGGGGAAGGTAGGGGGTGCTGACGGGGAAATGGAGCATGGTTTTCGATAAATTCTGGGGGTTTGGATTTAATCTTCTTCATTTTGTTGGTTGTTGGGGTGCTGTGATCCATGAGTAGGGGATTTTCTTGGCGATCCGAAAAATGAGCTGGGAGTTTCACTAATTGGTGTATGCTCTTTCCCAGGCCAGACAAGTGTGATTAATTCAGCTACTGCAATGTGGCAAATTTGAACTTTCTTTTAGCGTGAACAACTACAATAAGTTGAGATGATTTTTTTGCAAGGGGATTTTAATGGTACCAGTTAGCTAAAACTGAGTTCATATTTTTTTTCTTCTTAAAATCATTTTCATGTTATTGGACTAGAATCACTTTCCTGTATGCCTGCTAACTGTTCTTTGTCGCTCCTTTGCCTTTTCGAGAATTAGGTTTGATGCCTGCAACTAGGGTTCACAATATCGATATCGCGATAATCGAACGATTTTTTATTTTCGAAAATCGGCAAAAACCAGTCAAAAATTGGTAGAAACCGAGAAGTCTGAATTCAAAAATTTTGAACTCGGCAGTCAAACAATGGCGGAAAAAAATCGAAAACTGTGCGATTTTCACTGATTTTTTATTAGTTTTATTCGATTTTCGAGCGATTTTTTTATTTTCAGCACAACGAAAGAAAATTATAAAAAATGCAAAAAGTTAGAAAAAAATAATCTTCAAAACACTTCAGAGAAATTTCAACAATTTTTTAATTCATTTAATGCTTCTAGAAAATCAAAAACAGTAATTAATGAAAAGGAACATAGACACTGTCAAATTTTTATAAAAATTTACAAGCTTGATCATGCTCTTAAATTTTAATGGTACCATAAAGAGTTCCCAAGGATCATGTATTAAAATTTGCAGAAATATTAGACTTCATTTAATTCCCCTAGAAAATAAAAAAACAGAAATTTTAATGATACCATAAAGAGTTCCCGGTCCCGGGAATCATGTATTAAAATTTGCATAAATATTAGACTTCATTTAGTGCCCCTAGAAAATAAAAAATAGAAGAGCGTATACAAAAACAGTAGCACTGTACGAATTTTTAAAAAATACATATGTCTGATCATCATCGTGATATTCAAGCGATTATCGACGATATTGTGAACCCTGCCTGCAACAGCTGGAGTTTACCTCAATGTGTCTTAACTTGCCTCACATTAATAAAATGCCTGGAAACAAGAATTGTGTGCTCAGAATTGACTAACAATGCATGTATAACACAAGACTCGTAATTTGGGTATCTTGAATGATGCATGTTTTAGGGCCAATTTTGATGCTGAATCATGGTCTTCAACTAAACAACTTGCCTTTTGAAGACAAAATGAATCAACGCTGTTATTTTGAAAGCATGAATTAACAACTCAAGAAATCAACTGAAGATATAGCTCTTGGTTGTAATTTTACTCTTGGGTTGGGCAAAGGCTGACTTAATGAGAGTATGGTTTGTGTCTTCATTTACAAATGGTTGATTGTTCCTTCTTGTAATTTTGATTTTGTGCATTAAAATATTTGAGTACATTAATTGATGATTTTATTTCTGTTGTAGAGAGGTGCATGTTTGGTATCTTTGCCCTGATGAGTTGAATGATCACTCCCAATTGAAGATGTATGCAGACCTCCTTTCTCCTTCTGAAAGAAAGTACACTTTGTCTATGAACGGAGCAACGTTGCAGAAAGATGCTATGTTGTCCCGTGCGTTGTTGCGCACCACCCTCTCAAGATGTATGTAACCACCAACTGCCTATTGAACTGTAGGTCACATCTTATTTACTATCATGCATGTTACTATCATTTAATGAAGTTTGTTGTCTGTATTCTAGTTATTAGCAGTTTTTTAATTAGGAAATAGACTGAAGTGAAGATGTCAGAATTATTAGTGATTTAGTGTACATTGGTTAGGGCCGACAGCGCATAGAATTCTACCCATGGGTGGTGGTAACCCTATATTAGCTTATATACTCATAATTTTTTAGTAATGAGGAGGAAGAGTAGGTGTCTTTGGAAGAAAAGTAGCTTAATATTGTTTATGGAGATTGAGCTGTTTAATGCAATTATTAATTTTAGATGCAATAAATTATTTCATGTAAACACTACTTGCATAAGTGCGCATTCATATGTTTTGTAATACATATGGGCAAATATATAAATCATGAATCATGATCAATCATGTTGCTCTCAACCTTTTGTATCATATCCCATCCTGCAATGGTTTTCCGATGCATATGCGATTTTCCAAATAATGTAAATACGAGAAATGGATAATAACTAGTCTTACAACATGAGAATGAGAACTATCAGCAATTTAACCTGACAGATGGTAGTTTGGGCATGCTGCTCCATGTTTGAGTTATATTGCCAACAAATAAGCATACATTCTTGTTACTATTTTTTTTAATGTAGCATCAATCATATCATGGGATAGCATTACAGGATTACTGATATGGTTACTGCTAATTTGTTTGTACTAGATTAGATACATATTGCAAAATTGATCCAAGATCATTTGAGTTTAAGAAGAACAAATTTGGCAAACCTGAGGTAAGAGGTTAAGCTTTGCAGTGTTTCTTTTCCTGCAACTCAAAGCTTTGTAATAAATATGCCTTTGATTGCTTTCCATGTTTTATCAGATATTGTGGCGATGTGAGGATAGCAGTATGGAGTGGCCTTTGCATTTCAATATTTCGCACACATCTTCTTTGATTGCTTGTGGCATTGCCATGGATGCTCCTGTATGTTCCCTTTCCTTATGATTACCAGAAGTGGGAGTAAATCAGTTGCCTAGACTTCTATTGCTGTGGAAGTTATTCAATTGATATTGCTGCTTTCTCTACTGTCTCAGATTGGCATTGACGTTGAAGAGAAGAAGCGAAAGACTGCCAAGAGTATTTTATCTCTTGCTCGCCGTTATTTCACCCCTTCTGAAGTCAATTATTTAGCTAAAATTTCTGATTCTGATGCTCAGCAAAAGGAATTCATAAAACTTTGGACTCTTAAAGTTAGTGAGGCTCTCTTTGGTCCTCTACTCAATATAACTTCCTTATGCAACCAATACATGGTGCTGATTTACTATTCTTTAGAACATTCAGCGGTAATGGTATTTTCTAGTGCTAGGCTAAAGTCTATCAACTGACTCAGTCACTTAATCTAATACATGCAAGTTCGTAATATGTATGTAGTGAAAATCCATTTAAAATGCTAACTTGCTAATTCCTTACATGAGCCATTGGATGGTATTTAGATTAATCAAATTGGAGATATTTTATAACATCCATGGATCAAGGATGAATCTGATTCATTGCGATCTCATCCAATGACTCATGTGAAGAGTTAGCAAGTTAGCACCAAAGATGGCTTTGCACAAGGTATTCCCCCATATGGTAATATTTTGAGATAAAATTCACAACCTGGTATTCATGTATTTGCAACATTTAGCCCATTTGCATAGGATATTTACCCATATAATTTACAGCTTAATAATACTGAGTTACTGGTATGTTGTTGCAAAAGTCATTACTGATATGTATTATCTATTGTTGATGTCTAAATTTTTAGGAAGCATATGTAAAAGCCCTTGGAAGGGGATTTTCAGGTGCTCCTTTCAATAGGTTTTCAATCCTGTTGGAAACAACTAATGGGGTTCAGATTTCTAAGGTATGCAGCTTCAACCTTTCCCTATTCTTGTTTGTCTTTAACATACGCCACATGTGAAGGGGAGCTCCTGGACTACGTACCTAAACAAAATTTCATGTTCACGTGAAATTTTGTGACACCAACTAACAGATGGCTCTTCTGGACCCCTAACATATGTTTCAGCCGTACTGTCAGTTGATGTTATGCATAAGGAAAAGCATCTTGTTTTATGCATGGCAGAACTTTGGAGCTTTATTGTTCCACTGTTGCAAGTTAGCAGTAAATCATTTTATACTAAGCAAGCAATTGAACATTTTGATTGATCTGTCTTGATTTCCATTGAACTTGCCAGGCACCAAAAGTAGTATGCAAAGACTCTATCTCTGGTTGTGATTGTCTATCCGAGAATTGGCAATTTGCACTTGCAGAACTGAATAATTATCATTACTTGGCGATTTGTATAGAGGATGACTCAGCAAGTTCAGGTTTGTACTTCGAATTTTTCAGCTTGAGCATAAACTGTCCTGTTATCTTGTTCGTTCAGTCTCAATTATTTGCTGGTGGATGTTGCAGGTTCTGAAAATGGTCCAGTACCACTAGGATTGCAAGTATGGAAGACCATTCCATTTGTAGAAGATACACTTGTTTCTGGAACAGAAGCTGTAAAACTTATTATTTGACTATTTCAGAGGATCTGCCGTTGATCATATGATTTCACCAGATGACAATATGATAAAAGATTTGATTTTGACCAAGTACAAAAGGAAACTCTGGGCATTCAGGCATTGATATATCGACTCATGACATTGCATGGAATTGCAACAGCATATACTTCGGATTCAGACTTAGTTTATTAGCTGCCAACATACCACATCAATCTGTTTCCAAAGGAATAAATCATTCTTTTTTACCATGGTAAACTTGTTTACACCGATTGGTCTAAGGATGACAGCATTAGCTACAATCTGACATCTCATTGAAAGATATATGCTTAGTCTATGTTTATGCTTCTACTAGCAAGACTGAAGTTCCCTGTTGGAAAGTTGAGTGCATTCTGGGTTTGAGGTTTTGGATGTGACTGTGTCATCAGTTGAAAACCGGATAATAGGGCTGAAATAGAAATACTGTATTTTTTCCTACATTGGAATGGAATAGATGTGCTTCTCTTGAATGAATTGTGTCATCGTGCTTTATGGAAGCATTTAGAATTCATTTGCTGATTTCAATTGATGCATGAATATATTTGACTTTCATGAATGTTCAGGTTGATATTTTATTGTGAATCTAGCAACAGGTCATGCACCTTCAGGTCATTTGGCTGGATGTTGCATGGCTTACAATTGGGTTGCTGCATTTTTTTTAGGGTGCAGAAGCATCAAAGAAGCTTTCTTGCATATGAGTAAAAGATAGACCCTGACAAGAAATAACCTGCGGAAATTGTTCACCTGGCTGTCACCATTCACCAATTATGTAGCATGCATGTGTGCTTTTTTATACAAAGGTATTGGCAAACAGAGAAGACAAGCATTATATTACAGTAATAATCAAATAAAATATGGTAGAACAACCACCACGCTACCACAGGAGGAGCCCATGCATGCTATATGCCATCTGAGGCAAGACAAGTGAAAAAGACAAGTATAGCATGCATCTATTAATACGTGAAAAAATATTAGTTTGACACCAGTTCTATTTGTTCTATTAGCATAGCATATGGCATATACCAGTTCTATTAGTATAGCGTCTATTAGAGCATCTCCAATAGTCAAGCCTTAAAATAGAGTCCTATACCTCAAAATATAGTCTAAACTAAAAAAATTAGGACCCAAGATAACTATTGACTCCAGCAATTAGACCCTAAATCTCCAATCCTTCATTCATCCCTTCATTAGGGCCGGAGAGGAGAGTTGCTAAATATAGCAACAGGGCTCCGAGTCCTAAACCTATTTTGATAATTTTTCTCAAAATACAACCTCTGTTGGAGTGCTTTTTTTCCATCAAAACCCTATAATTACAATTAGCAACCTATTTAGGGCTCCTCTTGGAGATGCTCTTAGTACGTGAAAAAGACTGTGTACGTGTGTATATATAGCTTTCTAGCATACTACCATACAGGGTCGGATCCAACAGTATGGCAGGTTGAACTGCTGCCCTACCTACAATTTACAAGGTTTCTTATACCCAATTGTGTATATACTGCGTTGTCTAACAAATTCGGTCTATAGGTAGGGCATAGCTCAACAAATTTATACCCAGGTGTGTATATACTTCAAACTTGCCCCACTTATAATTTCTTTCTGGGTCTACCACTGCTACGGTACTGTCTACATCTAGCATATGGGACACTCAAACAACTGATATTGAGACTATACTTGTAATGGTGCGCGTGGGATATGTGATGTAGCGCATAAACGCCGGCATTCTTGTTAATTTGTCAGAAGACCAGTTCTTGCGAATTTTGATTCTCATCACTTTCCGTGGCACATCTCGAGCATCTGACATGATTAAATCAAAACTAGAAAGAACAAAACTGCTTTTAAAAAACCACTGTAATACCAAACAAAGTCCAATACTTACTCTCTCCGTCTGAGTTTATATGACATTTTTTTTAACGTTTTTGTCCATAAATATGGAGTGCGTTTCATGTTCCAATGCAAATTAGTGTGATGTTACCATTATATCTCTAATAAACATCTTTTTTTAGATAATAGAAGATTATATCTCTAATAAATATGTAGATTTACTTAATATTCTCTACATGCATGTATTGACATAGTATTTAGAGATAATAATTAAGAGTAGTCTAATTATTTTTAATATTTTTTTATCCATATGATAAGAGAAAATACCACTTGTAAACCTAGACGAAGGGGATAGGTGGCAAACACTGGGCTGGACTGGAATAATATATCTATTAAGCGTGGAAGATTTCAGACGCAGGGAGAGCGCCCACGTCAGTTTTTTTCTTCAGAAAACCCCCTAAAAATCAGAAATCGTAGATAGATCCTTTTACAGTTATTTGCAAAAAAAACCCTATAGTTCCGCAAATTTGACCCAGGTGTCGGTTCTTTGAACTCGAAAGATTTAAAATTACATTTAGGTCCAATTATTTTGCAAAAAACCCCGTGGTCATGCAAATTCGACACGGGCCCGACTCTTGAAACCCGAAAGATTTAAAATTACGTTTAGGTGCTTCCGGCGCCGATTCTTTAAAGCCGAAAGATTTGAAATTACATTTAGGTTTGAGTATTTTGAAAAAAAAATTGTGTGGTTCCGCAAATTCGATATGGACGTCGGCTCTTTAAGCCCGAAAGATTTTAAATTACATTTAGTTTCTTCTATTATTTTTTTAAAAAAAACTTCAAAATAAAATTTGTGCGACACGATGTACCACGATATACTGACCAGTTGAAATGAGAGATGCGGTGGTTGGAGGGCTCGGCGGAGTTGTTGGTAGCTGTCATGCATGGTTTGTTGCCTATGTCTCTCAAGCTCAGCTAGCTAAGATTTGGTTTGTGTTGTAATTGGTTGGCTCTTGGGGCCGCATCGTGCCACTCCGTACACCTTTGATTGAGCCAATGCCGCAGCCTTTTTCAATCTCTCTTGTGCGAGTACGTCACGTACTAATTTATTCCATGGCCACGTGTGCCTTTTTTTTTTTTTTTGGCTAGGATTCTCTGACATCGATCTGTTTGCGCTGGTCATGACAGCTATGTGATAAAACCTTTGTGGCTGAGATCGCTTAGCTTAGGTACTGTTAATTTGATCCGAGTTGTTATAGATCCCTATCTTGCGTGCGATGCGAGGTAACCGACCACCTAAAAATACTTGGGTCAGCAATGCTGTTTCTATAAAGAAGAAGGAGGAGGAGGACGAGTGCTGCAATGCTGCAGCCTGCAGCATCGGTTGACACACCACTCGACGATGATTTCTTGCAAGATTCTATTTGATTTTCAACCGGCAATAAGAGTAAGTATAATAAAGTTACGTAAACGGATTATAGGAGTCGCCACGTCAGATTTGAGTTGAGTTGGAGAAGAGAGGAGGAAAGAGAGAGAAGAATTTGATGGTAGATTATTAAAATTTGCAAAGACGAGCTACTAAGAAGGTTCATGAGAGAATAAGAGGATGAAGGTGAACCAGATATTAATGCTCAGTGTGTATGTATAGCCAACTATTATATAGGTGGACTATTAGATTGGTTATAGATGATATGTCAACAACATAAAATTCGTAGTTGATTCTATTATTAATCTTGTCCTAACGTAGAGTTTTTTTTTCCCCTTCAAAGGCTTAGCTTAGGATTGCGGTGATCGTGAGAACTCAACAGTTGATCAGATCGTAGAAGTTAATAGACTATTTTAATTTGTTTTTTAAATACACTACTGGCATGCTTGACTCCACGTGGCAGCCAGAGCTCGCACAGTACTTAGACCGGCAAACATTGAGTTTGCAGTCGCTCGCACGTGGGCCCAGCTTTCCTCTCTGGATGACGTGGTGGATGACCTCTCACCCGCTAGAGGTTAAGCATCCTGTCCTGTAAAGAATCTCTAGAACGAATCGATCCAATGCTTCGCTATGCTATGACGTCATAAGCCAGAAGGCCCAGGCAAACACAGCACTCCAAGAATATGACTTTCGCTTCACGCACGAATTCAGAGTTTTGGGGGCTATTTTGTTTGCAATTTTAGCTCTTATTTGAATAGGCTTGTACATTTAGTTCTTTTCTCGACCGTAGATCATCTACTATGATATAGGACCGTTGATCTGTCACGGTATGGAATCATGTTAGTGCTCGTCGTAATACAGAAGTATGATAAATACCTGTCACAGTTAAGAAGATGCTGGATTTATAATTTCTTTTAGATATGATCAAACATTATTTTTTTTTGAGGCAACGGGCAGAAAAAAAGCTTCAGAGAAAGGTAAGGATGCCAGCTCTTCTAGAAGATCGGTGTTGCAGCCGCTAAGTACAGACGGTGCTGATGCATCCATTTTTGTCCATCTCACCTCACGGTGAGAGCTGCAACATAGGTGCAGCAGGTCTATCGTACCCTTCGATGATGCCAGTTTCTGGAAGGCTCTCAGATCAAGTTTACGTTGAGACGACGAGTTAGGATTGTTTGGTTCGCTATTACAATCTGTCGTGCTAGAATTTGGTTATGGTTCATTATACATGGTGCTAAAAAAGAAAATCGTCCTATATATAGGGATACCAAATACTGTATCCTTATTAATGGTAAATATATTATACATATTCGTTCAGAAATATAAGAGGTATTTTAACCTTGTGCAAGAATTAAAGTTGCAAAGAAATTGAGAAGAATATAATAGAAAAAGATTTAGATACCTCTACTTAATTGTATCGGATTATGAGATATAATACTTTATGTGGGTGGTAATGAATAAATACATATAGTTAAGAAAGAATAAATAGGAATATAGTAAGAAAAGCCTGATAAATCTACAAACAAACCTTGTATTTCTAAATAAGATCGTTCAAACTATATGCCTTATATTTATGAATGGATGTTGTAAAAAGGTGTAGTACCAGTGGAGTTGGGGGCAAATGCGGACCTCGTGAATGAATATTTATAATGGAGATTGGATCCAAATTATGAGATACTCCCTCCATTTAAGTTAATAAGTCATATTTTTTCTTGGCATATAGATTAATGAGATATTGAAAATGACTAGATTACACTTAATTATTATCCTTAAGTACTATATTTAATGCATGCATGTAGAGAATATCAAGTAAAATTGGATATTTATTAGGGTTATGAAGGAACATTATACTAATTTTGTATTAGAACATGAAATACACACTATATTTATGGATAAAATTATCAAAAATATACCATATAAACTTAGACAGAGCAAGTATACAACATCTTACGCATCTTTTTGTTTTGGGAGCTTTTAAAGGCTAGGGGTGCAAATGGAATGGATAGTTCCCAACCGTCCATCTGTTCAAATAAATTTGGAGCATAAAATCGGATATATGAGGGTTTTTTAGGATATCGGAGTCAGATTCAGATAGTTTTTGTTGGATATGGAAACAAATACGGAATGAAAGTATCCGTCGGATTCAAATATATCCAGAATTTTAATCGGAGCTATCCGGATACTATCCATTAACTATTTGAGTCCCCACTCCCCAGTTTGCACTCCTCATCTGCAGTCCCAGTTCCCACTCCCCAGTCGTCACTCCTCCCCTCAATCTCATTTCGTCATCCCTCATCTCGTCATCCCTCATCTGGTCATCCCCCTGAAAGTTTGAAACCCTCCCCACCCTTGCACCTAGCTTCGGGCGGCCGGGCAGAGCGCGTGCGCGAAATGGGCACACGGTGGCACCATCGAAGGCCAGACGGAGGCGCAAAGTAAAGGAATGTGTTGTTTGGCTTTGGCTGAAAAGAAACAATGGCAAAATTAGTCGCATACACAAGAGGAAAAGTAAAATTAATTAAGGGGAAATGACGAGGGAGATGTTGCACACCTCGTGATGTGGTCTGAAATGGAAGGAGTGCTTTGGGGCGACGGGAACATAGTGAGGGCGTGGTACCGGCGTCGGGGAAAAATCTCATGCTTCAACGTGCTTCGTGTGAAAGAGTGCGAGAGAGAGAACGGGAATGGCAAAAATGGAAATAGGGTCGCGACGCGAAGCTGATGCTCACCTTATATAGGCTCTAGGGGCATTGGAACAACGGTGACTAGCGCAGGAAGGTGGCTGCTGGTTAGCATTAACGCAAGCAAAAGGGCATTAAATCAAGGGGGAAACGTTCAGGAGTGGAGGTCGTGGAGAAGGTGGTCATGATTGGTTTTGATTGCACATGAATGGGAGAGGAAACGGGTGGTGCTTGGAGCTTTCTTGAAATGACCATGGCGGGTGTAGTGTTTTGCTTGGGAGTCTGGCTTGTGTGCAAGGGAAAGAGGAAGGGGGCAACCTAGGCTAGCCCAGGGAGAGGGGAAGCAAGGGTTGTTGGTAGGCCAAGAGGGAGAAGTGGAAGGGGTTGCCTTGGTCGAGATCGAGGAAGAGGAGGAGGCATTTGCCAACAAGGAGATGGGCCAGTGTGGTGAAGAATTGGCCAAGAAAAGGGCTTTGACCTAGAGGGAACTCATGAATTTTAATTTGATTTTAGGTTTAAAATATTTACAAAAACCATAAATGGCTTTTAGAAAATAGAAAATAAAGTTAAAAAATTTGGAAAAAATTCACAAAAATTCTCGGAGACATTTTGAACTTAATAAAATTATTTCCAAATTAAATTTGTTTTTATTTTATACAATAATTAGTTTTAATTTCTAAAAATAGGAAAAATATTTTAAAATCTAGAAAATTAAAAAAATTCAGAAATTAATAATAGGAAATCCAGAAAATTGAATTATTCTATGAAAATTCATAAAATCCAATAAAATAATATATTTATTTATTATTATTATTATTTTTAAAGATAAAATTTTGGAATGTTACAAACGCGGTGCTCCTCGACTAGACCACCTACAACATGCTGTTGTCCAAGGTGCCCAAGTACAAGCAGATCACCCCCTCCATCCTCTTTGAGAGGCTTCGGGTAATCAATCTCGCTTCCTAGATCTACTATACTAGCAGTATCCATAGCCTCATTTAATACTAGCTGCAAGAACACTTAAGTTTTTGTTTTAATTGTTTGATGATGTGATGTGAATTTGCGGATGCTCGGTGAACAAAATTGTTGGTGACTACTCTATTATTTGTGGATAGGGTATCGCTCATGTATTGTGCCAGCTTAGTTTATCTAATTGCCAATTCCTAAAGGCTGTCATACTTATGAAAGCCATGGTAGTAACCTGTGTATGATTCGTATCATGCTGTTATGTTCCTTGTTCATGGGATAGCCTTCTTCAGGCTGTCACCTTCATCTTATGTGTTTGTCAGCCATAAATCCATTCATCTTTGCTACCAATGCATCTAGTAGTGCTCCATGCAATCATGTTACTATTGAGTTGCTACAATGCTACTTGCCAAATACTACTGGCTTAGCTAGTTCTAGTCATATATGCTTACTTAACTAGTCCATGTTATTGAGTGATGTACTTAAATCTACCTACTAATGTAGTTGCATTTTGGACATATAGTATGGTTGATTGATCATAATATGTGCGACATATATGGTTTATATTTTGATTTTTTGTTTAAAATAATATATATTTAATAAAAAAATTACAGAAATAATATACCGAAAATAAAAATGACAGTTCTACACCTGTCACAATTTGAAATTGTGAGAGCGAGATCGCTAATCGTTTCCAAATTACGATAGGCTCTCATGCAAATTTGAAAGGCGTCGAGTAGAGCTCTTTGAAATTGAAATTGCGTCAGAGTAGAGCCTGTCGCAATTTAGAATTGCGATAGGTGTGCAGATCTGTTATTTTTATTTTTACATATTATTTTTGTAATTTTTTATTAAATATATATTATTTTAAACAAAAATTCTATGTTGGATCAGATCTCCCAAAGACCAAGTCGATGGGATCAATGGCTGGGTCTTTCACTTGTCACACTAGCTGTCGATCGGCCGAGTCCTGGTCGCAGCCTTGGATACCTCCTCATCCTTAGATTAGCTGAGACAATTAACGTACAACTTTCTTTGTACCGTTGTCCAAGCCGTACGTGTACGCGCCAAGCAACAACCCACTGTGCCGCGATTCGCAATCGCAACAGAGATGTGGAACAGGTTGAACGAGCTGGATTCGAACAGGGTAAACGGACATTACGGCTAGGATCTTTGTATTTCTAGGATTCGAACAGGGTATGTACAATAATATCATCTTAGCTGATTCTTAATCTATACACGTCAGTAGTGGTGGAGCTAAAAATTTCTAAAGAAAAGGCCAATGAAGTAAATCTCTACTAATTATTGATATTTAAAGTTTAATATATAGTAAGTATAATATATAACACTTATAACTTGTCAGAAATTTCAAAGTTTTATATATATACACACACACACTATTTTCAACTGTGTTTTATGAGTCACGGGGCCTAGGCCCCACAGGCCCCTCGACAGCTCATACCAATCAAGCACGTCATCTTTGTTCTATGTGAAATAGTGAGAAAAGAGGATAGAAAAGAGAGCTGACTCTTATTTAATAGTAAACATTGTACGGGAGCATATATGGCAGATTAGTTATGTACGAGAGAGAAGTGATAGTTAATGCATAACATCTAGAACCAACTTTTAGAGATGACTATTGTAGAAACTAGTTTTAGTGTTACTCTAGATGATATGAATAGGAAATAGAATAAGCAGCTGATTTTGTTATTGTATTTACCCTAAGATTTGCTTAAAAACCTACCTTTTGATGGAAGGATTTTCATCCTCATCTCGTCCAAATTAATAGATCTTTCTCAAGTTTTGGACCTTCGGTGAGGCGTTTTCTATATATATATATATATATATATATATATATATATATATATATATATATATATATATATATATATATATATATATATATTATCTGCGATACGAGACCTACTGTACGTGCTAGTATGCTACAGTACCTGCCATATTGTAGCTAGGTTACGTCTCGCGTTGGGTGCACATTTAACATCTGTAGAGAAAGGGATCAATCTCGACCGTCGCATTCCAATCCAGTGGTATGGGAGCTGTTAGTTAATTACAACATGTAAACACTGTCGTAGCTAGCAGCGTACACCAACTGCACTGTACCTACACAAAGAGTAATTATAACGTACCTAAAGTTTGCAGAATCGCCGGTCTAAGCTGGGCTCAAAAAAAATTCGCGTTTTAGTTTTTTTCTAAATTACGAATAGGTCCTTCGCGATTTTTTGTGAGAGGAAGATATTTCCTAAAAATCGCGTTCGGGTCCCTCGTGCACCGTTTTACAGAAAGAACCTCCCGTTAAATTAAAATCGCAAACAAGCCCTTTTCTAATTTTTCAGGATAGCGAACAGGTCCAAAAACGTAACATTCAGATCCTTACTCCTTACGCCTAGGTCCTTTCTCCGTTTTTCCCGGGAAAAAATGTTTTCGTCACTAGGAATATGTGTGCAGCTCTATCTCTAGACTTTTTCCCCAGCTCGATTTCCCATATCGATCTCTAATATTTTTTAAAACATATATTATTACTCGGTGAAAGCGTAGAGTGTTAGACTCGGCAAAAGATGGTTATCATCTCACAAAAGAAAGTTGTCATCTCTAATGATTTTTCACCCTTTTCCCTCTAGATTTTTTCCCCACCGCGGTTTTTCAGCTCTGTCTCCAACACTTTTCCAAATAATTCATCGAAAGAGATATTTCTACAACTCTATCTCTCTATTTTTTCCCCTTAACTCGGTTTCTGATATTTCCCAGAGTGAGAAATATGCATGCGATTGTATCTTTATAGTTTTTTGCAATTCAATCTATAGTATTTTTCGAACAAAGGTATTATTGATTCGTGAACGATAGAGTGTCAAATTCGCAAAAGAAGATCCTTTCTCCGTCTTCCCGAGAAAATATATACTATGTATTAAAGTTTAGAGGTCGCAGGACCTTAGAGAGTGTCCGAAAGTGCCAACAAAAAAACCTCAAGATTTAGAAGCTACACCTTTGTTTATTTTCCGTCCGGTCCATTTTCCCAAAAATAACTAGAAAGATCCTACGAAGATTAAAAAAAAGCGCCTTGTTTCATTTTCCCATGAAAAAAATCAAAGCCCTAAAAAACATCTTAAGCTATTTTTTCTAAAAAAACAGAATTCGTTTCGCTCACGCTTGTGCATATGCGCCACGCTTATCTTCCTATTATATACTATATATTAAAGGGCTGAGAATTGCCGCCTCACTCGGCCTCCACATCGGCGCTTGCAATGACGTCTCCAAAAAATTGAAAATTACATTTAGGTCATTTCGACGGTTTTTTAATAAAATAGATATGAAAAAAATAAAATTACGTTTAGGTCCCTCTACGGTTTACATTTAGGTCCTCGTGGTTTTTTCTTTTAATGCACTTTAAAAATATATTACTTTAGATCCTCACTGGTTTACGCTTCGCTTTCTCATGCCTTTTAGAGAAACGGGCTCAAAAATAAAGATACGTCTCGACAAAAAAAAGAACATAGATTCGTCGAAGGTTTATAGCAGTCCACGGATTCGCTGACAGGTCATAGCGGCTTTTTTAAAAAAATAAGAAAATTGAAAATACATAAAAAAAACTGCCGTGCTTTTTTTTAAAAAATACAGATTCGTTGAGGGTTTATAGCAGCCCAATGATTCACTGGCAGGTCTTGACGACCCATTTTTTTAAACAAAATACGAAAACCCAAAGTACGACCAGATTTTTCGAATTGCGTTAAAAAAAGCAGCCACGGTTTTCTTAAAAAAAATCAGATTCGTCGAATGTTTATAGTAATGCATAGATTCGCGCGACGGGTCATAACTACAGTTTTCTAAAAAAACAGATTCGTCAAAGGTTTATAGTAGCTCATAAATTCGCTGTTTGGTCCTAACGACCCATTTTTAAAAAAAATAGCAAAAAACCGAAAATACAATAAAATTTTCTAAATTTTACATGTTGTGTCATCGTGCACGATGCAGCGCAGGGCGTTACCCAAGCTAGTTTCATCTTAAAAGAATATGAAGCATGCAAGATGATAATACATATAAAAAATGGACATTTTATTCCACAATCCCAATTCTATAAAGTATACTAGCAAGGGTTTGCGCGCTACGCTACACCGTGAGAAATTTGGTTGTGCAACGCTACGCCACACGAAATTTGGCCCGATGATTATTTTTGAAAAAATGGGTGTGAGGACGTAAACACGAATTTGTTTTTTCTCCAGAATTTTCTAAAAAAATGCGCTAACTAGGAGTTATCAGTGAATTTGCGACACCATGGATAATCTTTGTGTGGTGAGGAACCACTAGGAGTCGTCGTTGAATCTACGAAAATGCATATTTTTTTTGTGTGATTTCGGTTTTCTTGGGGTCTTTTCTAAAAAAAATGGCAGATTCTTTTTTTACGTAATTTCAGTTTTCTTTTTTAAAAAAACGGGTTGCTAGGAGCCGTCGTCGAATCTGTGGATTGCTATAAGCCGTCGGTGAATCAGTGGTCTTCTAAAAAAATGCAGAGAGACATAAACGTAATTTCATTTTTTTGATCAATTCAGCTAAAAAAACCTTTTTTGGGACCAAAACGTAATTTTATTTTTTTGGGTCTATTCTGTTAAAAATCAATGTGAGGATCTGAACGCAAACCGCGGAGGGACCTAAACACAATTTTGATTTTGTCGGTCTATTTTATTAAAAAACTGACGGAAGAACTTGAACATAATTTTACAATCTCCAGAGGGCCTTTCATGAGAAAGGTGACGTGGCATGGCTGTATGGCTCCCAATCTCTCCAGCTATACTATAAGTAATGATGTGCAAAAGTGCTGGGCTATTCATTATTCTAGTGAACATTTGGTGAGTTTTATATAGTGATTCATCAACTAAATAAATTTATATTAATAGTTGGTAGATCCGCAGGTACTTTGTAGATTCTTTTAACATTAAAGTCCTCTTACATAAGTGGGTATACATTCATCAAGGATATTTTCACTTCATGCATATTTACTCCATTTATAATATATGGTAGACTCTCCCCTCATTAGAGAGAAAATATCCTCTGAATGCTTAGTTCAATTTTGCTAGTACGTGATTTTAATCCCTTCTCTTTTGAATTGAAGATATTTCATTCATCCCATCGTGACATTCCAAGTATGGGCTCTATCCTTCCCCTAATGCCAAGATGACATCTTCAATGAATAACGTACAGAAAATCTCCTATCATGGTTTTTAGAGTGCCCATGATATTACGTTATGGTGGTTACTTATGTGGCAAATATTTCATTTCTTTTAGAATGGATATTCTCCTCTTTTGGACACTGTGGACTAGTGTCTCATAGATGATTAATTTTTACATGCACTAGTCACTGTGGGTATATTCATTGTGTTAGTTTTATTCTTAATACATCATTATTATGCAAAAAAGATCCAAACTTAGTGTTTCCTCTCTTTTGGGGTGAACAATTGTTACATTTCTTCCGGAATAGATATTCTCAACTCTAGGATTTTTGTGGACCAGTGTAGCCTGGATGTCGCTTTTGCTAGTTAAGGCTTCTTACATAACTTACCAGTATTCGACTCTTAGGGCATGTACAAAGCTATTTAATATGGTGTCTCTTAGTGATGAGGTGACACGCTCATTGATGCGGGGAAAAGTGCAAAAAATGCTAGAGTCGACTCTTGGTGAAGAGACGACTCTTCACAAGCTCCTAGGCAGAATTAAAGAGGAGCAATATTAAATAGCATGTTGGCTCTTGTGCATGTCCTTTGTACATGCTTATCTTTTTTGCTTAGAAGAATGTGCTAAGAGACACTCTTGACTCTCCATTGTACATGCCCTTATACCCAAAATCCTAGAAATGGCGCTTTTGCTAGTTAAGGCTTCTTAGGGCAGTCCCAACCCTCCACCTCAGCTGGTGTCCATAGAATTAATTACGCTGTCAACTAAGCAAAAATCTGATGTAACATAGGAATTAAGGAAGAGAGAGAGAAGGAAAACAAAGAAACCGTGTCTCATGCAAGAAACTGGTCGCACACGTACCAAGACGCAAAACGAAAGCAAAATCGGGTTGACGCTGCGCTTAACCAAGCTGTGTTTGTGGTGCATGCATTGGTTTATTGCTCTCTCCTCTAGACACCGCTATGGAAACCATGGGTTAGGAAACTATGTATTGGTTTATTGTTCTCTCTCTTCTAGACACTACTCATGGAAACCATGGGTTGGGACTGCCCTTACATAACTTACCAGTATTCAACTCTTATACCTAGAATCCTAGAAATGGCGCTCTTAATCCCTAGGAGTATAATTGGAAAATTTTGATGATTTGCTTCGTAATGCCTCACTGATATACAGGCCATAAAACCACATGTCAATGAGATATAAGAAACAAATCATCAATTGCACCAACTAAAATATGGCAAACCATTAAATCTCCTGAGTATAATTGCTAGTGGATAATATCCACTACAAAGTACATGTATGAGCTCATCATGGGTTCAATTGGTTCTCATCTGAATCTTCCCAAAGGAATCAAGTAATTTGTCCTAATGATAATCGTTATCTTCGTCGGAGGTGTTACATTTAAAGTGAAAAATATTAGGATCCTATTTTGGCCTCTTAAATTATAGCCGTCAGGATGTCTCGGACATTCATTCAATATTAAGTCGAGTGAATTATACTTCAATGTAGTGGCTAGTAGAATCATCTTAAGTGGTATTCGCAAGGTGGTGAAGAATCACCCTAAGTGCCTGTTTGGATAGTTTTGATAAAAGCAGTTCAATTTTCATAGGAATCAGCCAAAAAAAAATTATTTACATTTCAGATGGGTCTAAATTGTTGTGGCATGGATTCCTCTCGTGGAAGCAGGCAGTTGACTAGGAATTCAAATGCAAGAAAGGAGAGGGCATAAGGGTGAAAATAAGATGCAAAACACCTCAAGGGTATGTTTGGTATGCATTATTTTTTCTGCGAGAGGTGGAACATCCGTATTATTTTCCCACAAAATATGTGAAAAAAATACTACATAAATAACCCTACGCTTCTTCAGTTTTGGGTGCACAATGTACTACTTTATCTTTTTTTATTCAATATTTTTTATTTTTTACAATCTTTTGAGATATGACTTTGACCGTTACTTTTTATAATTTTATATTAATATATTAACAAAAGTATAATATTTTTTTTGAAGACAGCAAAAGCCGTGAGATATATTAGGAGATGAAGAGTTTAAATACACGGTGTGAAGGTCGCACCGAAAGGGTGAAGCAGATACAAGGAAGGGAAGAAAAGAAAAGAAAAAAAGGAGAGAGACAATCGCTATGTCAACATGTCAGGCCGTGAAGGATGATCTGGAGATGTGTCGCCCCTGCCGTCGCCCATAAAGCCGCCTCGTCCTTGATGGATTGAAAGATCCGTCGTCGTGTTCGCCCTAAACCGCTTCGGAAAGTTCTTTTGTTTTCGCTCCTTCCACTATTGCCAGCAAACAAGGATGATAACGGTTTTGATGCCCTTTTTTGAACTAGCGTAGGAATTAATGTGATGAGACCATGTTCGCGATGGACATGACCAAGGCTATTCCTACTATGTCGCTTTCACTTGCAAGTTTTCACCGACCTCCACCTTGCCAGGCGATCCGCATACGCCTTCTGGCCTTTTGAATTTGACCATCTCTCGAGTCCGGTTGATTCCAATTTGCTTTTCCTCCTGACGAACTCTCTTGTGGTTTGCAAGTCTTCCCCAAGGTTCCTAAGAATAATCAAATCATCACAAGTATTAAATAGCATTCCATTCATATTATCACTAATGGAAAGGTCATGGGAACGCATTCACCGATGATTAAACTGTCAGGCGCTTAGCTCGAGTAACCGGTCTTTGGATAATAGCGCAGGTGTTCAAATTGATGTGTAGATGTGGCTATATCCAAGGAAGTGGTGTCCTCATCATTCTCCCTTTCTTGCATTTGAGTCAGCCTCGACTCAAGCTCACCCTTTTGGACGCCTTCAAAGACAAAACTTGCTCATATAGGATCTGTGATTTATTTAAATAAAATAGTAGTCTTCAGCTCTTTATATATTTTAAATACAAGAAAAAATATTTAGAGTGATTCACCATAATTATCGATATAGCTCAAGACCTCTTTCCAAAGATATAATGGTCGATGATTAACTGTCGGCACTTCGAGTATCGGTCCTTGGACTATTGTAGGATCGCTCCTTGGTGAGTTGTAGTAGGCGTGGTTGTATCAAAGAGGTGATGTCCTCATCGAGCTGCCAAGGTGGCTAACTGCTGGAGGTGAAGGTCCCATGCCTGAAGCCTAGGCGGCGGCCAAGGTGGTGCCGATTTGACGTGAGATGATGATACCAAATTCAAAAGCCAAGAAGGCCAATGTGTGATCGCCTCGCCAAGGTGGAGGTCGGTGAAAACTTGTAGGTGAAAGCGGCATAGTAGGAATAGCCTTGGTCATGTCCATGCCGAACATGGTCTCATCATTCTCCCTTTTTTGAATTGGAGTCGTCCTCGACTCCATGGCATGCCTCTGTGAAAGGTTAGTGGCAACAGCAAGCAAGCAACATGCACATCCTTTGTAGTCAAAGCAATGGTGGAAGAACAAATGTAAACACGATGAACCATATAATCTCCTTTCTCATTATATTGGCCAATAACATGAAAAATATTTCTCTGTAAGCATGGCGATTGCAATGAAGAGCAAGTTTCTCCTCTAAACTATTTAGATCACATAGAGTATTAAATTCAATGTAACCTAAAGTATCTAAAGAAGACATCAATTTAAGCTCATCTTTTCTTTAGTGATGTGAAGAACATATCGTCATCGGACAAGTGAAAGTTTCATGTCCATTCACTAGTTGTGAAGTTGATATAAGTGAAACATTACACAACTCTTCTTCATCACAATTAATAGCAAGCATATCTTCTTGTGACAAAGGAAAATCACCTATGAGTTCCACTAATGGTTGCTCTTTAATAGCATGAGTAGTGGACAAATTTAGCACATAAATATTCTCACCATGTGCAAGTGCATCACCTTTTTTATTACCTTGTGCGCCCTTTTCAGTTGATGTAGGTGTGATTTCAATGGTTTGACTTTCATTTGCACATGCGGCAACAATGCTTTCATCTTTCTCCCTTTTCTTGTCTTCATTCTTCTTCTCTCGCAATGCTTACCTTCCTGCAAGGTGTTAGCTACAAGAGGAGGAGCAACAGCGGGTGTGTCTAATGAAGCTAAAAATTCTTTCAATGATTCAAGTACCAAATTTTCAGCTCTAAGGGCACATTTAAACAATTATGAAAGAGAATTATATGTGTCATCAATGAGAATATCCCGAATCTCTTTGTTTAATCCATTAAAAAAATCTATTTTCAATTTCCTCATCACATTCATTTAACCCACTAAGTTTTAACAAGGTTTTAAATTCTCTATAGTATTCCTTTACCTTCATCTTACTTTGTTGTAAATGTTTTAAATCAATAAAAGCATCGAACTCATCATATTCTTCATATCCATCACTAGAAGGAGATGGAGCAATTGCAGTACACTTCTTCTCATGGCTGCGGTGATGTATCCCGCCATTGTTAGTAGAAAACAAGGAAAAACAAAACCATATGTAATCCCTATCAACTACTTGATGTGGCTAGACAAGTCACTCACACTCAACTTGTTCAATCGAGTTCTTACCAATTCTTACCAATTGAGCGGAGGTGATGGCAACCGACAAGAAAATAACTCGGAGATAAGTGTATCGGTGCCAAACACATGTACCGGGGTAGTAGTATATGTGGAGCTATAGGTGGTGAAAATAGTACAAAGGAAAGCTAAAACCACATTAGTCAAAGCAAGTTGAATAATCGTTCAACGATGGTACCGTCTTTGGTCCTAGGCCTAACTGATCTAGAGAGCGCGAGCCGACACAAACGCCGTCCACTGAATCCAACTTCTAACTAAAAAGCAAAGGCACTATCCCAAGCTCCTTTTTTCTATCTTTTAGTCGGCTCTTTTACGTACTTGCCTTTTTCTCTTTCTTTTTTTTTGCGGCCTTTTTTTTGCACGTGCCTTTTTCTTTCTTTTTAACTTTAAGATGGTACAAGAGGGCGTAAACTTTTACAAGGAAACCAAGCCACTATTTTTCGCAAGATCGCTCAATAATTTTAGAAACCAATATGTTGTTTTTTGGGAAGATTGACCAACAATTTTGGAATTTCCTTCTAGGATGAACACAAATCCTAGAATTGTGATGGAGGCGGCTCAATTCAATAATGAAAGCACTGCAACTGAAACCCTAGGCGACACAAGAGACAATGAGCGACGATCGATGATGAAAGCAAATGTGACGATAAACATGACACGAACTCGAAACTCTCGTGAAAGACACTAAAACCAGACACGACACAACGATGCAACGAAGACTCAACAAGCAAGGACTAAGTAGTAAAAGCAAAAGCTCAAATTGGTTTGGACAAAGGCAATCTAATCTACTATTTTTTGGTTTTCGGATTGTAGGTAAATAAATGCAAACAAGTAATCTCTCACCGATCAATCTGGCGCTCGATACCACCGATGCGACTTTGGGTCCCGATCTTCGATGAGAGGAGGGTAACTATCGATTTGGTAGGAGTCGAGCGTTGACGACTCGACTACAACCGTCCAGGACGTTGCGTCTTAGCGGACCGATACACCAACTCGGATGGTTATTGATCTCGCCGAGACGCGATCAACTGACCACGAAGGTCATTGTTCCTGCAAGCAATCGAAGAACATAGCAAGAACAAGATGAACAACCAACTAAATTGGCAAATATGTATTAAGCTCAAATCTGAAAGAAAACACAAATGGTGGGGTTCTGTAACGATAAAACAGGCGGTCTAGTCGACACGCGTGATTATCGGTATGTAGCAAAGGCTAGACATAACTAAACAAAACCCAAGTCCTAGATGAGGGTTTGGGTGATTATTTATACTAGGGGAGCAGGAGAAGGTCGTCCATAGTATAGGAGACCTAATACAACTCAAGTTCAAAACACCAAGCCTACTTTGACTAGAGTTTGACTCGGACTGAAAAAGCATCGTTCGGTTTTTGGCAGTTTTCGGGCGCATCTGAAGGAGTTTTGAGGTGAGGCCAGATCCTTTGGAAAGTAGACTCTGAGACCTTTCAAACGTGTACTCATGGGCCTCCAGAACCCTCCGGAATCGAAAGTTATGGTACTTTAAAGTCAGTGCTGTTTCTGAGGCCGAATTGGACTCGAACTCGGACTGAAAAAGTGTTCTGGATTGTTTTGCGTTTTTCCGTTGACTCGAAGGGAATTTTGAGCTGTTCTCAGATCCGTTTGAAAGAGGACGACCAGAGCTTTCGTTCTTGTACTCATAGAGCTCCAGAAGCCTTCTGGAACAAAAGTTATGGCCGTTTGAATTTGACCATCTCGAGAGTCGAAGCTGATTCCAATTTGCTTTTCCTCGGACGCTAACTCCCTTGTGGTTTGCAAGTCTTCCCCAAGGTTCCTAAGAATAATCAAATCATCACAAGTATTAAATAGCATTCCATTCATATTATCACTAATGGAAAGGTGTGGAACGATTCACGATAATTAAAGCGTAGATGCGCTAGCTCGAGTAACCGGTCCTTGGATAATAGCGGCGTGTTCAAATTGATGTGTAGATGTGGCTATATCCAAGGAAGTGATGTCCTCATCATATCGTCGCGAGCTCGGTCTCAAGGTTAGCGGTGCTACCCCATGAAGCTGGATCAAGAGATGGCACGCGGATCCACTGCGCAACAGAGATCCACATTTGACGGGCCTCGGGGCATTGGAGGAATAAGTGGGAAACAGTTTCCAGACTTCTGCAGCACATGAGGCAGAAATATTGATTCAGCCATCCTCTTAATTGTAGACGCTGAGCACTCCATATCCGATTTAGTTGAGCAAGCCAGAAGAATATCTTTATTCTTAGCGGCACATGAAGCCGTCCACAAAAGTATAATATTATGCAAGTATTTTGAATGGCAAGTCTAATATATAATCTTTATGTAGCTAATCTAGATAGTTTCAAATATATTAGTGATTAAACTTTGATGTCGTGGATTCTATCAAAAAAAAGAGAGCAATGCTTTAATGCTTTCACTCTCGATGTTGAACTCTGTTGTGCCTTCAGGAAAGAAGTTCTCTGGCCAGAGTTGGATCAACTACTTCGGGATGAAAATGACGTTTCAACAGGCACTACATACACAGCTGCCATTCCTGAATACCGGATTGAATTTGTTAAGACCGAGGAGGCAGTTCATTTGGAGAGAAACTTCAGCCTTGCAAACGGTCATGCAGTCCATGATGCTCAGCATCCTTGCCAGTAAGAATGCCTCTATAAAGTCCCTATATTCTTTGCTGTAATGGCACAATATTGACTGCAATGGTGGAGTTGAAGTTAATAAGTTGCAAAATTCTATCCATCTTTAGGGCTAATGTGGCGGTGCGGCGGGAGCTTCACACTCCTGCTTCTGATCGTTCATGCACTCATTTGGAGTTCGACATTGCTGGCACTGGTCTCATGTAAGTCATTTGATGTTATGATCATTACCATTTTAGTCAAAAATAGGCTCTGGTAACAAAATTAAGTAGAATTGTTGCATATGAAATTATATAGTGAAAAAATAGTTATATGATTTTGTTTATCTGTAAATTATTGGAATGTAATTATGTGCTAATGGGGCTACATTCCCTACTTTAGCTCAAAATGGTAAAGTGCCTATTGTAATCGTGGTTTGAGCACTTACAAAAATTCTGGTTCTTTTTATCCTATCATTCATTGTTCCTAACATATGTCACCATGCTTATCAGGTATGAAACAGGTGACCATGTTGGTGTCTATACAGAGAACTGCCCCGAGGTAGTAGAAGAGGCAGAGAGGCTGTTAGGCTACTCGTCGGAGACATTTTTCACCATCCATGCGGACAAAGAGGATGGTACACCCTTAGGTGGTGGTTCTCTTGCTCCTCCTTTTCCTCCCCAATCACTGTGAGGAATGCACTAGCTCGATATGCCGATCTTCTAAACTCACCGAAGAAGGTGAGCATTTTAGTAGTTCAAAAAATACTACAAGAGTTCTTTTAAAAGTTAATCAAAGTACCTCTGACTTAAAATGCTGCGTATGATTTGCAGAGTGCTTTGGTTGCATTAGCTACTTATGCTTCGGATCCTGCTGAGGCTGACCGTCTAAGGTTCTTGGCCTCTGCTGTTGGGAAGGTCAGTCTTTCTCTCAGAGATCTGTGCAAGCTTTCTCCATTGTATGGAATCCCTATAATGAATTTTTAGCATTTTTATGTTCATGATGCAGGATGAGTATGCTCAATGGGTTGTTGCGAGTCAGAGGAGTCTATTGGAAGTCATGGCAGAGTTCCCTTCTGCAAAGCCTCCACTAGGAGTCTTCTTTGCAGCCATTGCTCCTCGTCTTCAACCGAGATACTACTCAATTTCGTCTTCACCTAGGTAAATGATCCTGTTCATATCTTTTTCTCACTCTTTCCGAATTGCTCTTTCTTTTATTGATTTAAATTTCCATCTTTTGTCCATCAGCATGGCACCATCCAGAATTCATGTTACATGTGCGCTTGTGCATGAAATAACTCCCGCTGGAAGGGTACATAAGGGAGTCTGCTCAACTTGGATCAAGGTAACTTATCGAGGACATTAAACCCTCTTTTTTTTTTTCTGTACCTGGATGTTGGTTGATATGATTGTCAAGGACATGAAACTTTTGATCTCTGTGTTCTCACCTGATTGGGATTGTACACTAGATGACAATTTGGCTGTTTTCCTAAGATTGGTTGCTGATCAAATGATTGTTTTTTTTACTTCGCACCAAAAAAGTTGGTCATGCAATTGTTATATAATTTTGGCATCTCCTCCTCTAATACCATTATCGGAAGTGTATCATCTTATCAGTGATAGATGCTTACCTATAATCATTTGAAGTATTTCATTTTTAAAATCTTACAAGTTCCCGTTTTAAAAACAAATAATCGTTTAAGTTCCAATTTCCCTGCAAACTAAGCTTATTTGTACCTAAAACGTTCCTGCCAAAGCTTGATTTTTGTGGTGGTCATGTCCAAGTTGAATAAATTCAAACAATAGAGTTGAAAGCAATCCCTCAAATCATAAATACAATTTTCTGAAACTACTCTACCATTGCAATAAAATTTGCAGAATTCTATTCCTTCGGAAGAGAGCAAGGACTGCAGCTGGGCTCCGATTTTTGTGAGGCAATCAAACTTCAAACTGCCTGCTGATCCTTCAGTGCCGATTATCATGATTGGCCCAGGAACCGGTCTTGCACCTTTCCGCGGCTTCTTGCAGGTTTGTTGTAGTTCGATGATAGTTTTGCATCCTACTGTTTATTGCTCTGTTAAATTACTAATGTATAAATTGCATTCATGATATTAGGAGAGGTTGGCTCAAAAAGAATCTGGTGCTGAGCTTGGTCGATCGGTCCTCTTCTTTGGATGCAGAAACAGCAAGATGGTACGCATCACACACTCCACGTAACAGCGAAGATCTTAATTTAATACCAGAGGGTTCTTTATTGTAGCTGACATAGTTGTGACTTTTCAGGACTTCATCTATGAGGAAGAGCTGAACAACTTCCTTGAGCAAGGAGCATTGTCCGAGCTGGTTCTCGCCTTCTCCCGTCAGGGCCCTACCAAGGAATATGTGCAACATAAAATGACACAGAAAGTAATTGAAATACTGCCTTTTTCTGATAAATTTCTGATAGTCTTTAGTCCTAATCCTGTGGTGAATCGTCTTTCTTACCTCTGACTGTTTCCAGGCATCCAAAATCTGGGATGTGATCTCCCAGGGCGGTTACATTTACGTCTGCGGTGATGCCAAAGGCATGGCCAGAGATGTACATAAAGTTCTTCACACCATAATCCAGCAGCAGGTACTTCTCCTAGGCCTCATGTTCTTGGGATAAAAAAAACTTCCGTACGTCTACACATGCTTCATCCTGTGGCAATCTGTTCATTTCTCATTCAAATTTCGATGGTTTTAACTTTGCAGGGATCGCTTGACAGCTCCAAGGCCGAGAGCTTTGTGAAGAACCTCCAAACGGAGGGTAGATATCTGAGGGATGTGTGGTAAGAGGCGATCCTTGGGACACGGAAAACGCCCGGTATTCATGGGGCACAACATTTATTCATATATTGCTGGAAGTGCATGGGCAAAGGACTTAGACAAAATGTTTTTAATGGCTCTGCGTTTTCTTCTTCTTTTTCATTTCTTTTTTTATTCTCTTTTAGATTCTTAAGATGGTTTTTGCACCTGTGTATTATAAAATTCTTTATATGTATAATATGAGGACAATTTTGGCAGTAAGCCTATGACAATGACATGCTACTGATTCTGTCTGATGCCTCATAAAATGTTTTAAGGATATGTGTTTGAGATCTACGTAACTAAATTTTAATCAAAGATGACCCACCTAAACACTCTTAATATACCCATAGTTTTAGCTCTATAAATTTCTAAAGCTAGAAATACCCTACTCCACCAACTTCATGGATTTTGGTAGAGCTAGAGCTGTGCCGAATACCATTCTTGACCTGGAGCCTCCTCATGGCGGTGAGGAATATGTTGGCGCACGGCTTGCCGACCTTCACCTCGGTCAGGGTCATCTCCCGTCACCACGTCAGCGACAAGATAGAGCTCGCCGTCGTCTTGAGCTCCAAGTGCTCCTTGTGACTCCTGCATGCATAGATAGGCGCATGACGATCAATAGGTAATTCGACTTGTACCACGTCAATCTCGAGCATCTTAATGGACAATCAAACGACGCAATCTACTAAGGGAGACGGTCCATCATTGAGAGCGTGGATTACTTACTATTAAGTTAGGACAATGCCTATCCTCTTATGAAATGATGATATATACCACCATCTTAATTTCGATCCAACTCTTATGGAGTGGAGTATTGAACTATTGGTATTTTACTGTATTCATCGACGATGAGGGGGGAGAAGGGGTGTGGTTGGGATGTACGTATATTAGATTTGCACGCATCTCTGAGCCATCTAGTGGTCCAAAATTTGAGTGATGCTTTTTCTGTTTACAGGAAAGCATTTTCGGCCTTTCGGTTAGAGAGTTTTTTGAAAAAGCAGACAAGCTGTTTTAGATTTAAGAAGGAAGGAGAAAACAAGGTTTTAATAGATTACAGTGCGAGATCTGCACCAAAGCAGCAGACGCAGAAGATTACAAGCGAAAAAAAGAAGAAGAAAAAAAAGCGATTGCTAAGTAGGGCGGTTTAGCGATTTGAAAGGTGCTTCGCCCTACTGACGACTGTGTTAAAGCTTCATCCTTGACCGATTGAAGGATTTCTTCATGAGTCCCATACGACGACGGAAGATTCTATTATTGCGCTCTTTCCACCAACTCCAACAAGTCGGGATAACTAAGGTTTTGACACCTTTTTGAAGAGCGTTGGACAATTTAGCCGCATGATTCCATTGCTCGAAATTTGTAGGATAATCTGTCTTGTTTGGTGTGTCCGTTTGGAGTAATGAATCGAACCCATTGCGCTATGGGCGACCACAAGCTGCCGAGCTGGGGGCATTCAACTAGGAGATGGAGAAAGCGTTTCTAAGTTTGGTAGCATATTGGGCAAAAATATTGGTTGGGCCATCCTCTAGCTCGCAAGCGTTGTGCCGTCCATAGTCGATCTGCTGCATAAGCGATGAAAATTTACATAGCAATGGCGCCCATGCCGACAGTTGTAGTCACGAAAGATCGATAATCTTGCCCGAGAAAGCGCATTTGGTATCTTGATTTTGCGAGTAGATGCCGTTAGATGAATGATTCCATGTGACAACATCTGTTTCGTGCCTTTCGAAGAGTCATCGATCGGATTTTTATCGAGACGGACATATTCGTGTATGAGATTACGGTCAAGGTTGTGTCGGATGTCTCGTATCCGGTTGTTGTTTAGCAATGCATCGCCACCGATCTTGACTTCCTCTGGAATGCTTATATAGAAGCGGTGCAATGCGGAATGGGCAGACCTTGTATCCATCTAGCAGTCCAAAAGGTCGTGTTGTGACCATTTCAATGTTGATTGTGGTTGCCGCCGTGAATAACATTTGATCGGTTGTGTCACATGGCATCGCAATCCACTCCATGGTCTTTTTCGGTCGTGCTCTTAAGCAGAGCAGTATAAGCGAAGTGCTCGCATGAACTGTCAAGGTCCAGGATCCCCAAGCCTCCCATCGGAGCGATTGACAAGCAGTTGTCCACCCCACCTTGCAATTTCCTCCATGCATGACTCCATTGCCGCCCATAGAAATGCCCTCCTCATCTTGTCAATATTTGCAATGAATTTCTGTGGTGCCTTGGTCTGCGTTAGGAGGTAGATTGGAATGGACCATTTTGACCAAGATCATCGTCCCCCACGGTGAGGTGACTACTTTGCCAAGCCGCAAGACGCCGAGCCACTTTGTCTGAACAGTATGCGGGCTACAAGAAGCGGAGGCGGAAGCGTCGAGAGAAGCCCCAAGTATTTCATCAGAAGCTGTGATGTAGCTCCAGTGAAAGGTTGTAAGATATTTTGAAGTTGGTTGTCGTGACACCGGATCGGCACTACAGAGCTCTTTGTCATGTTGATTCGCAGCCCAGAGGCTTGTCCGAAGCGATGCAGAATCTGTAGAAGTGCCTGTAGCTCCTCCTTGACCGGATTAAGGAAAATGACGGCGTCATCAGCATATAGGGATAGCCTGAGGGGGCTGGCGCGACCTCTGAGCGGCGATAGAACTCCAACATCCGTTGCTTTTTTCAGGATGTGGTGCAGAGGATCTATGGCTAAGATGAATAGGTACGGCGATAAGGGATCTCCTTGCCGCAAGCCACACTGGTGCCTGATTTGGGCTCCATGCACCCCATTCAGAAGGATTGATGATGAAGCCGACGCAAGACTGGTGGATAGCCATTGACGCCATCGAGGACCGAAACCGCGTGCCTGAAGTAATCCTAAAAGGTATTCCCAAGAAACGGAATCAAAGGCCTTTTCAATGTCTAGCTTGAGCATGAGGACCGGAGTGCACGTTCTATGGTAGAACCTTGCCTGGTTGCGGACACTGAGGAAATTGTCTTGGATACTTCGACCTTTGATGAATGCGCTCTGGGATTTGGAGATCATCGCATCAATATGCATGGAAAGGCGCAGTGCCAACACCTTTGAAATGATCTTTGCAACTGAGTGGATCAGACTGATGGGGCGGAAGTCCGATGCCCTGGCCGAGATGTCTTTTTTGGGAATCAGAGCAATGTAGGCTGTGTTGAGTTCGGCAAAAGCTCCTGTCGAGCGAGTTTGGAAACTGGTGACAACGTCCATTAAGTCGTGTAATGATTTCCCACCTTGTTTGTAGAAAACTATGGAGTAACCATCGGCCCAGCGCCTTTTCGGACGGCGGTGTATTGCATGCATTACCTCCTCCTCTGTGATTATCGCCTCAATGCCTCCATACAATGGGTCGAGAGGTTCGATCGTTGCGGTTTATGTCTTGGCGTGAGGATTTTTCCCCAATATTGATGAGAAATGTTGGAATAGAATTTCTTCCTTGTCCGTGTGAGTAGTCGCCACACCGTGATCATTTTCAAAGAGTGAATATAATTTTTTCGGACGACGACCATTTGCCTTGAGGTGGAAAACGTGTGTTGGCGTCCCCGCTTTTAGCCAAGTGACCCGAGAGGCTGTCTCAAGACGCGTGCCTTTTCCACGATGGCAAGGCCAAGGACTCTTAGCCCGAGCCTGCTGTTGTTGTTATCGCACTGTGAGAGAGCTCTGGATTCCTGGGCCACGTCCAGCCGCAGGATGATCTCGTTTGCTAGAAGTAGCTGCTGCTTTATTTCGTCGAGAAAGGACGCGCTCGAGCACGGCGCCTTGGCGGTGGTCGCGGAGTTTGTCGCAATCCTTTTGCGGATCCACAGGATAGGAGTGCTCACACCACGCTTTCTTGAACTATTTGGCGGAATCCGGAAGTCTTGGCCAAAAATTTTGAATCTGAAGTGCGAGGTCTCTGGGCCCATCTTCGCTAGAAGCGGCGGGCAATGGTGGACATGGATGAAGAGAGGGCCGCAACATATGGTTTGAAAATGGCATCCGGTGATGGTTGCGAAAACACGATCAAGCTTGACAAGCGTCGGCTCATTTCGCTCGTTGCTCCATGTAAATTTTCGATTTCGTGGCGGATTTCCCGACTCACATCGATTGATGGTCTGCTAAACTTTGCCATTTGACGACGGTTGATGTTTGAATTATTCTTGTCTCTTGCTTCGTAGATGAGGTTGAAATCACCAAGAACAAGCCAAGGTTCATCATTGCGAGCTTAGAGGTTGGCAGCTCTTGCGGAAGACGTTCTTGTCTGGTCATTTGTGGGGCCATACCGCAGATTATGAGGAAAGACTCATTCTGACTTCTAAGCGACACTCATTGTGAGGGAGTATGAGCGGCGGCCACGGGTTCGTGAGGTTGACCTTGTCATTGTCCGGAGAATGAGTATCCTCCCGAACACCTGGTAAACAAGCTGAGCGCAGAATTTAGGCACTTGCCCACCGATTTGTTGAGCTAAGGATCGATCTACATGCTGCAATTTAGTTTCTTGCAAACATGCGATGGCGGTCTGGTAGCTTGAAGAAGCCGACTAACAGTAGCACGCCTAGCCCCCATTGAGTCCCGAACATTCCAAGTCAACACAAAGCGATCGTCATGAATTCGGAGGAACACTTCATTATCTTGATGAGCACTTGGAAGCGATCGATTACATTGTTTTTGACCATGTGGCGGGATGCATGAAAGAGTCAAAATACAACAAGTGGAGCATCTTTGGATACTTCTATTGGCCCTCCTCCCATGCATGCAACGGTAGAGAGACTATGGACCATCCACGTGCTAGCTACTTCTATTGTACCATCAAGCGATGCATCGACAAACAAAGTGGCAACAAAGCACCTTTTGCCACGGATAAGCATGCACGAGTGAGCAAAAGCAAAAGAGACTAGGACCAAGCGATAAACCGACAACAAAAGTAGGAAACCCTGCGCATGGTGAAGCGAAGTGCCACGCATAGCGCCCGGGTTGTGAGTCGTCTTGATCAACCATCGGCCCGACCTTTGGATCATTTTATATGAAAAATCCAAGATTGATTGATAGATCATGCGTGGAAATGCATGAATTGTGGTAGCAATTCAACGACATTGTCCATACACTTCAGTGTGCCTATCATATATTTACATTGGCGCCATGGTTTCTTTGATTGCGAGTGGTTAGCTATATATGTGAGCTCCAGTAAATAAAATATTCATTTTTTGCGATGTGGTGGAGATGATTGATTTCATGTGCAGTTATCATGATTGTGATTTTTTTTTCAGAGCTAGCTGGCTGGTTCAACAGGCTATGGGTCTGATTGGAGTTGTGTTTCAGCTGTGCTTCATCTTAGACCAAAAGCCTCCTAAATAGCATGGTACGCAAAAGCAATTTGAGAAGCCAAATCTGACAAAAGCACCTCCAAAGGCTGCGCAAATGCATATATGCGTTGCTAAAAGTCCGTATATCGTTGCTAGGGTCTATACCAATGCATAATTATCGTTGCCTATGCCGTTGCTAGGGGCTATTACAGCGCTTATATATCGTTGAAAACCCTACTAATAACCGTTGCTAAATTGCAGCGGATATTTATAGACTACAACAACACTTACATGTGTTTGTGCCTCCATGGGCGGCTTACCTCTAAAGCTTGTTGCAACATTTAGATTCAATTGTGGCAACGCTTATATGCGTTACAAGAAATTAACCATTGGAAAAAAATAATTAATATTTATTTGGAGCCAAATAAATATATACTGTGATCTTGTAATGCATTTGAAACTTTTCTTGATCATCCAAGGCACACACATAGGAAATAAGCACAAATCGGTCTATATTAAAACAAATATTCACATTATATAGTAGCATCCACAAATTAATTCATCACATAATCGTGTTCAAACATTTTTGCTATGATAGCAAGATATATACAAAGGAATCCTCTTAAATCAAAGTCATGACAGATCTTGATCCAAAGAAAATGAGAAGCAAAGCACTAATTTCAATAGAAGCCCTCACATCCTCAATTAGTCATCTTCTTGGTCCCAAACGAAAACAAAATGGAAAGAAAATATTCAGGGCAAGTCAATCGGAACCAACATTAATTATTTTCGAGGTACTATATTCAAACTGAGAGGAAGTGTAAAAGGAAATTATCTCATTTGCAAGGTAAAGATAGAGCATTTGGAGCCCAATATGTTTGCTACAACAGATTATAAACCTCAAAGGCAGCATCGGTATCTAATTGGCCTGCACCAGTACTAGGACTACCTTGCCCAATATGGTCCTCTGACATGTATTCTTCAAAGCTTTGAATTGTGCACTTTCTCCTACCCTTTGCCATGTCCGCTGGATGATGACATAAATGAAAATTATGAAGTCAGTAGTGTCCTACAAAGTTCCACAAAGTGATCCATGTAAAAAACCGTACTAGCAGTACTAATAAGCAAGCATAATTACCCAAATTTAGCCAATGGTTTCAGCAGAACCAAGAAGTGCTTAGGAATGTATCAAATCTTAGAAGAAAAGGATTACAGTAACAAAACATTTCGCACTAAATTCAGCACATACAACTAAAGAAGGATCGTATCATACTTTCAAATGAAAGCTAAACTAAAACATATGGGTAACATCACGGTTCTAAACCCTTGAGTAGAGCCAGACATGATCACTCTTCCATTGCATCCCCCAAGTAACCTCGACCTTCGTTTCAATGGAGTGATCTTTGTGGACAATACCTCTGCAAACAAAAGAAAAGGTTACAACTTCAAGTGATCCACATTGTTCATAACCCGATTCGATAATACAAAACATCAACAAAGTGGTGCAAGTTCTTACCGATCGTCACTGGACAAAGTCTGTATCCCTTGGAGTTGACGTAAGTCCTAGGATTTGGCAACTGGTGGTTCCTCAAGTACTCCGTCTTACCCTGGTAACATCAATAGGAGACATGTCACTGAGGGTGGGTGGGTCTAGCAAAATGGATAATAATCCCAACTCATCAAGCATGTTTTTTCAGTTATCACAGATCAAAACAAAACTATGTTTTGTTAGGTTTTTTTTGGTGGGGACTAATATTGTTATTTGAATTGTTACCATTTTTCAATAAATAGCATGGCAATTTGTGAGGATTACATACAATTCTTGTCAGACACAATCATTTAACACAGAAAGTCCATACCTTTGTACCACGTAGAAAGTCCATACAATCATTTAACACAGAAAGTCAGACACAAACATCAACATTGCTGCCACTACCCAAGTCATTGAAGATACCAGCACAAATTGCTTCGGATACAAGTTGTATTCCCTCCTCTCTCTGGACAATGAAACCTAATTTCTGTGATAAGAGTTACAACCACAGTTTTCAAATCAACATAAAATATATGAATATTGGATGTCACTCTATCACTGTCCACCAGTTTAGCCTATCTATATGATCATATAATCCGAAGTGCCACCCAAATCGTCTCACACAACAAATATTAGCATCAACAGTTTGGCACAAAGCGGACAATACAGAAATATGAACAAAAAGATTGTACAACCAGAACAACAAACCGACTCGGACACTATTCCACATCCGAAACCAAAGCAACAACGCTTCATACTGACAACTAAACAATGGGCAATGGGATCAAGTCCAATTTAAGCGATTAAGTGACGGGATACGATGAATTGGGCAATGGGTACATCATTTTCTTTGTCGTTATTTACTTTTATTGCTTGAGTTGTTTCTGAACTTTACCCTTTACATTAGCGAACCTTCGGATGTATTCGAGTATACAAACTCGTATGGAATAGGAATGAAGAACATCATGATTTTCCTCGTTCTATTGCTCTAGAGTTATATTAGTTATCCATCTATGGTTTCCATGCTGTATTGTCCGAGTGAGAAGATCAACGAAGTTAGAGACTATAAGCGTCCATGTACGCGTAGAATTTTTCGCAAATCAGGCCTCACCCAATGAACAAATAGACCTAGTATAAGCTACAGCAAGCTCAGAGTTACAATCACAAACATATCATGGAAAAGAAATGCAAGATGGCAAGCCAAAGCAGAGAGAGTAACAAATGAATCTTTCCATTGTTCGCAAAATCTTAATCAATTCAACACAAACTAGCACATGCTCTTGGCACTGGACAAAATTCAGAGTCTAGTCTCTCCAGGAATGCAACCAGTCGCCCGTAACATGGATTGTTGCAGTATATCAAGCACAAGAAGCATATTATTAACACACTTCTTTCACAAGATGCATACTATTCAGTAATCTAAAAGATGTTAAAGCTCATTGTAAACTTCACAAATGCAAGGTACAGAAATGGAGCAATCTGACCATTATCGTGGTAAACCTAAATGCCATCCTTACATTTAAATGCATTTGTATTAATATCTTACTAAATTGGCTCAACCAACCCTCTACTTCAGTAAGAACAATTCCCCGAAAATGCATGTGCCTTCCATTGGCATTCTAGAACTAGATCCAACTCAAATTCAAATGCAAATGCTCAGTTACAAACAGTCTATGGCAGAAAGTGAATATGGTTAAGAAACCCAGTGCAAAACTATGGTCTGCAATCAAAAAATAAGATATACACAGTTCATAGAAAACTTCTAGCACTGATTATATACACAGTTCATAGAAAACTTATGGCACTGATTATATTCAAAACTTCTGGCAGTAGCAATTGGAAGAGGGAGTAACAAGTACATTATATACACAGTTCATAGAAAAGTGGCACTGATTATTTATGCAGATATAAAGAACCTATTTTTAAGTACAGTATGTGCATTATATACACGGTTCATAGAAAAGAAGCTCGGTATGTGCTTGAGGCATGTACCTTCCTGGCCAAATCTAGAATCATCGCAGCAGGCGGTGCAGGCGGGGCGACGTCTAGCCGGAGGACAGGAGGCGGGAGGCGAGCAGGAGAGAGATCTCGGTTGGAGCACGGAGCACGCCACTGACTTGGAGGCGATAGGGAAGCTAGAGGTACTCATGGAATCGCGGAGCCGGGACTTGGTGTCTTGTGTTTTGGATCTGGCGCGGCGGTGTTTGGGTGGCGCGGCATCTGTGTCTGGCGTCGAGTGCCGTGGCGTCTAGCCGAGGGACGGGAGTCGCGGCCAGGCGAAGGAGGAGAGATCTCGGTTGGATGTTGGAGCTCTGGAGGTGGAGGACGGGACACAGAGTCTGGGGCCGGGCGGCGATAGGGAATTAGGGATTAGGATCGCTCTGATCCTGAGTCTTGTGTTTTGGTCTTTTGGATCTGGCGGCTGGCCTCTAGGGTTTACTGTATAAGGGTCCACCTGTCAGAGTTAATCGGGTCTAATACGGATCCGTAGAAAAAACAAAGGATCTCTGAGATGATTCTTGCAACAGTTGACAAATGTTGCCACTAGTTACTTAACCCCACGGATGATGCTTGCAACGCTTTGCAAGCGTTGCCACCCTGTTGCTTGCAACGCATAACATCATGTGTTGCTATGTATCCGTTGTTTAACCCTACGGATGATGCTTGCAACGCTTTGCAAGCGTTGCCACCATGTTGCCTGCAACGCATAACATCATGTGTTGCTATGTATCCGTTGTTAAAGGGGTGTTCCTGTTGTAGTGGCTGGGAGGAGCTTTTCAGTTGTGGCTTCGCTCGACTGTTTCCCACTTTGCTCGCTTCGCCTCCCTCCTCGCTCTGCCGTCTCCTTGCCTGGTCGCCTCCCCACTGGGTTGTCGCCTCCTCACTCGGTTGTCCCTCCAAAAGCTATATCTACAGCAGCCTGTTTGCTAAACAACATATCAAGAAAAACCACAACTATCAGCTATACCTGCTTTACAACCCAGTAAGCTAAAAGCAACTTTTCAGTCCAGCCGCACCCTCCTAAACAGACCCTATATGTCTCTCTTCCCCTTAACCACTAGTGTGGTGTGGTATATGGCCATTGGCCCAGATGTATTGTTGGAGAGCTTCTAGCTTGGAAATATTCATTGTTTTTGCCCCCTCCTCTCTCTCTCTCTCTCTCTCTCTCTCTGCGCAAAAATACTCTCTTGAATTTTTTTTGCAAAACTAGCCCTCTTCCCTACTGCGGAAGAACCAAGGCACAATTCCTGTTACCTTCCACGCTAGGGATCAAGGGAGGCCGAGTTGTTGCACTTTGGTGGCGCGGGAGACAGCCAGTTTCCGTGGTCTGGAGACATGGCAGGTGCATTTGCCACGGAGTGGGGGCGTGGGACGAAGCGTGCCATGCGCAGGACGACATGTGCTGTGGGGTACGGCAGCGCTGAAGAGGCCTCTCGCGGTCAATAGAGGGGCTATTTTTGTAATTTTTTGTTGAAGAAGGCTATTTTTTTAAAAAAAATGAATGGGCTATATAGGTGAACATTTCTCTAGCCTGAGCCATCACATTGATTGCCACATCGATATTGTGAAATGTAAATTTATTACGACACTCCACAACGAGCTCAAAGGCAAGATACTCTTCACTGTATCGGATGTAAGCTTAGCCTTAACCCTTGACAGTCACACATGTCCAGAATCTCTGATAAGCTCCCACTGTGCAGCAATCATATCAACAAATCGAAGCACAGTTCATTCTAAGTTGTAATCAAGCTCTCTGTTGGCCCTAATGCGCCGCTTTTGTTGGAAGTGAGCTACATAACTGGAACTGGCGCTCCACAGAAATGAGCACACCATCTTCTGTTCAGTCCGAAGTTTAGTTTCAGGTCCACTCCACCATTCAATCTCAGGACGTTCTATATAACCACCTTTAGAGCACCAACCGGTTCCATGACGGAGATTACGTATTATGTCAATGTTGAGATACCCCTCGCTCAATTATGAACGAATTCAAGATGAAATTACACGTAGTGAAGATCACAGACGGTCATTGCCCCTCGCGGTCGCTTTCCGATACCAGCCCTTGCAGCTGATCACTGTCAACCACAGTGACCATGGCCACCAGCTACTCACACCTCTCCTTGTCGATTGCAGTTTGCAGCTGGTAGCCACTGATAGGCTCCCTCAAAACGTAAGAGAGGAGCATTGCAGAACCCTCAACACAGCTGCACTTACCTCCCTCTGACAGTAGAAAATACACACGTCTCAAAAGTGGTTTCTGACCCTCAAGCACACAACCTAAATTCCTGTTAGAATTATAGTACAATAAAATCCATCGCATTTGTAAAAAAAAATAAGTTAAGCACACATCACTGTGATGGGAGATTCTTTATTGAAGGGAAGTATGTCGTAGTTTGCTGTCACAGAATCAGAGGCAGCAAGAATGCTCAAAGTGTTACCACTAACCCTAATTCCCTAAAACATCAATTCCAGCTTTTCTGCCAAATAAAATAAAAAAGCTAAAAAGTTTTAAGATGCAAGTGGGACTGAAACTTTGAAATGTCTCAATCTAACAAACAACCAGCACCGAATGCCAACCAATGCCAAGCTATGCTAGCATTACTAGCCTAGGGCTAACAGTCTGACACAGAAGATTACGCTAGCCACAGTAGATCGGAGCGGTTTTTTTTTTGAAAGCAGAATGTCTCTGGTGGGAGAAATTGGATGGCACGGTGTCGTTTCGTATCAGACGTCCCAATTTGATGTCATTCTGCGTGAGGCGAACGAATTGAGTGTCATACATCGTATTTTCCCGCTCCTGGACCATGCTCTTGCGCTCGTCGAGGAACTGCTCTGGAGTGAGCAGGCCGGTGAGTCCGCACTCCTCGACGAAGATGTGCGCCGACTCCGTGGCCTTCTTGCCCATCATCTTCGCCTTGAGGGGCCAGTCGAATACCTTTCCGTACCTGACCAGGATCTTCTCCTGCACCTCCGTGTAGAACCCCCTCGGTGTCTGCGCCTACAGCAAACGAAACACCACCATGGAATCGGGTCAAGGACATGCTCGCCAGGAACTTAACCAAGCTACACCCAAGAACCAATCTGGAGCCCAAGAAACAGGGGTGCAAATACGCCATGGGATGGGGGAGGAGAAGTAGGAGTGGGAGATACCGAGCAGGAGGCCGTCCATGTCGAAGATAACGGCCCTGGGCGCCGCTGCCGACTGCGCCCCGCCGACGTCCACCGATGCCATTGGCGCGCGCGTGGTAGAGCGCGGTAGACCTGGGATTTCTTTTTCTTTTTTTCCGTGGGAATCTCGTGTGATGGTGTCGGCAGAAGTAACTCCTGGCTGGTCTGGCTGGCCCACTCTTGGCCCGTTTTTTTCTCCACATGTCCGAACCGGTCGGTCCAGTACCTTTCGGCCCACAGATCCGGGCCGGCGGTGCTCAGCCTTGTTTATTTCGAACCCGGCCCGGTTTTAATCCCAGGCGCGGATTGGGCTGTCAAGTCCAGCGCAGTTTACTTTTGTCTACTTTAGGCCTAACAAGGAAACATTGGGTACCGTCTTTTTTTTCCTTTTGAAAAGAACTATAATTTATTTGACTTGTACAACAAATTACCGATTCGTCTTACAAATCTCGAGCATTTAATTGGCAACGTCGGAATAGGACTCGGAATGTTTTACAAATTCTCGAGCAAATATGGTTTCTTTGAGATCTAAATATGGTCTTTGAGATCTCACGAATTCATCATACCTTTTTGTCAATTTGGTTATTAACCTTTTTTTAGGCGAATCTGTAGGGACTGTGCATATGTTTATAAGAAAAAGGTTTTGTGTACATAGGAAAAGAAAATAAAAATATGTTACAGCCCTTTTGGGTACAGATCATCAATTGATTTATTAGCCTGTCATTATGGTTTGGAGTTCAGACTATTTCTAACCATTCTATCGACATGATGGATAGCATTGGGTAAAAGGAGGAGAGTACTAGCTAGAGGAAGCACACAAGCTCGACGACGACAGCGTCCGGCGGTGGTGAGGCCGACCCAGGGCCATGGAGAAGCAGATCCAACGTGAGAGAGCGGCTGAGAACTCATATATAGTCGGCGTCATCACAGTGAGTAGACGACGACAAAGTCTTCTAGCGCCACTCCCCGCCGGCGATGATGGCAAAGCGAGCCAGTTGCGGCAATGGCGGAGGGTGGCGGCGGTGCTGTGGATTTGCGCTTGTAGCACCAGATCGCTGCGGCATGGTAGTTGGCCAGACGTGGCAGAGCTCGTGCTGGAACCGCGGAGCGCGCCGCCGTGACAGATCGGGGCAACGGTAGCCATGCCGTTTGAGGAAGAGAGAGGGAAGAGAGGAGGTCAGGAGTAGCTCGGAATGAGGGTCATCGACGGCGATTTTTGGCAACGGTGGCTGGGGGCTTTGCCGTACAGGAGCTCAGGAATCTTGATCACGGGAGGAGAGAGAAGGTGGGAATAGGCTATCGGAGAGAGAGAAAATTATAATACTAATTTTGTTGTGGAGATAAAAAACTGGTGAAATTTTGGAAATCTTAGATCAAGATCTCGGGGGAACGGATCCAAAATCCCACTCTGCTAAAAGAGTTAGAAGAAAATTCAAAATACTACAGTAATCTCGAAATTTTTGATGAGCAAGTTTTGCCAAATCTTGCCGAAATCTCGGGCAATTGTAGGATCAAGGATAACCGACTAGAAGGGGGTGAATAGGAAGTTTCCAAATTTTTAGTTTTAATTTCACTTAGTCAAATTTCTAAACTAGAATTGCAATAAGGAAATTAGTTACCACTAAGATTTCTAGTGATTGCAAGCACTCTAGCAAGTTAACAATAAATAAATAAGAATTCTAGCTCAAGAATAATTAAGTTTTCTAGAGTAAGGAATAGAGCACGAATATAACAAATTTCATAACAAGAAAATGAGAGACACCAAATTTATCCGTGGTCTCGGAGACTTGTCGATCTCCCCTAATCCACGTTGAGATAGCTTGAAAACTTCAAGCTGGCTCCACCCGCTTGAGCCTTATTCAATCACTCGTGGTAACTCTTCCCCACTCCGGGTAGGCGAGTTCCTTGCCTTCACAATCGATCGGGTCTTCACACAACCTTCTTTGAGAAGATCACTGATGCACAAACTCCTCCAAGCCATCTAGGAGGTGGCAACCTCCAAGAGAATAGAGTAATGATGCTCACTTGAGGATGAAACAAGTGTCTAATGGCTCAAGACTAAAACACAACACTTGATTTTCCCTTTTTCACTCAAAAATGAGAGTTTTATGCACTTGAGAGGAAAAAGGACTTGCTAGAGCTCACAAATGTATTCAATGAGTCACCAACCCCTCAATTGTGCAGGTGTGCGGGTATTTATAACCCCCCACACACTGTTCCAACCGTTAGACACAAATCCCCTGAAAAATCAGGAAATCCGGTACTACCAGCGTGCAAAAACCGGTAGTACCGCCCCTCAGCTAACGGTTAAATTTCGAGCATTACATGCAGTAAAAAGAGTCGTTGAGGGAACCCCGGTACTACCGACGTGCAAAGTGTGGTAGTATCGACCCTTTTGGAGGGAAAGGGTTAGAGAGAACCCATTCTGGAAAAAGAGTACCGCTGGACAAAATGCGGTAGTACCAAGATTCCAGTACTACCGAATTTTTCTCTGCGGTAGTACCGCTACTGATAAATATCTCCAAACTACTCCTTCTGGAAAAACACTACCGGGTGTATTTGTATTGGTACTTCCGCATATGCGTAGTACCGTATTTTCCCCACCAGTAGTATCGACAATTGAAAAACTCAGAAGGAGAAACAAAAGAGCTTTTTTGTAAAAGGAGTACCGTAGTGTTAATTACGGTAGTACCGATATTGCGGTACTACTGGATTTTACCTTCTTGTAATCTGACCAGATTTTTTGGCGAAATGCTTCTCGAAAAGGAGTCTGCGATGCTAGCTCGATCTGCCGTTCTATGCAGTACTACTAGTGAACATGCTTACGGTAGTACCGACTTCCCTGAAGAACTAGAGCGTGCTAAAACATAGGGTTTAATTCAATTGAAATGATTTTGTTTCTAATATAATTTTGAGCCATGCGACACCTTAATCATTATCAAGCTACTAATCATTATTCCCCCTTGATAGTACGGCATTTATCCTAAAAGTCCGATCTTTTATTCCTTGCTCTGACATCGGTGAAAGACTAAACAAAAATGTCCTTAATACATGGTTACCTTGTCTTCGAATATTTGATTTTCATTTCTCAATACCTTCTCCTTGATCACTACTTTAATCTTCGTAAGAATCCATGGAAAAGCCTAACCTGTACTTATAAACTCAGAAAGGTAGTTAGTATTTTGACACCTTTTTGTCATTAATTACCAAAACTCACTAGAATTAAGGGCCTAGATGCTTCAACAATGCAACTGGAATTTGATTTTTTAAGACCAGTTTTGGCCGGATTTGGCCGAATAACCCTTAAGAAAGTCATGTTTGATGAAAATTTGTTGAAAAACCAAAATTTTAGACATTTTATAATTTTGGCCGAAACACTTTAAAATTTTTATAAAATTGTACAAGCTTAATCATGCTGTGAAAAATTTATAGTACTATCTTTAAAAGTCTAGAATCATATAGAAAAATGTTCAAAACAATTTAAATTTATTTGTTATCTTTAAAAATTCAAAAACAGAATGAATATAAATGAGACAGTAACAGCATCGAAATTTTATAAATTTTCTCAAGTATGATCATGACCAAAAATTTTAGGAGAGCTTAAGAATTTTCTTAAAACCTTCTCTACAAGATACAAAAATTTAAACCTATTTTGATTGCTCAATCAAAAATTGTAAACTGCACAAGCATGTACTCTAAAATCCAAAAACTCTGAAGTAGCCAGTCTTTGAGTCATTGAGACTTCCCGAATAACCATCCTATATACGGTTCGATGTCCTACGGATAGGATCAGAGTGAGTATAGTCACAAACAGAGCTATGACAGATTGAGCATGTCTTGATTGTTTGACTACATTGATCCCTACGTCGATCCGTACACACGAGACACATCTGTTAGGTACTTTTACCAGTCAGAAAATCATACCAACTAGATGGCTCATTATGAATATGAAAGTCTGCTTGGTTATCGCAAGACATGAGCTGGGAAGGGTACAAGCAACAACACTAGATGATGTATCACGAGAACATTGTCGATAATGAGGAGGTGGAGTTCTCACCACATGAGTACTACTACTCGTGCAGTACGTAAACGCAATGTTGTTCATGCTTTGTATGATCCTACTCCTTTAATTATACATCTTACAATATATGTTCATACTACATACTCATTCTTCAATTGTGCCTCTTATCGGTGGCTCGGGCTGAGCGTTGTGTTCTGGCGTCATCCATACTTTCACAAGTACTTCTCACGTTTATTAACCACTGTTGCATAGACATATATGTGGTGAATATGCTCTTGTATGGTCATATTTGTGGTGTATTTGTGATGAATTATTATATTTATCAATTTTATTTCACACCTATTATTTTTTATGTCAATATATATTAATTGTTCCCAATTGTAACATTTGAAATCCAAATATCAGTCAAAATATTGCCAAAATTTCTAACTTTACAATATCCTTCTAAGAATTTTATAATTTCATTGCAGTGTGATAATAATCCAAAATTTTTATGATAACTCAAGCATTTCCTTAAAACCCTTCTGTAAAAGATTCAAAAATTCTAAATCTTTTTTTGTTGCTCAAGCAAATCTATGTATAGATCATCGGGCTTTTATCACGACAGTACCACTTTTAGAATTTTTTAAAATTCTTCAGGATTGATGATCATCTAAAAATTTTATGGCTAGATTAATGATGCATCAGGACAATCCAAAAAAAAATTTCTAATATAGTTTGAACCATTTTTCATTCAGTTGAAGTTTGTCGGTACGACTTTTATTAGGTAGGACATCACCACTGTCCAAAATTTTAAAAATTCCTTGAGCTTCATCATCATTGAAAATTTTATAGAAACACTAGTGATACATCAAAACCACGTACAAAAAAATTGGAAAATTTTCTAACATAGTTTGTTCTACTTTTCATTCTATTCAAATTTGTTGATTAGCGTTTTATCATAACAATAGCATTTTTTGAATTTTTAAAAATTCCTTAGACTTGGTAATCATCTAAAATTTTTATCAAACTATTATTGGTGTGTCAGAACTATCCAAAAAAATTTGAAAATTTTTCAATGAGTTTTACACCATTTTTCATTCTGTTCAATTATACCGAAATCTCGGCATTGCTCGCCGAGATTTCGCAATCAACGAAATCTTAAAAATTTCGATGCAAAAAACTAGATTTGAATTTTTGTTTTTGTATTTCGTTCAGAATTTATCTGAGATTTCGAGATCTCAGTGAAATTTTGAACTCCAGACACCTCTGAAATGTCAACAAAAAGAGATTTGAAACCTTGCTTGTTGTTGATGGGTATGGGTAGGCCGGTAACGCACTATTGAGTTGCATGCACCAGCCAGTTCACCCAAAAACTTAAGCTGATGAGGAAAGGTAGGCAATTCACTTATATTTCCAACACTCCCCCTCACGTGGAGGCACCTTGGGCAGACTCAACACGTGGAAATAGGAGCGGACGCTAAATTGCGTCTACGGGACTCGAACTCGAGACCTCCAGCTCGATACCATATTGAGTTGCATGCACCAAGTTCACCTAAAAGCTTAAGTGATGAGGAAAGGTAGCAATTCACTTATATTTCCAACATTAACTTCCCCATACCCAGTTTCTAATGGGTAATGCTCTTTTACCCATACCCTACCCCAAATAACATGGGTATTCAGTGACAGCCCTAACAATGGGTGATATAATCATCACAGACAGCTTCTTGGTTAATTAACACATGGCTAAGATTTGATTTTTTTTTTAAACAAGGTGAAGACATATGAATCAAATCCTTAAAAAAGGTACATGAATCTAAAGAAATAATAACAGGTGGCATGAAAAAAAATACATGAATCTAAAAAAACAACAAGAAGTGTCGTGCCACAATCAATATGCATCCCTGCAAAATGGTAAGGCAATTGGTTAGGAGGCAAAATAAGTGTATGTTGTAAAGTAAGTGTCACTTGATGCTCCATGCCACCTCGATCGCTCTCATTGGGCAGGGAAGAAGATTCTTTTCACGCCTGCATGGCTTGTAATCATTGCCAAGTTAGGAATCAGGTTCTCGTAGAGTCATGCTCATGCTATATCGTACGAGTAGAAAAGGGCATATCATTTGTAACATCTTTTCTACTTCTCGTGCGTATATACAAACAAAACGTTAGATTTCCGTAGGCTTTATTTTATATCCGGCAGATAACCGGAGAGGCATTTTATTTAGATGGTGGCTCTCTTCTACCCTCGTTATACCTGTCCGTCCAACATGTACATTAGCTACGAGGCAATCGTTGATGATCATAGGTGTCTCTTGCACTCACCGCGCTGTCGATCTTCTCTCCACGAGAAATCGGGACAATTAGTTAGGTTTTGGTAGATGGCAATTGACAATCAAAGTTAGGTTTTCGACCACGGCAGTGACAAGTAGCAGCACTAAAACCCTAGGAGAGACAGACCGACACACCAAAACAGTTAGAAAATTGGCTACAGACAGTGGTGGCCACTATTTCCTTAGGCGACCTTTAGGCGCTAGGCTACATCCTTCCACCTAGCTTATTTATCCTGTCTAGACACTGGCTATTCCATCTAATCAGTGATTAGGTGCTAAACGTTGGTATACCATCCGCCTAGTGCCCAGCTTCCTGGAGGCATTGGTGGTGGCATAGCAGAGAGGTGGTCACCGGTAGAAGTGGCTTGTGCCAACGGCGCTATATCGGTCCCCCATTAATTCTCCTTCAAATTTAAAAAAATGCACACTTGCTATATTAGTCATTAAACAAGAATTAAGCTAGCATAAAGCGATTGATAGGCATAAGGTGGCAATCATGGATTAGTGCGGTCTCTTCTCTGACTTACTAGTTACAATTAATTGGACTGACCCTCTCTTCTAGAGGGAATTGCAATACAAAGACGAGTCATTCATGGCGTGATGTTTATATATGATGGGGATGTTTGTAAACCAATTTGTTCTGTTAATAGCCATCCTTCTAGAGGAATTTCTCAGTCGAAAGCTGTTTCCCTCTAGAAGAGAAGGTCAAGTCCAATTAATTGTGAAAAAATTTCGACTGTAGAAAATTGCCCTTTTAAAATTGTAACTTTTTCGAATTGTTTTAAAATTCGAGGTTCATTTTTCATGTAGCACTGCAAAGTTGAGTATTTTTATTTTTTTTGTTTGAATAGTATATTATCCCTTGCTAGCTCTTGCATGATTTTGGATATATTCTATGGAAATTGCAACTGGGAGTGTACGCTGTCATCTAGCGACGGTACAAAGTTGGAAGACGACGTTCCAAATTAAGCCTTCACGAAAAAGAAAATTGACCCAGTTGTACTGTCCTTCTTACTCATTTCGATCTCTTGCACTTTTTTCAGCTTGGTCACTGTCTCGACTTGTCAAACCATCTAGAAACCATTGAAACTAAAACAGCGGTTTGTTTGACGCACATGAATGTACATGTTTAAATTAAGCCCAGTAATCCTTGTTTGGCATGCACTTATTTTTTTGTTATAGTTAATTATAAGGGAAAGGAAAAATATGAGGAACGCTGAGAACGACAAGAATTAAAATATGCCCCCTTCTGAAAGAACCGTGCAACCAACAAATAAAATCGTTGTCCTGGTGTAGTGTGATGCATTTTTTCGATAAAGGAAGCAACTTTATTAATACCCAGAACAGTATATCAAGAAGATACAAAGTCTTGGTACACTTCCGACTTCTGCTTGGAGCACACAGCCATAAAGAAAGAGGAAAAAGGAAAAGGATAGAAAAGAAAAGGAAAAAAAATAAAAGACAGACATAATCTAGTGACCCGCAGTCCGAAGATAAGACCACCACCCAAAAAACAGATCCGGGCTAGTGACCCGCAATCCGAAGACTAGACCGCCACCCATGAGCCGGGGAGAAAAAGGACTTAGCCGCTTGCACCAATAGTTGCGAACCCACCACGACCCACGCCCGTAAATCCTCCCGTTGGAGAATTGCCCAACTGGAGAGCCAGTAAGCCGCCAAGTGGATAACCTGTAAAGGAGATATCGAGAATTTCTTGTTAAATACCCTATCATTCCTGCAATTTCAAAGTGACCAGCACAAAGCCGCCGCTCCAAACAGGAACAAAGGCTTTATAGTGTGATGCATGGGTGATTCAAATAATGTGCCATTCGACCATTTGTTAACAGTCGTTTAAGAAATAATGTTGTCTCAATGTATACTTGGTATGGCAGCCATCATTTAGGTGTTACTGGCTAGGTCGGTGTGCATGTATAACTCATGTTAAAAAAAAAAAAAGAGTAATTATACAAACCCCAAGATTTTGTGGTACGAGATACCGAAAACCTCATGTATGTTAGTTAGTGCATATAACCAAGTTTATTTATTAGTATGGCCTAATAGTTTCATGAAACCATATGTAGCTGAAATCTTAGCTATGTGTGGTCCGCCCCGATCGAGTGTCAACCTGGATGCCTCGCACTGGGCCACGTCGACTTGGTGAAGTGGGTAGGCGAGAGAGGTAGGGTGGCACTACGGATGTACCCAAAATGTCACCACATATATTTATATACAGTACGTATACGTATACATGTATATAAATGTATATATGTATATTTATACACATATGCATACATACATGGCAAATATCTAGTAAAAACTCCGTAAAACCCACGTGTGTAAGTTTTGAAAAATTCTCAAAAAATTACCATGCGTCTCTACATATGGTAATTTTTTAGAATTTTTTCAAACTTGTACATACATACATACATATGTATGTATATGAAAATGGTTCTATACTCCTAAAAGTACGTACTCCCACCTTGCACATACATCGATCTTAAACAAAAAATTTATGTCTCTTTATCTTTTTGAGCATACTCTAATAACAATGATAAGATACTCTAAAGTGAGTTACATGAAAATCTTCATAAAAGTCCACTTTTTTACGGCAGCATTTGTGTATATAGTCATTTGTAATATGAAAATAGATATATAGCAAAAATAAAGAGCTTTGATAAAATTTTTTCAACCATGTTGCATGGGATTATCTTAGAATTAGTATTTAAGTATATCAAAAGTGATAAAAAATATAATATATTCATTTAAGTATTATATTGGAAGTGAGAGTATGTGCTCCCATTATGCTATAAAAAGTAGATTTTAATGATATTTTTTATTGAACTCACTTTGGAGTATCTTATAATCATTATTAGAGTACGCTCGAAAGAATAAAGGGGTATAATTTTTTGTTTAAGCGATATATACAGGGTGAAAGTATATACATAAAAAAAATAGTTCCATACTCTCAGAAGTACGTACTCTCACTTTTGATATACTGCTTAAATGATGTTATTGTACTTTTTTATCTTTTTAATATACCTTAATAATGATTATAAGATGCTCAAACCGAGTTCGATGAAAAATTTCATCAAAGTTGCCAGCATGATAGAAAAATCAAATAATACATTTAATAAATTACAGTGCATCTCAAAATAACTTTGATCCTACTTCAGGGAGTCAAAGCATACTTCACGGAGTCAAAGCATATTCTAGCAGCCGATCGAGCACTCCCCGGTCCGGTCAAAGACTCCGAGATACCGCTACATCAGCTAGCTAGGGCTGTATATATTGTGACCCGTGAGGCCTATATATGCGTGAACACTGAACAACCAGGCCGGCTATTAGTTAAAAATCAGCGGCCGGTCATGACAAATCAGAAGCTAGCTTGCTGTATATACATAATACATCCATGTTGCACTCATTGATAGGTGTATATATGTAACTGTTGCTATATAGAGTCAACAAGACTTGCTAGCTCCAAGCTACTGATCGATCGATTCCTCTGCAGATAACTACTGGGAAAGCTCGAGAGCAGGTGGACACAAGCAAAAACTACCAGTAAAACCAATGCCACAAGTTACAATGTAACACTCATCACCTGTTGATTGGCTCTAACTCGTTCAAAAACTGACACGAAAACTGCCTCAGCCACGTTTTAGACATTTCGTTTCAATTTTATAATTAGAACTCGGACGAGCTAGATGATATGTTTATAGCATGTTGAATAACTTTGGAATCATCTTTGTATGTCCAGTTTCTTTGTCGTGTCTTTAGATTTTATTGTCAAACCTCATCAAGGTATATTATGGTCATGTGATAGTGATAATACGAAATGGACCAAAGTTACTGCTAAATGCATTCCAATTTACTGAATGTGTTGTCAAATTTTACTTCATGCCGGCAACTCATTCTCCAGTGATATTCTAGAAGGATTCAACAGCTTATGGAGCCTGTGCAGCAATAAAATCTAATAACACATATAGTAAATTGTATTGTATTTAGCAGTAAAATCTTATTCATCTGCCATTTATTTGCGAGACTTACATCATTCTGTTCCTCTCGTCTCAGTAAGCAACCGGTAAAAACTGTTCGTGAATCAAATATGCTAATAAAAAATTATGGCTAAATCAAATAAAAAAGACTTTAGTACAAACAAGGACTGTACTTATTAATGTTGATTGGTTACATAATTTTTTGCTTAGTACACATGAAATGGGCATACGTGGGATGAATTGGAGTGCTCGTTCGGCCGATGCATAGAATAACTATTCTATACTGGGGTGCAGAATAGCGCTTCCATGTATGTATATATATCACTAACCAATATAAGTTGGTTTTCTTGAACTATATCACAAAACCTAGGGGTTTGTGCAATTTACTCAAAAATTAAATCTATTTATCACCATTGGAAATTTTTTAATTGAACATATTATTAATTTGTTTCAAAAATATGGTTTTATTCTCTTTGATCACAAAACTTTTTGAGATACGTTTAGTCAACCTTTGTAAATTTTGGCTACCGACATTTCCATAAATATTTAGATTCGACATATGAAAATAAAATGTGTATATTTGTCATAAAAGGTACTTTCATAATATTATAGTTCCAACAAGTTTTGTAAATATATTGCAATATAAATAAATGGCCAAAGTTAGGTCTCCGTGGCTATATCAATGTCCAAATCGGTACTCTTTTATGTGATTAGAGGAGTTTATGCAGTGGCGGAATGAGAACAATTTCTATGGAGGTGCATACTTCATACATACAACACTACAGTCTTATACAATAATTTCGTAAGATCATAAATCCAACACATATATTTAAAATTTACTAAAAATACAATACGCATAGTTTTAAGGTCTTAAAAATTTCAAACTACTAAAATTAAAACCAATTCAACTAATAAATTTATCCTATTAAAGAGACGAGCTTACAGAACTTTTCAATTTTTTAGTACTACTGGAATACACTTGTTCTGCATTCGAAAACAAAACCTTATTGTTTATTATCCTACTCGACAGTCAGCACTTTCATACTAGTACATAAGTTTCGCGTTGATTTCAGTGGGCATTTTGCACTTAATTGAAAGGTCTCCATGTGTGGTCAAATTGATAAAAGCACCCTTCAGGCCGATCGATGCTTCCATAGCAGCACCATCAAAATAGGTTGCTTTGCCGAAATCATTACTTATATAGCCATATATATGTTTCTTAAATAGAGTCCTCATACATAAATTTATAAATTTAATCTGCTTTTCTATCTTAGAAAACACAATGAATGATACCTATCTCCTTTCACATCTTCAGACCACGAAAGATCGATGAAACTCTGAGAGCAGTCGACTACAGGAGCAATGTACAGCCCACTTGGTAGGATGACTTCCCCTCCCCCAAATCGCTTTCGCGATGTGCCGGCTTGTGCTCTCTCTCTCCCTCTAGAAAGTTTCTCTCTCCGAAACACCCTTCAAACGACGCAACAGGGCACGATGCTACTTAGTAGTTAGTATAACACAACACACACAACGATACAAGCAAGCATACGCACCGCCTCTCTCTCACGAGAAGAAAAGAAGGAAAGAAATGGGGACCACCTCGCCGTGCCGGCCAGCCTCTCTCTCCCCGTCGTCCGTCGCCGATCTCTCCACCACCTCCCACGAGCATCGATACCCGTGCTCCTCAGACGACGGCGACGACGACGGTGACGACTTCGAGTTCACGCCCCTCCTGCCCCGCCGCCGGCGCGGCGCGCGCGCCGGGTGTCCAAGAACCACCTTCCGTGGCACCGCCCAAGTGGTGCTCACCCAGCCGCCGCCCCAGCGCCCGCGCCGAGCGCTAAACGCCGCGACAGGCAAGGCGGCGCCGGCGCCGGGGGCGCGGAGGGTGCGGTGGCACGAGATGGCGTTCGGATCGGTGCGAGTCCCCGCGGCCATGGACATGCGCGAGATCAGGAGGCGGCTGCAGGCGCGGCGGGGGGAAGAGCCGGCGGCGGCCACTGCGGGGTGGGCGCCGTGGAGGCTGATACGGTCACTGAGCTGCAAGGGCGTCGAGGCCGTTGCCGTGGCGGCCGCCGCGGCGCCCGTGAGGATCGTGTAGGTACGCACGTACGGAGAGCCGCGCGCCGGCCGGTGAGGTAGCTGTGCTGTGCATGGTAGGCCGGTGGCGTCATGGGGGTGGCGCGCAGGTTGGTGGGAGTTGAAAGGCACGAGAGGGAAGCGGTGGTCATAAATGTTTTTTGTTTTTTTTTCCACTTTCGGTTTGGTTTTATTCTTAGGATTAGTTGGTATATTATATTTGTTGGATGATTTATATATATGTATGTATTATGTATTTATGTATGTATTATATTAGTTGGAGGAAGATTGTTCGCATGTGAATTCGGTGACCATTGATAACAAATATGATATTGGAGTTCATCATGAAAATGCATGATCTCTTGTATAGATAAGTAATTAGGATGTATTAAGCTTATGGTTTCTTCAGTAATTCCGATGCCTTGTTTCCTTCCGTATCCAAGGTTACGAACAATGTACTTCAGAAAAACAAAGTGCTCAATCTCGAGTCAAAATAGCCCTATTCACCGAATGCACCATTTCTCTAGGAAAAAATCGACGACGATAAACTTAATTGTATTGTCTTTTGTTTGGTTATTATCAGAGTAATTTTAAAAAATTTATGGACAGTTAGGATTGTTAAGATCGATTTATGGATTATTAAGGGTATGGGATTTGCATTTGTGCATGCGTGGCGCGTCCGTGCGTCTCGAGGAGAAGATAATAATAAAGCCTAGGGTTAACTACTTAACTGGGCTATATAAGCCTCGCCTGAGTGAGCCCCAGCCTCTAGCTCTGCTAACTAAACAAACCATCAAACTTTCTACTCATCTAATCAAAGTTGATGAAAAAATAGAGGGAACAAACAAAATACACGCACGTATATATTCTGCTTTTTAATTCACACCGAGTCGATTTTAGAGACTAAGGTCTTACGAAATTTACCTTACCAAATCACACCGAGTTGATTCCAATGGTTACTAATACTTACCTTACCAAATTTTGATAGCATTGATTAAATTTGGCAAGTTGGCTTGTTAACAAATTTTAGTAAGATTCTCTTCTCCATTAGTTCTCTAGTTCATGTTCTTGCAATCTTTGACCAAAATATTGGTAGCTAATTTAGTGATTAAATTTTGATAATGCCAAATTACAGTGACGTTTAGTAAGGTAAACTTGTTATCAAACCATAGAGGACCTAAATCTCCTCGCTCCCACCATCAATCCACATGCCTGTCCTCTGGTAAATCATCACGTGAAGCAGAGTATATTGAGGCCACCACCGTGAAGTATCAGGGGATATGGCTTGGACGCCTATCAGCTTTACGCAAAAAAGAGGGAACTCAAGCAAAGGGACGCTCATGGTGGACGACAAGTCAGCTACATCATCGTGGAAAAAACCAAGAAAAGAAAATCACCGTACCGCCCTTGGCCCTGTGAAAAGCTAGCCAAAGTAGCAGCATGTGGTCTGTTTTCTGTAAAAACAGAAAGAAAAAAGTAAAAGTAGCATGCGGTGAAGTGAAACCAGCAGTGCTTACCTTACTGTCACCGCCACTGCTGCAGCCATGGATGGATACGTCTCCCTCCTCCGCAAGCTTCTTGTTCTACTTGATGCTGCCCTCGCTCGCAAGCAAAGGAAGCAACATATATATATATTTTTCTTTGTACAGAATACAGGAAGATAAAATTGTGAGAAATGTGCATGTCGACACGTAATTTGTATTATTTGCGTTAGGTATATATTTACCATTTTGTGTGATGAGATTATTTTTCGCATTTCGTGCTGTTCGTACAAGAAGCAACGAACCATGCTACGTGACATGTTTTGTGCTGTTCGTTCAACCAGGAAGCTGTAGCTCACAGACGTATTAAATATGCTAGCCGAGTGGAGTACGTCGTAACGGAACTAACTAAATCGTAATACATTTTCTCATAGCTCCCAAAGCCAATAAATGTGATACTAAGGAAATTCCTTTTGATGACAAATCAAACATTTTTACATAACGAATTATGTAGTAATAGTGTACAACGATAAATTGCAATATGGCATGCAATATAATTTACACGTACAACTGAAAGAGTGGTGGCAACTTTGTATTATCAAAGTTTTCACCAATGCTTCATGTTTCTTCTAGCATGTAAAACCAGTTTCCATTAACGGAAACAGAAAGCAGTTTACAATTTTTATCAAAATTTCTTGCTTACTTCTCTCCCCACTCCAAGGAAAAGCAGCATGTAAAGACGACAGCACTGGCACAGGAAGTTGCATTCCATAAAGAGTCAGCCTAGCAGGGGTCACAAAGCAAATGTCGCGCTCTTTCTTTCCAGCTCAGCAACAAAGACCTGCCTTAAAACATATGCTGTTGCTTGGTTCTGTCTTGCCGCTCCCTGGAGCTGCTGCTATTTGCTTCCATCTTTCTGCACCTCTGGTGTTCAGATGTGCTAATTTTGTACAACACAACTTGATCATGCAGCTTCTTGCCACTGAAATAGCAGTCTTTGCAATTGCTCCACACAGACCAATGCTTATTGTATATCATTTGATATTTCACGAAAATTGTTCTACAAACATATTGGCACCAAACACCGTTCTTCCTATGAACAGCATGGGCATTTTATTCAACAATCATAGTTAGGAATATGGGAATTGAAGCATATATGCCAGTAGAAGTAATTGTTACCTCTGAGCGTGAATAGGCTGTACAAAAGTATTGTTGGTCATACCATTCCGAATCTTTCACCTAGAGAGGAATGAGAAGTTGACAACTATCTACTAATCTATAGAATTAAAGAAAAATATTGTCTTATCACACTAGTCACGCACATATCTCCTATATAAATTATTATACAACTCATGAATCGGCTATCTTAATTTTAATATATTGGGCATGTGAGCTTAAAAGGAGGGTACCGTTCTCGGATGATTCATCAGCCTGCCCCATCTGGAGCACCTCTTCCATTCCCCTATGCTCCCAATGTTATGGCCTAGGAGATCACACCCTGAGGAAATGGTCCACCTTGGAGATCACAATGTCATGTGTAAATCATCTAATCTGGTACATCAAGATATGCACTTTTGAAAATAAGAAGAAAAAGGATGAACTGCAAAGCAAACAAAACATTATTTTGCTGCTATGATTTATTTATACTACAAGAAAAACTTGGGAACTAAGTGAAGCTCTCTAGCTGACCTGCTCTTCATGGTTTTGGTCCAGCTCAGCACTATTTCAAAAATCACGGAAAAAGATTTTTGTTTGATTCAGTTAACACAGAACATGAAAATTGATATGGACGCAAAAAGTGCAATACCTCGTATCAAAATTGGTGCAGCATAAAATTTTGAGACCCGTCATACAAGTCAGGCTACATCCCACTTTTTTGTTTCTCTTACTACCAGCACAACATCCCAAGTCTTACTTTTCAATTGTTTCTTTGCACCCTGCATAAATCAAAATAAGAATTTATCACAACACGTCATGAGAGTTCTAAATGATAATGTCATTTAACTTTATGATATGATTCAAAACAATTTTGGAATATAGTATGTTTAGAACCATAACAAAACTAACAGGATAAGATGCATCTCATGTATATGCAAATGTAGAAAACTTCATCACAAATGTATTATGAATCCACTAGAGAACCAATTTGCAGTCACTTTTAAAGCGAACAACATAGCATAATTAATAGTGAATTACCTAAGAATTATTGACATCACGACTTGCTGCTGTTTGCTGCCAAAAGCCAGATCAACTTCCTTGACCTGTATGAAAGCAACGAAGTCCTGAAGTCTCCACTCCAATTCAATGATCCAAATTATCAAATCCAACAAACCCAAAGGACACGAAGACCTCACCATTATGAACTTGTCAGGCACAGCGGTAAGGAGGAAGAGGAGAAGGGGGCAAAGACGGGACATATTGGGAGGGAGAGGAGTGGATCAGGATGATCAGCAGAGGGCAGGAAGATCGGGGAATCCATCTTCCCACGAAATCAATGGATTACAATACATCTTATCAACAATTTACATAAATAAAACTAGCACGTCTAAAAGCATGACAACATGCAACATTGAAACTACGATAATGACTATAAGCAGTAGAACTTAGTGTTCTAAATAGCTAGCTATAGCTTTTTTTTGGACTTCAAATGTGAAGCTATGGACCAATGTTCCGCTATATTAGCTACATGCGCTATAGCTAGTGATAGATATAATTGTATCACCTTGATGTAATTTATTAAGATTAATAAAAGCTTCCTTTATCGAAAAATAGCTAGTGATAGCTCTGCTATTTGATGTAGTTTGTAGCTAGCAATAACTCCGCTATTCTACATATGTACTCATAAGTCAAAACATGAGACCCATTTTGAAATTCAACATTACTAAAAGACCCAAATGCATCTTTTATAAGCCTAAACTATGAGAAAACCTAGTAAAAAACCTCATCTCACTCTTTTTCAATACAACATCCATATTTCTCAATGATTAAGCACTTATTGTTAAGAACATTATGATATAGTTACCATTTATGGTCGTTTGGGCATGTATTAGTATGTTTATTGATTCCAAACTTGACTTATGTTCTTATTACTAATATTAGTACATTCTAAAGTACCATGTTTCTATGATTGGTTTGGAGGTAACTTATATTATATACATATTTAATTTTTAAAATCTTTTAATACTACAAGCACGACAAAGGATAGCTTCCGCAATAGCTAGTGATAGCTGCTGTAGCTTTTTTGGGACCTTGCCCCAAAAATCGTGATTTAAAACCTTGGTACAACTATATCTCAGTTAAACTTTGCATATTAATGAATCAGAAGGTTACAAACAAGAATCTAGTTTATTATCCTTGTCATTGAGTAGTCAGACAATTAATAGTGCACAATACACAAGGACCAATTTCCAAATATCAATTTTTTGATGGATATGTACAGAAGTGACATACATAAAATGAAGTGTTTGTCAGTGTTATGAATAGCACTTGCATTGAACATGAGGCCAATTGGCCAGTATATATAAATGTACATGAGAGCATAGAAGGAAAGCCTATATAAGGCAATATCTATACAAGGCTAGCGATATCTATACAAGGCAACTAGCAATCTCTTATACAAGGCAGCAAGGATACTGTCTAACACCCCCCGTCAAGCTCATGGTGGATCAACACTAAGTTTGGAGAGACAAAAGATGTGCTGAGCTCTTGTCTGTATCTCATGAAGAAGTCTGCCAACTGAAGTTCTGAAGGCACATACTGAAAAGTCACAACCTAATCTTGTACCTGTGACCGCATATAGGAAGCATCAACACCAATATGCTTCATGAGCTCATGCTTCAATGGATCTCGAGCAATACTAATAGTACATGTACTGTCAGATAAAAGAGGAGTTGGTGTAGAAACAGAAACACCAAAATCCTTAAAGGTGTGTTTGGTTGTCTGCACCATCCTAGCTTGTTCCGTATGAGCCATCCAGGCTAACTTTGGTCTGCATGAGTGGATGCAAGCTGAGTTGTTTGGTTGCTTGTTTATGTATCTCACGGACCTGCATTAGAGAGATGCCTAATTTTTGTGTTTCCTCCATCTTGCATGAGTGGGTGCGATTGCATCCACCTGGCCTGGATGAACAGGAAACCAAACACGTGTCTAACAGGTACAGTGGCATCCACTCATGCGATTCAGGCATCCACACAGGCAACCAAACGCACCCTAAGTAGCCCCTATAGCCAAGTAACCTCTGCTGTCAAAAGAGCCATAGCTCACAACTCAGTCTCAGCACTCGAACGAGAAACTGTCGTTTGCTTCTTAGTCTTCCAAGCAATCAGAGAACCACCAAGAAAAACACAATAAGCAGAAAGAGATCGACGATCAGAGTGATCACTAACCCAGGTAGCATCAGAGTATGCTTGGAGCTGGAACGAGCTGAAGCGAGGAAAGAAAAGACGGCGAGAGAAACTTCCACAAATATATCGTAGAACCTGAAGAAGATAATTATAGTGGAGCTGAGTGGAAGTAGAAACAAACTGACTCAGCATCTGAACTGGATATGAAATGTTAGGATGAGTGACACCAAGGTAAACAAGACTCCCAACAAGATTGTGATAGTAAGTAGGATCCTCAAGAGGTTTACCATCAGTAGGTCAAAAGTGAACATTGAGCTCTATGGGAGTCTCAGCTGTGTGTTGATCAATGAGAGAAGCACGATCAAAAAGATCCTGAATATACTTTTCTTGGAATAGAAAGAAGCCCTTAGGTATAGAACAAACCTCAATCCCAGGGAAGTAGCGAAGAGGACCCATATCAAACATGAGAAACTGGCCATTGAGATATGCCTTCACAAATGCAATATACTGAGAATCTTCAATGATGATCATGTCATCAACATATCAAAGAAGAGTTTGTCCACGAGGTGAAGTGTAAACAAAGATATGTCATCAACATATCTTTCAATGGTGCATGACCAAAAGTGAGCAGCAAAAGTATATTGTTCCTTTGTATACCTAGTGAAGTTTTCAAAGAGTTGACGTTGATGAATAATCACAGACACCATATCCAGGTAATAATAGACAACTCAAAAACATGATATAAATTCCAGCCTCACAAAAACAAACAAACGTCACTACATACAATAGGAATTTCACACCCTGCTGTAGAACCAAACGGACCAAAAAAAAGGGGGTAAAGTAACAGCTACAATACAAAGAAGGTACCAATCAAATGCACAGATAACTCCCACTGGAAAAGGTGTGGCCAACCTCATTAAACTGGGCACTGCCGTCAGTGGCTGGGCAGAGTTTGATACCAGACAATGTGAATGGCCCTTGGTAAGCAAACTTCACCATCCCAACAACCTCTAGCTCACCATCCTTGGAGTCCTGATCAACAGGCATGCGCGCCTTCAGCTGTCCAGCAGGACCTTTCAGGGGAATGCCTGGGATGTGCCACCTGAGCTCCCTCTCTGCCCGGTTCAGCACAGCCTTGGGTGAAACATTAAGCAGAGTTGGATCCACAGGAAGTTTAACAATAAATGTAACATCGCTCAGCGGCTGAGGCAACATTGGGTTTGACGCATAATGTATCATCACCGATAGCAATGTCCCGCTATGGCGTTTCACAAGGCGCATCCTTAAAGGGAGAGGTGAGTGCCTGGGCAGGAAGCTGTACTTCATGATGGGGATGGGCTCCTCCTTTGATGGTGTCCTGACATGGAACAACCCATTCTCGAGGTTACTCAACACAGTACTCTGCAGAGCAGCCCTCTTCATTCCAGATGTGCCCTCAAGCCGGAATGAGAACTCTGTCTCCTTCCCCGCTGCCTTCTTTGGTGGCAATGTCCGCAAAAAGACTGTACCCTTCAAACCAACTCGCACAAGAATAGACTCCTTGAACTCTGCATTGATCTCCTCCACGATTGACAACTCAGGGGCGGTCATCTCTGTCCTCTTGGTGACCAACAAATTCTCCAGCGGTGTACCAGCATTTGGTGCCTGCCCGCCACTCGTGGCTAGCAGCTCAAGACCAGTGATGCTCTTATCCTTATGATCCTTCTTCGTTGTGGTAACAAACTCTGAAGCATCCAGCCCACCCCCAAATGGCGCATTGAACCCTTCAAACGCCTCAGCCAGTGAAGCCTCCTCATTGCTGAACTCAATTCCACCATAATCACCTTCAAACCCCTCAACCCCAATAAACGTTGGCTTGGTCGCCTCAGCTGGCGGCAAAGTCGTGACCTCCAACCCTGCAAGTGCAGCTGCAGGATCAGCAACCACAAGGGCAGTCTCTTTGTTCTTCTTGAACCCACCCACCAATGCCTCCTCTGGCTTGTTAACCAGTTCGCTGGCTGCAAAGGGGTCCTTCTCCGTGGGAGCAGACTCCTCAGGTGGTGCCTCATCCCCAATAGTCGCAGCAGCTGTGGGTGCGATGTTAGATGCGGAGAACTCGTCACCAGCAGCCAAGGTCTCCTGGGGGAGCTCGAATGAGGCACCGGTGAAGGCATCACGCGCGGCATGGCGGTCGTGGGCGAGAGGCTCGACGGCGGGCCAGGGATCAGCACCACGAGCGCGGGCTTCAGCGTCAGGGGAGGAGTTGACCATGCGAGCGAGGTTGTCGCCATGGATGGTTGCAAGGATCTGGGAGAGGCGGACGGAGCCCACGCCATGTAGGACGAGATCGAAGGCAAGGTAGACCTCGGGGTACTTGCGGTGCACCTTCTCGGGGGTGACGTCGATACCGCGGCAGGCGGCGACGACGACGGAGACGGCCTGGTTGACGGCATCGGCGACGGCGAAGGAGTGGACGGCGGGGGAGGCGTGGTCGGAAGAGGTGGTGACGCCGAGCACGTAGATGGAGTTGACAAGGCGGTACACGACGCGGTACTGCGACTCCACGCCCACCACGAGCTGCCCCGATCCGGCAGCGAGGGGGTCGTCGCCGATGGCATCGAGCGTGGTGGGCGAGGGGTAGGAGGAGGAGGCGGTCGGCTGCTGCTTCCCGCGGGCGAGGTGGAGCCGCGCGAGTCGGAAGGCGGAGACGGCGGCGAGGGCGCGGGAGACGGGGAACCAGGAGCGCGTCTGGAGGAGGATGTCGGGGCCGTTCACCGGCTGCAGGGAGATCGCGAGGCACGCCATCGCGGCCGCCTGCGGCGAGGTCCCCGGCGAGGCGGATCTGGGGCTAGGGTTCGGATCTGGGAGAGAGAGAGGTGAGGTGAGCTGGTTTTGTGAGATCTGGGAACTGGGAAGTAGGAAGGAGACGGTCTACGAGACGAGCGGTGGATTGGCCGTAGGAACTAGAGAGCTTTGGGTGCAGCTGAGGTGGGCCAGCCGCAAGAGCTGTGAGGCTCCAGATAGCCGAGCCGCCTGTTCCGCCCATCTTGACACTTGGATGAAGCCGAGATCGCTTCATCGATCGTTGGTAAGAAATCTAATTCTGACAAGCCGGCTTTGGAGCCGATTAAATGCAGCGTTTGAGCCGAGGAACCACGCACTAGTCCCCTCCCTAAGTCGTGGCTAAGAACATAGCAGGGAGATGATAATAAAGGTCTAAAACTCTTTCTCAGGGAAGAAACTAAAATCTACGAAGTATTGCAGCAGCAAGGGTTTCAAAAATCAAATTTTATTTTGGGACCACATGCCTGTTGAAATTTGAAATTTTGATGAGATTTCAGAATTTCAGTCGAAATCTGGATGAAATTCAGAAAACAAATTTGAAATCTGTAAAACCAAAATTTCGATCATTTTTAAACTCATGTCAAATAGTATCCTAAGACTAGAAAAAATTGGAAATAAATATTAAAATATCATACAAGCATTTATCAATATTTTCTATCTGTTTGTACAAAATACTAAGTATTTGCCCATAAAATTCCCAAGTTATGGTTTATGATTTAAACCGAAATATATCATGTAAACCCGAAATCTAAGTTAGGATTTAAAACAAAATACACCATTTAAGGTTAAAATCTAAGATAGGGTTTAGATCGAAATGCAATTAAGGCTAAAATACATCATTTAAGGTTGAAATCTATGTTAGAGTTTATATCGAAATGCATCATTTAAGGTTGAAATCTAAGTTAGGCTTTAAGGTTAAGTTTACATAATTTGTATATGTAATTTTTTCAAACTTTTCACATGTATTACTGTAGCAAATCCTAATTTTCAATTTTTTTTATTACGCTGAGATTTGGAATCTCAGTCCCGGTTGGATTATAAAATTTCGCTGAGATTTAGAAACCTATGCACTAGGCAGCGAAGGCAAACAGCGAGTCCAAATTACTCAAGAATGAGACTGAATCGCTTGAAAAGTACGAAGAATTGATGATGATCAACACTACATGTTGGTGCGACACTCTAAAGGCCAAGCATTCAAGAGAGAAGATACTTACGCCAGCCAAGGTTTACATGCGGGCAAATTTATCTTGCCCATTTTAGCACATGTGTCGCCCAGGACACAAGGGGCGCATGATGACTTGGCATCGTGCTATCTTTCCTTCGGCTTAACACCGGCAGCATGTTCAGGGTTCCAAATGACTGGGACAATTATGGTTCTACGATTTAATTCCTTTTCAACAGCGGCATCATTGTTCTTATTCCTGCTTTTTGTCTTCCCCGGCTTTGACAGATTTGTTTGAAATGTTTATCTAGAATGATGAGTAGCTTGATAATCTGCATACCCCAATAGAGGTACATTTGGCCTACCGATTTCTTTTCTTTTCTAAAAAAAAGGGGCAGTGGCTGTTTATTGGGCATATATTTCAATCGATACTAGTTAGCTCACTTTAGGAATTTGGTGTTGTTGTAGAATAAGCTAACTGTTCTCGAACTATTATCCAAAAATTAGCCATTTCCCTTTTTTAAAAAAAAAAGTAACCAGCTGAGCAAATATGCCTCGATTTGAGTATGCTGGCTGGTGAGCTACTCATCTTATTTTATTAACATTTCAAGCAAATCAAGGAAAAGGAGAAAATAAAGGCATAAGTTAATAATAGAGAAAATTTGCTCAATAAGTCTATAAATTTTACAAATTAGAAAATAACAATCAATACATGTGATGCTGACAAGGCCAAGGCCATTTGTTAGTAACATGCCGATGTTATTTTTCATACTTGCATCGTCTTTGTAGCATTACTAACTAATTTGCCCCGTAATAGCGAAAAGATGATCTTGACAGGAAATTGAATCTGAGAGCCATACTTGTTCTAGCCAGATTTGTCCACGTGGCAACCTAACCTGCCATCTCTAGCAAATAGCCAAACATCTTTTATCCCAAATGCATCATAATCCTCAATTACTCAGTCCCCATAGCGTCACACCACACCAACCCGTAGTGTTTCGGCCATCAATAACCGCATGTACTTCTCTAGCAATTTGGACTGCTTATTTTGCTTCACTTTAAGGTGTGAGTAGTTTATATTTGGGTTTCTCGGCTAAGAGACAGAGATGGACCTCTGTCATTTCATTTCCATCTTTGTCAACCATGGCGTTTGCAATTATTTTAGAAAAAGCGTGAACATGGTATGTGTATGCACCACCAGAGTCATAGCACAAATGCATATCAAGACAGAACTGCAACTAACTGAGAAAATAAGCATGATTTGAAAGTCAGGTTTCATTTCTCGTTTTCCATCATGTCAAGAAGCTCTATCTTGATTCTAAACAGCATGGATTCCTTGGATTGTTTCTAGCATCAATCATCCTCAGCCTGACAAATGAAAACGGCCAAATTATTGCTAATTTTATTAAGTCCTAAACGCATCACTCGGTGCCATTAATTATACCAAGCAGGAGAGACAAGGAGCTCACCGATCTCCAAGAAAGCGCTCAAAACTACCGGGGTGGACGACAATTCATTGATATTGAAACGAGAGGAGGAAAGAGCACTTTCACTGGGGAAGAGGAAAGGAGAGATCCGCAAGGCTAGGGTTTCGTTGGAGACCCAGACCCGGAATGAGGCAGCACGAGAGTGACAAGTAGGGGAAGCTTTGGCCTACTTGACCCTCCTTCGGATTTTTTTTTAATCTTTGATTCTCTCTCAAACAAAATTACAAATCTAGCTTCCTAACCATAGAAGTTGGCATCCTACTGTAGAAGGGGGGCACGGTAAGTAACACATGTTACCTATTTGTGCTTCCGTAGAGGAGAAGAGGACTAGATTTATAATTTCATTAAGAAGACAACAAAGATTTTTTTAAAAAAAAGTGTGCGGAGAGAGTAAATACAACTAGGCCTTGTCTACGGGTGGAGAAGAGTGGTTGGGGAAGGGGGCAAGACAGCTCACATATTAAGGGTCTGTTTGGTAGAGCTCCAGATTCCAGTTTCTCCTGAAATCTGAAATTTGTAGGCTAAAATAAAGTAAATTAAGTTTATATTTTTGATCTAAAATGTAAACAAGATGATCTATCTAAACACTCACAGCTCCAGCTTCATGAATCTGGTGAAGCTAGAATTTTCAGCTTCACCAGATTCACGAATCTGGAGAAGCTGAATCCCTACCAAACACACCCTAAGACCCACAAAAACGTGTAAGCAATCATTTTATCGGCTCTAACGTAGGATTTGCTCGGCTCTTAAGCCGCGTTGTTAGTTTTTGGGCACACATGTGTTGGTTACTAGGGTTTTCAGTATCGATATCGCAATAATCGACTATATCAGGATTTTCAAAAATAAAAAAATTGGATCGAAAATCGGTAGAAATTGAAGAGTTTCGAAACCAAACTTTTGAAGAAAAAATTCAAAAAAACAATTTTCATTAGTAATCGCTCAATATGCCTCAATAATCGACTAAAAATTTTGTGAGCAATTTTGTAAACTTGTATTCTTCAGAGGTCAATTTTGAGAGCGATTTTTTCTCGATATTCATCGAAAATCTAACGATATTTAACGATTATCGCGGTATTTACGTCGTATAAATTTTTCCTAATTGTTGATTTTTTTTATAATTTAACCTGTTTACCAATGGTATTATATAGCATACTAGCTCGACACAATTGATAATCACGATATTCGAACAATTAGCGAGGATACTGCGAACCCTGTTGGGCTACCTTACCACACTGCTTGATGAAGCGTTCTCAGGCTCTCGAATCACGAATCACGATTGCCTCCAAAGCACTCTAATGGGCTATAGCTTGGCTCCTACGCTTCCTTGAACCGGCTAGGCGATCTGGAATATTGCAGATTTTTGGTTTTCACAATAATCTTTTATATACTTCCTCCATTCTTTTGCACTTGACATTTTTATTTCTCACGCCTTTTGGGATGCGACTTTGTTGACAGTTAATTTCTTTAATTTTACATAAAGATGTACTAATAAAATTGTAATATTATTACAATATTTTTAACGACAAATCTAAATGGTATAATTTTTATATAATCAAATCTAGGTAGTTATAAATTTATTGGTGGTCAAACTTTAGAAAGCTTGTTGGAACAAATTATAGGAGATCAAGTAATAAAGAACTGGGGAGTATTATATTTTTAGATGTATAGTTTTAGTGTGGAAACCTATTTATGAAGATAGAGATGACTAGGTTAGGGTATGTATAATAAGGCTAACTCAGTTTATTCTTAGCATACCTACGTCAGTTTTGTCTTATATGAAAAAGTGAGAAAAGAGAAGAGAGTTGTCTCTTATTTAGTAGTAATCATTGCACGGGAGTATAAGTAGGTTAGTTATGTATAAGAGAGAAGAGATAGTTAATGCATGGCATCTAGAGCCAACATATAGAGATAGCTATTGTACAAGCTGGTTTTAATATTTATTCTAAATGACATGGATAGGAGATGAAGTAAGCAACTGACTTTGTTATTGTACTTACCCTTAAGATGGTATACCCTTGCGGGCGAGCGATGCGCTCGCTTGGCAAGCCGCACTGGAGCGTAGGCAGCCCACCCGGGTTCGCTCGAGAGCGCGTGAGTTGGGTGCAGCGTGTGTGCGTGTGTGTGGTGTGTGTATGTCTATAATCCGGCTGTTGTCCTTCTTCTGTACTGAATGCCAGAGCTTCTGACCAAAATTAAAAAAAAAAGATGGTATCTCCTTTACAGGGGGCTCTAATCTACTACCAACTCTTTAAATAGACAACATACCTTTCGAGTAAACAAAGAAAAAAAAGGCAGAAAAACTCCACCTAAACCCCTGTCGCTCGAATTTTTTTTAAAATAATACATTTTTTATTCAGAATTTCAAAAATATATCACGGAAATAAAAAATTACAGAAATATACCCCATGCTTGGTTGGATGGCGGCAGGGGCTAAATAGCAAAAATAAGCAGGCTGCAGAATGCCACATCACTGACCTCCGTCGCCCAATGAAATAGCGGCGAGGCTAATTTGATTCTGCCGCCTAATGAAAGGGTGCGAGAATCAAATTAGCCTCGCCGCTAATGAAATGGTGACGGGGCTAAAATTGACTTTGTAAATGCGATGAAATGGCGACGAGGCACATGTAATCACGAAACCAAAATCGTGGCCACTTAGGGGTTGAATTAGCCTGCCGCCATTTCATCGAGGCTGAGGAGGCGGGGTGACGTGGCCTCCTGTCGCCCGTTTATTTTTTCTATTTAGCCCCCTGTTGCTCATCCAATGGGCGACAGGGCCGGGGTATATTTCTGTATTTTTTTTCCCCGTGGTATATTTTTGAAATTCTGAATAAAAAATGTATTATTTAAAAAAGAATTCAAAGTACCCAACCCTCCCTCCCTTGCCGAGGAGGAGGAGGCGGAATCCAGAATCCGTAGAAGGGGGTCGGTTCCGGGACATGCGGTTACGAACAGAGGTCACCGTGAAGGAGCGGCTAGGCTCTATGCTGATTACTTCGCGACCCCCTGTGAATGGGCACAGATTGTTCAGGCGGAGGTACTAAAAACCCGAACATCTCACGAAAATAGATGATGCATAGGTCATATCTTTTGTTCTTTGAATTTGTATGATATTGTGTTATGCAGGTTTAGGATGAGCCGATCCTGTTTACACGCATAAGCCAAAGCCGTCGAGGGCCACGACGATTGGTTCCGCAAACAAGGGATACCACCGGAAGCTCGGCTGGACCCTCTGCGAAGATGGCGGTACGCTATCCGGCTGACTAGCGTCACGGTGTCCCTGGCGACGGTGTGGGCGAGTACTGCGGATTGGGGAAATCTTGCACTCCTAGCTCTGAAGAAGTTAAATGCAGGCGGTGGTGGAGGTGTTTGGCGGCGATACCTCAGATTCACGAACGCGGTGACACTGCTAGACTCCTACAAGTTGGGGAGTAGAGAGGTTCCCTAGGATGCTTGGTAGCATCGATTGTATGCTGCTTGGACTTGGAGGAAGCGCCTAAGGCATGGCGGGGAGCTTCACGGGGCATACCCGGAAGCCTTCCATAGTCTGAGGCGGTGGCCGTGCGACCTATGGATATGGCACGCCTTCTTTGGGATGCTGGTAGCTTGAACGATATTAATGTGCTACATCGTTCTAATATATTTTCGAGGATAACGATGCTTCAAATCCGGAGGTGACGTACTACATCAGCGGAAACCGGTACAACATGGGATACTACCTGCGACGGGATATATCCGAGTGGGCCTCTTCGTGAAGGCCATTGCTGCCCGATGGGAAACAAGAGGATCCACTTCTCCACAATGCAAGCCGCGGCGAGGAAGGATGTCGAGAGCTTTTGGAGTCTTGCAAGCGAGTTTGCTATTGTCACGAGGTCCCGATCGTTCTTTGGGATCGACGACGCTTTGGTACATTATATTTGCATGCATCGTTTTACACAACATGATTATCGAGGGCGAGAGGACGGTCCGGCTCGGAGGAGTCCTTCGACTATATGGGTACCGGCCGTGCGAGGACATCACCGCAGGTCGGTCTTACAATCGCATCGAAGCAACTCAAAGACGGAGAGACCGCGAACTGCACCATCGGTTGCAGTCGGACCTTGTCGAACACCTCTGGGCACGCCACGGCCAGTAGTACTATCGTCTAAGCGTGATGTCGTTGCTTGTTCCTGATCGTGTTATGCACCCTTTCATGTGAGCTTGTCATGTATTGTTCTGAACCCTCTTGTTACAGTGTCATGTAAGCATGCCAGGTTTAATAATAAATTCAGCGTGACATCAGGCTGACCTTGTGTCATGACATTTCACACAGCAATTAGATAAGTTCCATACACAACATCTCATGAGTTAGCACAACATCTCATAACTTAACACAACATGTCATCAAACAAAGTCTCATAACATAACTGCTCATAACAAAAGGTCCATACCCAAAATAACATCATCCATGAAACAACAAGGCACCACATTTTGTAGCGAAGTCCATGCACATAACCATCATAATGACCAGAGTTCTGAAACACACACGAAAAGCAATCAATCTAGCAAGGTCGGTCTCTGACCTTCTCAATATCTAAATCTGGCGCTTTTTATATCTTGAAGAGCCGCACTGTCGGCTTGGTCAAATCAATGTTTATAATCCTCTCTTCCTCGCCATCTCCATCAAGTGTACTTGTCGGCGCTTCACATCCACCATTTCGTTTTGGCTTGGTGATCTTGTCGAATCTTTCGGTATAGGCGCCACCGAGGACGCTTCTTCTTGGTACTAGCCCTCTTCCTCGCCGCCTTGGCTGCATCCCGGCCTACGGGTCTTGTGGACTCGTCACATGAACCAACAGGGTCGAGCTGGTCGGTCATGTTGTTCGACCCCCGGTGCATCACCGGGAGGTCCAAATCCGCATTGTCCTTTGCCTCTTGTTGCCCATGTGCGCTGACCACTTTGGGTGATCGGCAAGAATCACCCAGCGATCTTTGAAATGCGAAGGCCTTCCCTCAACGTCTGGTACATCCTCGCCGCATGGGCCATCTGTCCATGCAATTGAGAAGGACATGTGTACTGTGATGCATTAGTACATTGTCTTTGCGAAAGTGTAAGTAATGAAGTGGGTACGAGTGCTTACCTGTCACGCTCGGTGGTACCACTCTGGTTCAACCCGTCAATCTGATTGAGAAACCCCGATGCTATTTGCGACCGACTCATTGATCAACGCCCGATGGTTCACCATAGCCTTTGTGGGCGTTGATTGCCATGCTTCGTGTTATGCTTCTTGAAATATTCCATAATCTGAGTCGAGAGGGTTTGATTGATTGGTCTTTGCCCACAATGAGGTCTGGCTCACATTCAACCAAGCGGCCGACTAGGACCTCATCCTCGTCGTGATCCATTTCATCTGTCGGTCTTGGACATTGGATGCTTACCCTTCCTCTAACAGGCGGCCTTGCTCGCGAGCCATCCATGGTAGGTGCATGCTCTGCAGATCTCGGTGGCCGAGGGGACACTGCCATCATCAATGTTGTTCACCGCAGAAGTCTTTGGAGAATCCCAACTAATCGATCGGACTCATCCCGCTTGTAGTTCGTGAAGAATGGATCCATAACTTCTTCCCTGGTATGGTTACAAACCAAATAGTTCATATACATTAGTACTGTCAGTATACATTAGTACTGCATGAAACAAGAGTTACTGAGACCCTCATACTACTCAACTCATACTACTCAGCTATGGTAGACAGCTATGGTAGACAGCTTCACATAATAGTTATGGTAGACAGCTTCACAAGAGTTACTAAGGCAACAATATCAACGCATAGCTGGTTTTGAAAAGTGGGATACACAAGCTATGGTAGATAGCTTCACATAATAGTAGAGCAATCTTACACATTTACCAGGTAAGATCATATCAAATGGTTTTCTAGAACTGAAGATGACATAACACAGAATATTTTGCAATTGTCAGCTATGATCTGTGAAAATGACCTGTGACCAACAGGTTTGCTTGAGTAGTGTGATATTCTCCTGACAGAATTGGAAAATATTACACATTTTCACACCAACAGATTTTCACAGATTGCTTGAGTAGTGTGACCAACAGATTGATATTCTCACAGATCAAGCAATTCTGTCAGGAGAAGCAATTGTCCTGTCAGGACGACTAGTGTGACCAGTGTGACCAGTAGTGTGACCAACAGATTGATATTCTCACAGAGCAAGACAATTCTCACACATTTTCACAGATCATTTCCAATTCCTTGAGTAGTGTGATATTCTCCTGTCAGGAGAAGCAATTGTCAGGTCTTGAGAATTCTCCTGGCAGAATTGGAAAATATTCTGTCACAATTGGAAAATATCACACTACTGAAGCAATTGCTTCTCCTGGCAGAATTGTCTTGGTCTAGCAATCCTCAAGTACTGAGAATAGAATACAATACTCAAGCAATTGCTTTTCCTCTGACTGGAGTATTCTATTGTCAAGTACTGAGAATAGAACAGAAATGCTTTTCCTCTTGGCCGGATTTGAGGAAAATATCACAAATCTAGCAATTGCTTGAGTATTGTATTGTCATTACTTGAGTAATTGCTTGAATATCACAAATCACTGAATATCATAAATCCGACCAGAGGAAAAGCAATTGCTTGAATATCACAAATCACAAACCTGGTCAAATTGCTTGAGTACTGAGAATAGAATACTCAAGCAATTTGTCAAGTGTACCAATTGCTTTTCCACTGGTCAGATTTGGCAAAATTCGACAGTACTCAAGCAATTTCTTTTCCTCATGTCAGAATTGGCAAATAATGACAACAGTAAAGTCTAGCAATTGCTTTTCCCCTAGTCACATTTGGCAATATTTCACTGTTCTGAAGCAATTTCTTTTCCTCATGTCACAATTCGCAAGTAATGACAATACTCAAGTCTAGCAATTTCTTTTCGTCAACTCAGATTTTGCAAATATCACAGTACTCAAGCAATTTAATTTCCACATGTCAGAATTGCCAAATAATGACAACACTCAACTCTAGCAATTTCTTTCCCTCAACTCACATTTGGCAAATAATCACAGTACTCAAGCAATTCCTTTTCCTCATGTCAGAATTGGTAAATAATGACAATACTCAAGTCAAGCAATTTGTTTCCTCAACTCAGAATTGGCAACTAATCACAGAATTGCCAAATAATGACAGTACTCCAAATAGCAAACCAACTCAGTGCATATTTGTACATGCAAATAGTTGTACCAGTACTCAGAACAGCAAGTACACTAACTGCAAATAGTAGTACCAAAATCTTACAGCGACATGCACAAGTACCCTAAGAACAAATAGTTCGATTGGGAAAAAGCGCGATGCGGAGTGCATATTTTTCATGAGCTTGGAAAGAGGAGCTCGCTTCGGTGAAAAACTTTAGTCCGGATCGGAGTTTTCAATACTCCAAAAATACCATGGTATTAGCAATACCATGGTTTTTAAAATGAGTTTTTGAGAGACAACCAAACACCTCACGGTATAAAATACCATAGTATTCTCATATACCATGATATTGCTTAGAAACCATAAAAATACTATGCTTCCAAACAGGCCCTCATTGATATTGAAACGAGAGGAGGAAAGAGCACTTTCACTGGGGAAGAGGAAAGGAGAGATCCGCAAGGCTAGGGTTTCGTTGGAGACCCAGACCCGGAATGAGACAGCACGAGAGTGACAATCAAGTAGGGGAAGCTTTGGCCTACTTGACCCTCCTTCGGATTTTTTTTAATCTTTGATTCTCTCTCAAACAAAATTACAAATCTAGCTTCCTAACCATAGAAGTTGGCATCCTACTGTAGAAGGGGGGCATGGTAAGTAACACGTGTTACCTATTTGTGCTTCCGTAGAGGAGAAGAGGACTAGATTTATAATTTCATTAAGAAGATAGCAAAGATTTTTTTTTAAAAAAGTGTGCGGAGAGAGTAAAATACAACTACGGGTGGAGAAGAGTGGTTGGGGAAGGGGGCAAGACAGCTCACATATTAAGACCCACAAAAACGTGTAAGCAATCATTTTATCGGCTCTAACGTAGGATTTGCTCGGCTCTTAAGCCGCGTTGTTAGTTTTTGGGCACACATGTGTTGGTTACTAGGGTTTTCAGTATCGATATCGCAATAATCGACTATATCAGGATTTTCAAAAATAAAAAAATTGGATCGAAAATTGGTAGAAATTGAAGAGTTTCGAAACCAAACTTTTGAAGAAAAAATTCAAAAAAACAATTTTCATTAGTAATCGCTCAATATGCCTCGATAATCGACTAAAAATTTTGTGAGCAATTTTGTAAACTTGTATTCTTCAGAGGTCAATTTTGAGAGCGATTTTTTCTCGATATTCATCGAAAATCTAATGATATTTAACGATTATCGCGATATTTACGTCGTATAAATTTTTCCCAATTGTTGATTTTTTTTATAATTTAACCTGTTTACCAATGGTATTATATACCATACTAGCTCGACACAATTGATAATCACGATATTCGAACAATTAGTGAGGATACTGCGAACCCTGTTGGGCTACCTTACCACACTGCTTGATGAAGCGTTCTCAGGCTCTCGAATCACGAATCACGATTGCCTCCAAAGCACTCTAATGGGCTATAGCTTGGCTCCTACGCTTCCTTGAACCGGCTAGGCGATCTGGAATATTGCAGATTTTTTTGGTTTTCACAATAATCTTTTATATACTTCCTCCATTCTTTTGCACTTGACATTTTTATTTCTCACGCCTTTTGGGATGCGACTTTGTTGACAGTTAATTTCTTTAATTTTACATAAAGATGTACTAATAAAATTGTAATATTATTACAATATTTTTAACGACAAATCTAAATGGTATAATTTTTATATAATCAAATCTAGGTAGTTATAAATTTATTGGTGGTCAAACTTTAGAAAGCTTGTTGGAACAAATTATAGGAGATCAAGTAATAAAGAACTGGGGAGTATTATATTTTTAGATGTATAGTTTTAGTGTGGAAACCTATTTATGAAGATAGAGATGACTAGGTTAGGGTATGTACAATAAGGCTAACTCAGTTTATTCTTAGCATACCTACGTCAGTTTTGTCTTATATGAAAAAGTGAGAAAAGAGAAGAGAGTTGTCTCTTATTTAGTAGTAATCATTGCACGGGAGTATAAGTAGGTTAGTTATGTATAAGAGAGAAGAGATAGTTAATGCATGGCATCTAGAGCCAACATATAGAGATAGCTATTGTACAAGCTGGTTTTAATATTTATTCTAGATGACATGGATAAGAGATGAAGTAAGCAACTGACTTTGTTATTGTACTTACCCTTAAGATGGTATACCCTTAAGGGCGAGCGTCGTTCGCTTGGCAAGTCAAGACTGAGGCGTAAACTGACCCCCGGGTTCGAGTCGTCGCACTCGCTCGAGAGCGCGTGAGTTGGGTGCGGCGTGTGTGCGTGTGTGTGGTGTGTGTATGTCTATAATCCGGCTGTTGTCCTTCTTCTCAGATCAATGCCGAGCTTGACCAAAATTAAAAAAAAAGATGGTATCTCCTTTACAGGGGACTCTAATCTACTACCAACTCTTTAAATAGACAACATGCCTTTCGAGTAAACAAAGAAAAAAAAGGCAGAAAAACTCCACCTAAACCCTGTCATTCAATTTTTTAAAATAATACATTTTTATCCGAATTTCAAAATATACCACGAAAATAAAAATTACGAAATATACCCTGCCGCCTGTTGGATGAGCGGCTGGGGCTAAAACAAAAATTAGCCCGTTGGATGAATCAAATTAGCCCCTGTCGCCATTTCATCGGGCGACAGGAGGCCGGGGGTGACGTGGCCTCCTGTCGCCCGTTTATTTTTTCTATTTAGCTCCCTGTTGCTCATCCAATGGGCGATGTGGTCGGGTATATTTTATTTTTTTCCCCGTGGTATATTTTTGAAATTCTGAATAAAAAATATATTATTTAAAAAAGAATTCAAAGTACCTAACCCTCCCTCCCTTGCCGACAGTCCTGACACCACATGAGACTTTCAGTTAGAAAGAAATCAAAGCATTGAATTCAAACAAATCACCTTTCGACTCGATATTTAGCTTTCAACTTAAAACTTCAACTTTCAACTCAAAATTCTAAACTTCCAACTCGAATTTAAAACTTCCAAATGGAAAAATAGGACTTTCACCTTGAAAAATTTCACAAACATTCAAACCCACCCTAAACGTGGCGGTTGGCACGCCCCCATTGAAGGGGCTTTGTCAGCGAGGAAGCAAGTTGACAGTGCGTATGGCCAAGGCAGTTGGCACCTGGGGTTTGAAGGGAAGAAGGGAGCTAAGCAAGCAACAGAGCACCGAAAGAAGGTGGGCAGTGGCGGGGCAACACTGCATATGGCAGAATTTTTTTAATAATATAATTTTTAAATAATTTTACAAAAATAATACAAGGACAAAAATATAACTTTGCTGCCAATTGAATCAGCGATAGATGTCTCTTTTGTCGTGGATTCATTTGGCCGACAGAATGACTATTGCTAATTCATTTGATAACAGAGAGGTGTATTTTTATAATGTTTTCAAGACAAATTTTTGTAAAATTATTTAAAAATATATTATTTTAAAAAGATTCGCACAAGGCGCTTCAGCACAAGGACACCTTGACTGAATGCCTAATAGAAATCTTTCTTAACATACGATGCGAGTGTTGTCCTCGCCCCACACATGTGGAGCATCAGCGGAGATCCCTTGGAGGTAAGAATTGACGGTGGATCAGGCCTCGCATGGGTCCCCGTGTAGGGATGAAAAAGGATCAGACAGTTTTTAACCGATCCAGGTATTTTTGGATATGGATTTTATTAGATCAGATATTTTTGGAATACTATCGGATCGGATACGGATACGGATACAAATTTTTTTTATCGGATACGGATATGGATTCAATAGCTCACTATCTGTTGGATACGGATACGATTTGGATAATCCGGATATTGATGAGTCAGATATCTGGATATATAAATGGACTGGGCCAAGATTACTCTTTTGGCTCAAAAAGGTTTCTTAATTTCAATTTTTTCTAATTTAATTAATCCATAAAGCAAATTTTAATTATTAAAATTAGCAAACCAACTCTAAAAATTACAATTTTTTTGAGAAAGTTCTAAGATTTTATCAGATTTTAAATTTTCTCAAAAATTAAAAAGCTACTATTCTTAATAGGAAAATATTTTAAATAAGTAGCTAAAATACATAAAAACTCATAAATACATAATTTATTATTTAAACATAATTCAACAAAGAATATAAATCTTGGGTCATTACATGCAAGTGTTATATACTTTTTCTAGAGACGTGATATCTAAGTATTATCAAACTTTTTGTATGCTATGTGTTTGCTTTCATCTGTATCTTTGAGCAAGGATTTCCTTCATTTTGTCGTTTGATCTACGTGTATGATGAACTAATCGTACGTGTGTGATAAACTAAATCTTATATAATTTTGTTTACGACATGGTATCTAACTATTGTCTAAGTGAATGAAAATATTTATATTTGTTCAATTTTCAATAATAATTTGATCAAATCAGCTAGTTATGTGTTTTCGTTGATTTTTTATGTATAATCTAAGAGATTATCATGTTTCGATAAAATAATTGAAACCGTATCCGATATTCAACATTATCCGCATTCATATTTGTATCCGGACTATCCGTATCCGTATCCGAGAAAAAAATATGAAAACAAATATGACAAAGCTATTAGATTAGATATTTGTCTCCTTTATTGTTTTGGAAGCCATATTAAAGAATAAAATGAAGGTATGTATCTTTTTAGATAGCTCGAAAGGAGAAAGAAATTAAAGGACAATATTTAATTTGAACATATGGGAGTGATACGGTGGTCTTGCATACAGGTCAGTTTAGCTGTATGGTATTCCAATAAAACCTTGTAAGTACCCATTGTTTTTATTCACGTTTGTTTTATATTGATGAAGGATCATATTAGTAGCCACTCAAAGCAGGGGTGATATACTGATATATACATGTTCAGGTGTGGAAAAAATACGAGGAAAAAAAAAGGAACTAGGGCTGGAACATAAATAGAAAAGCAGGTAACCCACACTTCCCCGCACTTACACAAGCACCTCTGCACCTGTGAACAAAGAATCATACATGCTTCAAAAGTCCGACAAATGCAGAGATGTGGATAGCCTTCAAATCCTTCAAACAGTTTATTTCACTGAAACTTGTAGTTACAGAAATCATAGAAACCATTCAGCACTTTTCTTTTTTGTTCTTTTTCCCCTACAGCTCTACATCTTTTTACGATTGACTTCGTAGGGTATAGTGGTGAGGAGAAAGAGAAGTGCCGCGCCCTATTGACAGAAATAATCCATCACACCAGAGTCCAAACTAACCATAACTTGGATTCATCTCAGGATGATTTTGTGCTGGTGACATCATGTTTCTGATATTGAAATTTTGTATCACATAGATAACATCCTTGCAATTGCGCTTCCTTTTCTCCTCCCATATGCAGCCCCTTGTGTAACTTACCTGCTCGGTTCGCCTGAGCATGTGAATAACACCAATCGTGATATGTAGTACAATAATGAATACTTTCCTGAACCGCATAATCATGTTTAAATGTCCCAATGCTGCTTCACCAGCAAACACCAATCTGAGCATAGTCATGCAGAGTAGACGACAAATGGTACTGCAAAACACATATTTAGATTATTAGAATGGAGCGAGCTGAACAGTGATTCACATTCATGAATGTTACTCCCTCTAGTCACAAAAGAGTGACAATTTGGGATATATGTAGTCAAACTTTGTAAATTTTAACTATCAATATCTCTATAAATATTTACATTGGACATATGTAAATAGTATGTGTAGATTTGTCTCAAAAATTATTTTATAATTTTATTAGGTTTCATAAATATATTACAATAAAAAATAGTAGTCAAAGTTGGGTTTTGGAGACACTGTCAATATCCAAAACGTCACTCTTTTGCGACTGGAGTACCAGATAAGGTAATAAAAAAACAGAACCATCCTAATATATGGATGTAGAAGCAGTATATGCTATAAGCATTTATGGTAACAAACAAAGCCATGACAGACATGTAAACTCTGCACACCATGGAGGCATCTATAGAGGATAGGATAGAAAAATGCTATCAAAGAATATCTATGATCCGCTTTCCTATCCTGTACAGCATAACAGATATATATTCCCCTTCCTATCCTGCATGTGGATACGTTCTGAGAGTAGAAAAGATAGACAAATTTGACACTAACCAATCAGAAGGATACTCAACACCAGTAAGAGGGTGATCCGAATGGAACAACCAAACTGAGTGTTGTGTTGCTGGCCTTGTATATTGAGCCCACCCATCCTTCCAGAAATTCTAGAATTTTCCTTCCAACTTTTGAAACAACTCCTGCTTCTTTCAGTTAGCCCATTAAATCGCTGTAAAAGCATAACGAGTTGTTCAAAATTAGTCAAAACAACACAATAGTTTCTCGAACAAGTTAAGATTGTTAAAATCAATTAGGTGCAACTTGTAAATAGCAAAGGACAGGATCACAATTACTATATTTGAATCCATTAGTTTAATCAATGTATCTGATAAATCAAATCAGACATCATTAGCACCTTTAATATTTCTTTTGTATACTGTAAATGTGTAATGCAGCAATGTTAGCCGTTATACCTGTGCTAATAAGGTTATACCCCTGAAGTCGAGGTTATTTGGCATGTCATATCTTAGTGGAATATGCTCGTCACTCTTGGGTTTCCACAAGCTATTCCTGAACCATCTCACTCTTGTTAAAGATTCAATGCTTTTCAGGATACCAGATAAAGTAATTGTTTGACTTGATGCCTCAACCCTGTTTGGGGACAATTTTTTATCATCATCCTTCTCATCAATATCAATCTTCCAATGATCATCGCTAGGACTCACATTTGTTCTGTGGCCATTTAGCTGCTCAGTTAGACCGCAAGCTTCACTCTCAACATTAGAAATTTCCCTGGGTGATACTTCAAATTTATGTTGGTCTTTACTGACCACAGCCGCATCCCTGAGATTGTTTGCGCCAATTAGCACATTCTTTTGTCTGGATGGACTTTTGTAACTACTGTCTCTTTTCTTTGTTTCTGGAGATAACTGTGCAGGTGCTGAGAGGAAAGCAACGAGATCATCTCGCTCCTCGTCATCTAACTTCACCCAGTTGAGTCCTCGCCTACCATTGTCAATTGAACAATCATTTATTGCTTTCTCTACTCGAGAAATCTGGTCCTCTATGGCTACAACAAACTGCCGACGCCTCGCCACTGTACCCTCTTCCAATGAATACTTACAATTGCTCAAACTTACAGCTCTCTCAAACTGTTCCAACTGCGTGACAGCCACTGTCAATCATTAGCAAGACAATACAAAAACTAATCTACCACATGAATGAATGTACGAATAAGTCAACAACTACATTTTAGGGAAACCACACCTGCCATTTTGCAGTCCCTAAAGCTGTCTGAAGCTCCCTCTGCAAATCGTTTACTTCCTCAGAACTTGCTCCGCAATCGTGCTCATGCATCCAAGTTCTATAAACTGATTCCATCCTGAAAGAACAATTCACCAAAATCAAGAACTTGACAATGCAAAATAGGAAAACTGTCTATATCAATAACAGCTCATATTTGATAATTCTTGTGGAAATTCAATTAAAGCTTGATGGCCAAACTGATGAACACAAATTATCAACCCGAACAAATTAACAACTTCAAATATGATACAAAAAAAAAATCCAAACATATAATACAAAAGATCCACATAAATCAACCCAATATGGTAAACCGACGAAGACTTATAACATCTTAAGTACAGACAAAATGTCACCAACCAAGAACTTAAATCTGTTCATGTTGAGCATAGAACACCACATGACATGCCGCCAAAGGCCCAGTTTTTTTACCCCAAAAGATCACCAATTATCGCCATGTCAATTAAACTAAAAACACAGACAAAAAAGAGTACTACTATACAAATGCTAACAGCAGCTCACAAATCAAAACACACACATAATATCCAAGCTGAGCATCACATCCAACAAACATTACCAATACACAAGCATCAAAATCTTATCTTAATTCCAACTGACAACCCCTAATGCCCTAAGTAACACGTAGTAACTAATCAAAATCGAGCCACACAGAACCCAACCTTTACTCTGATTATTACTAAAACATGCGCCAAAATCACATCTTCGCAAAGTAGAACAACACGCATAAGAAATCCAATATTTCACCCAAACCACATCTCAAAAGCAGTCCTAAGAGGTCAAATTAATAGCAAAAAAAAAAAGAATTATTCTATGATAAATACGCATCAGAATCGAATTTTTTGCCCCAATGCTTCGAAGAGAACCAAAGACAGGACCAAGAAGGCACTCACAAGTCTGCCGACTCCTGCACCTCCTCGGCGGCCTGGAAGAACCCATCCTTCTGCCACTGCTCGAACCCTCCCGGCGCAGCCATCACCACCACCTCAGATCAAATCAACAAACAGACGGCTCCAAACGCCACGAACAGCCGCGTTTCTCCCAGCTCCGCAACTCCAGCTGCCCCAATCTGGCACCACAGCAAGCGAAACCTCACAGACCGACCGATCAAGAAACTGCGCAAAGCCAAGAAAAGGCGGCGATTGCGGCCGCGTTTCCTCCGGGGTCTCGCTTCCCGGCCTCCCCGTTGCTTCACTGAGAGGAAGCGGGAGGCGGAGGGAGACGTGTGTCAGAGAGAGGAGTAGGAGAGGGAGGAGGAGGCGGAGAGGGAAGTAAACTACTTCCCAACTACCTCGCCTTCTCCTTCTCTGGCCTCCTCTCCTGCTTGGCGTTCGTTTCGTTGGCTTGGGGATCTCTGTTCCGTTCTTGCCCTGCCACCCTCATGGCCTCTACCTTCTTTCTTGCAAAAGTTTTTCTTTGTATTTCATTTTTTGTATGTGTTTATTTATGCTATTATATTTTGATGGAATCTCATCGTGATCTCTTTCAATGTTGGACAAGAGTTCTTATGATTTTTCATCTAGGACCATGTGAATGTCTTCCTTTGTTTTGATAATTTCTCAAAGGAAAAAGATAGAGGTGGATATAAATCACTTGAACACCGTCCTAGGCATCTACTAAAAAGGGCTTGCCTTTTTTTTTTTTTGTGAGTAGTCTCCAAGATTCACCCTCAACTATTGTATTGGCCTCCAAGATGCACCCTCAACTATCATTTTAGACGTTACAAAGGCATTTCTTATGACAAATATACTTTTATAATTATCCGTTGTCCAGTCAAGATATATAGATATATATAATAAATGCTTTACCAGTTTTAACTTTTTACCATATAGAGAACTGACAGGCTTTGGAGCAAAAAAGTACTAATAAAACTTATTTAATTGTTTGATAAGTTGCTAGTGTTTCTTTAACTTTGTTAACAAAGCTGTAAAATCAAATAGGGATAAGTGGTTCCCTACCGAAAAAAAAAAATACTAAGCAGCGAGATTCATGGAGTCGTATGCGAATTCATGAAATTCTAGGAGCCTATGGTGCAAAATATAAATAAATAAAATAATAAACAATATATAGCAAATAAAGCAACAATAACAATAATTAATCAAGTAAATAAAGTGTCGGCTGTTGGTGGCAGGGGCAAAACGGGGATGCAACAGAATATAGGCTGGTTTTGATGGTGACTTTGGGGACCCTGACTCGTGGGGCCAGCCAATGGGATGTCTGGATCGTTGGATGCTGGTGCGCCAGCCACCTTCGTCACTGAAACGTGGGCCCTAGATTCTCCGAGCTTGTCCTTTCTTGTATCTTGTGCCATTAGTATTCTTGTCTCAGTTGTCTGCAAAGAATGTTCCTTTTCTTTTATTCATTGCGTTGTATTTTTACATTTGTACTACTGCCAGAACCAAAATGCAGATGAGGTGTATTTTTTCCTATGTATTTTGTACGAGTACGTTTGGTAAATTTATGCATAAATTACTACTACTACATATGTCAGAAAAGATGTGTTTTTAATCAGCAAGTCATGTCGTTGTAAGGCTGGGAAACTGGCACGATTTGATCATTAGATATAACCAAGAGATAATCCTGAGCCATGATCAGATATCATTGTGTGGTCCAATCATTTTTAATCAGGTTGTGCTTTGGAGGCACCAGCCAAACTACACACTGTCGGCCTTTGTTTACATCCCAATTACACACCGGTGACCTGTCCTGCTGATGCGCCAGTTCATCTGACCACAAACTATTATTCATTGCCGTTCAGCTAGAAATTTGGACTGATTTTTTTTTATATATATCGAAGACACATCCTTGTTTGGAATGAGTTTTGTTTTCTCTTAATTTCGGCATGTAAAATATGTGGATACTTCCTTTGTGGTGAATGAAAAAGACAGCAATAACCACACTTGAGAGGACACTATCATGCGTCCAACTAGAGAGTGTGACCACAAGGCAATAGTATGCTTTGTTCATCCAAAGATTTATCACTTCCAAAAAGGACACGATATACAATTTATTATAGTGTACACAAAACATGGATCACCGAAAGTGCCCATCCGAATCATGTCCCAATGGATTGTACAAAGTCAAAAACGAAGCAACGTTGTCATTAAATATCCTCACCAAGAACAACAACTTTGGTGTAAGACGAGTGTTTGGCTTAAGTGCCTGATCCCAATTTTTTTTTCCTTTTTTCTGAAGAACAGCAAATCGAACTTTCATTCTTTCAAGAGCAGCAAATCCAATATGCAGCGTGAAGAGTATCCTCATAGGCACTCGTTAGTGATTTCAGTATATGATCGCATGGGAGAAACTAATTTAGCAGAAACCCATACCCAGGTCCATGGTCAGTAATACGCCCATCAGATAAACAGGTTGAAAAGTAGGCCTTATCGGTCGGCGACATCACTCCATCCCAGAGAGTTAGTTCAAAAGTGGTTTTCTTCCACCAAAAGCAAGTTTGCATTAACAATCAGGAGCAACTTACTTAAATCTTAAGCCACAGGGGCACAAACAGATGATCGGATTTCGCGTAAACATCTGATGTTGGAGCATCTTCAGTTGCAACTAACCCATGGGCAACAGCTTCACCATCCACATGTCGGCTAAGGCATTCCCAACATACTCCCAGTGTGATCTTGCACAGTCGATTAATGAAGCACTTCCAACTAGGAATCAAGCACGGCCAAGCCTGAGCGAGGTACTGGAGATAACAGTGGTGAAGATTATCCTTTTCTATTAAATATGGTGACTCATATCTAGTCTTTTAGAATTTGAAAAGATTTGCTAGATGAACTCTAATAGGATTAGGATTCCTATTTGATTAGAGGAGAACTAAGAAGGCTATACAAACCTAGGGGGTGATCATGGAGAATCTAAGTAGCCAAGAAGCCCACAAGTCAACTCATCCAAAACAAGAAGTGCACTAGAGGATTAAAAGTTAAATTATTTTTTAGCACTAAATTCTTATATAAGGCAAGAATTCAAAGATCATAAAAGGTCGAGAGGTTGTGAGAGAGTAACAATCTCTTGTACTCATCGTGGCAAGAATTTTGCGGCTAGCTTTGACAAATCTTTCTCACTCGTAGTGGTTACTTCAACGTCGTTATTTTGGTTCTCTCTACGAGATTCATCTTCTTTGTTCTCGAGACCGTACACATTCATGCCTTATCTCATAAAACTCAGATCCGATCTGGAGACTGATGCACATAAAAAGTGGTATCAAAGTAAAACTTTCTCTAAAAACCTTTGGAGTCCATTGCTAGCTTCAAGTCCCAACTGGCGTTCTCCCTGCGAGAAATCAAATACAAGCACTGATGCTGATGTCCGGCACAAAAGGCTTCACACAAAATGGTTATTTAAGCCATGAAGTTGCACCGGTTTAAGTCACATGGCCCGCCTAATCCTTCTAGCATGGGATTAGATATGGACATGAGTGTTTCGAGCACCATCTTGTCATTTTCCTTGATCTGAGTACAGAGAAAAGGTAGGGTTGAGCCGCGGATACCATTTTCAGCTATCTTGTCAAGCGTATGACATGCTTCACACATCGTCCATGAAAGCAGAGCAACAGCATTCTTACATCAGATCAGCCTCTGGAGTGGATTCGTTATGATCACACTTTAGAAAAGCATGGAGATCGAGATGGGACAATCATGTCCCACGAACCATACGAGTGGTTTGACTTGTACTCAAAGACTGGGCTGTACCATCCTCTTCGTCGATAGATGCATCAAGATCTGCAGACAATCAGACAATAAGACATCAACAATGCTGCTTGCCATTTATCGAAATTGTGTCCAGTCCCTCAGCAATCGAAAGGCAGGATGTGGTTATATTAGATTTAAGATCACCAGGCTAAGCCCATTTTAGCGAGTAAACTTACTAGTGTCGTTATACGGCCCAACCACCATCACATTGACAAGATAAAGCAACGGTAACCTCTCTACTTATAGAGATCCACACATAGCTAAGGAGCAACACTTCCGTAAAACTTCACCTGAAGGTATAACATCGTAAGGGTTGTCTCCTCTTGGCAGAAAACCATAGAAGGTAATGAGATGAGATCCTGGATGTTTCCCATAACTAAGAATCATTGCTCTCCTGCATCACACGATCTAGACAAAGGAAACTTTAAAGAAAATTTTCTCTTTATCCACCCGGCCGTAGTTAAGAATGTGTGGAGATACCTACAGAAAAAAAAGAGTGGAAGAAGTCATGACAAAGAGATAAGTAGACCTGTTAATGGAAAAACTTTGGAACTTGATTGACGGACAGATCTACAAACCAAGTGATTCAGAAGTCCAGCAACAGGAAACAAGAAAGTTATTAATTTTCCACTACTTAAAACAAAGTTATTAATTTTCCACTACTTAAAACAACCATCATACTCTCAGAATACCATAGCTCACATGCCCGCAGAAAATTATCCCATGTATATATGTCTTGTTTGAATATCTCAGGAAAATTCATGTACAGCATTGGAAATAACTCATCATACTGCTGGCGCAAGTGCTGGAATAAGGGATCAATAAATTAATTGCTTCATACCAGTTGAATAGTGATTTACAGGATCAATAGACCAGTGTTGCAATGGTATTACCTGCCTAGCTTGCATTAACTCGTCAAAAAGAAGGGTCCCTTCTAATGCAGCAAGTGCATCCATTCCAAAACTCAAGCCTGGAAATGCATGCGATGAAATAATCCTTTAATTTGAATATACGAACTTGCTTTGCAGAAGAGAATGAACTACAAGTACCTGTATTGAAATTATCTGGGAGTGTCTCAAAAGTATAACTAAATACTTTGAGGACAGATTATACAGCTCTCTCATGCTCCACGACAATAGCATAGTCTCAGTGGTGATGCTATTCAAATCTTTTAATGAGGGAAACTGCAAAGCATGGGGGAAAAATTCTAAATGAAGAACCATCGACTCAAATGTTGGAACATCAATCTGTCAAAAAATGCAAAAGCTTTTTTTTTTGAAAGAGAAGGCAGGAGCTCTGCCAAATACATTATAGAAAGGAGATAAAGCAAACAAGTTTATAGAGGTTTTTTGCATTTTTTTTTTGAAAGAGAAGGCAGGAGCTCTACCAAATACATTATAGAAAGGAGATAGAGCAAACGAGTTTATAGAGGTTTTAAGGCGGAAATGGGTATAACATCATGAACTAAAACAACTAGCGCTATAGACCGCACCACTTTAAGGTGGAAATGTGTGTAATATCATAAACTAAAACAACTAGCGCTAGAGACCGCGCCACTTTAGATCACCGCGAATGCCGCTGCTCGATTGTGCACGTTGTGGGCGATGGTCTAGCCACTTGCTGCACCGTGCGGTAGGAATTATTGAAGATCCTATTGTTCCTCTCTTTCCATATGTTCCACAGACTATATGTGACTCCCCTGTCAAAATCCTTCGTTTGTGCTTGGGCACCAAGAGACACACGTTTGTCCACCATGCGGAGTTTCCTAGCTGCACCGTCGGTAACTGTGGAGCGGTGTGGTCTATCTGCAAAAGCAGAAGCACCCTCACCTAGACCTGTCATGCAAACGGGCACAACAACAGTAGGTGTGACGATGTTTCAGGTTCGGAGCCACAGAGAACTCATATGGTAGAGTGCGGCCACCCCCTGAAAGCGAGCCTGTTAGCAGTGAGAATCCTGTCCTGAATGAACAGCCAAGTGAAGAACTTGCATTTTCCTTCCGCAGAGGCCTGCCAAATCATCCTGTATCTGTGATCCAAGGTGAACCCTACGAAATGAGTCCTATATGCCGAACTTGCGAAGTACTCCCCTGTTGACGACCATTTCCAGGTGATGGTGTCCTCGACATGAGGATGAAGTTGTACCTGGTGCAATGTGCACCATAGCAGAATGAACTCCTGGAGCTGCGTTTCATTTGTGATTCGGTGTAGGGGTCGGATCCAATTCCCATGTGTTAATAGATCCTTCATTATCCCTATCCTTTTCCTGATTAATCTATAGCACAACGGAGCCAAGTCCGTGGGGATTTGCCCTATAGCTATTTGAACTCCCAGAAGTTAGCTGTTTCGCCATTCCCTATTGTTATGCTGGTACCTGCAGTGATCAAACTGTGGTCTAAAGCGTCACAAGGTAACGGCGAGCCTGCCCAAGGTTTTGTTGCTCCTTCCAAGCATACTAGAGCCAACGGATCCGAAGGGCCCGGCCAAATGCAAAAGCTTTGGCTGTAATGAGCATATAGTCTGCACTTCACAAAATACGCCAGGCATATATGTATATTATTTTTACCTAGAGCCAGATTCACTTTTTGCTGAACATCTAACTGCAATAGGTAAACAAGTTTTAAACTCCATGAGGTACAATGCTAGCTAGAACTATTTTATGTCACCAGACAGCAATGTGGGTGTTTATGAAGCCTGGAAATGGGATTAGAAAGGAAGATCATACCATGTCAAACTGAAAGAGAAGCTCCTCAGATATGATAATGGACTCTGGAATTTCAAGAGCGACATCCCCTACACCTATATTTTCATCTCCCAGCTCCTTGGAAAACAAATTTTTTCGGAATCAGATAAAAAAAATAGGTATACTTATGACAATAAATATCTATGAACAAAGAAATAGATAATTAATTCAAGTGAGGTTATGATGAACAAGCAAATCGGGTGTAATAACTGAGAATCCTAGTATACGGCGAACAAATTTCTCTCTAGCATTTCTGTGACATCTACCACTAATTCCACTAACCCAATTACTTGATTGTTTGTCTTTGCAACCTATAGTAAGTTTGACATTAATATAAACATTAGCATCGATTTTTGCTAAATAAAATGAACACTTTAAAAACTATCAGAAATTGTTGATTATGCAAACACAATTACAAACGGAAAGATAAACATTAGTAAACGCAGAAAGATTATATCATCTAGACTTGTTATCATAAATTCTTAATTATATTTTGTAACATAGAAAATAGAAATCTTCCCGGTTTTCAATTGGTAGAACGAAGCACAGAGCACTCATGATCCATAGTAGTAAATAATGGAGTGTGATACACCATCGGCAATTTGTATGGAGACTTACATGCTATCTGCAATTTAGTTTTAACACCATGATCTTCCCCCCATTTCAGAAGAGAATCTTCAGAGTCATGGGTCTGTGTTTGAACTACCATTTGATCATTGTCTGTCAATCCCACAGATATGAGCCTAACAACCATCTCATCCTGTAGTATTTGCAATACTCCCTTGGCACCATCATTTGTAGTTAGAAGCTATGTTTTCATGATTTTGAACAGTTGATTTAGAGATTCAAGTTCATTCCTTCCAGAGAATGGAACGAACTCATCATCTCCAGCAAAATAAAGCTCTGGCTGCAGTAAATTAACACAACTAATCTGTTGATAAATGAATAAGCTCCAGAGTCTTTATGCTATCTCAGCGACTCACTAATGAGAACCATAATATGGAATACCTCATCCAGATGGAACTGGAACTTGAAATACCAAGGGTAGATTCATACTGTCCAACATTCTCTGCATTTATTGAAGAAATGAAATACCAAGGGTAGATTCATGCTGTCCAACATTATCTGCATTTATTGAAGAAATGAACTTCCTGAAAATTTTGAAGATATCTGTAGAAGATTCCAACACAAATGAGACTCTGTTAGGGTTTTAGATGCAAACACACACACAAAAGGGAGACAAGATTTTTGCGTGGAAAACCCTTGCAGAAAAAAACCACGGAAGATAAATACACTATTTGGTTCAAAGATTACATGTACAATGGGGTTGGCATATATAGCCAAAATAGAATCCAAGAGGATTTGATCTATTTGGTAAGTTAGGATATTTGAGGCACCGTGATTATCTCTAACAAACCTCCCCTTGACTCAAAATCCATAATAAAATTGTCTCTATAAAATCTCGAAAGGCAATTATGCACTATGAATGCCAATCAATTCAAGGCAATGATTGAACTTGGTATTTGAAAGTGTCTTGATCAGCATGTCTACAGGATTATTATCAATGTATATATTTTCCACAACAACTTGTCATTCAGTAACAATATCACGAATAAAGTGGTACTTGATATCAATGTGTTTGGTCTTGGCATGATACATATCATTTTTGGTCAAACAAATAGCACTCTGGCTATCACAATAAACAGTAAGAGTATCCTATTTAAAGCCAAGTTCAAAAACCAGACCTCGTAACCAAATAGCTTCCTTTACACCTTCAATAGTTGAAACATACTCCGCTTCAGTAGTACAAAGAGCGATAATAGACTGTAAGGATACTTTCCAACTGACTGCAGAACCACATAATGAGAAGATATACCCAGAAATTGGCATTCTTTTATTAAGATCACCAGCATAATTAGAATCTACAAACCCAAGAACATCATTTATATTCATTTTATTCTTATCAAACATCAAGCCAAAATTAGAAGAGCCTTTCAAATAACGAAGAATCCACTTAATTGCATTCCAATGCTCTTTACCAGGATTATGCATAAATCTACTAACAATACTAACAGAATGAGTGAAACCTAGTCTGGTGCAAATCATAGCATACATGAGGTTACCAACTGCACTAGAGTAACGAACACGAGACATATAGTCTTTGTCTTCTTCATTAATAGGACGCTGACTTGAAAATAACTTCTCAATATAATTTTCTGAGATAGAAATAATGTACTAGCTTTGCGATCATGCTGAATTTTCATCCCAAGAATTTTCTTAGCTGGACCAAGATCTTTCATCTCAAACCCATGACTAAGTTGAGCCTTCAACCGTTTAATCAATGACTTGTCATGAGAAGTAATAAGCATATCATCAGCATAAAATAGCAAATAAACAAAAAAAACCATTTGAAAACTATTTGAAGTAAACACAGTTATCATAATTGCTACAAGAATAATGTTGTGCAATTATAAAGGAATCAAACCTTTTGTACCACTGCCTAGGAGCTTGTTTAAGACCACAAAGAGACTTTTTCAAATAATAAACTAAATCATCTTTTCCAGAGTAGCAAAACCCTCAGGTTATGTCATAAAAATCTCTTCTTCTAAATATCTATGTAAGAAGGCTTTTAACATCAAATTGCTCTAATTCCAAGTCAAATAAAGTAACAAAAGCAGGTATAACCCGAATGGAAGAGTGGCGTACAACAGGTAAAAAACTTCATTGAAGTCAATACTTTCTCTTTGGTCAAAACCTTTTACCACTAAACGGGCTTTCCATCTTACAGGTTCAACTCCAAAAATACCATCATTCTTCTTATAAATCCATTTGCACTTTAAAGATTTTTTACCTTTTGGAAGCTTAACCAAATCCCATATATTGTTTTTATGAATGCTCAAAATTTATTCATTCATAACTGTCAACTACTTAGAAGAATTTTCACATGAGATGGCTTTAAAATAAGAAGAAGGTTCAAAAGTATTACAAATATCATATGCAATAAGAATAGTATAATAGACCATATTATCAGTGTCACGATATCTAGTAGGTAATTGAATATTTCTTCTTTGTCTATCTCGAGCAATGCAATAATCATCTAGTACTAGGAGATGCAAAAACTAGTTGTGATGAAGTACCACTAGGTGCTGAAATTAGTTATGAAGTGGAACCACTTGAAAAATCATTATCAATGGTAGGTAAAACTATCTCAAATTTTGTATTTCTATCGGCAGTTTCAGAAGTTTTAGATTCATTTATGGGTGAACAACCATTATGGCCGAACCACCACCACCTCACCTCCACCTTGTGCCTTCTTGTCTTCTTGTCTTGTTGCAGGGTGTCCTTGTCCAAGTGAGACAGTAGGCGAACCACCACCACCTCACCTCCTGTGTCCACAACTTCCCTGCCTCCACAGCCATGGTCGCCGCGGCTTCTCTACGGGACAGTAGAGGGGTTGGGGTTTCAGGTTTTGGGCGGAAGAGCACTACAGTCACTGACTAGTGGATCAAAACAAATGGATGGAAGGCCAACAATTGACTCCCCCTAAGAGTTAGCGCGTGAGCCAACACAAGGAGCACAATCGCAACCCATCTTTGAATAACAGAGCCCATATTCCACAAATCCATTTATCCAAGCAAACAACAGGGCTTGGATGGTTTGCATGCGATATGTTTCTTTCGTCTGAATAGTTGTTGTCATGATGTGCTTATATATGGGGTTTGTTTGTTTGGGCTACGACTTCTCCATAAAGAGGAACACTAGCTGCTGCAGGGAGAGCAATGGCCTATTGGTCCCTCTCCACTCTTCTCCAGTGCTCTCATCGGTGTTAATTGGGTAGGGGACCTGTCGATATACAGAAGGAATCTTTTCTTTAGTTTCTCCTTTGTTTTTCCTAGACCAATTTGTTTATTTTATTCTTCTTTTGTGAGTTTTTAGCCAGATTTTCTTTACCCGCCTATGCTAGAGATCGACACCAGGCCGAGTTAGGTAAAAATAAATTTCTTTTGATTTTCTTCTAACAAAAAAGTTTTCTACCGTGACATAAGTTCTACACATCAATAAAGATCATCGACAATCTACTACTTCTTGTTGTTGTGATCATCGATAGTCATGATGCTGTTACAAGATTTGGATTCTCTAATGAGGAAGATAAAGAAGTCTATCACATTCATCGACTCAAAGAACTTGATAGTGACATATTGTTTGCGTTGTGGGAGTGTCCATCCCCTCTTGGGCTACAAGAGTGTTTAATGAGCCTTGGTGTTGGCCCAAGGACAAACTAATGATTAGACGGGCTATTAAGAATGTGTTTTAGGGTTTAGGGTTAGTCTATGAGAAGAATATTACATATCTAATATGGAATGTACCAATTTGCCCTTGCCTCTTTGTAATTATTGTGGGGCAAGGTGGGAAATAAGCCAATCCCCCTCTACTATTTAAAGGTTCCAAGAAGGCATATGAGAAGAGATCTGACTCTTTTCTCTACAACCAGCTCTCTTACGCCCTCTCTCAAATGGCATGCGTCTCTAGCTCTCTCACCCCATACCTACTGTCTGACTTTGCCACAACATCGTTCATATAGAATTTTCAATGTAAAAGTTGAGTACTTGTGCATTTTATTAATTAGTTATTAATATAAATTGGAAGATATTTCTAAAAAATATTGACTTACCAAATAAGCAGCTTAGCTTTAAGCCAAACCAAGTTGTTTGGCAGGCTTTTTTTTAAGTTGATTTCTTCAGATGTGGATGAAAGGGGCAATGTCTGAAATACCTTTAGATCTGATCATTGTACTTAAAATAGTATTTTGACATCTATATATACCTAATTCAAATATACCATATCATAATTGTTGAACTAGAAAGAAAGGTTTGAATCCAAAATAGAGCTTTGACACATATATGCCTAATTATGAGGTTGCATTGAATTATTCAAATTATCGATTAGTATGCATCAGTAACAAGTTCCATTACAATCCAACAAGTCCAATATAATCAAAAGTTTGTCATGGTCTCGTGGAATCATCCAAAGAAAAACCAATCATGTCACAACAATAATTGATCAAGCACATAGCCATCAGTGGTAATTTACACATTTTTAGTGTTATTTTGAACCTAAATTAATGATCATCACCTTTTTTAGGGTTACAAGGTAGACGCACACAACCCACCCACACCATACTCATGCAACACGCACAAGCATGCATTTGCATCCTCTATATACACTAGGGAATTAATTCTCACTGAACGCGTACATGTTTGTGTACCTATTTTTGTTATTGATGAGCACACACGTTAGACTGGAGTCGAACTCGAGCAAGGCGCTCAACGGCGTCCTCTACCAACCGAGCTACAATCGGTCCTCAATCAATGATAATCACCTTGAGAATCACTTATCCACCCTCTCTTTCTCACACACACACTATGTACATGTACAGGTGTATGATTCCATATATCGCACAAGCTTTCAAAAAATCTCAAAATATTGTTATCTATAGTAAGTGCATGATATATATCCATGTAAAATTTTAAGAAAAAAACTCAATGACACCATGTTTTCCTCTTTGACCTTGCAACTGGCTGGAATTTGCATGAATTTCACAAAAGTACTTTGTTGGGGGACATATCAGTGCAAACCACCCTTATCGTGTAAACTCCATGAAAACCATATGTAAAAGTTCTCAAAAATTCTCAAAACATTACCAAACGTAAGGGATGTTAGCTTCTACAACCCTGTAAAATTTGAAAATCAAACTCAACCATATTTGAAAGATATAAAATCACTATTCAAGTTGAATTTGTCTTTTTCATATCTTGCTATTGGCGGGCACCGCTTAGTTGCTCTGGCGCCGATTGGATGCATGGTGGGAGAGGGTCTTGGTTCGGGACCTTTACCTCTTTCAACCGCCCGAGCTCGCTCGAATTAGTTGAATGGTCATCTGCCCCTTTTGGCTAATTGCTTGTTGATATGAGTAACTGAGCCATTTGGTGGGAGGTGTAAGTGTACATCGTATGTCACTACCACTCAAGTTTTGAGTCATCCCTACCTAATATTTAGGTACATTTTTTTAAATCAAGGGTAGGAGTTTTGACATTCATTTTAAGAAGAAGAGAAAAAACACCGTACCCAAAGGGGAAACACTAAAGACACCAGCCCCAAGACAGGGGTACCACTAACACCTTGAAGGAGCCCCAATCTAGGACCTCCAATAAAACACCAACTACACCTGCAAGGCAAGAACCTTATGGAGCAACAACAAAATCACCACCCCTACAAACAATAAAGCCTAGAGCTAGCTAGACATGAGACAAAGCCCCAAATTGGAGAACCACGACTCTTGCAGGTGCTTGAGATGTAGCCATTATCGCAATAGGGTGCTCACCATGGCGGTAGCTACATTGCAGTTCACCAAATAGAACCTCACAGTTCACCACACCAACAACTGTGCCAACATCAAAATCAATACTTGATGGCAACCACTAGCGAAACAAGCCATAGCAAAAGCGCATCGGATCGCAACTAGCACAATAAACCAAGCATGGCTAGCAAAAAAACTTCGATGAAGAAGGGGGTGCCTCCTTCACTCACACCTCGATGACGAGAAACAGGACCGACGGCTAGCTACTCATGCTCCTTCGCGCTACAAGCCACATCAACACATCACCTCAATGCACAAGCAAGTCAAGCCTTGGGCCATCGAATCGCCATGGCACAATGTTAAGTAACAATGATCTACCTCAATCAAAGAGCTGGACCAACTACACTCATGGGGTCTCCACCGTGATCAGTCTATTCCAGGACACGATTAGCAATGAGCGGCCGCTCCTCAGGCCTCCTCAATGGTGCCTACTCCTCAGGACAACAACACAAAATGAGCACCCCCAACAATGTGTCGGGACCGGATATGCAAATCCGAAACCCTCTGTATACTGACACTAGTCGAGATCACGCTAGTGCACACAAAGTGAAAACATAGATGACATATCATTCCATACATCGAAATAACTAAGAAGAAGCAAATTATTATTGAATAAAGCAAAGCGACCTTATAGTCAAGGTTCATACACCAATGCCTCTTGGCTTAAGAAACAAATAAACATTGGTGAAATAAAATAACTTGGGCCATTCGACATGCCACAGCAATCGTCTGGAAACGCCTTCCTAGTCGGCGTAGTCTTCATAGTACTCCTCCTCTTGATACTCATTACGGTCCTTCCTCAAAGAATCGAACAACGGGGCATAAAGCCGTGAGTACAAAAGCGTACTCAACAAGCCGTAGGAAATGATGCAATATATTCATGCACGGCTTGACAAAGGATAGTTATATGGTTCATTTGCGAGAAAGCAATAACTTGAATTTAAATACACTAAATAGATTGAAGGCGGTTTGAATAAAACAATAATAAATAATCGATAAATCAATGGTAGACAACATGAGCAGAATGACGAGGCATCACCCTACATCACTCTAAACAAGTATCAACCACACAATTCAACAGTATAGCTTGAGACAATAAAACAACGAGTGAACTCCCGTTCACATCCCAACCATTCCACATTTCAAGAAAATACTCTATACCCGTGTGAAATCCGGGCTTGTCCATGACCGCGGACACGGCTATTGAATAGTTTACACTCTGCAGAGGTTATGCTGACTTTACCCACAAGACATGATCATCCCTTCATGCCAAGCGCTAAGAACACACTTCCTTTGGTGTGTCGGCAGAAGATCACTACAAAGCCTTTACAATGCATGTCTAAACCAAGATCGCCCTCTAAGGTTTTAGCCCTCGGGGCCCCTCTTGAGCCATGTGAGTCTACCCGTCCATCTCGGACCCCACACCAACAATGGCAATACTCAAGTGCGGATATTGCAAATTAATCGGCTAGGTCCGACCCATACCGGACTTGTGGTTGCAGTTAGGCCCATTCAATGGCGCACAAGATTAAGTCCTTAAATTGTCTCGAGCAAGACAGCCACATCCCAATGTGCTAAACAACACCCCTTTATTGCACGATCAATTGCAGGGAAACATTTTGTTCAACCCAAAACCAATGGCATCCCTGCCATGGTACAACAAGTTTTACAACAAAGTGGTCAATGACCACAATTCCATATCTCATTAAGTCAAGATTAACATTAGTTCACGGTGATATGAATCCCATCGGACAACTAAGCATGGCTAAGCATAGCTACGATAACCCAATCTTTGGTACTATAATTATGTCCAACTAATAATGTCCCAACCTATGGTTAACAATGGATACATGGCATTCCAATAATCAAAGGGCATACTCAAACAGTAAATAGCTACTCCCATAAACTAGCATTGTTACACAAATAGCATGCAATTATATAAAATAAATTACTTTTGCAAACATGGGTTCAATATGATCAAAGGTCTACGACTTGCCTTGTTGTTCAAGTGCTGATTCTTGGTCTTCGAAGTCTCCGTTCGCTCCTTCGGGATTCGCGTCTACCAGAAAATAAAGCAACGAAAACAAATAAATACAAAACAGAGGAGAAAACAATCTCAAAATTGAAAATAAATGGCTCTGGAATGTAGATCTTGATTTTACAAAAATTTAGAAATTTGAATCACTTCAATCGGAGTTCGGACGAAGGTGAACGGGCTCCTAGAAGATTTAATTCAGAGAAAATCAAAGAAATTCATCAAGGGTGACACATGTCAGCACGGGATTGGCTGGAATTTCGGAAATTCGGGAAAATCAGAAAAAGGAAAAATACTTTGGCTGACAGATGGGACCCACACGTCAGTGACACGGCTCACCGTGGACCGGATCTACCGAGGCGATGAGAAGATGACACGGCAGACCAGGCTGACGTGGCGCCCATGTGGCAGCCACGCGGCTATTAGGGCCAAGGTGGCGGCTGACGCGGCGGCCACGGTGTGCTGACTCAGCACGGGTGCGGGATTTGGCCACGCGGTGAGATCCGGCACGTCCGTTAGCGTCGGATGGCCGAGAACGAGGGCCTTGGTGAGGCGTGTACGATCTGGATCGTCGGCGAACGATCAGACGGCCGAGGGCGTGAGAGATGCTCACCGGTGAGTGGCGGCGCTATTTCGCCGGAGCGAGGGCAACGACACCGTGAGACGGCGGAGGAGGGCGGATCGGACGGAAGAATCGAAGTCTGGAAGAGTTCGACGCGGCGGACTCGGCGGTGCCACCGATCCGGCGGAGACCCACCGGAGAGGGAGAAGCGGCGGCGGAAAGTCTCGGGAGGCGGCGAACCCGTGAGCTCGTTCTCCTCGACAGCGAGGTCTTGGGCGGCGAGAAGTAGGGCGGCGCGGTGCATGAGAGGCGAACCTCGGGCAAGGGGCGGCGGCGGCTTTTAAAGTCTTGGAAGGCGTGAAATGGCACGGAAATCCAAGTTGGTCGTCTTGGCGCTAGGGTTTCTAGTGGCGGCGGGCTTCAAGCGACGTGGGATTATGGAGGCGTTGGATTTGGATCAGACAATGAGGTTTTAGGGTTTGGCGCTTGGTAGGAATAGAAGCAGTATGGCGGGATTCTGAGGTTAGGTGAGGAATTGAATTGACTAGAAAAAGAAAAAGAAAATCAAATGATTTCGATTTTAGAACAATCCCAGAAATTCCAATAAAAGTAAATAAATTCAAATAAATAGCAAATAAATTCAGAAAAATCTCCAAAAATACAGAAAGAAACCTTTAATTTGATACTTAGATTAATCTAATTAAATCTTTTATTTATTAGAAAATTCAAATTAAGCTTCGGTTAATTCGAGAAAAATACGAATGGTTCATTTTTAATTTAAAACATACCAAAACTCAAATTTTGGGATGTTACACAATGGTAGATTGACCAGCCCTTCTCTAGACGCACAACACCATGTGTTGTGCTGCTTGCGACACGCTGACGATCAAACCTCCATAACCCTACTTGGGGAGAAGGCCCCACCATCATTGCTGCCACGGTTGAGGGGGCAACAGCAACGACAACAAGAAGAGGGAGTAGCAACAATAGTCGGTGCCCTCAAACACTATTGCCAGCATCCTTGAGCAGCCTACCATCACTGCTAGGGCTAGAACACAACCCCAGAACAAACTCCCTAATGCAACTGGCCTTAGAACCCACCAGATCTATGTGCCATTGACCTTGACATCATCCTCAAATCATTCTTGAGGTCGATGTGGCCGAGTACCACCGACGCGTTGCCAATGGGTAGAGACACTACGACGTACCAAAAATCTGCCTAAGTCATTGCCTCCACACGTGCGAGATCTGACACTGATCTCACGTTGGCCCATCGACTAGAACTGACAAGGAGGATGATCATTGGGCCCATGTGGGGAGGAGCACATTGAAGAGCCTACGAACACGAAGTTGAGCTCGGATCCAAAGGAGATGATGGCTCCTAGCGCGTTTGTTTGTCACAACTAACCATGTGTTAAGGTTTTAAGATGAGTTAGTGCTTGATATTGACATATTGGGAGTTCTTGGTATTCATAGATCCCCAAAAGATATAATTAATGGCAAAGGATGAAGATTAAGGATCTTGTGACTAAAATGATCCAAGGAGTCGAGTTTGGATCATTATAGTGATATTTTCATTTTTGCTCTGGTTGTACAATTAAGAGGGGTTCGAGACTAGTAATTTAAGCTTGGTGAGTTTGGGTAGCTAGTTATGATGCACACTAAGTCTCTCTAGATCATATCTAGTAATAGGATGTCAAGAAACCAAATGAGGATACTAAATTTTAGAATGTGTGTAAAATTCTAAACTTGGTCGAAAAAATTCTTGTTGAGTCAAGGTTTTGCATTAGCCCGTATGATTAGAGCCAAGTAAATGATCCAAGTAGGTAGGATGATGTGAGCAGGGATGGATAATATGAGTGTGCATAATGACTATATTCTTCACTGTTGGAAGTGTGTAAGCCCGATAATTCAAGAGGATTGGATGATCCGATTCAAAGAGGTATTTTGAAATATTTGTAACTACCGGTTAGTTTTGGGGAGAGCGGCTATATATAGATCCAATAAGGAGTCATATGTAGAAGGCTTGTGCCTTTATCTATGTATTCATCCTATTGAGGAGCTTTATGGCACTTTGAAGTTTGGATGGAAGATCCTTGAGTGCATGAGAAGTAGATAGGCCTAGGTTGGGCATCACTCCTAGTTGCTTGATCTTCCTATGTTCAAGTGAGGGTTTTGAACTTATTACTCTTGGAGGTCAGTTACTCCTAGATAGCTTGGAGGCATTTAGATCGGTGACCATTCCTGGATGTGTCTATAGAAGGCGCTAGGAGGCTTGTGAAGATTTAAAGTTAACCAATCCAAAGAGTGCGGGGAAGTACTACCATAAATGGGTAGCTTAATTTCTTGTGTGGTTTAAGTTGGAACTAAATTCTTATAAGAGTGCTATAAAGGCGAGTAGGAGATTGCCAAATCTCTGAGGCCACGTTAAAAACTGGTTGTGTTCTTTGTCTATTATACATTTCGTATTTACTTTGTTGTATTTCAGTTCTTAGCGCACTAAATTTGTGTAGGATTAGAACTAGATTGAAAATTTTCACTAGAAACTCTAAGCATTTAGGTTGGACAAGTAAAAAAATTTAATTAAACCTTTGTTACAAAAAAATCTCAATTCACGGGCATCCGATACACTTAAACACTCACCGACAACTTGAGCCTTACACAAGCTTAATCCTACGGCTCCGAGCCGCATCCATTAGATGAGGAAGTCACGGAGTCCGTATAACCATGTTTCGTGTCTTTCTAATCTAGTTTGTATAAAAATATATATAAATCATATTTTAGGTCTACTAGCCATGTGCCCGTGTGTTGCAACGGAAATTCAATTTGCAATAAAAAATTTATTTGCAAAAAGCACTAACCTTATCTGAATAATAATATTCGCTCTGAATGTGCAATGGTTAAATGTTTAAATCAATTCATCAAAGCATACAAATTCCAAGCACCTGTTTACAAACTCAAGCTTAAAATTATCTTTAATTTCACAAACTTAAATAATAACATCACAACACTTGGGATTGTAAATTTGTAACGCCATAATTCGAGATCGATTGAACGACCGAGAGAGACATCACCTGCTGCTCTATGGGCGCAAAGGCATTTAAGAGGTGGGCGTCATCCGTATGTGGCTACCACCATCAGCGGCGTACGTGGCTCGTACGCCTTGATCTGGCCATACCATATCCCCACCCCATGAACTAGCTCCACCGCCTCCTCGCGCTTTCCCCGCGAGCGCCTCCCTCAACCTATTGACATCATCCACCGCGGCGAGCTCCAGCAGCGCCGCTAGCCTATCTTGCCGCCCACCATCGGCAATCTGCCCTTGCACCGCATGGATGAGATCAGGAAGGTCGCCCGTTACCTCTGCTCAACAGATAAGCTCAACACATCTATAGGACAGGCAAGAAGCGGTGGGGTTATATAGATTCAGTAACCGATGAGATGTCTATGGAATCCAGATTAAGAAATCATCGAATAAGGAAGGCAACAAAAGGGAAAGAGGCGAGAAGAGACCCAATTCCATGAATCGGAGCTTTGCTTCCTTCGAAAGGGAATTAATCAATCCAATCCGAAAAACACCGGGAACAATCGCCACCGATTCGAATGCCAAATCAATAGGAGAAAGGAAAACAATAAATGGGTCATGCATATTTATTTACCTTCCGCGACGGGATGATCCAATCCAATCTACCAGTTGGCCACTACCCATTTCACACTCAGCCACGCGGGTGCGCATACATGTCGGGGTAAGGGTGGAGAACGGATGTACTACCACCAACTCCTAATTAGAATTAGTACAGGTAGAAATAATAAACTTATCTAGTCGCGTCATGTATGGCTGTGTGCATGCTGCTGGTCGGCCTAAATCAAGTCCATACGTGATTAGATAAAAAGAAAAAATGATCTTATCTACATATGCAAGTAAATATTTAATGGAAAGGATGCATATGGCAACTCAAAGGCACATAGTAACTCAGAAGCTGTATGCGTGTAGTAAATGAAAAAAGAATCGACCGTGTAGTATTTAGAAATAGAATTAGCTAATTGAGATAATAGTCTGATATGTCGCAGCATGTATGCATATCCAATCGAATTAAATTTTTTTCCATTTCGTGGATATGCTCGGGGTGGGGGAGAACGGACCATCGTCACCAACTCGTAATTAGAAATAGTAGAGATACTTAGGGTTCGCAAAATCGATGAAATAGGTAGAAAGTCACGATTATCAGCTGTATCAACGCGGATCGGTTTCTAAAATAGCTCGGTAAACCGATCAAATTTAAAAAAATCAGAAAAATTTATACGACGTAAACCAGTCGAAAATCAGTGAAAATAGCCCGATTTTTGAACAAAATCGATGAAAATCGCTCAAAAAAATCGATTGCAAAAAAGTTCAACTAGTACGTCGATTTTCTATGAAAACGTTTCATTTTTGAATTTTTTTTCTAATTTTTTATTTTAAAATTCTATGATCTTTGACTATTTTTAGCTTGATATTTCCGATTGTCTATATCTAGATATTTATACCTTTACCTCCAACATTGACTTCCAATCGAAGAGCTAGCCACGCGCCCACGCACAAACATTGACTTCTATCACCAGAGCGTACACGGTACACTCGCTGACTCGCATAACCATTTCCCATCCATATTCTTCTATTCAACCCCTCCAATAACTCATATTTTACAAACCACCCCCCATTTCCCTTGCCTGTATCATGACCGTTTCCTCGCCGATAAAGCACGCCACGCTCGAAATCCTACACACGCTGCAAGCCCGGCCACCCCTCCGCGACACTGACCGATGGGGTCCACGGAGCAGCAGCCGCAGCCTGTCGCCCCCGCCGCCGCCGAGACGCCGCCGGAGACCGAGACCATCTTCCGGTCGAAGCTCCCAGACATCGCCATCACCAACAACCTCCCGCTGCACCGCTACTGCTTCGAGCGGCTCCCGGAGGTGGCCGCGCGCCCCTGCCTCATCGACGGCGCCACCGGCGCAGTCCTCACCTACGCCGAGGTCGACCGCCTGTCCCGCCGCCTCGCCGCAGCGCTACGCCGCGCCCCGCTGGGCCTCGGCCGCGGAGCCGTCGTGATGAACCTGCTCCGGAACTCGGCCGAGTTCGTGCTGTCGTTTTTCGCTGCGTCCCGCGTCTGCTGCGCGGTTACCACCGCTAACCCGATGTCCACCCCGCACGAGATCGCGAACCAGCTCGCTGCCGCCGGCGCCACCGTCGTCTTCACCGAGTCCCTCGCAGCTGACAAGCTCCCTGCCCAAGACGGCAGCCTGACCGTCGTCCTCATTGACGACCGACGCGACGGCTGCCTCCACTTCTGGGACGACCTCATGGCCGTCGTCACTGACGATGACGAAACGCTTGTCGACCGCGACGATGACAAAGAGTTCGATCCCGACGACGTGGTGGCGCTGCCGTACTCGTCAGGCACGACGGGGCTCCCCAAGGGGGTGATGCTGACGCACCGGAGCCTGAGCACCAGCGTGGCGCAGCAGGTCGACGGTGACAACCCCAACATCGGCTTCACAGCCGACGACGTCATCCTGTGCGCGCTGCCCATGTTCCACATCTACTCGCTCAACACAATCATGATGTGCGGCCTGCGCGTCGGCGCCGCCATCGTCGTCATGCGCCGGTTCGACCTCGGAACCATGATGGAGCTCGTGGAGAAGTACAAGATCACGATCGCGCCGCTCGTGCCGCCGATCGTGGTAGCCGTGGCGAAGATCGACGAGGGCGCGGCGGCGGCCCACGACCTGTCGTCGGTGCGGATGGTGCTCTCCGGCGCCGCGCCCATGGGTAAGGACATTGAGGACGCGTTCATGGCCAAGCTCCCGGGCGCCGTGCTCGGTCAGGTACGTACCTGCGTGGGCGCGCACCGAATGCCATGTCTGGCAGTTCTTTTTTTTCTCTTCTTTGTGCAAGAAAAAAAAACAACTTTATTTTAGTGTGTTTTCTTGGGAGTTTTTCCATGGATTAAGTCCATATGACACATCTAGATTTTTCAAAAAGTCTATTTAACATCCATAGCTATAAAATTAAGTATTTAGCACGTCAAACTTATAAAATTAGGTTAATTTACATCGTAAGATGGTTTTATTAATGGGATCCAACTCAAAATGATTTTTGTCATCACGGTGACAGCCATTTTATCCAGTGTCCCACACGCCGGCTTATTCATCAGGCAAGAGAAAAGGGAGCATCTTAGCTCATATCTTCTCATCAATTGGACTCGTTTCAGATAAATGATATGCTGTTTTAATAAGCATTGGCTCAAAACGAATAAGAACAATTCATATTTTCCTATCCATCCATATACAAGTGATTTGTGGGAGAATTGGACTAAACACCATTGGTTCTTATGATCTTAAAAAAAAAGTTATATGCTACACCATGCCAAGCTCTGGCAACAATCTCTGTAGCCCGCTATGTGGCATGTAGGGCTATGGCATGACTGAGGCCGGGCCGGTGCTATCTATGTGCCTAGCGTTCGCCAAGGAGCCCATTAAGGTGAAGTCCGGCGCGTGCGGGACGGTGGTGCGCAACGCGGAGCTGAAGATCGTCAACCCCGACACTGGGAAGTCGCTAGGCCGGAGCCAGCCTGGCGAGATCTGCATCAGGGGGCAACAGATCATGAAAGGTACAGAGCATCCCTAAGCTCTTTTGACATGTCAAACAGTTGACTTCACTGGCTTGGAGGCCTAGATCAAATCTGACTTGGAAACGTATCAAATTCTCATAGAAGAGTTTACTGTTCAGCAGAACGAAATTTATTTCATTATTAGCCGCCGCATTTCAGGAATTACAAAACTAGCCTTGAAACAGTAAATTCTAGCGCACTCAGTCTACGGGATAATTTTTAAAATTTTTTAAACATTTTCCCACGCAGTCAGTCCGCTGTTTAATTTTTTAAAAAAAAATCCACCAATTCCAACGGACCTGCTCCACTGAATTTTTTTTTATTTTTTTTTGAAAATCAGCGGATCCGAACCGCTGAAATATTTCGGGTTTTTTTTTTCACAGTGAGAAACGCCGGCGTGTGGCGCTCGCTCGAATCCAGCAGTTTCCAGCATTTCCAGCGGTTCCAAACCGCTGGAAATCATCAGCGCGCACTGTTTTTTTATATTTTCAAAAAAATTGTGAATTGTCCTTGATCTCAATGGAAAGAAAGAAAAATATTACAATGTACAGAACTGCCAAAACATCATCATACTGTTTTTTTAGATTAATCATCGTACTGTTTTCAATGACAAAAGGTAGCATTGTCTCTTGCTTGAACCTTTATTCCTTCTTTTCAACTTCTCTACGATCCAGACCCTTCTAGAATATTAGCAATATTATTTTATTTTTTATTAATGACCTTTTGAGGTGAGGACATAATCATCCCATCCTATATTATCGGAAGACTTCCGGCCACCACATGCATTTGAGCCGAGCCGGCTGCCCGGCTCGGCTCAAATATTTTTTCGCGTTTTGATCCTTTTGAAAATTACGAATAGGTCCTTCGCGATTTTTTGAGAGAGGAAGATTTTTCGCTCTAAAATCGCGTTCGGGTCCCTCGCGCATCATTTTACGGAAAGGACCCCGTTAGATTTAAATCGCGAACGAGCCCTTTTCTAATTTTTCAGGATAGCGGACAGGTCCAAAAACGTAACATTCAGGTCCTTGCTCCTTACGTCTAGGTCCTTTCTCCGTTTTTCCCGGAAAACATTTTTTCGCCACCAGAAATATGTGTACGGCTCTATCTCTAGACTTTTACCCCATCTCGATCTCTGATATTTTTTAGAGCGTGTATTACTGCTCAGTGAACGCGTAGAGTGTTAGACTTCGCAAAAAAAAAGTTGTCGTCTCTAATAATTTTTCACCCTTTTCCCTCTAGACTTTTTCCCCGCCGCAGTTTTCCAGCTCGGCCTCCAATATTTTCCAAATAATTCGTCGAAGTAGATTTCTACGCCGTATTACGCCGCGAAACGCAAATGCGTTCTTGTTTTTTAACCGTTTCGCGCGTTTCCTCGATGATTTCTTTAGCAAATGCCAACGGGAAAAAATGAAATTTTGCACGCGAAAAAAACAGCGCACGCGGCGTAGACGCCGCGCATACTATTCTAGTACTCTTCCTAAATCTAGAAGAGTTCCGGCCACCAGACCGTTTTGAGCCGGCTCGGCTCGGTTCAAAAAAATTTACGTTTAGGTCCTTTTATAAATTATGAATAGGCCCTTCGCGATTTTTGTGAGAGGAAGATTTTTCCCTCTAAAATCACGTGCGGGTCCATCGTGCGCCATTTTACGGAAAGGACCTCTCGCTAAATTCAAATCGCAAACAAGCCCTTTTCTAATTTTTCAGGATAGCGAACAGGTCCAAAAACATAACATTGTGTCCTTGCTTTTACGCCTAGTCCAAAAACATAACATTCGAGTCCTTGCTCTTTCGTCTAAGTCCTTTCTCCGTTTTTCCGGAAAAAATGTTTTTAAATCACTAGAAATATGTATGCGGTTTTATCTCTAGACTTTTTCCACCTCGATTTCCCATCTCGATCTCGATATTTTTTAAACATGTATTATTACTCGGTGAGCAGCGTAGAGTGTTAGACTCTAAGCAAAAGAAGGTTGTCATCTCTAATAATTTTTCACTCTTTTTCTTCTAGACTTTTTCCCCGCTTGGCGGTTCTCAAGCTCGGTCTCCAATATTTTCCAAATAGTTAAATCCGAAAGAGATATTTCTCTGACTCTATCTCTCTATTTTTTCCCGTTCATAGCGAAGTGTTACCATGAAAAATTTTGTGTCTTTCAAGTAGTTTCGCTCCTTATTTCGACAATTTAAAAATAAGACTTGCCGCCAAAAAAATAATTTTTTCTGAAAAAACGACGCCTTGTGTGTGTTCTGCCGTGAAAAAAATTGTGTCCTTTCAAATAGTTTTGCTCGTTATTTCGACGATTTAAAAAATAAAACGCCTCAAAAAAAAATTTTTTCTGAAAAAATAACGCCTTGTGGCGTGTTACGCCTTGAAAAAATTTTATGTTCTTTCAAGTAGTTCCACTCATTATTTCGACGATTTAAAAATAAAACACCTCAAAAACGACACCTTGTGGCGTGTTACGTCGCGGAAAAAAATTGTGTCCTTTCAGCCGTTTCGCTCGTTACTTCAACGATGTAAAAAATAAAACGCCGCCGCAAAAAAAAGGAATTTTTTCTACAAAAAAAGGCACACACGGCGTATTACGCCGTGAAAAATTTTGTGTTCTTTCAGCCGTTCCGCTCATTATTTCGACGATTTAAAAAATAAAACGCCACCGAAAAAAAAAGAAAATTTTTCTACGAAAAACGACACGCTTGCGCGATATTCGCCGTGAAAAAAATTGTGTTCTTTCATCCATTTCGCTCATTATTTCGACGATTTAAAAAATAAAGCACCGCAAAAAAAAAAGGAATTTTTCCTCTGAAAAATGACACGCGCGGCGTGTTACACTGCGAAAAATTTTCTAGTAAACTCCATACAAAACATTGTCAGAAGATTTCAAAATAAAATTAGAACTTCGGAGACATGTGTTAGAAATGCTAGCTTTGAAAAAGTTACAAGGAAAGGTTCTAAAGATCAAATATGAAATGTGGGGGTACATTTATAAGTAAATAGTAATTGTATTTCGCAGGGAACAAACAAAAGAAAATATAACAGACTGTGGGCCCCCTTTCATCTGATACACGTTATGTCTATCGATCACTTAATTGCTTCAATTCTCGCCAGTTTGATGTCACACTGTGCGCGCTGATTTCCAGCGGTTTGGAACCGCTGGAAATGCTGGAGGCCGGCGTTTTTCACTGCAAAAACAAAAACTGAAATATTTCAGTGCTTCGGATCCGCTGATTTTCAAAAAAAAAAATAAAAAAAATTCAGCGGAGCAGGTCCGCTGGAATTGGTGGAATTTTTTTTTAAAAATTAAACAGCGGACTGACTGCGCGGAAAAATGTTAAAAAAAATTATCCCACGGACTGAGTACGCTGGAATTTACTGTTTCGAGGCTAGTTTTGTAATTCCTGAAATGCAGCGGCTAATAACGAAATAAATTTCGTTCTGCAGGCCTAAACAGTAAAAAATTCTCATATGCACAAGTGGATAATCAACTACACCGAGGATCTGTTTAGGGGAACTGTAGCTTTTCTGAAAAACTGGTTTTTTGGCTTTCTAGATTAAAAAGTGACAATAGCTTTTTATAAGAGATCGTTTAACAACTAGCTAATTTCTCTTAGCAATAAGCTACAAAAGTAGGTTCAACCCAACTTTCAGCTTTTGGCTTTTGCTAGTCATATATGACTTTTAGCTTATACCAAAAACCGCTTAAAAGTTGAGCTGTTCTTTTAGATTTATTGGCTTTTCAAAAACTAAAGCTGACTTAAAAACCTCTCAAACAGGGCCTGACTTGCATGCCATTAGTTTTCAGTTCTAAATGATAAACTATGCTCTCAAGATGATGTTCAGTAAATCCTGATCAACATAAAGTATAGTAGTGGCTCTTTTGGAAGATAAATAATGATGTAGAAAGACGCTGTTACGTGTTCATTGATCCATTCTGCCAACAAGTCCACGGTATGCAGGGTCTTTTTGTAGTCAAGTACTACTTTCTTCATTGCTAAATACATATCATTCTAGTTTCAAATTTTATTTCTAAATACATATCATTATGCAATTTTAAGATGATTTTTACTATTTTTTCCTTCTATATATCTCCTTTTAGCCATTTTCAATGTCATTTACAATTATAAAGCTAGAGTAAGACACATCATGCAAGATATAGTGAAGATGATAAAAATGCAAGAATCTAGAATGAAATCTATTTAGAAACGGATGAAGTAATACCAAACATAAAATATTTTAGCTTTAGATTTGCGAATTAAGGGCCTGTTTGATAGAGCTCTAGATCCCAGCTTCACTTGAGATCTGAAACTTATAGGCTAAAATAAAGTGAATTAAGTTTATATTTTTGGTCTAAAATGTAAATAAGATGATTCATCTAAACACTCTTAATGCACTCATAGCTCCAGCTCCACGGATCTAGTGGAGTTAGAATACTCAGTCCACTATGAGATCTATGAATGGAATAGAGTTTTAAATACTCCAAAAATGAAGTCCTACCAAACACACCCTAAGGAGTATGAAAAAATGACATTTATTTATTTCGATACTTTAATGGTTCCATTCTCATGTAACTTGCACAGATAAATTCAATGCGAATGGATCCTCTGCATCACTGCAGAATTCTCATACAAGTTTCGATCCGTCCGGTGATGCAATTAACAGTTCAGAACAGCCACTTTCTAAGAAAGAACAAAATCCCCTATTTCTTCGACATATTGATTCTTACTCCAACAATCTGCATGACATTCAGGGCTGTTTAGAACACAAGAGTTTCAGAGGAACTTTGCAAAATCGATACGATTTCTGCAAAAATCCATTGAAATCCCTCCGTTCAAAACCGGCCGTTAGTTGTTGCGCGGCTGCAGAATACCCATGAGCAAATATATATGCCCATCTATATCATCCATCGATTAAGCTGCAGTGGAACAAGCACGAGTTAGGCAACCGAAATAAATCATCCCAACTGACATGTCGTCTTCAGTCTATGAAAATGGAATCAGCTGTATTCATGAATCAAGTTCTGTGCGTCAATCGCCATGGGGTCTGAAGCAATGTTTTCATTTCTGGCATGCAGCTGTTTGCGGCATCAACGGTGATGGCAACTGGAAAATGTGGCGTCAAATTTTGTCAATCTCAGTAAGGTCATTGTAAATGAATTTATATTTTTCGATGAGCATGCACTCCAGACATGGACACGAGGTGAATCTGTCCAAGTCTATGAACCTCTAGCGAAAAATTGGAACGTTGTGTAAGACGGATGTCTTTTATAATAGGAATAATTGATAAAATGTCCTCACTTACTTATGTCATTGATAAAATGCTCCGTGATGTCTCACTGACATACGGGTCTTGAGATCACATGTCAGTGAAACAAACGGGACATTTTATCAATAGCACCAAGTAAAATGGGACATATGATCAAATCTCCCTCTGTAATACTCCATCCAGTCAAAAATAATTGTCGTTTTGACTTTCAAAACTTTGACTATCAATATGTTTTAAGATATTTAAATTAGATACACGAAAATCATATGTGTAAATTTGTCTCGAAAAATACTTCATAATATTATAATTTTGTTAGGTTTTATAAATATATTATAATAGAAATTAATGGTAAAAACTATGTTTTAGAGACTGTCTCGATGTTCAAAATAATAACTATTTGTGATTGAAGGGAGTAGTAACCAAAAAATGGGTCCTTTTTCCTAAGAAAAATAAAATAAAAACAATGTATCTCTACAAAGGTTGGTGTGGTAATGTCTTAAGTAGTGAGAGAGTTTACATAGGTTAATCGGGAATCATATGCTTGCTTAGCAGTTGACACTATTTATTAGGTCAAGTTTTTTTTTTTTTTTGAAATTTGGCCAGGAGCTCTGGCATTCAGTATAGAAGGAGAAACAACAGCTGGCTACAGTCGTACACACACCCACCACACACGCACACACACCCATGACTGCACCGGCCCTCGCGCGCACCCGGGCGAATCCTAGGATTCGAACCCGGGTGGGCAGCTCGATAACCATCGTAGCTGGCCAGTCGAGTCGAGGCTTGCTCACAAGATATTAAAGAATCTTGACCTTTATTAGGTCAAGATTCTTTAATAGAGAACTAAGCTTAAGCTTTCGAGGAAAGCAGGGGTTATTAGCCAATGGTGTCGACATGTGTATCATAGGTGATGTCTAGCTCGAAATTTAGGATAAGTGCTCTGCTACATTATGTGGTAAATAGTAATCATGCAGCCATCAGTTCACCACTCACTGGTTGAAGTGTTGTCCTATGCAACTGAATTTTACCAGTTTTAATTCTGCTGCTGTCTATTTGCTTTCTTTTGGTGGTAAGTGGAAGAATATCATTGATGTGATACAGCTTTTTTTTTTTAAAAAAAAGAAAAACAAATTGACATGATACATCAAATGAGCTACAATTTGAATTTTAGGAACTCAAATCAAATTAAACCTATCTGCCATGTGATGTACTCCTTGTGCAGTTGGATTTGAAAGATGAAGAGAATTATGCCGCTTTTGCTTTTGTCAAGGTTACCTGAACAACCCGGAGGCCACCAAGAACACCATTGACGCTGACGGGTGGCTGCACACCGGCGACATTGGCTACGTGGACGACGACGACGAGATCTTCATCGTCGACCGGCTCAAGGAGATCATCAAGTACAGGGGCTTCCAGGTGGCCCCAGCAGAGCTGGAGGCCCTGCTCATTACCCACCCAAGCATAGCCGATGCTGCCGTTGTTGGGTAGGTAATTTGCTTTTGTTCTGAAGCATAGATCGTGTTACTCGAAAGGTTTAACTTGGTAATGAATGGATAGCATTGCTGCCTGCATTACTATGTTTGAATTTTATTTCAGTTATTGATATGAAATTTAGGGTACGATGGATGATTGATCACTGCAGGAAACAAGTAGAGCCTGAAATCGGAGAAATCCCGGTCGCCTTTGTGGTGAAAACTGAAGGGAGCGGCCTCAGCCAAGACGATGTCAAGCAATTCGTAGCAAAGGAGGTGCAACTTATAGTACTAGAAGCCTCTCAAATTAAAGGAGAAAAATATTTTTGCTTTGCTTTGATGCATATATACTAATTTGTTAATCCTTTCACCCACTCAGTTTTTTCCCTTTCTTTCTTTCTTTCTTTCTTTTCTTTCTTTCTTTCTTTTGAGAAAAAACACTCCAGTTTTCAGCCACCTCTACATGCACACAAGTGCTATTTGAGCGTTTAAGTAACCATCGGTTTTTGCAGTGAACAAAATTTGTTAATGTGCACGGACTAGAACCATAATATCATTGGTGACAAGTTGAAATCCATCCACTGGACAACTGGTTATGGAATTTCCTCAATTTTTTTCATTTTCCCTTTACTGAGATGGTTCTATGGTTTCAGGTGATCTACTACAAGAAGATCCGTGAGGTGTTCTTCGTCGACAAGATCCCCAAGGCGCCATCGGGCAAGATCCTGCGGAAGGAGTTGAGGAAGCAGCTACAACAGCAGCAGCAGCAACTGCAACCCTAGTTAGCCAATTTCACTCAAAATACCTGGACAATTTGCATGAACAAGCTGCATGGCTCCACCCCTACACATTCTGATTAAAACAGCTTGTGTTTCACGTCTATTTATATTGTTCAGATGTTGATATCTGGGGAGTGAATTCATATGAGGCGCAAAGCGTTTAATTGTTGTTGCTAGTGAAAGAGGGAGGCTGGACAGGATTAATTGGAGATCTCGGTCGTGTTCGTGAGATTCCGTTTGCACTGGCATGTTTATTGTTCTTACTGTTCTGTTTATGTTCCGTGTAATATTCGTCATCATAAATTAATTAAGACGTGCGATTGATTTGTGAACTGCCAGAAAGAAACTGTTGCCTTCCTGTTTTGTTAGGCCTGTTAAATACAGGGTAAAAATAATTTTGTAAAGCATTCAAGAAGCGCCCATGGCCTAATGGATAAGGCGTCTGACTTCTAATCAGGCGATTGTGGGTTCGAGTCCCACTGGGCGTGTCCATCTTTTTTTCTCAATTTTTTTCCCTGAACTTCTGGCGGTAATGTAATTTTGGATTTCATCGCAACAAATAAATCCGAATCTATATTGCAGTCATGTCAGGCCAGTCCATTTTTTTTTACTCACGAAGCCGTTATCCATAGGAGGACGCACATAATACTGACACATGCACATCCTAACTATGGGCCTGTTGAGCTGGGTTGTAACTTTTCTAAAAAAACTACTTTCAAGTTTTTGAGTTAAAAATTAGTTGTAGTTTTTTATAAGAGGCTGTTTGATAAATAACTAATTTTCTCAGCAATAAATTGGAAAAGTAGGACCAACCCAGCTTTTAACTTTTACTATTTACATATGGCTTCTAGTTTATACAAAAACTGTTTAAAAAAGCTAAGCTATTTAGAGAGTTTATTGACTTTTCAAAAGTTAAAATTAGCTTAAAGTCTCTGAAACAGAGCAATGGTACGATTTTGAGAGGTGCAGTAAATCAAGTTAAACTATATAAATTTGAAATTTGAGAGGTGCAATGGTACAATTTGATACCACCATCCTGGTCTTGTCAACATAAGCCCTAAAGACAGCAAGATGCTACCAGGGTGTATTGCAGATTTGCAGTACTATGAGGCCTGTCCATTTTTTTTTTATTCATGAAGCTAGTTCAATTCAATCATATTTTTGTGTTTCAAGTACAAAAGAGGGACGTAGGTACACACTCACACGCAGTCACGCACACCCCAATTATTATATAAGATGTAAATCAGGTAAAACTACATAAGCTTGAAATTTGAGAGGTGTAGTCGTACGATTTGACACCACCATTCCAGTCTTGCCAACATACCTCCTCTCCTAAACTTGGAAAGATGGCCGCTTGCTGCTTCGTCTCAAAAAAAAAAATTCGTGATTTGGTTCTTTTGTAAATTACGAATAGGTCCTTCGCGATTTTTTGTGAGAGAAAGATTTTTTTGCCTAAATTCGCGTTCGGGTCCCTCGTGCGCTATTTTACGAAAAGAATCTCCCGTTAAATTCAAATCGCGAACAAGCCCTTTTCTAATTTTTAAGGATAGCGGACAGGTCCAAAAACGTAACATTCAGGTCCTTGCTCTTTACGTCTAGATCCTTTCTCCGTTTTTCTCGGAAAAAAATGTTTTTGTTACTAGAAATATGTGTGCAGCTCTATCTCTAGACTTTTTTCCCACCTCGATTTCCCATCTCGATCTCTAATATTTTTTAGAGCATGTATTATTACTCCACGAACGCGTCGGTCTCTAATATTTTTTTAAACATGTATTATTACTCCGTGAACGCGTAGAGTGTTAAGCTCGACAAAAGAAGGTTGTCATCTCTAATAGTTTTTCGCCCTTTTCCCTCTAGACTTTTTCCCCGCCGCGGTTTTCTAGCTCGGTCTCCAATATTTCCTAAATAATTCGTCGAAAGAGATATTTCTACAGCTCTATCTCTCTACTTTTTTCCCCGTTTCGCTCAATATTTCGAAGATTTAAAAAATAAAACGCCGCCGAAAAATAAAATCCTTACGAAAAAACGACACGCGCGACGTGTTACGCCGCAAGTCTCTAATATTTTTTAAAACGTGCCATTTCTCCGTTTTCCCAAAAAAAAAAGGTTTTCATCGTCATAAATATTTGTTCAGCTCTATCTCCAGACTTTTTTTCCAGCTCGATTTCCCATCTCGATCTCTGATATTTTTTAAAACATGTATTATTACTCCGCGAACACATAGAGTGTTAAGCTCGACAAAAGAAGGCTGTCATCTCTAATAATTTTTCACCTTTTTCCAAATAATTCGTCTAAAGAAATATTTCTACAACTCTATCTCTCTATTTTTTTTTCTCCATTTCGACGATTTAAAAAATAAAACGTCGCCGAGAAAAAAAAATTCCTACGGAAAAATGACACGCGCGGCGTGTTACACCGCGAGTTTTTAATATTTTTAAAAACATGTATTATTACTCTGTGAACGCGTAGAGTATTAAACTTGATAAAAAGAAGGTTGACATCTCTAATAGTTTTTCACCCTTTTCCCTCTAGACTTTTTCCCCGCCACGGTTTTCCAGCTCGGTCTCCAATATTTTCCAAATAATTCGTCGAAAGAAATATTTCTACAACTCTCTCTCTCTATTTTTCCCCCGTTTCGCTCATTATTTCGACGATTTAAAAAATTAAACACCGCCAAAAAAACATTTTTTATTCAAAAAAACGATACGGGCGGCGTATTATACCGCGGAAAATTTCCTAGTAAGCCCTAAAGAGAGCAAAGGCAGTCCTCTTTTTTTTTTTTTGAACTGATGAAGCCAGTTCAATTCCATCATATTTTTATTTTTATTAAGTACAAAGGAGAACGAACACAATACACACACGCTCACAAACTCCAACTGTGTAAGATGTAAATAAGGTAAAACCATAAAAGTTGAAATTGTGCAATCGTACCATCTCATCCCACAATCCCAGTCTTGTCAACATAAGCCTTGAAGACAGCAAGCTGCTATCATGAATAAAGGCGATTACTAGCGATCGAACGTTCTATCACTATTTATTCTATCGGACGTCTCTTACAATTTTTTTTTAACGTTTACAATATTTTTTTCCCAACAAGTGCAACATCTGTTCACGCCGCATTTCTACTGTTATCAAAGAAAAATATTGCACATGTAGAAAAAAATTTATTACAACACTTTCGAAAATAAAATATCGGACATCCATGCTAAAGTCATTCTGATGAATAAAGGCTAGCGGTAAGTTTGTATCAGACCAGTGGTACAGATACCTGATTATAATCGTGAAAAAATGGAAACTGTAAATTTAAATTAAAAATACTGAATTATAATCGACAGGCAATAGTTCTGAATAGGAACCAGTCAAATTCAAATTTGAAGCTTAAACTTGACAATTGAAACTAACCGGAGCAAACCGGTTCCCACCGGTTGCCGGCCATGATCCAGGATTTTTGACCATATTTGAATCAATCCTTGGACCCCACCACATGAAACCACTGCCGGAGCACATTTCTCTGTGATGAATCCCCACAGCGAAACTTGACAGCCAACAGTCCGAATAGTCCTAAGCATATCTACAGATATAACGGGACATCGGACAATGTACTCTTGGTACAGGATTTTTTTCCCCCAATAAACCCTTCTGACAAGTGACAAATCGAGCAGAGAGGACCAAGACACAATCATAAACATCACAGCACATTATCACAATATCAAAGCAAGTTTCAGTCACTATGAATTACAAGGATGTCCAATTTCCCACGTGATCATAACAGAACATTATAATTAAGAATTACAATCAATCCGAAACAAGGTATCTACAGAAAACCTTGAGCTTTTGCCTATAAGCGGCACATTATCTGATGGCCCGAAACTGAAGTTAGTGTAGCCTGACCCACCTTGCTGTCTGGGCACAGCTATCCTCAATGGACTGAATTGAAACTGCAAAGTCTGCGGTGTACTTTGTGGAGTTGTTGAGTGCAAATATCTCGAGTTGTGCAAGGACCACACATAAGGTATATCACATTACCCAGGGGCCTTAAATAGACATTATCCTTTTCACGAAGTTGCTGGAGCAAGGATCTTGCATACAATGATGCGTACCTGCATGAATGACAGTATCAAACATGCTACGTAACGGCAAGAGCAGTCCAGTGATGGTATACTTAACGTTTCGTAATTAAGCAGGGTATCCCTAGCCAAATCTGTAAGAACTCTACACATAGCTTGCGCCAGAATAAACAACAAGGTACACACCATAGGCAAAGCTAACAAGAAGAATCAAGTCCATACAATGAGTACAACAGAAAATGATGAGTAAACATTACTATGTTAACTAAGGAATGATAATATGATGACATCATTTTTGCCTCAGATCCTGGCTCAACTGAAAATTTTGAGTTGCTACATAGAGGTAAGTAATAAAGATATCAAGCATTTGCTGGCTATCGCGGTTGTTCTCGCATGTTACAACTATGCAATATGAATTGCCTCAAATTCACCAACATTTACAAAATTGGCCATTACTCAACATAAGGTTCATCGAGGAAGAGCCATTAGGTAGCAAGGGCATAGCATTCAAATATCTATGGAAAATCAGGACTTCAATTATGCGCACTTAGTTTGTGCTTGGCATTGCAGTGGCTTCTAAAATCATTTTTATTTTACTAGTTATAGCTATATAGTTGTAATCGTATTTTTAGAGCCAAACAGTACCTTACAAGAATCAGCAAAGATTCTCTACAGCAGATAGCAAACTAAATATTTCTCTTCAAAAGACCAGAACCCATAGCAAACTCTACTGGCCATTATTGTGTGCATTTACAAAAAAAAATTATATTTTCCTTTGAAAAAAAAGTTCTATTAAAAGGGTATAAAATACCATCAACAAAGCAGAACAGCAATAAATGACTCAAGAATATCATACCCGGCATCAGATCCCTCAGCCTTGAGCTCAATTGCACACAGAGTTCCCAAGGAGACTACTCTTTTCACATTTGCCAGTGATGATAACTGGTTCACAAGTGTGCCATCCCATAACTGCAAATTTCCGAGTAAACGTTAAAAACGGCAGACAACTCCGAGTAAACGTTAAAAACGGCAGACAACATGTACGAATTGACAGTATATAGTATTAACAAGAGATACCTATTCCTGCAAATGATATCATATACTATTAGATTAAAGACAGATTTCAGAGACATATAGCAACAAGTGTCTCATGAAAATTTAATACACATTGCTTTTAAAACAAGCAAAATATGGAGTAAAGAAATTATATGAAATGTTATGATCTGATCGAAAAGAATGCTCAACATGTTATTGAGGAGAGTACCACTGCCTCCAAGATACAAGAACAACACAAACAGAGAGCACATGTGCCAACCATTTCCCCAGTCAATCTATTAATTTCATTACCTCCTTAAGCTTCATATGATCAAAATCAAGATTCGAATTGGTGGATGGATCTCTAAACCATTGGATAGCTTTGACTGCCGCAGAACAGCCCATGGCATGAGCAGTATAGGAATGACCATGTAAGAGCGCTGTAAGCTGGACCAGGTAAAAGAATTTGTCAGTGTTAACCTTTATCACTAGATCCACTGTAATGCTTTTTGACATAATATCAAAATTGATCCTTTTAGATTATTGAAGCCCGAGCATGCAGCAAACACATTCAGAATGTACCTTAGAGTCACTTTGGAAAGCCTCAAAAACTGCTTCTGTTGCTAACGTTGCCGCTAATGGTACAATCCCACCAGTCATCAATTTAGCATAGCATGCAACATCTGGTAAGCAGCCGAGCAACTCTGAGGCAGACTAAAAAAATAGAATAGTTGTCAAGATTTTGAAAGACATAAGACAACTTTCATCATGTATTATCCTCCAACAATACATTGTGACATATTACCTCCACACCAAGACGCCAGAACCCCGTAAATACCTCATCAAATATGACAGGGATTTTTCGATTTCTACACTCCTTGACAAGTACTCGCTGGAAAAGTGGATCTATCATGTGCATTCCCCCAGCACCTTGTATTACTACATGAATATGAGTTCATGAGGTTCAAATCCTAAACCATCATAGGAAGCAGAATAAAAAAAAAAAGACAATAATACAAATTCACATGTCCATCCCAACAAACGGAAGTACTTGATCAAAATATAAAAAGGACAATGCAGATGGAAAGGAAACTTTTGAGTACACATATATCTGATCTATTTTCCACAAGAATCACTGTCAGATTTTACATAGTTAGGCACCAGGACAGGTAGAGAAACCATGCTTGTATAAAAAGGTTGTACTCAATGTGAATCAAGAGAATATGTCAGACAACAAATACCCAAGCAGCTCAACGAGGAACTATTTAGCTACCTGGTTCTATAATCAGTGCTGCAATATGCTCTGAATTATCAGACACGGAATATTCTGATAGTTCCTGTGATATGTAGGAAGAATATAAATCGGCTGCAGACGTTGTATCCCTAGTTTTACAAAAGACTTGACCTAATGAAGGAAAACCTGCATTGTCAAACTAAGAACAATTAAATAAAAATTCACACAGAATATAATCTGACATGTCAAACATGATTTACCGACATGTATCACCCAGACTCATACGATCATGCTGCATCAACTGGGGCAAAGAAAGATTGCAGGTCCCGTTTCTAATGTACACTGTTGGAGGATCTAGAAAAAGTCCCCGCCCAGAATACCTACAGAAGAAACCTCACGTGACTGATTTCAGATTTACTTATTTCGAAACTAGCAACAGGACATCTGGAGGTTCAAAGAACAAAGCTTTCATTTAATTATTTCGTAGTAAAAACATACGCTACAGGTAAAGACAAGTGCTGATAAGAAATTTCTATTAGGACACCAAAGAGCAGTAGCAGTACAACAAATACTTCTAGGCATTCAGCATAGTAAATATGAAACTGAACTTCATGCATACCATGGCTGCTGAAGAAACGATGTATAAGCTGATGGAGCTTGAGCTTCCATAGCACCCAGAGTATCACCATGATAGGAACCCTTTAGAGCAAGGACCTAGAGAGAATTCAATTAATAAGTACAAAGATCACCAGGAGAGGAAACAAATGGGGTTTAAAAATCTATGGTCCACATTGCCTTATTTGTTCCTCCAGATATAATTACTGAATAATATAGGGGTGGGTCATTGTGATAAAAAAAAAGTGTAACAGTGGTGAATATATGCAACAAGGCAAAAACATCCTTAATAATGTTATTTTCCACACTTGATGACATTTGGGGTGTTACTAACCATTGAAGTCTTTTAGGGCATGTTTGGATGAGGTGGATTTATTTAGGAACTTTTGGGATTTAGTCCAAATTTGAATTAAATCCTAAGGATTCGGATCCAAATCTCCCTATCCAAACAGGCCTTTTAGAGTGTTATTCTCCATACTACACTATTTTGGAATGCTGCTGACCTAACTGTCCAAATATAAAATCTCAATGGCTGCAGATGACCACAGCATACACCATGCAGTGTGTGAGCTACTGAGCTCTACATCAGTCACACACACCAGTGACCCCAGCATAGATCAAGGTTCCTAGATGTAGCAGAAGTAGAGGGAGAAGGCAGGGACAGAAGCGTAGGTGTCACATTTGATGAGGTTAGCGGTGGAAAGCATTCGTGACAAGGAGGCAAGGCGGTAATGGGGGTCACTAAGCCAGAGGAGACTGAGGGGCAACTACTGCTTTCCAGTGTTGATAGCTCTATGCAGCGCCTCAGTGGTGTTGATAAGCCCAGAAGTGGACCCAAACAGCTGCAGGCCTGTGGCAGAGGAAGCCGCTGACCACATATCATGCCTCTCCAGATGTGCCATGATCATCAAATCAACACAGCAGGAAGGCAAGGACTGTGTCAGCATTGGTGAATGTTGAGGCCAGGACGGCAATGGCATCACTACCAGTGTGTGCAAAGGGCCACGAGGCTGGCGAGGATGGCATAAGAGTTGCCGGGGAATGGCGATGAGGGAGTGACAGGGAGCCAAGGAGGAAGTGAAGGAATTGGAGGAACAGCCCACCAGAGAAAGTTGATGTCCGTTGGTTATAATTGTATTCAAAACACACTATTGTGCAGCAGAAAGTTTGAATAGTGTTTTGGAGAAAACAGTTCGCATCCAGTGATATATAGGGATTTTTCCTATATTGAATGGATTTCCTACCTAATCCAAAGGTCAATTTATCAAAAATCTCACTCTTAGCCTCATACTGTGCTATGCTGAATGAACATATTCACTGCTCCTCAGTAAAACAGAATACAAATGTAACAACTAACATCAAACTCAAAGGCTAAATGAAAGTTGTACACTTGTTATACATTACATACCTCATCTGACTTACAAATGGTTATGGCTAATGACACATTAATATGTAATTTGATCTGCATACATTTTTCATGTACTTTAATATGATATAATCATAATGCTGTTGGCAAGATGTTACCATAGAATCAGGTGACCTAACAAAGGTATCAGAAAAATCTAAACAAACATGTTCTGTGAAATATCTTTTTCCTTCATTTTTAACTAGAAAAATGAAGGTTTCTAAATGGCAACATATGCCATGCAATCACTATTTGTGGTACACTCATGCAGTCGTCCATGGTTAGGCACCAAATCAACATGAAAAATTACCCAAAAAAAAAAGTCTAGATGTACTTCTCAATCTACTGCACCTATGTATAAAACATTAAAACCTCAAGTAAAAATTCATTATATGTCAAGAGTAACAAACAAGAGAAAAATCTAACAAATGATAAATCAAAAGAAAAAGGAAAAAAGAAAAGACAAATGCCACTATTAATAGGAAACTTATCTTTTTTGTTTCTATGAACACATTTTAAATTTGAAGTTGAAATTTTAAAGGGTGCTAGAACATTATAGATTACGTCATAAAAAGATTTTGGAATTTTTATGTTAATTTGGTGCCTAAACCGGAAGTTGATAGCATGAGTGCATCACAAAGGGTTGTTGGCTTGTTGCATAGCATATATTGCCTTTCTAAATATATGTTTGCTCAAACATGTGTTGCCAAATTTCAAGTACATGGATGATTGCTGGAGTTCTTATGCTATTCTTGGCCAACATTCAAGTAAAAGAATATACTGAATGTAAAAGAATATACTCACTCCGTTCAAGTTTATAAGGCTTATTTTTTGAATAGTTTTGTCCATAAATATAAGGTTTGCGTGTAGATTTAATGAGGCTTTTCCTTCTATACCTTTATTTATTCTCTCTCAACCATATGCATTTATTCATTACCACCCACACAAAGTATTATCTCTCATCTTTCAAGATAATTAAGTGGGGGCATCTAAGTCATTTTCTTTTATACCTTTCTCAATTTCAACACAACCTTAATCCTTGTGCAAAGTAACAATACGCCTTATATTTTTGGACGGAGGGAGTAGGGTAATGCAATTACTATGATAAACATCATCACCATGGTTATTAAAACGTCGTTTAAACGACGTTTAAACGTCGTTTAAAAGATAAAACGCTCAGATGTTGAAGAACGTCCGGGCGTTCTGCCCAAACTGCGAAAAACGCGGTTGAACGTCTGGAAAACGTCGTTGAGACGTCCAAAACGCAAAAAAATGGGCAAAACGCAGAGTCAGAACTCGGAATCGGGGGAGGAAGAAGCAGAAGCAGAGTCGGGCCGAGAAACTCGCGTGAGGATCTCTACTCCGTTGAGCAGTGGCCGCAGCCGGAACGAGATCGCCGTCGACGCCCGCCACCTTCCTCCATCCGCGTCGCGATCTCTCTGCCTCCTCCAAACATGGTGCGGATGGCGAGAGCTAGGGATTCCCGTACCCGCGACCCAGGTGGCATCCAGGCGCGGATGTGGAAGAACCCTACGGCGTCGATCTCCGTGGCTAGGGTTTGGGGCGCGTGAGGAAGCCATGGCGGGGACTAGGGCTTCTGATAGCGATTCGCCGCATCCGGCGTAGAGCGGAAGAACCATATCGGCGTCGACCTCCATGGCGCGACCGCGATGCGAGGGCAAGCGGCGAGGCGAGCCGAGCGGAGGAAGGAACCTTGGGGAAAAAGCAGACGCGTCGTGAGAAGAGGAAAGCGGAATGAACAAACCCGTGATCTCTACGCCTCGATCCAGATCTGAACCAAGCCTTCTCGTGCTCCGTGTAAACCGGACGCCATCACGAGAGAAGACGCCGCCTAGTCAAAACTATCGAAAAGGCAAAGAATGCTTCGCTTCTTGATAGTTTTAACCCTAGTGGGCTTTGACGAATGGCCCGAACAAAAGCGAGCTAGCTCAATTTCCTTCTCCAAAAGCCAAGACAAAACATCAAATTTTACTACACTTTGCTCCCTTATTCGTTTTACCATGGTGTTTAAAACTACGTTTCAACACTCGTTTAAACGTTTAAAAGTTAAAAAGGGGGTGTGTCGTTTCGTTCTCGTTTTACGTTTTAATAACCATGATCATCACACTAAAATGCAAATAGAAAATTGAAGAACATAATCCAACCATTTTTTAGTAAATAAGAAACTTGCATCCTAACTAATACAGACAAGGTCAATTGTAATCAGCGTGGATTCGAAGAGAAATCTGAAAAAATCTCTCTTGCAGTGAACTTTGATTTACAGTTGACAAAATGAAGTAACGAAGACTAGGATGTTCAGTATAAGAGCATCAGACCTTAAACTGAATATTTCTTTCATTTGTGATACCCTTGTCGCTGTCCACTAGAATCCCATGATCAAGTGAAAACTTACGAAATGCCATCTTTAGAGCAATTTCAATTGCAGTTGATCCATTGTCCGAATAAAAAACTCGGGAAGCCCAATCTGACCAACAAAATAAAGGGAAGCTGTGTGAAATGAGTGAGATGTTCCTCAGCAATGTGAATTGAATAGCAGGATATAAATGACATCAAGAACAGCTGAACAATTATTAAGGCATCAAACAAGAAATAATGCTTTCATGTGCAAAATTCAAAGATCAATGTGACACAGATAAGAAAGTATCATTTCGCACTTCAGTCTCCTTTTTATTGTCTCCTTTCTTAAGCCAAAGACAATTATCTATCAAACGCAGAAGCTCTAGATATATTCAAGATAAAGTACGGAATTTGGCAGCTAAAAGGTACTTAAAACTATTTGTCAATTTTCATAGTGATACATCATTTTGTTCATTAAGGGAAGATCGACACTACTAAAGTTTTAATTGTGCATAGCATTATAATCAATAGAAAACAAGTAAAAAGAACCGACCTTTACCAACTCCCGCAAGCAACAGTTCTGCACAACGAAGTGCAGGCTCATGAACATTCTCCGGAAACATCACATGGCCATACCTTGCAGCAGCATAACCCATATCTCTAGCAAGTTCAATCTAATGAGCAAAGAGAAGTTTAGGCTACAAAAATTGCCTGTAAAAAGTTCAACATACACAACTTTAGCAATAGAACACCTGTAATGAGAGTTCTCTTAGCAAACCAAGTTAAAAGAGATTCGCAGAATCAGGAAGATGCAAGGACAATAACCTGCAAGTTAGAATCAGGTCCTTGAGTCCACCAACTTGCACATGCATCAAACTGAGGGATGATCATCATCTTGTTGTCTTTAAGCTACATCAAAAGATTTCGCAACAAAGGTTAATGTTCCAGCCAACACTAGCTAAATTATCAAACCTTCATAGAGATTTATTTTAAAAGAAATTAGAAGTAGACATTTGACAAACCTTGTATGCTGAGAAATTCTCACCACAACGTGAATCAATTACTGTAACAGAATCTTCAGGGACAAGATTGTGCTGAGTGAAGGGCCACCATATTAAATCCTTTGATTTTCTTTGCATACTAATTAACCTCTGAATTCTTCTTGAATGAAAAGATTGCAGGGAATCTTTAAGCAAACTAAAAACTGAAGATGATTCAGAAAACCACTCAGTTAGGTCATCTGAAGGATCTTCTGGTATAGGTGGCAGGCCAAGCACAGGTACCCTAAATAACACAAACAAAACAAAGCTGTCATATCCAAAGAGCTGCTAAAACATTTTTTTACAAAATAATAGGATTAAAATTTAAAAGACTGATCAAGAACAGAAACATGTCCGTCACCTGTTTCTCATGTAAGAAAGCAGGAACCTGTCGTTTGACAAGCCACGATCTTCCAGAATAACTGCACTCACATCATACCCTCTGAGAAACAGGGTTTCATATGCAGATAAAGTGGATGAAATACCACCAAGACGGCCATCTCCAACAAGAATAGCAGGCAACCTAAAGGGCCTGTCAAAATTTGCACATAATAAAAAATGGTGGCAACCTAACATGCAGACATGTCAAGGACAAGGAGTTTGAACAGTTAACAGATCACAAGGTTCTTTAAGAATGGATGTAACCAATTCAAAAGTCGTTAAGGAATTATGAAGTATGACCTGAAACATTTGGTAACATCACCACAACTGCTAAGTTACGAAGACATGAAAACATGTCGAAAAAACAAAAACAAAATGAGATGAACACGTAGCCATGTAGACAAACATCAGAAATACTCAGGAATGAGTTCAGATACTGCTACAGTTCTGCTTAAGAATTGGCGACAATAAACTAAACAGGATTTTGAATTCGTCTGTTTTCGGCACTTCTATAATTAAAAACAGAAACTGCTCCAGCACATGAAAATTCACTCAGTCCATGCTTGTCATTACCAAAATGAAACAATTCAACACGGTACTCAGTATACAACCTCACGAAAAACTTGAAAGCAGCAGATTGTTCACCGCATGTCAGTCTAACCACATGCTCACTAACCACCATTGTTATCTCCAACTTGCATGCTACCTCTTACATACTACCAATGCGATTGTGATTTCCATGGAAGAGGCTAATAAATTTTCTAGCGGTCTTATAGATAGGAAATACACAGGGTATGCATCGCATTAACTATCTCAAGCAAAACATCGACAATGGGTTTACAACGTACAACAATTGCATCATGGTAAACCTACACATTATTTCATTTCCTCAACTAATAGAAACATCCCGAAATATATGGCATCCAAAATTCTAACATTAACTAATAAAATAGCATATGTGGGTGTTGAATAAGCATCAAGCAGCACGCACCGGTACAGATCGCACTGCAGCGTGCCGGACGGCCCGGGGCTGGCCACGCCGCCGGCAGTCTCGACCAGCTTCCACACCTCCCCCTCCCCCTTCCCCAATTCCTCCCCCTCGACCAAGCACGCCGCCAGGCGCCGCCTGACCTGCGCGTCCTCCACCACCATCCCCTCCCTCTCCGCCGCCAGGTGCGGCGACACCGCCTCCCGCCACGCGTAGAGCGTCCTGCACGCCAACAGCTTCCTCACCGCCTCGCCCTCCCCGTCGTAGACGAAGGCCGTCTCCTCGGCGGAAGGGATTGGAGGCTCCAGGGAGGGGGCCGGGGAGAGGGTGTCGAGGGAGGCGACGAGGCGGGCGGATTGGGAGGGGCGGAGGAGCGCGGGGACCCTACGGAAGAGGTAGGCCGCGTCGGAGTCGGCGGGGAAGCCTGTCTGGAGAGGCTTGAGGTAGAGGACGGCGGACGGGGAGGCGGCGGGGGAGCGGAGGAGGGAGGCGGCGAGGCCAGCGGAGACGAGGGTCTTGCCGACGTCCGTGTTGGCGCCGAAGACGACGAAGGTCGGCGAAGAGAGGTGCACAGCGTCGGAGGAGTAGTGGCGCCGGCGAGCGTGGCGGAGGCGGAGGAGGAGGCGGAGCATGGCTGCGGACTTGGGTTTTGAACGGGGGTTTGGGGAAGAAGACGAGAGGGAGGAGTCAGTAGTGTGAGTGTGACAAGCGAACAAGATAAGCTTCGCTTCAATGCTTCTAGGTGGGCATTCGGTTTTTTTTAGTTGATTTGGTTTTTTTATTTTAAAATAATTTGATGTTTGAAAACTGAGAAACGAATTTCCTGGATAAAAATAAAAAACCAAACCGAATTAATCGAAATATTTCGGTTTAGTTAATTCGGTTTTTCGGTTAACCAAAAATTAGATTTAGTTATTCTCATATTACAACACAGAGTATGGATAAACCCACACAATATTTATATATCATTACAATATAAATATAATAGAACATATGAATATACTAAACATATGCATAAATGTATTATAACATGAGAATTATTTAGTGGCTTTAGAAAGAATATTATAAAAGTGGCATTGTATATGGGCTATTCGGTTAGTTTGGTTTTTGAAAGTGAAAAATCGAACCGAACACCGAAAACTAAATTATACCAAAACAAAAATCAAACCGAAAAAACCGAAATAATCGGTTAATTCAGTTTGGTTCAGTTCGGTAATTCGGTTTCGGTTTTAAAAATGCCCACCCCTAAATGCTTTATCTTCGGTTTAAAACCATTAAAAATGAGAAATTCTTCTAAACCGAATATGATTTTTATGAATCTTTTTAAAATAGTTCAAACGCATGATATTTGCACGAGTTTGCAAGTATTTCATAGGAATCACTTTAATTCCGACAGAAATAAATAAAAACATAAATATATGCGTTTCAAACGAAGACTCGAAGACTATTTGGTTCGTAAGCTTAAGTGCACACGATGTGTTTTTTTCCCAGATAATGAATTGCGCCATAAATGAATTTTCCCTGTAGACGACAGTGGTAAGTAATTAGCATAGCCCTTTTTTTCAATATGGTTCTCTTTGTGTTTTTAGGGTTTGCAGTACATAGTTTTTATCCCCAAAGTGAATCTTCCCATGTGTTTCACGTGGAAATTTGAGCACATATTAGCAATTTGAACAGATTCAAGCCGCTGTTCGATAGAAAACACTGGACTTAGGGATTTTTATGGTGTTTGTCGAAGCAATAGTAGGACGTTGAATCCGAGATATGAGGCCTCCAAGCACATAATTATTATCACCAAGTACTATTAAAATTTGACTTAATTATCCATAATTATTATCACCCAGCACCGTATTCAATACATGCATATAGAGAATATAAAGTAAAGATGGATATTTATCAGGAAAATAGAGTGAACATCACACTACATTTTATATTTATGAATAAAATTATTCAAAAAAATACACCGTATAATCTTGAACGGAGGGAATGGGATTTATTTGTGAATTGTGACTTTGGCAAGAGTTCATAGGTTTGACTAAAATTAGTCGACAGAGACAGGACAGGCATTTCGTAGCATCAATTGGGCGACAAATTGTCCTAATCGTGCCGCTCCACCGCCAGCCATGCCATCATTCACTACCAGAGAGCCGATCTTTCCTAGCAGCCAGAAACCGGTTAACACATGTGAAGACGTTTCCTAAAGGTTACTACGGGTGTGTTTGCTAGGGATTTAGCTTCTCCAGATTCGTGAAGTTGAAGCTATGAATACATTAAGAGTGTTTAGATAAATCATCTTGTTTACATTTTAGACCAAAAATATAAACTTAATTCACTTTATTTTAGCCTAAAAGTTTCAGATTTCAGGAGAAGTTGGAATCTGAAGCTCTACCAAACAGGCCCTACATCAGTTTCTGGTACATGATATTCTAGTTTTTAAATTTTGTTTTAAATATATGTTATTTCACAATTTTGAGATAACTTTTAACTGATTTTTCTTTTGCATACACGTACCATTCACTACTCTCATTGTTATTTATTACTGTAAAATAAAGTAACACACACCATCCAAGTGCACTATGTGAGTTGATAAAAGAGGGTGATTTAATCATTTTTGCTCATATCTTGGTTAAAATGTAAGATAGATTCTATAACATCACCTATTCAAAAACAAAGAAAGTAACATACAAAACAGTAGGATCTTGTGCCAGTGAGAGGGTACGATTGTGAGAACCTAACCTCAAAGCATGGGTTTTGTTCTTGTTTCCACATTAATGAAAACTTTTGTGTGTTTAGAATGAAACTATAATACGGAATATCCCGGTGGTTTAAAAAAAAAAATCCAAAACGCTCCTGCAGAAAACACACATCATTTTGTAATATACTACGGTATTTTCTGACTTTTTTTTTTTGCTATGTTCGCACTGTTCGCTTAATACCAGTTGCCGGCCGTAAGCCGCAATGGCGTGGGAGCGAAACAAACTGATATATGCATTGCAGTGTCCACCGGGAAAACATTTGAAGCCCTTGACCATCCACAATTTCAGGTTGTTGAAGGTTTCATAGTTTGTTGCCGCATATGCTTGATCCTTAATGTTATATCCTGAGGCGGAGTTAGGCCTCGGACCACCTGAGTCTGGTCTAAAAATCCTATATAAATGAGCTTAAAAATTTGTGAAAATTTGAAGTTTAGCCAAATAACCCATGGGCCTGGGCTGGCCCCGCCCCTGTTATATCCTTCTTTTTTTTTGAATTTGGTCAGGAGCTCTGGCATTCGGTATAGAAGAAGAAACAGGCGGGCTACGCGCGCACGCACACCACACCCACACACGCACTCCACACACACACGCCACGCACCAGCCCCTGTTATATCCTATAGGATGGATTACATGACAAATGCATGGGCTGTTAGCAAAAGTCCAATAATACATGCGTGAGCATGACAAAGGGCAACGAACTATGGATGAGCCTGCCGGTATATATTTTGGACTGTGGAGCAATACTTCAGTGATACTCAGGTTTGTTGTTTCTTCTTGAAACCTAATGTTGTGATCGAGTTAAAAAGCCGGTGATATTCATGAGGCATCGGAGTAAAACAAACCAATGTCCAACGACACACGCCGTCGACCTTCTCGTGGTTTACACTTTGCATTCGTCGAAGGCAAGATTTCTTGCTTAGTCCGCATAGATACAGAGGAGAAGCCTTCTCCTTGGACATGCTGCCATGGCGCTTAGAGACGACACCATTACAGATCAAGTGCAGCAGAGCTGATAGATACTGACACCTGCAGAACTGCAGATGATGAGTTGTCAGTATAGATTGGTGGCTGCAGTGCAGAAAGGGTATATCAGCTAATTGCCAACTATAGAGAGGCAATGTCGGTTCCTGTCTCCTTGTATATATGATGCAAACTCTGTAATGGACTATCCTTTGTCTGAAACAAGGATTAAAAGGGATTCATGTTAAGCACTAGCTGTTGCAATTTGTGAACTTTATTTCAGGGCTGTGCAAATCAGCCTAGAAGGCTAACATGCAAAAAATATTGTTCGAACATCCGCCGCCAAAAAAATATAAAAAAAATCTGAAACCCTATTGCAGAAAAAAAAACATCATTTTGTAATATCAGGGCTTTGTTCTGGATTTTTTTTTAATCATGTATGACACTGTTCGCTTACTACTAGTTACCGGCTGTAAGCCCCAACGGCAGGGGAGCGAAACAGAATTGCACGAAGAAATTGCTCGCTCATGTTTTTGCCATGTTTGTCATGCAACACATATTTCTTTTCAAAAGCAGAAGCCAGTGGCTCATCCAGTTTCTTCTGCTCTGTGTGGTGTTTGCAAGAGCAGAAGCTAGTCTCGGTATAAATGACCATTTTTCACTTGGTTGGATTTTGTTTAGTTTTCGGCAATTTTGACCGAAATTTCGGTAATTTTGGCAGAAATTTTGGAAATTTCATTTCAAAAAGTTCGGATTTCAAATTTGCTTTTTGAATTTTAACTGGATTTCGCTCACTTCCGAGATGTGAACTGAAAACGAAATTTCAAACCCTGATGCAGCTAGGAATCACATGTCTCCAGCAATACTCTCACCCTGTTCCTTTATGAATTTCGTGGTTTTGGTGGAATTACAAAAGAAATGTTATGGGATATTTGGAGTAAAACGAACCGATGTCAGACACTGGCAATCATTCAGCGACAGCTTCACATTGATCATCCTGCAGCATCCCAGGCAGCCCGAGATTCCACCTTCACTGCTATGTGATTTTGCCCTCATCGAGATTTCTACGGGTAAATGACGATGGTCCATTCTTTCTGAAAATCAGTCTCGATTGGATATCGCTAGTCGTATATAAGTCGAACATTCTGTTTTCTTTCTTTGGAAGGAGTTCAGTGTCCATTTGCATCAAACAGAGTCACAATGCCCCTCTTAATTCAGCAAGAATATTGTTACTAATTGCTTCGAGTAGGATTCACATTGTTCATAAATATGTTATAATAGAAATTAGAGGTCAAAGTTGTGTTTTGAAGAACGTGTTGATGTCCAAAACGATAACTATTTGTGATCGGAGGGAGTATTATAATTTAACCTAAGTGGTATTTTATCCAACTTTTATTTAATGACCATGTTCTTTTATCCAACTTGTATTTAATGACCATGCTCTTGGAAGAATTCACAAAGAATTACTTCTTTTTGTGATTGGCACAGAAGAACTGCAGAATGCTAGATTGTGCTAGTCCAATTAATGGTTACAGTGACAAACCTACTGGTACACGCTAAAACCTTCTAGGTCTTAGATCATACAAAATAGATGGCATACTGGAAAGCAAGTGTACCCAAAAAAAAATCCAGACACTTTATTCTAGGATGGATTTCATGAGATACCTGCTGTTAGGAAAAGTACAATGTTATATGTGTGTCAAGAGGGCAAAAAAATTGATGTGCCTGATGGTATATATAATAGTTCTGTAATAGTCAAGTTTGTTTGTAGTTCTTTTCTGAAGCTGCAGCTGTAATGGAGTTGGAGAGCCTGTGATAGTCATGAGGTATTGGGTAAAGCATGGTCGCCCGGTGGATTACAGGTTTGCCCTGCAGAAACAACAGACGCCATCTCCTTGGCCTCCTGCAGTGGCACAGCACGGTGTCGTCACCATGTACCCAACATCCGTTTCAGAAAAAAAAATAATAAATAAAATGCACCAAACCTGACTGTGTCTTCTCTTCTGGAAACGATCTGATGCTGATCACCTTTCCTATTCACGCTGAAATTCCAACTAGTCTTAAAAAAATTGATCAGATGATCGCCGTAAAGAATTATTGTAGGATAGGATATTAGGATTCATGAATTACAGTGCTCTTCTTACATTTCCAAACCAATGGTCGTACGCCTGTGAGAAACGAAACAACAAATCTGTTATATATTAAGAGCCAGTGGAGAGTTACTATGAAAAAAAAGAAATATGCTAGAAATTCTCATAAAAAAGCAAAATATCTGGCCTTTAATCTGGTGGACTCTAATTACAAATATCATCAGATCTTTCTAACAAAAAATAGAAATATAACAGAAATTCTCACAAAAAAAGCAAAATATCTGACCCTTAATCTGATGAATTTTAACTAAGTTGAACTATATTAGCTGGGTATTAGCCGGCCCTGCAAAATATCATCGGTTTTTCCCCAATTAATCATCCATCAACCTGGGTATTAGCCGGCCTCACCTCCTTCCCCACCTCCGTCCGACCATGGTGCATACACAGACTCGACGTCCGTGTCGACTTTGTTCCGGCGTCAGCGCCATAGACCTCCTTATTAAGGGGGTGTTTGGGACAGCTCCAGCTCCACCAAAATCTGTGGAGTTGGTGGAGCAGGGTATTTCTAGCTCCAGAAATTTGTGGAGCTAGAGCTATGGGTACAATAAGAGTGTTTAGATAGATCATCTTGTTTACATTTTAGACTAAAAATATAAACTTAATTCACTTTATTTTAGCCTATAAGTTTCAGCTCTGAGCTGAAGCTAGGATCTGGAGCTCTCCCAAACAGGGCCTAAATCCACAAGCCCCCTCGGTTTTCTTTCGGAGCCCTTGTGTTGGCTCATTACATTTCGTTATATATGCTTTTACATTGTTGATTCGTTTACATGGTAGTTTGATGCACAGCCAGAGTCTATGCAAAACTGAGCTGATTGGTCAAGGTCTGCTCATCAGATGTCTATGCAGAGGTCACAGGCAGAGACAACACACCTGCTGGCTGCTGCAAAGTATGTTCCAAATCGGCTACTCCTACTATTCTGTTCAAGTGTTCATATGTATAATGTAATCGCATCCATTTTATTTTAACCGTATGTTCCACACAAAGACAGTTTTTCAACATGTTCCTGTCACAAAATTTCCACACACGCACTGCGGACCCTTATTATTTGTTTTCCAAAATGACGAAAGGAATCAGAATCGGTCAGAATGGATGATCAAGAACTTCTAAGCCCAACCATAAGCAAACCATATATGACAATCAAACACCACATTTGCTTAGCGATGTCCTGACATCAATATAGCATGACATTAGTTTTGCAGGCACAAAAGTTCTGCTCTTTTCTGGAATACAGGATTGGCAAATTATTAGCATAAAGAATGGGTAAAAGCACATTAGCATTTGCATGACTTCTGTGCAAAAACTGAATGAGCAGAGCTTGATAGTATCCGAATGCAACAGCCACCTCTGACTATAAATTGTGTATATAGGGACATATCTTTTTCTACAAATAATTCACTGATAGACATATCTTTTTCTACAGATAATCCACTGATGCTTTCAGGTCGTTTCTATTTCAAGGATGCAGTTATCATGGATCTGAAAAGGAAAGAAAATATGCGACTCTCATGAGGAATTGGAGTGAAACAAATAGTTGCCATTTTTCTATATGCCTATGGCAGATATGTCAACACCGGCGACGGAGCCGGATGCTGCGATTTCAGGCTCATGAAAGGTCTAGGCGTTGACGGACTGATTGGTGGTGTCTGTTCATCAACGCTGGGACGACGTCCCAGAGAAGGCAACATGACTACGTGAAGGCATGAAGCCACCGGAGATGCGACGTGAATTTCCTATGGAGATCTTGTGTACATATTAGCAGTTATTAGCAGATTCAGATTGATGTTGAATAGAAGAAAAAAAACTGGATCGGGACTTCAATGTTTCTATCAAACAAATAGTATAGGGCCGGCATTGAATCCGAGAGGGCTGCTCGCACTACATTACAGTATTCTTGATGCAGATACTGAAGAGAGCTTAGTATTAGCATATAGATTACAGAAAGCAAAATATTTCGACCTGTGCACTATCAATGTACAACATTCTTTGCTTCACTTGGAAAATTTTAAAAACCTGCGCTAAGTGGGACCTTTGTATAGAAGAAGACACTTTTTATCATCCTTGGAATGTAACAAAATAAGCATGGAGTTAATGCCAGGAGTTAACAAAAGTTTTAAGGGTGAAAGTACTAAGAGGTATAAAAGTTTAAAGGTAATTTGGCGGTACCTCCCAAAGATTTTAAAAACTCTAGTGGATAAAACCTAAAGGCTAAAACCAACTAATGTCTAAAACCTGGAAAGTGGGAGACACGCGAAGTGTTATTGAGATTTTACTAAAAGAAAACAACACCGTCAATAGTTGAGTGGTGTGGTTACAAATTTGTAATTCTTTTCACTTTGGTGAGAGCATTGAAGCACCTCTCCTCTGTTTATTTCAGGGATGTGCAGCTATGAACCCAGGATGATAGCACGCTGGCAAGTTTCCGATCAACAACAATGACAAATGCTAAAAACCCCTTCCATAACACAAAACATTTTATAATATTTGGACATTTTTTTGTCATGCTAAACATACTCTTCCCTCAATACTAACTGGCAGACGGCAGTGACCAATAGTTGCAACGACAATATAATACACTGGCCTGTTAGGGTGAAGGCCTACATGGGCTATGTTGAAGTGGTGGTGGGATTAATCCCACATTATTAATCTAAAGTGAGTTGTAATAACATATAATTCTTATTAGGTTCAAATATAGTACCTCCAAGTTAACCTTTACACACGAAGTGAGGACGAAAGCATAGGCGAAGTGCTATGTTTGCATGGATCTGCTTTATAGGTGGATTAGGTATTGAGCAAATTTTGGAACACGGTATTATAAATGGTAATAGGGCATCAACTTTCACTACATGAATGCGTGTGAGACAAGGATGCTAGCATATGGCATATGGAGCATGTGGGCCCCAAGTGGACATACGACGGGGCATATGCGTTGCCATTGGATGCACAGACGTGTACCAAGAGGTGATTCTAGGTAACCGTCGTGTATGTGTTGTGTTGTCGAGGGCGTCATCCCTTAAAGAGGGTGAGTTCAATATCTCGGCCCATCGGTGTAAAGGCCCATGTGGTTTATATTGGAGTGGTGGTGGGATTGGTCCCATATTACTTGTCTAAAGTAAATTGCAGTAGAATAAAATGCATGTTGAATCCAAATATAGTAACTCCGAATTAACTATTTTACACGAAGTAAGAATGAAAGTGTGCTGTGTATAGGCAACTATAGTCTATGCAAAACTGAGGTCTGGTCAACACATGTGGTCACAGACTCACATAGGCACAGGCTTTTGTAGGATCAAGGATAACCGACTAGAGGTGGGTGAATAGGAGGTTTTTAAAATTCTTCGGCTCCAGTTGCAATAAATAGAAATATAATCAAGAATTACAATTTTTGACAATTAAAGTCTAAATTCTCTAGTTTTCACTAAGTGCACCGATAACCAGTCAAATTCAAATTTGATCACAAATAGTTATCATTTGGGGCATAAGTCCAATTAAACTTTCAAAATTTTGACTATCAATATTTTTTAAAATATTTAAATTGGATATATAAAAATTATATATATGTAGATTTGTCTCGAAAAGTAGTTTCACAATATTATAATTTTATTGGATTTTATAAATATATTATGATAAAAATTAGTGGTCAAAATTATATTTTGGAGACCGTGTCGATGTCAAATCGATAACTATTTGTGACCGGAGGAACAGTAGGGTATTGAATTCAGAGGGTTGCTCGCTCTACATTAAAGTGTTGCTGATGCAGAAACCGAAGTGAGCCTATCATTAGCAAATGGATTACATAAAACAAAATCAAATTTGAGGAAACTTGCGACAAGTGGTATCTTTGTATGGATGAAACCTTGTACCAACCAATGTCTAAAACCTGGCTAGGTGGAAGACATGCGAAGAGTTATAGTGATTTTATTAAAACAAAGAGAGGTGTTTCTTGCTTTTCTTTTTAACAGCAACACAAATATTAAAGCATGAATGAAAAATAGATAGTAATTAATTATTCTTTTATTTGTTTCAAAATTTGTGCAACTTGTATTAGAAAAAAAAGCATGGAAGCACTGCATAGTGGGTGGTTGCAAATTATGCCTTCAATGTGCTTTAAAGTTTGTAACTTTCTCACTTTTTGGGAGAGCATTGAAGCACCTCTTTTCTTTTAAATGCATCTGCAAAGTATATTTCGAGGGTGTGCAAATCAACCTATGAACCTTGGAGGATAGCATGCAGGCAAGGTTCCGAACACAACAATGACAAATTCTAAAACTCCGTTGCATAACACAAAATATTTTGTAATACATGGATTCTTTTTCTGCCATGCTGAACATACCATTCCCTCAATACTAATTTTCACGTAGGAATATGTCAGCCGACATGAGCCATCACACTAATGGGTCGGAATATTACACGCCTGAACTTCTTTTATATGTTTGTCTTTAGCCCCGTAACCTCACCAAAATTCTGTAGGATGTTGGTGAGCGCCTCGATGTCCTGCGTGGTAGGCACTACGAAGATGGCTACATCGTCCGCTTAGAGAGATGTTCTACGCGAACCGACGCTCAGGTCTGTGGAGGCGGCCCTGTTCCGTGGCTCTGTCCAGCAAGCGCTGCAGTTAGTCCACTGCTATGTTTTTGGCTCGTTCCCCTGGGGTGCCATTGAGAAGATCGAACTCGTCAGGACAGGACAGAAGGCCATCTTTTTGGAAATCCTCTTTTCTTAGGAGATCAAGCAAGTAGTCCTATCTGACCGGATCGAATGGCTTTGCTATGTCTAGCTTTAGTAGCAGAGTTGATGTCCGAGTGCGATGGAAACGCCTAGCGAGGTTCCGTGCGTATATTCATGGTGTTGTCGTGGAAGCTTCTGTATTTTTCTCAAGGCGCTTTGACTGTGCGACACCCGTGAGTTCTTGCAAGGGGCAAGTCTGAGCGCTAGCATGTTGGAGACGATTTTCGCCACCGCATGAATTAAACTGATCGGCCTCCTCCTTTTTCAGAACGAGAGTTATGTTGGAGGCAAGTAGTTCGCAGTTGGTAAAAACAAGTCGTCACTTTGCATGAGATCCTGTTTAATGGTGTCCCGGCAGGCTTTGTAGACATCCCCGGTGGATCCGTCTGGACCCGGCGCTTTGTCTTTTTTTTTTCTGAAAACGGCAAATGCGAGATTCGATTAAGAAGATAGGAAAGGTATATATACAAGGTACGGAAACTACACCCGAAGGAAGGAAGAGGGGCTAGGAAGATTAGAAAAGAAAGGAAAAAAAACAACGGCACCTCTAAGTCATCCCTTGTATGAGTTTGCCTAGATGCGTTGCTCCTGCCAAAGTCCAGTTCGTAGCCTCATCTTTGATCAATTAAAAGATCTGTTCGTGAGTTGCCAAGCTCCTTTGGAAAATTCTATTGTTTCACTCTTTCTATTATTGCCAGAATGTTAGAATAATGATTGTTTTAACACCTTTCTTCAAGGACGTGCAGCTGGCTATGCGCAGAAGGTTCCATTGATCCAGGTGCACTGATGACTTTCATTAGTCTAGTCAAAGGGACGGTACACGGACCCATTGTGCAACGGAGGACCACATACGTTGGATTTGAGGGCAGTCGAGGAATAGATGGACAACCGTTTCTAGGTTTCGGTAGCACATGTAGCAGAAATATTGATTAGACCAACCTCTAAGCTGCAAACGTTGCGTTGTCCACAGCCGATTTTGCTGTGCAAGCCAAAAGAAGATCTTACAGCGTAGTGGTGCCCATGCGGACCAAATTGTCGTGTGAAAGGGTTTTGTTGTGCTTCCATTGAACTGAAAACAGCACGCCGAGCTAGCTAAGTAGACGCCATCAGAGGTCGGCGTCCATACGATAGCATCCTCCATTTCTGGTTGAAGAGGCACAGATTGAATGTTGGACCATACACTAACATATTCCCTTGGGAGCTGCGGGGTCAGTTGGTGGCGGATGTCTCGAATCCAATTATTGTTTTACAGAGCATTCGCAACCAATCTTATTTTTCTCCTGGAGTGTTTGTAGAGGTGCGACGTGAGCTGGCAAGGCATTACACCATTTAGCCATCTGGAGGTCCAGAAGGTTGCCACCTGGCCATCACCAATGGTGATTTTGGTGGCCGCCATGAAGAGCTGTTGGTCGACCCAGTTGCAAGGTGTGGGCGAATCGCCCCATGGCCTCTCCAGGTTCGTGTGCCTGAGCCACATCCAACGCATTCTAAGAGCTCATGCAAATATGTCGAGGTCCAATACTCCTAGGCCTCCTAGTTTAAGGGGTCGGCAAACTGTTGTTCACCGCACTTTGTAGTTTCCGCCATGTGTTGCCGCATTTCAGCCTCTAGGAATCTCCTTCTTATCTTGTCAATATCCGTGATAAATTTCTTGGGCACCTTGAGTGCTGTCAACACGTAGATTGGGATGGAGGTGAGAACTTATTTGACCAAAGTCAGGCGTCCACCCAGCGTGAGATGTTTGGATGGGCTGAAGGTGGACCCGTCACAGACGACCTAGTGTGAGAGGCATTCCTAGGTATTTGGATGGGAAATGTGAGATGGTGCCTGCGAACGGGTGGAGGATGCTATCTAGGTTTAGGTTTTGGTATTAGATTGCAGCTATGGAGCTCTTTTGCATGTTGACCCGCAAGCCTAAGGCCTCCCCAAAGCGTACAGGGTGGCAATGATAGCCTGCAGTTCCTCCCTGATTGGGTTCAGGAAAATGACAGCATCATTTGCATATAGGGAGAGCTGGAATGACGATGCACAACCTTTCAAAGATGATAGGATCCCGTCATCAATGATCTTTTTTAGGATGTAGTGAAGCGGGCCTATAGCCAGAATGAAAAGAAACGGCAATAGGGGATCGCCCTCCCCGGCACCCCGTTAAGCAACCCCGGCGCTTTGTCAGTCGGCATTTCTGCGATGGCTAGAAGAACCTCCTCTTCTGGGAAGGCCGTGCCCAGGGTTTGCAGGGCTGCATTGCCGTCCAGTTAAAATCTCGTTGTGGTGGGTCTTCTGGACCTAGGATTTTGGTGAAATGGCTGTGCACTACTTCCTCCTTTCCTGATGAGAAGTCTTGATCTTTCTGGAGTCTTTGGATGTCATTTTTCCTTCTCACAAGAAGTTGCACAAATTCCTACACACTCTTTAATCACCTCTTTTGGAAGATTGAAGTTCATATCACCAAATTTAAATGATTAAATCAAAGTTCCAAACATTTAACATAAACAACACTCGGACTTTATCATGCAACTTCTATATTCTTGTCAGGAGATGTGTTCAACAGCTGGTGATCGAAGCTATGTGCAATGCTACTACTTTTCTCCCCGACGAGCACCTAATCGTCTGTGAGGTTTTTTCTCGGGTCCGGTTTTTCCCATAAAAAACAGGACCCACAAGTTGTTTTTTCTCACTCTTCTTAATATAAATTCGCAGCAATTCTCTTGCTGCTCTTCAAAAAAAAAAGAAACTCCGACAGAAGAAATCCAGGATTATGTCATGGTCTATCCACGGGTGCAAGTACATGACAAATAATTTTATTTTCTTTTGTCATCTAGAATTAAAGAAAGAACAAGAAAACACTAGTCAAAAGGCATGAAAAAATACACATACAGAATGTTCTTCCTAGGGTAAAAAAACAAGTTAATTGCACTGAGATACTAAAGCTCTTCAAGTTTACTTACTTGATCAGCCAACAACGCCACTACAAGCTTGTCTTACTCCTCCTGAGATCGTTGAATATGTGGTCAACCCACCTTATCCAAAAGAAAGAATAAAGAAGAGGCAGCATAGCATTAGTTAATTAATTAGATTAATCAAGAGACTTGTGAAAGTCTAATGCCCTTATTTTTGTAAGTTGTTTAGGTGAGTCTACTCCATGGTGTCAGATGAAATAACCTGCTTCTGCTTGGAGGCTACTGCCAGAGTTGTGATGCTTCATTCTTCGCTACTAAATTAAGTTTCTTTTGAGCTCAACATATTGGCAAGTTGGCCATGCAATCTTTTTTCCCCAACATGGATTGTTAATTGGATGTATCATACATTGCCCCCTTCTGTCTAGCTTTTGCTCCTTTTTTAGGGCCTGTTTTGCTTGCTGATGCTACTTCATTTAGAACAGCATGCATCTTGGATATATCTTCTGCAAGAACAACTAATACCACCGGGATAGTAGGACGCTTTCCTGATCAAAGTTAACATCTGCTTAAGTGCATAGAACTAGACATCTAATAGCATTTTGGCCTTCAATTTTCTTCGTTGCTTCTTGTTGTGTTAGCAAGATACAGACTACTATACTCTACATCATGGACATTGAAGCTGCAACAACTTCATACACTTAGTCAAAAGCGTACCTCTTTCCGTTGTAATGCCCGGACCTGCTTCTCTCTGACCAAGGAGGATTCAGACAAGATGGTATATAGATAACAGATGTACATTCTTCCCATAAATAAGGCAGCCAGTGCTAGTAGTTCAATCAGTACACATATGGTACTATCCTTTAGAATACGGAAGGGGAAAATGAAGGATCAGCTGATCAGGAGAACAGAACATGTGGCTCATCTCTAGCTAGCAACTGAAAACTTATAAAATGGTTTGGATAAAAAAAAAATTATACGCATCGGAACTTGATTAGCTTTCTCTATGAAAATTCTTCTTTTAAGCAAATATTCTTCAAAACAGGTGTTTTATTTACAGTACACAATTCAAGGATCCAAGCTCTAGCCAAACTCAGCTGAATTAGATTATCAAACATAATTGGATTAAAATCGGCTTCCCTCGGCCGTAACTCAGAGAAATTAATATGCTTATTTGGTAATTTTTTGTGTTTACCTTTGATTTATGATCAAAAAATCAGATGATATTTTCCCGGTTCCGTTAGTTTCGAGTGCTTCATCTCCAATTGGTATCAAACTATTCTCTTTTGCCATAATGTTCACCTTCTATTATCAACAAACTACATTAGATGGGCCTCATTGATATCATACTTTATTATCCAAAATGTGGTTGATTTCAATACAACAAGAACCAAAACCAACCACCCCAAAATGCAATGACCCTCTTTCCCTAACAAAAAGGGAGAACAAAGAATAGAGAAGGTCAATGATCTAGTGATATGAAACACAAAGCTGCATGCTCCATGCATAACCTACTTGATCCACATTGCCCAGTGTTGTTTAACACTGGCATCCATGATCAGATACATATGCAAAACAGAAGCACACATAAGAAGCACAGAACAGAATGCAAGTCCAATACCATACCATCCATGATTGCACACATAAGAAACTAAGAATTGACATGACAAAAAGGCCGGGAACATCTATCATGAGTATAGAAACTACACCGGCAGCAGGAACAACAAGCCTTGAGGGTCAAAATGGATGACACCATGCAGGATGCGGCCACATTGTCAGTTGTAACTGCCCATGGACTTTTGGCAGGTCAGCCTAGCTAGTGGGTCCCTAGCGGAGTAACTTACAGCAACTTGGTTTGGTATCTGCTTTCCATCATGGACCGGGCTAGGTTAAGAGTTCTTGACTTCAGAGGTGAGTACAGGCAGTGTACAATATTAACTGGATGGAGAGGACTTGGACTGGTCACCCTGTTAGCTCTGTACGCGGCATGTAGAGTACACTTGTTGTCCAAGTACTAGTACTTACATTATTGGTGACGTTACCCTCTCTCTCCCTTTTTTTTTTAGAGGAATTTTGACTCCATTCTCCGTCGTACGGAGCCTCTTTTTTTTTTGTAGTAGTAGTAGTCGTAGTCGTCATTTAGTTAAGACTTTGACGTGTACTGCGAGAGCAAGAAGTACTTTGAAAATAATACAAATTGTTTGGGATCACTGGAGTTAGTCGGAGTTAAGGGCCAGCTTGCCATCGTTGGGTTGTGCTATGCCATGGAATCTAGTTAGTTACGATAATTTTTACCCAGTCCATTCAATCTTCATTGTTTTTTTTTTCCTTTGTCAAGTTCTGTTGTTATGTCTCTAAAAATGTGCTCGTAACTAATTTTGATTTATCAAGATTAGAAAAAACACAAATGCTTTTGAAAAAAAAAATTCACCGTAATGCCAAATGGAGCCTAATTCATGCTACGTCTCAATGGCTATTTATAAAAATATTATCTGAAAATAACTTAAGAAAATCAGGGTGGATTCATGCCCTTTTATTGAGGGTTGCATCCAAGGATCGATCCACATCGACCACCAATCATGCAAATGTCATTACTATGTGATTCTAACGGAGAGGGGTGAAGACAAGAAGGAAGAGAGGAGATTGCATTGCATGCTTATCCTTGGGCACGTCTCATGAATTCAGTAAAGGTGCCGTTCTAGCTAGCTAGCTAGACCCTAAATCCTAAGTGAATTTAACAATGTTCACAGCAGTTGATCTTCAGTATGACTCACTACGCACCTAGTTCTAGCGTACTCCTAATCTCTCCTAAATCCTGATGCAGCTGCATTTTTATGCTCTGAAGAATTAACCATGTGTTTCGCACATATTATAATCTCCATAACAATTAATCCAAATTAGGCTATATATATATATATATATATATATATATATGTAGAACAACATCCTCGACTATTTTTTTTGACCAGAAAGATGACAGGGAAACCCCTGCCAGGATTTTATTAATGAAAACAGAAAGAACAAAACATGAAAGAGAGGGAAAGCAGGCTAGTGAGACGCCAGCCAAGCAAAACGAAAAGTTAAACTAACCGATCACCCCAGGCTTTCAAACCAGATCTACAGGAAGAAATAAGCCTAAAAGATTGTAAGTGGATTTCGTTAAGAAACCACTCTTTCCAAACACGAAAATTAGTCGGCTTGGACCTGAAGATGAAGACATTTCTAATTTTCCAAATACCTCAAGACGTAATCATGAAGGTATCAAGGAAGAAAGGATCTCCATTAGTCAGGCAAACATCATTGATCTTCTGAAGAAATCCGGCCTCTTGATCCCAGGAAATACTCAAAACATTCCAGCAATCTGTGCTGAAGGGACAATTGAAGAAAAGATGATCTCGAGTCTCTTCAATGTTTTGATCACAAAGCACACAGTTGCAATTATTCCTTTGAATAGAGCAGTTCTTCCTCTTAAGCAAATTCCTTGTGTTAAGACGATCCAAACACATCAGTTAGGAGAAAATCTTGATCTTAAAAGAACATTTGGCCTTCTAAATCCAAAGAATTGGCCTTAGGGCAGTGAAGTTACTGAAGGTCAATTTATAGAATTTGCTTGAAGCATAATCCTTCGAGTTCCATTTGTATATCCCTGACTTCATCTGCCAAACATCCTCGACTATTATTGTCGTACAGAGAGCAGAGAGCATTTACGACACCAATCCGTGCCCCAAAAAGGAGGGTACGTACATATACACATGACATGACACAAGCTTGATTAGCAACACATATCATCGATCGTTCCATAATCCAAACAGCTTTAATTCTGCATGCACAGCATAGGTAAGGTGGCCAAGGAAACAAAACGCCCATCTCGAGACTAAAGTACACCGAAACGGATCGAAGCGCCGGCCGGTGTCATGTCATCAGTCAGCATCAGCAAGTCAAACCATATCCGTATTTGTTTTAAGCCTTCCCATCTGCTCCTATAAATCCTGCACATTCAGGGCACGTACCCTCCATGACCAAACCAACTCACCACATACCACACAGGCACACACACAACACAAGCTGACACTGAGAGAGACAGAGAGAGAGAGATGGGAAGGGCACCCTGCTGTGACAAGGCGACGGTGAAGAAAGGGCCATGGTCACCGGAGGAGGATGCAATGCTCAAGAGCTACATCGAGGAACATGGCACTGGGGGGAACTGGATCGCACTGCCACACAAGATTGGTAATTAATCCTATCTTGCTCCTCCTTGCATCTTCATCGATGATGTAGCCTCTCTCCATTCGATCTAAAGATGTCAACTTATTCAGACATGCCAAAATACTAAGGACCGTTTGGGACTCGGGAATCAATCTGCAGTTTCCTGTAGAATGATGCTTGCAAATTAAGCTCTTGTGAAATTCCTGCGCTTCAAACGAGAGCTCAATCTTACCACCACGAAACATTCTGTTTTTGACTCCGTTTGTGTTGTGTGTGTGTGTCTCAACCTGTGTGATCATGGCGATTGCGTGCAGGGCTGAAGAGATGTGGCAAGAGCTGCAGGCTGAGGTGGCTCAACTACCTGAGGCCCAACATAAAGCATGGAGACTTCACCCCGGAAGAGGACAGCATCATCTGCAGCCTCTACATTAGCATAGGGAGCAGGTAGACACACAGAGATACAGCAAAATTAACCACTCCCTGTCGTTAACACCTAGCGCAATTATTATGCTAAACCCCACGCTAACCATGTGCGTGCTTGACATAACCAGGTGGTCGATCATAGCAGCACAGCTGCCCGGAAGGACTGACAACGACGTCAAGAACTACTGGAACACCAAGCTCAAGAAGAGGCTCCTCGGCCGGCGCAAGGACCGCGACGCTCACCACCACCGCCAGAGCGCCGCCGCCGCGAACGAGCCGCCGTCCATCGACATGGCGAACAACGGCGAGGCGTGCGCGCAGGTGCTGAGCGCGTCGGCGATGGAGAGGATCCAGCTCTGCATGCAGCTGCAGGATTTGCAGAACCCCCTCAGCGTCGTCCAAAACCCCTTGCTGTGGCCAAACAGGGCCACCCAAAGCAACAACAGCAGCAGCAGCTTCAATGTGACGGTAGCTGAACAGGAACAGCCCAGCTCTCTGGATGAGCACCTCAACGGGCAGCTGGACGGCCTGGCTTCGCCGTCGAGCGCCGAGAACTCGAACGTCGTCACCATCGAGGCCGAGCTTCAGGAGCTGCTCTACGGTGAGGGGAACCGGGGGAGGGCCGACGCGACCGACGGCGGCGCGGCGCAGCAAGGGGACATGGACTGGTGGAGCTATGATCAGGGTAAGTCCCCTGTGAACTGCTGGGACTTCACCCCTGAAACCAGCTCGGTGTTCCAGGACTACACATCTGTTTACGACATCTGAATGTGCGAAAAAAGGTTGTGAAGTAAGTTTAGGGTGGTAATAGGGATTGTCTAGTCTGGTTCTTGATCTGTGACATCGATCTACATCAAACTGTAAGGAGCTTCTTGTAAGAAATTTGTAGTAAGCTCAAGCTGAAAGGGATAAATAAAGGTATTTAAAGATACCAGGTTCCAAGAAATGATGTAAACCTGGCACCATGCTGTCAAACAAAATTGAGGCAGCCTAAATTGTAAGATAGATTTCTCACAAGTCACAAGAGCCATTTTCAAGGCTTCAAGAACACAATATTTTAGTGTCAGAATCATGGAAATCTGACATCATTAGTTCAATAGTTCATGACTGAGAATGACACTTATTTGTTTCTAAACAACTTGATTATATTGAATTAGAGCATGAGACATGGATAGCAAACCACCCGGTCATTTAAATTTAGAATTAATATATTCCTAAAACCAAGAAACCTGTTGGGACTGTATGGCCGGTAACCCACTGTGGCACTGCAACCGGTTAGTCACTAATGATTCTGATGCAGCACACCAGATACGTGATAATTCGATCTGGAGATAGTTGATGCAACTTTTGTTTTGTGAAAGAAGCTATAGTATTTATTTTGACCCACTTTTTTTTATAGTATATTAAAGAATGAGCATACGCAAAAATCCGCCACAAATGGGTCAGCATCTTGAACACACATGACCATGATTATTCCCAAAAGAAAAACATGTATGTGAACTTTGAAGTATGTAGAAAACTGCAAAAAGAAACAGATAGAGAGAGGGAAAAAGGAATAGTCAAGGCCTGATTGGGCACTCGATCGGCTAATGCATGCATTGTGTGTGTTGTGGCCCTTGGCCGGTTGTGCTTGTGTCAGCATGCTATCATGAAATCTTCTCTGGCAAGGGCCAGCCATGAAAGAGTCATTTTCAGTTTCATTCGTGATGTAGTAAAGTCGGGATTGCACAGTCTGGATTTTGGTTCTGTCAGGAATCTAGTACTCTGAACACTGACAATCGTGTTATTCGTTGCAAATTCTGCAGCTGGCACCAGTTTCTCCAGCTTTGAAACAGCCATATTATGAACCATTGACCAGTTCCAGAAAAGTAATCCGGTAGAAATATTCATTTGTAGAAATAGCCTCACGAGAGCAGCGAAAGAAAACTCATTGGCATCATCCAACCACACAGCCATTCTGAGGGTAAAATTTATCACACTTTCGGCAGACAGATTATTATGCCAACAATTCCCAAATCGCAATGTGTCAGCACATGAAGGAGCAGAAAGGCCTACTGAGTGGAACTGGCACCACACCTGAATTGAGCAAGTGATTTTACGTTGTATAGGTATAGAAAAAGCGCAGATTTTTTTTTTAACGTGAAGGCCTTCCAAAAGCTCTGCATTCAATCCTCGTGGAATGATGTTCCACATTATCAGATGACAACAGCAAATCTTTCTTTGGAACATTTTGTTACATCAACATTATGAATGCAAACTTGGCTAAATTATTTGCAAGGATCCAACTTTAGTACCTCACACCAAGAAGTTAAATTTGGAGCCAACGATTAAGAGTACATTTTCTGATCCCTTGATCCCTCAACTCCACACGGCTCAGGCACTAGGAAAACTGTCAATGATCAGCAAGCAGAGGTTTGAGCAATGCCATTCTTATATAGAGGCCATTCTTAGCCTGCCTAAAATATGCAGCTCTTTGATCACTGTCAACTTAAACTGTGATCTGCAAAACAAAAACATTGAATCTCATTATATTTCAGGCTGCCACAAGACCTAGGAATCATACCTTCATCAGTATTAGACTAACTATTGGTGAGAAATAGTACAAACCATCCAAGCAAGAACATGTAAACTGCCGGCTAGATGCCAGATTTCACGGAAATGAACACAATTACTTCACTATGATATGCTGAGTTAAAGACAATTCTCACTGTTATAGGTGATTTTCACATTGTTTTTATATGAAAAAGATTTGCATAACACCTCTCCTAAGAAAAAGTAAAAATCATGACTCACCAACTTCCCAAAGATTTCACCAAAGTTTCCGGTTAACTTCAGCTGGAGTCATGCCAAGTAGACTCAGGAACCACCTGGAATCAGCAAACCAGCATTGCTGCTAAGCAGTTCATGAGTTCACAATGGCTTTGACATAACTAATGGTTGAAGCATACTCACATAGTCAAGGGAAAACAGTGGTTAACATCTACCTGCACCAAGCCATATCATTTGGCAGAATGGCACAGTAACTGCTAACTAGTCAAAACAGACAACTCCATCACCTCTATTGACAGGCTTTTGCTATAATGAATATTGTCAATAGACACGCCACCCTTCTGTCTCAGCCGCCTCGCCCATTTTCCTGCCTAGGCAGCCACCTAGCCCAACTAATCGGTGACTAGGCACTATGCACCACCTCATTGCACACCTAGTGTCTAGCGCTTTTTAGAACACTGTTAACTTAAGTCTTTGACGCTCGAAAACTCATAGCCATACTAGATTGACATTGCGAGATGCAGATGCAACATAGTATCAACCAAAACCATCGGTACCTCCTTTAGTACACAATACTATTATATTGTTGAATAATGAATATTGCCACATGGTTTTATTTAAAAAGGACAATTGCAAACCTCATCAAGCCTTGGAAGGGGACGCATGACGACCGTGTGCTTTGGCAGAACATTTAGGCCCTGTTTGGTAGAGTTTTAAATTCCAGCTCCACCTCGATCTGAAGCTTGTAGGCTAAAATAAAGTGAATTAAGTTTATATTTTTAGAACACTGTTAACTTAAGTCTTTGAGGCTCGAAAACTCATAGCCATACTAGATTGACATTGCGAGATGCAGATGCAACATAGTGTCAACCAAAACCACCGGTACCTTCTTTGGTACACAATACTATTATATTGTTGAATAATGAATATTGCCACATGGTTTTATTTAAAAGGACAATTGCAAACCTCATCAAGCCTTGGAAGGGGACGCATGACGACCGTGTGCTTTGGCAGAACATTTAGGCTCTATTTGGCAGAGTTTTAGATTCCAGCTCCACCTTAGATTTGAAGCTTGTAGGCTAAAATAAAGTGAATTAAGTTTATATTTTTAGTCCTCTTTTTGTTCAAGGATGAGCAAGTCCTCTTTTTGTTCAAGGATGAGCAAGTCCTCTTGAGCTTCAAGTGTGGCCTCTTTTTGTTCAACGGTTTTCTCCAATTTCTCAATATCCTTTAAGAGAAAATTTAGCTTTTGAACATCAAAGTCCTTCATGGACTTGAACACATCGTCATCATCACTAGCATCATCACAATCATCAAGACATGAATCAACAATGGAAGGGATTGATGCTTTGTTTGATACCTTGCGCCCCTTGACCATAAGACATATTGGAGCGTCTTTATCGTCATCGCTTAGGTTGTCGAAGAGGCTTTTCGACGTTGTTGGTGTAGGAGATGAGGCGATGGCGACGGAGGCAATTCCTCATTCTTCGTCGGAGTTGGACTCCGAACCGGAGTCAGAATTGGAGTCACACTCTTCTCCAATGCGAGCATGACCCTTGTGCTTGTACTTCTTGCTCTTCTCTTTGTCCTTGTTCTTGTACTTGTCTTTCTTATATGGCTTGTCTTCCTTCTTATCTCTTTGTGGGCATTCGGCAATGAAATGACCGGATTCCCCACATTCATAGCATCTTCGGGTTGAATGCCTTCCTCTTGACTTGTTGCCATAACTTTTGGAATGACTCCCCGGCTTGTAACCCTTCTTCTCGAGAAACTTGTTAAATCTTCTCATAAGCAAAGCCATGTCCTCATTTGTCAACGGACCACTTGATTCTTCTTCGTCACTTGAACTCACTTCCACGTCACGCACAACCTTGGCGGCTTTCAAAGCTATACCCTTCTTCTTGCCGGACTTGAGCTCTTCCACCACTTCCGCCTCTTTGATCATCATCTTATCCATCATTACCCTCCCAATTACATCGTGGGTGTAAGTGTGTCGAAGTTTGGTCGGTCACGAATGAGTTGAACCAAGTTGCGGTTGGTGGGTGTGATCACTCGAAGAATGATCTTGACAACGGCCTTGTCGGTGAGGTCGGTACACCCAAGACCCTTGTCTTGATTCACCAACACCATCAAGTGATCAAACATCTTGGTGTATGTTTCTCCATCTTCCAAGGTGAATCGACCTAGCTCGTCAATGATGAGCTCAATCTTGGATTCACGAACACTGGATGTGCCTTCACGTGTGACCATAAGTCATTCCTAAATAGCCTTGTCATCTTCAAGTCCATCAACTTGGTTAAACTCGGAATAACTTAATGCATTGAATAAGGCATTGACGGCCAAGTCATTGAAGTGTTGAGCCTTCTTCTCTTCGGGAGTGAGCTTGTTTGGATCTGTGGCTTTAAAACTGTCTCAACAATCTCCCAAATATAAGGATGAAGCGATCTCAAGTACATCTTCATCTTATGTTTCCATACGGCATAATGAGTACCATCAAAGTGAGGTGCTCTACCGGACGACACGGAGACATAAGGTGAAGAGCTTGAGACTCCGAGGGTGGGATATTCATAAGGAATCTCAACCCCTTTATCGGAACCCGTGGCCTTATCTTGGTCACGGCTTTCAGTAACCTTCTCTATTTTCGACATCTCAAATTCTCCAAGCGATTAAGCCAAAAATTACGGAGATTTAGCTCTGATACCAATTGAAAGGATCGGGATGTCTCCTAGAGGGGGGGTGAATAGGCGTTACAAAATTTTAAATTTAAACCGCAAGGAACTTAACTATTCGGAGTATCTGAAACAGACTTCGGACTGTCCGAGTGGTTTGGATAGTCCGAGTGTTGTTCGGATAGTCCGAATGCTTCAGAGTACACAACTCGCAAAAAGTAGATCTAGGCTATTTGGAGGATATTAAATGCACCAAATGAAATTTGTTGGCCTAGAATACCTGGAGAAGCTGAATAACCACAAATATCCTTCACTCGAAGTAAATCACAACTTGAATCGTTAAGATTAGAATCAATCACAATAAGGGTGAACAAGAAATCCAAGAATCGAAGACGAAGACTCAAAGATTTTCACCCGGAGTTTGGATCCTTGAGGGGATCCTACGTCTCCGTTGAGGCGGCACCAAGCCGGGGTTTCTTTCAACCCTAATCCTCCCGGTGTTGCACAAAGCACTCACCGATTTCTCTTTTTCGAATCCTTTCCTTTCGGTGGTGGATCCAACCTTTCACAAACTTCTGGAGGCTCACCACACCAAGCTTAGGAGCTCACCGGCAACTCCTAACCGTCTAGAAGTCATCAATCTCTAAGAGTAAAAGATTGGCGAGAAATCCACGTGAGAATGAGATCCGGTGTTCAAGATGGATCTATGACGCTTGAAGCTCACAATCTTGCTATTTCCTCTCCCTCTAATGGATCAAGTCACAAAGCTCAAAGGAGTGGAATCTAGGGCTCAAGGAGGAGGAACTCAAAGCAATAAGTGTTTGAAATGGAGTTAATGCTGGTAGGTGAGAGGTGATGGATATTTATAGTCTTTCCAAAACTAGCCGTTTTTGCTCAGTCCCGAGTCAGTTCGGATAGTCCGAAAGAGTTAGAACACAGAGACAGAGCGACCAGCTCAGATAGTCCGAACATTCATTCGGACATTCCGAAGTGTTCGGATACCCCGAACAAAATTTTGGATAGTCTGAATAGGACTTAGCTCGAAAAAGAAATTTTTCTAGTTTGACAGAGAGGGTCTACTTGGACATTCCGAATTGAAGCTCGGATACTCCGAATAAAATTGAGCAAAATGCTTGTAAGACTTGACATTTTGACACTTTTGACGACTAAGATCTATCATTGAGCACATAGATTCATTCTATAGCTATTTTCGTCAAATCCCTCTTTATAGTACGGCTATTCTTAGACTCAATAAAAAATAAACTATATGCACATAATTAAGTCTAAAAACACCTTTTTCCTTTTTGTTTTGAGGATGCTCCATTTGTTTTGAGGGTGCTCCTTTGCTCTTTGACTTTATCACCGGATACGATATTCTGTTAATAACGCTTACAAAACTCATTAGTCACTTAATCTTGTTGTCATTATTCACCAAAATTCTTAAGGGGTCTAGATGCACTTTCAAATATAAAGTAGTTGAAGGAATGATTTTAGAGACGGACTACTTGAGATGTTGTCTCTAGATGAGTTGGAAGCCTTAGAGATAATCTCTAGATGAGTTGAAATCCTTAGAGATAATCTTAAAAGACAAACTATTGTACGTGCCTTTACCGTTTACACAATCCAACTAAAATTTTCGGTTAGCTAGTGTTAAGTCAAAAGTTTGGCTAACACACGAAGATTCAAGAGTTGTGCGCGTGATTTCAATTGGAGTCTGCCATGGTCCTTATTAGAGCATCTTCAGCAGAGCTCCCAAACCAGCCCCTAAACCTTAAAATAGGGAGTTTAATAAAAAATATAGGTCCAGTAGGGCCCCTAATCCAGCCTCTAAAATTAGGAGGCCCCTAAATTTGCCTCCTCAGCTCCAATTCCCAGGGAGCCTCTAAACCTTAAAATAGGGAGTTAAGTGAAGGATGGCTTGCATTAGTTCGTTGCACTGAGCGTGTCTTTCTTTGGATGAGTTGCAATCATTGCATCTGATCTTTCGCTGAAAATTTTGAAAATTTTAAATTTAAATTTTAAATATCATGTTTTTAAATTGTAAATGTTAATATGCTTATGTTTTATGTATTACAAATATTTTTGATTGAATTTTAGTGGTGTCAAATGAAGATTATACATAGCGGATATGTTAAAATAAGAGAAAAAATAAAATAGAGACTGAAATTTAGAGAATGTTGTTGGACTTGAGACTCTGAAAATAGAGCTCTAAAAAATAGAAATCCCTAAATCTAAAATAAAGACCCTGATTTAGAGCCCTCGCTGGAGATGCTCTTAGTTTTCCCTCCCTCCGATAATTTTCCTCCCTCCCTCCCATTCGATAAGACGCCGGGCCGGGGAGGGATAGTCGTCTTCGTCTTCTTCGGTAGTCGTGTGCGTCAGCTCACTCCTTCCCCTCCCCTCCAGATCTCTTCCCCTCCCATCTCAGATCTCGCCCACCACCCCCTGCCGAAACCCTAGCTCGCGACCTCCCGCCGCGCGGGTCGGGCCGGCTGCCATGGGCATCGTCTTCACGCGGCTCTTCTCGTCGGTGTTCGGCAACCGCGAGGCCCGCATCCTCGTCCTCGGCCTCGACAATGCCGGCAAGACCACCATCCTCTGTAAGCAACCCCGACCCTTCCTCCACGCATCTCCCTGGTTCCGCCCCGGATCTGCGTTTTTTTTTTTGCCAGGTTCTGAATTCTCATCCGTGTGGTGTTTGTAGATCGGCTGCAGATGGGGGAGGTCGTCTCCACGATCCCAAGTAGGTTCCGGTTCTGATTCCCAGCTTCTTTGTGCATTTTTTTTATTGGGGTGCAGGTGGGGTGGTGGATTTGATGTGATGCTGTGTTTCTGCGTTTTGCTGCAGCGATTGGGTTCAACGTGGAGACTGTGCAGTACAACAACATTAAGTTCCAAGTCTGGGATCTTGGTGAGTGACACAGATCTCGACGCTCTCCATTTAAATGTTTGCATTTGAGTGAACCAATTGCTTTAGACATATTGAAAGTTCAATCCTTGTATAATTCATAAGTCCAGAACTAACATTGAGCAAGCCGCACAAGTTGAGAAGGATTCGCCATGCCAATGTTAGTTGACTTCACGGATGTGAAAATGAAGTAAAATGGCATGTTCTATTGTGTGTTTGCAACACGGTCTGACCTGCATATCACCATGGAGTTGTATCTTTTGTTTAATCCAAGTAAAACGGGGCTTAGTTTGATAGATGCAATGCTCAAAGAAATGGAATATATATGGTTCTGTTGAGTGATGTGGCTGTTTTGCTATCCCCTAGTGACCTAGATGGACTTCAAAGCAAAACCTAGGACTGGTTTGCCTAGCATTTGAATTAAACTTGCTCGAGGAATGCCTACTCATTGCTTTATTTAGATTAATACTCATCCTTCCTGTTATTTTAATCTTTCGTACATGCTGCGTGATTTAAAAGTAACAATTTTTGTGCTTAAGAGATTTGCCGTACTGATAAAAACTTGTTCTGCGTATTGGCATATTTCATAGCGATTGAGGAATTCTCATTGTCATTTTGTTGCCTTTGGCATATGTTAGTCAGGATAATAACTTAGTGTCCTGTTAAAAATTTCTAGTGCCACCACCATGGAACATCAACGTCATGACTGTTGGAAAGTAATCCTGCGTGTGGCCAGATTTGGTTTCTTTCCTTTAGCATTTGCTTGATTTTAGCATGTAAATCAGAAGGATCATAGCCGAATCATAGGGGCATTAAATTGCAATAATGGGAGATTATCTCCTTCCTAGTTTGTAAGCCGTAATCTGTGTTTAAATAAAGAGAAACCAGAAAAGTTGCACTGCCTCTAGCAGCACCAAAACCTATTGTGTCATTGTGTTCATGCGTGAGTACCGGCTAGGCTTAGAGCTTTCATTTGGTATCGAGCACGGAGCACTTCCATGGCAGTAGCACCACTCTTCCTGAACCAAGATCCTTGGGAGCCGAGAGGTAGTAGTTCGAGAGTGGTGAGGACATGGGAGGGCATTCCCGATGCTCACTAAGCACAATTACACCGAGTGGGCGTGATGATGACCGTAATGCTTCAAGCACGCAGATGTGGAGTCTTTGTCGAGAAGCGGAGCGGCTCGCTGATTTACGTGATGGCCATGGAGGCCATCATGCGCGCTTGATCGTTGCGGAGATCTTGAAGGGTTTGCCAAGAAGACGGCGAAGGAGGCACGGGGACGCGATCAAGACGATGCGTCGGCTCGCTCGTCGACGCGCCGCAAGGCAACCGCCTGTAAGCCGGCGAGGAGGAGTACGAGGCGATCTCCTTCCAAGACGGCAAGTCTGTCGACGACTTCGCCATGCACCTCACCGGGATCGTTCATCAATTGGAGGTCCTCAGTGATCCAATCGACGACGACAAGGTCGTCGCCAAGTACCTTCGGGTCGTTCCGCCGAAGTTTGCGCAGATTGCGCTCTCCATCGAGACTCTTCTCGACATCTCGGCGATGTCGATTGAAGAAGTAACCGGTCGACTCAGGGCGGTGGAGGACCGCCTCGATTCGGACAAGGCACTGTCATCTACGGCAGATGGCAAGCTACTGCTCACGGAGGAGCAGTGGCTCGCGCGTCAGAAGGAGAGGCAAATTGGCGAAGGTGGGTCGCGAACATCCAATGGAGGGAAGAATCGGCGCTCTGCTGCAGCGGCAGAAGGGCGCGCGCCGGCGATGAAGGCAAGGCCGCAGGGCGCACTGATGACCGCGACAAGTGCCGCAATTGCGGACGTAATGGTCATTGGGCCCGGGATTGCCGACAGCCAAAACGCGCGCAGGCCAATCTCACGCAGGAGGATGAGGAAGACGACCCTGTGCTTATGATGGCACAGGTCTGCGAGCCGATCAAGAACCTTGAGACGCCAGCAACCACCATTCATCTCGAAGAACCTCGGGCGCAGGCATTCCTCGGCGAAGTGGACACCGGAGAAATCCAGGAGGGCTGGTATCTCGATACCGGTGCCACCAGCCACATGACCGGCCGCAGTGAAGTCTTCTCCAAGCTCGACCATGCGAAACAGGGGACTGTTCGCTTTGGTGATGGGTCGCTTGTTGAGATCCAAGGCTGCGGTACAGTGCTGTTCTCCGGCAAGAATGGTGAGCACAAGGCGCTTTCCGACGTCTACTACATCCCGCGATTGAAGAACAACATCATTAGCATCGGCCAACTCGATGAGTGTGGCTCAAGAGTGCTAATTGAAGACGGTGTACTGCGTATTTGGGATCGCCAACGGCAACTCATCGCCAAGGTGAACCGCGGAGCAAATCGGCTCTACATCCTGCGCCTGGATATCGCGCAGCCGATTTGTCTCGCGGCGTAGCGCAACGACGATTCCTGGCGATGGCATGCCCGCTACGGGCACATCAGCTTCGACGCCCTTCATCAGCTGAGCCACAAGGAGATGGTGCGAGGGCTGCCACGGCTGGAGCATGTTGAGCAACTCTGCGACACCTGCGTCAAGACGAAGCACCGCCGAGCTCCGTTCCTAGTCAAGGCGAAGTACCGTGCAGAGGATGTCCTCGACCTTGTCCACGGTGACCTTTGCGGCCCCATCACTCCGGCAACTCCAGGAGGTCGCCGTTTCTTCTTGCTGTTGGTAGATGATGCCAGCCGCTACATGTGGCTGACACTTCTCGCAGCAAAGAGTGATGCAGCAGCAGGAATCAAGAAATTTCAAGCTGCTGCGGAGGTACAAAGTGGGTGCAAGCTGCGGGTGCTGAGGACGGACAACGGCGGTGAGTTCACTTCTGCCGATTTCGTGCGCCACTGTGAAGACCAAGGAGTCCAGCGGCATTTCTCTGCGCCATATGCGCCGCAGCAGAATGGGGTTGTGGAAAGACGAAACCAGTCCATCCTCGCCACCGCTCGCGCCCTCCTGAAGCAGAGGGGCATGCCCGCAGAGTTTTGGGGGGAGGCTGTGAGCACGGCGGTGTTCCTCCTCAACCGGGCGCCGACTAAGAGTCTCGCCGGCAAGACCCCCTTCGAGGCCTGGTACAAGTGCAAGCCGGCGGTCAGCTTCTTGCGCACGTTTGGCTGTCTCGGGTATGTGAAGGACACCCGCCCGAACTTGCGCAAACTCGACGACCGCTCCACTCTGATGGTCTTCATCGGGTACGCGGAAGGCTCCAAGGCGTACCGTATGCTGGAGCCTCTGTCTCGGCGAGTCTTCACCTCCCGCGACGTCGTCTTCCAGGAAGATGTCGGCTGGGACTGGGAGTCACTGCTGGGACAAGGAGAAGCGGTGGCGTGTGACTTCCAGGTGGAACGTGTAATCAACTCCATCCACCCGCCAGAGGTCTTCCCATCTGTGTCGGCTTCATCTGCAAGCGGCGCAGGAGACTCTGCGTCGGCTTCATCTGCAAGCGGCGCAGGGGACTCTGCATCGGCTTTCTCTACCAGCGGCGGAGGGGTGTCTTCCCCTGCTCCATCTGCAGGCGGCGCGAGCACGCCCGCTGGGGTGTCTTCATCCGCAGCGCCGAACCCGTCCGCCGACCGTGCAGGAGGCTCTGCTCTCCCCGATCTGACCTCCTCTGCACCTGGCGACGAGGTAGAGTTTGTCTCTCCGCCGCCGAACGACTCCTCCAGGCTGGATGCATACCACAACACCACCCCTCTCCGCTACCGTCGCATCGACGACATGCTTGGGGGGGGGGGGAGAAGTCCCGGGTTTTGCCAATCGTGCTGCCATTGGCGAGGAAGCCGGGCGAGAGCGCTTCGGCGGCGGTGAGGAGAGCCTCGCCTTTGCTTGAAGCAGAAGACGATCCAAGATGGCGGTGCGCCATGCGTGAAGAGATGAACTCCATCCGGCAGAACGGGACTTGGGAGCTGGTGGAGCTTCCTCATGGCCATCGATCCATTGGATTGAAATGGGTCTTCAAGCTCAAGAAAAACGAAGCAGGGGTTGTGATCAAGCACAAGGCTCGCCTCGTCGCAAAAGGCTATGTGCAGTAGCAAGGCATCGATTTTGATGAGGTGTTCGCACCTGTTACTCGCCTTGAGTCCGTGCATTTGCTGCTGGCTGTTGCTGCGCAAGAAAGCTGGCCGGTGCATCACATGGATGTGAAGTCGGCTTTTCTCAACGGCGACTTGAGGGAGGAGGTGTACGTCGCGCAGCCACCGGGTTTCGTCGTCGTCGGCCAAGAACACAAGGTACTGCGTCTGAAGAAGGCATTGTATGGGCTGCGACAAGCGCCGCGTGCCTGGAATGAGAAGCTTCATGCTACATTGAGAGCTCTCGGGTTCAAGCAGAGCGAGCATGAGCCTGCAATGTACAGACGCAACCAAGGCCAAGCATTGCTGCTTCTCGGGGTCTATGTTGATGATCTAATCATCATTGGATCAGTCGAGGAAGAGATCAATCGCTTCAAGGAAGAAATGAAGGCGAGGTTCAGGATGAGTGACTTGGGTTTGCTCTCCTTCTACCTTGGGATTGAAGTGCATCAAAACAAATACGGCATCACCTTGTGCCAAGCACACTATGCCAAGCGCATCCTGGAGATGGCGGGGATGCAGAACTGCAATCCCGCACACACCCCCATGGAGGAACGCCTCAAGCTGAGCTGTGACAGCAAGGCGGCAGGAGTTGACGTGACGCAGTACCGGAGGATCATTGGCAGCCTTCGCTACCTCGTCCACACACGGCCGGATCTTGCATTCAGCGTAGGGTACATGAGTCGTTTCATGGAACGGCCTACGGAGGAGCACATGATGGCAGTGAAAAGAATCCTGCGCTATGTGGCTGGGACTCTAAGTCTCGGATGCCACTATAGGAGGACAAGAGAGGCACGGCTCATCGGGTACACTGATAGTGACCTTGCCGGCGATGTTGACACAATGAAGAGCACTTCCGGCGGCCTATTCTTCTACGGGAACAGCTTGGCTCTCAAGCAGAAGATAGTTGCTCTCTCGTCCTGTGAGGCGGAGTATGTCGCAGCTACTACTGCTGCCACGCAGGCGGTGTGGTTAGCTCGGTTGCTCGGTGACTTCAAGGGAAAGGATGCCGACACCGCCGAGTTAAGAATTGACAACAAGTCAGCCTTAGCGCTGATGAAAAATCCTGTTTTTCATGAGCGTAGCAAACACATCAAAGTGCGCTACCACTTCATCAGGGAATGCTTGGAAGATGGGAGGATTAGTGCTAATTTTATTGGCACTAAAGACAAGCTTGCTGACCTTCAGACAAAGGCTCTTGGGCGGGTCAGGTTCCATGACCTTTGCGCCAGGATCGGAATGGTCTCCATTAACACAAAGGCAACACACAAGGATTAGGGGGAGATTGTTGGAAAGTAATCCTGCGTGTGGCCAGATTTGGTTTCTTTCCTTTAGCATTTGCTTGATTTTAGCATGTAAATCAGTAAGGATCATAGCCAGAATCATAGGGGCATTAAATTGCAATAATGGGAGATTATCTCCTTCCTAGTTTGTAAGCTGTAATCTGTGTTTAAATAAAGAGAAAACCAGAAAAGCTGCACTGCCTCTAGCAGCACCAAAACCTATTGTGTCATTGTGTTCATGCGTGAGTACCTGGGCTAGGCTTAGAGCTTTCAACGACTAATCAATTAAAGCCATGGTTTCAACTTTTGCAACAGAAATTATCACACCTTGTTATCACTGTAACTTGAGATCTACATTATGCATTGTATTCTCTAGGTTACTCAAATCTAGTGGGAAGGTGTACAAATATTATGCTTGCAAACTCTTGCTTATTTGGGCAGTTATCCAAATATCAAGCACAACATTCACCCACTCTTCATAAATTAGGTTGTTGTATTATGTTTGCTAGTGATGTATTTTAATTGAAATTTGAAGGTGTGGCGAGATCTGCTTCTATTTGTCATGTTTTGCATGAATATTATTCTTTGGAGGAAAGCTGGTGTGCTTCATTTTTAACTAGTGCTATCACTTCTGTTTTGCTAGTATATTATCTTATGCCCTTGTATTTTAGAATACCCACCTTTCATTTTTAACATGAACTTTATTCTCAACAGGTGGTCAAACAAGCATCAGGTACATTCTCTTTATGATCACTATTCAACTTCAAAAGCCGTATATATCACGGAAATATTTTATTCAATTTATATCCATTTTGGAGAAACGCTTTCCTACAGTAATTCCACCTTTTTTTCAGTGATCCAAGTATCACTGTGTAAGATAAGACTGATTACACACTTCCATTTTTAGAAGTCAAATCGTGATGTTGTAAGAATAGATATATTTACTATTTCAAGGCCTGAATCTTAGAATATCTTATAGATTAAGTTGGAAATATATTTCTGTACTGTAGTTTATGACATCCCTAGCCTGGAACTCTGCTGCTATATGAGTTGTAGAGAGTGTGTTCTCTGGGATACAGCCTTCCTAGGGAAAATCCATGTGAACATGGGTATTTGGTATGATCCCAACAGTTGATATGGTTTGGGCCTTGTGGCATTACATAGTTGTGGTAATTAGTCAAAATGTGGCTGATGTGATCAATCTTTGAAAGGTTTTTGTTCCAGTTGAAAACTTTGGTGACTTTTCCCCCCTCATTTGCTGTTGGAATCTAACTACATCGGCATTTATATCTTGATGCTTTTTTTTATGTTCTTGCAAGTTGTTTCATACACTTCCAATTCGACTCTTTCTGTTTAAGGAGTATTAGTCTTTTAATAGTTTGTTGTCTCCTTTCCATTCTTCAGAGTTCGGACGAGTACTAAATTTAAAACTTGCCATCTAATCTGTTAAAGCTTAATTTAACTCTGTTTGGGTAATCTATCAAACTGGAAACCTAAGATAGAATGGTTTACACTTTGAGCTAAGAATTCCGATGTCACCTTGCATCGCTTTACTGGCAGAATGAGAAAATGCCTTAGGCTAGGTTTGTCACAATCCACTTACCAATTCTACCATTATGTTATTTTTCTTGAGTGTTTTTTAGGCCATACTGGAGATGCTACTTTCCAAACACCCAGGCTATCATATATGTTGTTGATTCAAGTGATACTGATAGGCTGGTAACTGCAAAAGAAGAATTTCATGCCATCCTTGAGGTATGATTCACAGCGAATGAGACCTCTGATTTATATGAGAAATCTGATGTACATTTCCTGGCATGCATAACTGTAGTACAGGAATTCAGACATTTATCACAAAATCCTATGATGATTATTAATGCTAATTGTAGTATGGGAGCATGGGACTTGTTCATTATTTTTGAAGTGATTGAGTAGATTAGTAATAGATTTCAATGGGTTGAAAAAATCCGCTGACTGGTTAGAGGATTATTTGGACAGCTTGTGATCTTTTGAAATTTCCTCCTGCTTTTGATTGGCTGGCTGATTTTGACATCAATTGCTCCATTGTAAATAGCAAGTATCTTATGCTTCCTGATGCAATGCTTGTTCATGCATGATTTCACACACAGTTTACCTGGTACATTCTTTCATTTCATGATAGTGCCTTTGGGTATGCTTCCTGATGTAATACCGAACATTTTTCATGTTTGGAGCATTTGATTTTTTGTTGCATGTAGTAGGTTATGCACTCTGAGGCCTCTTATCTATTTTGTCTTCTTTTTTTTTTTGGGGGGGGGGGGGATAGAAACACTAGGTAGTGTTTCATTAGCATGCCTTTTGAGCCAGAGTACTAATAATTGAATAACCAGAATGTAAATGATTTTCAAGACAGTCTACCTGATTGCTCATCAACTAATTATGTTGTTTCCTGATTGTTTGCACTTTACCTGGCAGGAGGATGAGCTAAAAGGCGCAGTTGTCCTTGTATATGCAAATAAACAGGTGAAAAAGCAAATCATTTTAGATTTCTTATACTGTGAAATGGGTACATTTTTTATTAAAAATGATGTGATCACTTGGATGGTGACACTGTTCCCAGAACCTTGCACACAAAATTCAACTAATAATTTGTGATTTGCACCATACCTGTTTCATTTTTGAAGTGTCTTCTTATTTTTACAATACATGTTTACTAATGAGCTGCCTGCCTCATTATGAGTTTACATAAACTCTATACCTTAACTGCAGTTTTTTAAAGGCAATGTTTGCTTCTGATGAATTTATATTTCTGGATACCCTGTGGATGTTGGTTGCTTCGTATCCTATTACGATCTGTTGTATCTTGCTTAACTTATACATTGTCATGTCTGTTCTCATTCAGGATCTTCCAGGTGCACTTGATGATGCTGCCATAACAGAATCATTAGAACTTCACAAGATTAAGAGCCGCCAATGGGCAATTTTTAAAACATCTGCCATAAAAGGGGAGGGGCTTTTCGAAGGTTTGGACTGGTAAGTTTTGTGAAATTTCCCCTCCTTAAGTGACTCTAGAAAGATGCTTATGTCCAACAATCTGGTTAGATACGAATAATGGCTAGATGTCTTTAGTAAATAATTAATTTTCAGTTCAAATAAAAGAGGATTTTTTTTGGGTAGTGACTATCTATACCTGTTGTCATATGATCAGATGTAATCTCTATGTAATGAGTTAGGCCACATGCCTCTATGTAATGAGTTAGGCCACATGCCTATGCATTTCCTAAACGATGGGAACTTAGGGAATGTTAGAGCAATTTAAAAGTGATTCTGGTTGGTTATTGCTGCAGGCTCAGTAATGCATTGAAATCCGGAAGCAGCTGATGTAGGGGCCCCAATTCCATGTATCATTGCTTGATGGTAAAGAATAGAGACGGTGCTATCCATTTCATCACAAGTGAGAGGTTGTACACATCAATTGTCTGTAAAGTGGATGTTAAAATTTTCGAATACAATTAGATGTACCTTCATATTGAGATCAAGAATAGGTGTGTAGAAAATGATGACCAAATTGTGAGGACACTTAAGCTGAGGCTTTACCCGTAAATCTTGTCGATTGTGACATTTTTTGTTCTCATGATTAAACGCACCTAATTTTCCCCTTGTGTTAAGCGTCTTTTCTTACCATTTGCATTCTGTGAATGAAGAAGCAACATTAGAAAACTTTGGTGTTATAAATGATTGGGAACCAAATCGGATGCCTCAAGTCACTTAATTTATAGAACTTTGTATTGAAATGCATCGGGAAAAAAGTGATATCAATCCCCCATAACCAGCCAAACCCAGCTACGTTATTGAAATACCTTTCTACTTTGACCTTGCTCATCAAATCAAAGTTTATACTTCCTCTGTTCTCAAATACTTGGCTCTTTTTTCTTTTATCAAAATCACATATACCCAAGAAACCTTGCTTCCAACAATGCAGCCTAAATAACTTATAATAATATCACAATACAAACATCTAGATAGTAAAGTGAGGAAGGCAATGCTAAGTTGTTAATAGCTGTAGTTTGAGAAAGTATGGCTAGGATTTGAAAAGCGCCTGTTATTTGTGAACAAAATATTTGATTGAAAATGCCAAATATTTGAGCATGGGTGTTCATAAAAAAAAATACTCTACATGTAATGATTTACATGGATGGTATGAAAAGGAGTTTGCAGATACATAGACCTGGCCCAGGCTCCTAGCACAAACCCACACAGCCTAACAAAGACGTACATACATCTGTGAATTGATGTCATCCGGGACGTCATCTGATAACAAAGGTACCTGTGCTGAACGGCGAGGCTGTCTCTAGTCTTGCAACGACCGTTCAACTGTTGTCTGTCTCACATCAAATACTTAACGACTTCGACCAAGATCAAATTGTTTTACTGCGACTTGTGTGGCTTTCATCTCAACGTCATACTGATGCTACAGCGTTTCCACGGTAGGACACGTGTTATGCCGACCATTCATCGCATTTTGCCCGAGTTCTACGATACGAAGGGGGTGTTTGGCACAACTCTAGCTTCACTAAAATCTGTGGAGTTGATAGAGCAGGGTATTTCTAGCTTCAGAAATTTATGGAGCTGGAGCTATGGATAAATTAAGAGTGTTTAGGTAGGTCATCTTGTTTATATTTTAGACTAAAAATATAAACTTAATTTACTTTATTTCAGCTTACAAACCCTAGATCTGAGACGGAGTTAAGATCTGAAGCTCTGCCAAACATTGAACCGAAGTATAGCGCCTACAAGCGAAGTGAGAACAATCTCGTCGCCACAAAAAACAGTTTTTGTTTTAAGCTCCGTACGGTTTTATTTCGTGAAAAGGTACTTGAATATAAATATATCTTAAGTACTTAACTAATTATTCTTAACTACAGCCGTGAGGCAGTGATACTTGACGAGAGTCCCTACTCCCTAGTCCGAAATATCTATTGCTGTGATGGGCGGGCCCACGTGGGAGAAATTAAAGCTGAAGAGTTCTGACATGTGAATGCCGAAAGGGGCAGAACAGACTAGTCCTGTTTCTTTGGAGGCCTCAAGGGACAAGCAGGCCGGAAGGTTCTGGAACCATGCGATGCGACGGATAAGATAAGGCCAACCAACTTACTGCATCACTCGCTTAAAAACAGAAACTTTGGTTTTCGGATAACTCAGCCGAGCCCGAGCGTGCCGGAAAAGGTAACCGTCGGTTGCCGTGCTCTTCATTCGCACGCACGCACACACGCCTGAAAACAGAGCGTGCTTCCATTTCTTCCTACGTCACTTTATTAAGATTAATTATTTTTACCACTGCTCTTTAATTACTCAGTTTTACCACTATTCTTTAATTATTCATCTTTGTCATTGCTCTTTAACCACCTACCTTGCTTAACATTAATCTTTCTTTGCAAATAAATTTTTATAAAGAAATTAAGTTTCCATCAGAATGACGGTAGATATAGCTAGTGTTGTATAAATCTTAAAACAAACGATTATTTACTTTTTATTTATATTTTAATATTTATACAACCATCTAGAAAAATAAAAAATTATGAAAGTAGCTCTCGGACAGAAATGCCGAATGGCTGGGTATCCCGTGCAAAATGATGTATCGGCTACTCCGGTTTGAAACATCAGAATTTCATAATAATATCACAGGAATTTAGGAAGCAATTAATATGAACTCTGTACAATCATTATGTGGAATTAATAATTCTCGTGTTTCAGGCATGATCTTTAAACTTCTGCGTGCATTTGTTGTTTTCTTTTACCGCCAAATAATATGTTATGCTCGTAAAGTGAATATACGATTAGACACCTAAAATGTACTAGTACATGGTTTGACCCATGCATGCTTCCCAAACTGCTGCTAGTTGCCATCCTTTCCCGTTAAGCATGCAACCAAAGTGACATAAAATTTGAACACGTGGAATGTAAAGAAATTGTCTATATATGTATGCAATTTGAACACATGAACTATGTAGTTATAAGTCTCATTTTCCCCATATATAGATAGTGAGATACTAAAAATAATTAAGCTATCCTAATTATTATCTATAAGCACTATATTTAATATATGCATGTAGAGAATATAAAGTAAAGCTATATATTTATTAGGGATATAAAGGGAACATCACTCTAATTTGCATAGGAAACAAAATAAGTCATATATTTATAGACAAGGCCGTTCAAGAATATACCATATATTTTTTTAGATAGATGGGGTATTATGCATAGTTTTTTTTTCCCGCTCTTGTTCATGCTAGCTTGTCCACCTTGCCACTCCCAAAATACCAATTGGACCTCAAGTTTCATCACTGTTAACTCCACCCACTACTACAAAACACCATATCACTACCGGTTCTAAACTGGCATCACTACCGGATATTGGAACCGACGGTGCGTGGTTAACAGTGATAATCGGACTATCACTACCGGTTCAAAAATATACCATATATATATATCAGTAATCTCTTCGTGCTGCCTTGTTTGTATAGGCAGATCGATCGATTATACCAAATCTATCCATGATTTTAATTACTAACTTAATTTTCCAACCGAGTCGACAGGGCATTGAGTCTGATGCATGTCCTCCCATCGGAAAGAGCCTTTTCATTGGAGTAGTTACTCCATCGGCTTGCCTTGATCATCTCAATCGATCATCGCTACCACGCATGCATCTTAACCACCGCCCACCACCACCTCCTGCAACCAACCACTACGTGGACCTTGCTGTCGCCACGTGCCTAAATGCAAGGAGAAATAATATAGGAATCGCATGCAGTTGGATCATATCGATCGATGCAGCATGTACGTACACGGCAGGGTCAAGGACTACACAAGGTACACACGCGCGCGTTTCTTGGGGCCGGGAAATTACGTACGTACGCACTAACCAAAAGCGCGTGCCTAGCTTTTGCTTTTCTTCAAAAGAATAAGAAATCAAGCACTCGACAATCAGCAAATGCAAAACCCAAATACATACATACAAATCAAGGTACGAAGGAGTAAGATATGATGTTTTAAAGATCGAGCGATATAAATCCAGCTATATATGCTACGCAAGGCGTCTTAGTTCTCCTAACTGATCACCTATATATCCAAATGTTGGACACGCGCGTATTAATGAGAGCCGCAAACCAATAGCTATATGTACAGCGAGGTCCGTTCATCCGTGCAGTTGATGAAATGCACACCCTGATTGAGATCATACAAGGATGACGCCCACCGGTAAACCACTCGGTTTTTGTTTTCGAACCGGTATCTTAAAAAAGAAGAGATAGTAAGCCGACCGACAGCATAGATGGTCATGGCCATGTACCATGTCCGCCGTTACTAGCAATATATATATATATATGTATCTTCAAATTAATCAATCAATCAAGCTACAGGCCGGGTGGGTTTCAATTCAAACAGATGGAGTATATGGATCCATCGCTATCTGTATCTGTTCCTCCGCCCAAAAGAAAAAAATATCTACTCGTGGACGGTTTGTTCCATTAGCCAAACAAAGAAGCTCTTGATTTGTCTGGCCAGGTGCAGTGAGACAAGCTGAAAGACAAGAGAACCCGCGGCTCGATCGTCAGCATACCACGGGAGCAGTGTCTGACCGACATGGCAGCACTAGGCCGGCCGCCCCTCACCCTCAGCTACCTGTCCTTCCACTCGGAAGAAGTTTCTTCAAGAACTTTCCAGAAGGACACGTGGCTCGCGCGCGCTGGACGGAACTAGGCGCAGGCGCGCATGCTAGCTTGCAGATCGCGACGAAATGTCAACGCGGCCGACCCCGTTGACTTTCAAGTGGATTCGCCCGGATAAGGGACGACCGATCGATGGGCGCAATAATGGATGGAGTGCGCTGTGGCTTTTTGTAATTAACCTTTCCGTCTTCCACTAACCGCGCCAGACCAAAATGCTCTCGAGTAGTGATGGCTCAAAAAAAAAAAAAAGAGTACTATAAAGTTTAACCCTGATTGTTAAAAATTAAAATGGTAATCCAAATCACCAACTGTTTTGTTTGCTAATGGCTCTTCTTTGCCTTGGTATAGGTTAGTTCGTCTGAGATATATTAACGTACATGTTGCTCTCTGATGGCATGATTGACAATGTTTATATTTGTACTACTAGTCCCTATGGCATGGGATGGATTATCGTGATAGTACACTAGTACACCAGAATAGAAGACTAACAGAGTTAGCACACAGGTAGGTTACTTTTAGCTCTAAATTCTTGTATAGGACGAGGGTCCAAGTATCTAGATGGTTTAAAAGGTTGTACTAGAGGGACAATCACAAATCACTTCGCTCATTTGAAGTTGTGTTTAAAGAACTTGTGGTCGGTATCATAAAATATTATCTCTCGTCATGGTTATTATTTCAACACCACTCTTGCGGTATAGAACACAAACACATTCACAGTATAGAACACAAACACAGAATGCACATATCACATTCACAAAACACAAACACTTTATACACTTATACCACATTCGTTCATAGTATACAACACAAACATGCTTAGCAATCTCTATCGGTTTTATTTACAAACCGACATTAATAGTCTATATATCTTTATCGCTTTTATTTAAGAACCGACACTAATGGACAACATATCTTTATCGGTTTTAATAAAAATCCGACACTAATAATTGAAATATCTCCATCGGTTTTATTTAAAAACCGACACTAATAGTCCATATATCTCTATTGCTTTTATTTAAAAACTCACACTAATGATCAATATCTCTATCGGTTTTAATAGAAAACCGACACTGATAATCAATAAATCTATGGAAAAAATCCCCATTCAAGAAATATACCGAATTTCACTATTGGGCATGATTTTTGCGTGAAGTGTAGAAAATTAAAAAAAATCAAATTAAGCCAGAATTGTTTGAAAATTTCCAGAAATGATCTTTCTTTGCGACATATCGAAGATAATTAAATAGATGTGTGCTTGTCAAACAAAGGGTGTGAAATCTGATAGGATCGATATACACAATTTCAGTGCAATCTAAACTTTCTTCGCGATATATCAAAATTACCTAGCGCAAAATTGAAGGAGTTTGAAAGAATACTCATATTTTGAAGAAAACCAAAAATTGTGCAAAAAGAGGAAAATCTCCTTAAGCTAGGGCTTCAAATTTACCTTCTTAACACCCACCCTTGAGGATTTCAAATTTTCTCACCCAAGTATTGCTTCTAACTAAAATATATATTGTTTTTTCGGGTGGCACGGAGAAATCTCCTCTGGAACAACAATAGAGGAGAGTTCAGTCCGAAGGGGTATAAATAACCTAACGAGACACATCATAATCGGTTCTTACTTAAGAAGTGATAGTGTTATGCACACATATCACTATTGGTTCTCACATGAGAAGCGATAGTGATGTGATCATGCACATCACAATCGGTTCTTAAGTGATTATTGTTAACACCCTCTAAAGTCATCTATCACAATCGTTTTTCCTTAAAAACTTAAGAACCGACTCAGATGAAGCGATAGTGATGCACCATTCTGTAGTAATGAGAGATTACAGTGAAATAGTCAATGGATGCATTTTGGCAAAGGTGGTGGAGGAACAACAATAGCTTCTTCTTGTATCGACAACGGCTAGAGAAGGATGGCACGGTGGCGGCAACTCTCTTCAACAGGTTCGATTAGAGGTTATTTTTGTCTCCTCTCCTCGGCTTGGTTAGGAGCCAAAGATGCCACATTCCATTTATAGCGAAATTGAGCTCCGATGTCTCGATATATTTATAATTGCAACCTATAATTGGAGCTTGACATCATCTTAGCATTTAAGTTGCACATTCTAAATTCATATCTTCTCCTCTAACAAACTAAACTATATATATATATATATATTTTCTCCATGGAATGACTACTCATGTAGTAAGTATATTATGAACAAGACATTTCTAACATTTCACTAATACGAGTATATCTTCAAAGAAAATCTATTTTCCTTTGTCCACAAAACTATTCTTCTTAGAAAGAAAGGAGTTACAACTACACTATAGTTTTTGTAGCTTGTACGGCAGGATTAAACAGTGAAAGGGAGCCAAAACCACCGAGTTAACCCCCGGCTACCAAGAGCAAATTAATAAGAAGACGAGCAAGCCAAGCATGCATCACGAGTCACCGGTAGGAAGGAGCACGGTATTTTTGTTTTATATGCGCGTTGGATGGATTAGCGGATCTTCAAGGTCAGTGGGGCCCACCACAATGACACCCCGGACGATCGCGCACGCCACGTCATCGTCGAGATCATTTTCTGCGTTTTGTATAGGCCCGGCGGGTCCCACGTCGGCACAGACCACGCGGGTGATGGACAGCTCCCCCTGCCCGTCTGACTAGGCTAATCGCCGGGTCTAAACTATAGCAAACCGCTACGTCCACCACGTAGGAAGACTTCATGGTACTATTCTTTCTTCTAGTAATAGAGTTTCATTGTTCAATCCGGTATAAGGTTTGAACTTTGAACTTCATACGCTGCTAACAGAGTTGTTACCCATTAACAGAGATGAGGTCATCAAAGACACCAAAGATGTAATATAAAATTTCCAACGCTAGAAATAATAAGTTCACTATAAAATAAAAGTAACAAAATTTAGACTGCATCCAACAGACAATCCAAAGAAACATACTCAAGAAAAACAATTCCAGATTGAATGTTCCAAATAGTACCTTAGCTAGTTTTGAGACTTGTCCTTTTATGTCGCTGTATGTGTTTCGCTACGAAAGTAGTACAAGAACATAGATAATACAAAAGATTATGCGTTTCTTTTAAGAACTGCATATATATTACAATAATATTAGGGTTTGCGAAACCTGAAGCTAGATGCAGTTTGAAGAGTGAATTAGAAGATGATTTATGTGGATTGGTGGATGTGAAAAAAGAAGTCAATCACGTGATCAATTTTTTTTTTTTGCTAAAGAGAACACCTATCTAGAAACCATTGAACCATCGCAGGGAGCATATACGAGCACACAAGCTTGAGCTCCCGCACTGCAACATGTATTCTTAATATAGGATAATATATATATTAAATTCACTAAACGAGCACATTTTAGTTTGTATTTTATTAATACCAATTCTCTCATATTTACATAATAAAATTTATTCTCAATGTTATAGATTGTTTATCGAACAAATTCATTTCAAAATACACCACCGATATTCTCGTAGCATGTTCCAAATTATACCTAGCCTATTTACCTTAGATAAGAGTCCAGGAAGCAAAGCAAATTTACCTAGAGGAAGAACAAAGGTGCCTACCATAGTACACCTACCAATTCCTCCTAAACCACACCATCATCTCCCTCAGCTCAGCTCAGCTCAAAATGTTTGCGGCCATTAGAGATCCACGTGTCCTCTTAGGCCCTTCACCAACTCCACCTTCTCTAAGCTCCCTTGCCCTTCGCTCCCTATTTATGCAGCTCACTTCCATTTCCCACTCACACACTCAAATACAAAGATTAACTCCACAGCTTAACTACACTCAATTCCATTAGCCCAACAAAGCAAAAATCTCAGCAGAGAGTATACGAGCCAAATCAAATGGGGAGCGAAAGCAGCACGAGCCCCAACGGCTGCGCGGCGGCGTGTGCGGTCTGCGGCGGCGCGGCGGCGGTGTACTGCGTGGCGGACGCGGCGGCGCTCTGCGTCCCCTGCGACGCGGCCGTCCACGCGGCCAACCCCCTGGCCTCACGCCACGAGCGCGTGCCACTGGCGGCCGCGGCGGCAAACTCCGGCGTGTACGACCTATTCGCGGCCGACGACGACGGCGGCTCCGCGGCGTCGTCCTGGCCGACGCCGGCGCAGGGGCAGGGCAGCCCCAACAACAGCTCGTCCAGCTTCACCAACGACAGCGGCTCCGAGCGGAGCCTTTTTGACCTGCTCTCCGACGTCGACCTCACGGCCTGCGGCGGCGTCGGCGCCGGTGCCAACCTGTCGGACGGCGTGGTCCCCCACGCCGCTGCACCGTTGTGGCTGCAGCCAGGCCTTGTCGCGGGCACCGCTGCGTGGTCGCCGCCAGAGGCCATCGTCGTCCCGTCCGCCGCGGCCGCCGTGGTCCTGGCGGCGGCGGAGAGGGAGGCGAGGGTGAGGAGATACCGCGAGAAGCGCAAGAACCGCAAGTTCCAGAAGACCATCCGCTACGCGTCCCGCAAGGCCTACGCCGAGGCGCGGCCGAGGATCAAGGGCCGGTTCGTCAAGCGCACCGCCACCGCCGCCGCCTCAAAGGACGACAGCACGGCCGGCTTAACGGACGCCGCCGAGGCGGTCAAATTCTGGCTCTCCTTCTCCGACGGCAGCCGCGACGACAGCATAGGGTTCTACGTGGACGCTGCGGCCTACGGGGCCGTGCGAAGCTTCTAGATATTTCCAGAAACCTCTCAGTGAAAGCCGTGGAGACCTTGGTGGCTAAGGTGCTCGATCGTGGCAATGGCGTCTACCCAGCTTAAAACAAATTAAGAAAAGGGCACATGCCATGTCGCCATGCTAGCGGCGCCATCGTGTTCATGTCGTATATTCGTGGTGCAAAAACCGCCATCACTATTTTTAACTGATGATGCGGTTTTTCGATGGGTATAATTTTATTTCCACCATGGAACTAGGGGATTAACGTATTATTGTAAGATAGCCCGTGTAGCTTTTTCACATGTAGTTTTGTTGTTAATTTTACGTGCTAAGATAAATAAATTCCATGTGATTTCTTATGAATAGAATCAGAATGGTGTTCATGTTTTGTCGTTATTTCCGTCAATATTGGTGGCACAAACCCACTATGTATATTTTTTAAACTGTTGATGCGGGTTTTATTTGATGGGTATAGTTTCATTTGCATCAGCGGGTTAGGGGATATTAATATATTACACATAGCTTGTTTAGTTGATTCCATGTAGCTTTCGTGCTTAAATTTCCTGGGCTAAGATATATAATAAGATTACATGACGACACCAATCTTTTTAGTTCAGTTTTTGGGTGTGACCCGATCATTGGTGCTTTGTTTAGTTGGTTCGGTCACTATGCAAACTATAGTAAAGATTATGTCTATTTTGGGTTTGTGGGATGTTATCCTCATCAGGAATTGTTCTTGGGAATATTCTCCCTCCCTCTAGTTCTTTAGTGGAATGAAGTGAAGGCTGATACTCCCTGTTCTTTTTATTTGACATCGTAAAATTCGTACCATCAAACTTTCTAAAGTTTGATCAGTATTTTCAAACTATCTAGGTTGACTACACGAAAACTATATCACAAGATTTGTCGCTAAAAACACTTTTATAATACTATAATTTTATTAGTGTATATTATAATATGAAGTTATGAAAATTAATGATCAAAGTCATACCTTGAAGACCGTAAAAAATAAAAACGTTAAATAAAAAAGAATGGATGAAGTAACTCTTTAATTTTTTGTGGGATGTTTCGATGTTGATGAATTATATATTGCCTTCTTTAAATTTACCCTAGTTTTTAGATCCACCTGTCAGTGACGGTTTATATTCACGACAATACGCTTGTAGGTATAGAGTCAGATTTCCACAAATCGCAAACACCGTTACATCAGCAGTTTTCAAGATTGATTTAGATATTGGATAGGCTTAGGCTCAATGATCCAGACTCTAGAGAATAAAAAGATCGGTTGGGCATTGGAGACTCCATTGAACTGAAGTTAAATACTCCAACTGATCTGTGTTAGTTCTCAAGTGTTTGGACATAACCTCAAAACTGATCTGTAGTAGTTTTGAATTAGTTCGTCTGTCTGTATAGCCTGCACTAGACGATGATTCATTGATGCCATTTAATTTTTCTCGTATGAAGTTCTCCATTATAAGTTCACTGCTTCAGAATAGTAGCTGGACTCTGCTAAAATGTTTAAGAATACTTCCACCAAGGTGGGCCTACTTGTCAGAGACCGTCAGTAAGCATATGTACTACCTGTTCATGAGCTACTCGTGCGTTTGTACGGACGGGCATAGTGTGTAACTATCCAGACAAACCCTAAATGGGCCCAAATTTTCTCAAGAAGCATTCACAGGAAAGTGCAATCTTTTATGCTCATTCATACTCTACTTCAACTGATAAAGTCGAGCCATTAGTGGATACTTCTTCAAAATCTCCTCCCTAGATTACATGATTACATCCCAAGTATCTAAGGCTCCAAAAGACCAAAACCCAGGAAAGAAACATAAAAGATAGCACATAGCAACACCATGAAAAGAAGCCATACCAACACCAAATAAAATAAGAGCCTACTACGGAGAACAAGATTCAGAAAACATGGTGCAATCATCCATGTCGTCGACCTCGTCCTCCGGAATGTTCCATTTCTCAGGCTCCTTCAGGCAGTCATCAGTGGACAGGAAATGCAGCACCTGAAAGACAACATTTGATCATTAGTTAACATTTCACAGGATGTAACAATTCTGTCAGATCAAGCTAGTAATTGATGCATGGTACCTCGCCCATCGAGGGCCGCCACATCGCGGGTCGCATAATGCAGCGCGACGCGACGGCAACCATCCTGTTCAGCTGGTCCTTGTCATAGTCATCACCGAGGTTCGGGTCTGCAAGTTCAGTCACTTGCCCAGCCTCCAGAAGTGGCTTTGCCTAGACAGCAAGAACAAGTCTTATATGTGAACTGTTTTTTGGCAACTGTAGTTTCTGTTTCAATCATTTGAGTCTTTTATTCAAGTAATACTCACCCACTGAAGAAGGCTGAGCTTGGAGCAATCAATAGGCCTCCTTCCAGTGACAATCTCCAGCAGCAGTACCCCGAAAGCGAATATATCGGTCTTTTCGTCGACGATGCCATGCATGAAGTATTCTGGTGCCAAATACCTACCAACAATTCATATAGACCTGTAAAATTTCCAGCTGACACAATGTATTTATAGTACTACTTTAGATACCAGTACACAGTGCTTACCCAAATGTGCCTTCTATGGGTATGACAGAGTGATGAGTCCACTGCTTGGGAAGCCACTTTGCCAGTCCAAAGTCTGAAATCTGTTGGAGAGAAATCATTCATCTTTATTCCATAACATTATGTTGATTCAATTTAATTTCACTAGCACGCAATTCAAAAGACTCTGTGCACTGTAGTTAGTGCTTGTTTTCTTCTTCGGGCTACAACCAAGACCAATGTTATGTGCAAAGAAGGGTTTACCTGAGGTTCGAAGTCATCGTCAAGAAGTACATTGGAGGCCTTGATGTCGCGGTGGATGATCCGATGTTTGCAGAACATGTGCAGATACTGCAGGCCCCTTGCAACGCCTACAGCAATCTTATACCTCAAAGGCCATTCAAGGATTTTCCCACTCTTCCCTGCAAAATTGATCTTCTGTTGTCACATGGTTATCGACAAAATCTCCATCTCACCTCTGAATAATACTACTGACTGAAATTCGATACCGTGCAGAGCCGATGCAAGTGTTCCGTTTGTGCAGAATTCGAATACCAGGTACAGTCCATTCTCAACGCAGCATCCAAGCAGGTAAGCTGTGTTTGGGTGGCAGACATGCCCTTGAATCCCTAGTTCTGCCAGGAACTCTTTCTCCTTCTGCTCACTGGGCTTGCCTTTTGCCAGTCTCTTCACAGCTACACATTGGCCATCAAATAGGATGCCCTTGTACACTTCTGCATAACCTCCTCTGCCCGCCATGTTATCTAAGGGAGACCATCGATCAGATTACAATCTTACAAACTAGTCTTGTTGTTACCTTTGTCATGATATGAAATTCTGTAAATTGTTTAGATCATTCGGAACTGTAATTTTGAAATACTCACATAAAACAATTGAAGAGATTTACCTGGATGGAAGTCATTGGTAGCAACTGAAATCTCTCGGTAGCTGTAACACTTCCAGGCAGGCTTCTGATCTTCAGTATAAGTCGAGCAAGCGTCGCTGCCCTTCGTGCTATCATCGTCGATGGACCTTAGGAATGGAAGCCAGAGCTTCATGTCCGACAACCGCCTCCAGATGCCATTGTGGCCACGCCGGCTCAGTTCATTGCTAGATGTGTTGTAGCACTGTTCAGTGACTTGGTGCTCCCCTTCCTCCGGTCCATCAAGAACCGCTCTCGGTGAGCTCTTGTCCTCATTGCCTTCGCTTTTAGATTGAACCTGCTTTCGCATAGAGTTTGATCTAAGTAGCTTATGAAGTGGTGGAAATCTTCTACTCCATGTTGAGCTTGAGGAGATACTGCTGTCTGTACTTTGACCGTCAGAATTAGTACATGAACAAAACATGCTCGTAGAACAATTGAGAAAAATGACCAAATGCACTCACCATCAAATGGCTGGGACTTCAACCGAGTGCTACTTTGCGGTAGGCCTTCCCCTCCAACGGCAATCACTGAGCAGTTTTTCGGAGCATGCATGAAGCAGTGGTTTGCAACCTCAAAATGATTCCTGGTATGATAACAATTGTAACATTCAGACTTCAGTGATCTTGTCTCCAAATTAGCAGTAGCAAGAGAAAGGGCAATGACAGTACTTGTACTTGGAGTAAAGTATGGTCAGAATTACTTTTGAGGTGCTTATCAATCATATATTAGGGCAGTCCCAACCCTCCACCTCAGCTGGTGTCTATAGAATTAATTACGTTGCCAACTAAGCAAAAATCTGATGTGGCATAGGAATTAAGGAAGGGAGAGAAGGAAAAACCAAGAAACCGTGTCTCATGCAAGAAACTGGGTCGGCACGGGTACCAAGACGCAAAAAACGAGCAAAATCGGGGTTGGACATTTCTGCGCGCTGACCAAGGTGTGTTTGTGGTGCATGCATTGGTTTATTGCTCTCTCTCTCCTCTAGTATTGCTCTCTCTCTCCTCTAGACACTGCTCATGGAAACCATGGGTTGGGAAACTATGCATTGATTTATTGTTCTCTCTCTCCTTTAGACACTACTCATAGAAACCATGGGTTGGGACTGCCCTTATATTCACAAGAACGCAAATTTACAGAAAAACGAACTGAGTAGATACCTGTGATATGCATTTCTTGATCTTCCAACAATAAGGAAGTTTGCATCAGTCAATGCAGCTTCCTGGGTCAGGGCTCTCGCAATGCTTGAGCCGCAAATCACCTTAGCCTCCAAATTGACCTGAAAAAAGGAAGAAAGAGAAGACAGAAGATACAGATTAGTATAAGGAATTCAGAATGCAACAATAATTGTAACCCTTCGTTTCAGTTTGACTTGAAAGTAACCAGAGAAGTTTAAATGACAGTACATTATCCCAAATTCCTAACAGTGAAGACGGGCAAGCACATGAAGAAACATCAAGACAAAAAAGAGACAAACCCAGACCACAGTACTAATCGTGACCTTTTAGTCCAGCCTCACCTTACAGCTGAAAAGAGACATGATAAACCTGACAGGAAGGGGCACCAAACTAACACCAATGAACACAAACTTTGCTTCCAAGTTCCCACTGCACTGTGTTCACCAAAAGGGGAAGAAAAGAATTGCACCAAAAATCAACAGAAAAGAAAGAAGAGAGATGCTTCCTTGCTTTTCTTTTTTACAATTGCACAAATATTAAAGTATGAATGAATGGTAGATAGTGATTACTTACCCATTCGTTTGCTTTAAGATTTGTGCAACTTGTGTTAGAAAGGAATTCATTGAAGCACCGCTCAAGAAAGAATATATGCTAGAAGAAACCAAACAAAGAAAGTAAGAACTGAACACTTATATTATCTTTGCATCTCCAATTCACCAAAAAATCATCACAAAACAACCACCAATGGATTACAAAAGTAAAAAAGAATATAGGTAGAAGTCAAACAAATTGCATTCTCTGTACTCTTGATAATTTTTTTTTCACCTGTTTAGCTTCACATATCTCCACGAACTCCCCAAGCATGTAAATCACAAACGCGTTCGCCTTCTGCAGCCTGTTCTTCCTCCCCCTCCCTCCTGCCTCAAACCACAGCATAACACAGCCATAAACACCAACACAACGTCGACAGTCCATGCAACAATAAGGAGAAGAATTCAATCACACACAACAACAAAGCAACTACACAAATTTCAGTTACCGAGAACATGAACCGCGACGACGGAATCATTGGGCCTCGCGATGACCCTGATCGCCCACGACAGCAGCTCCGAGCATCCCCGGGAACTGTTCCGTACGCCCACCAGTATCCTGGAGCCAAGGAGCAGGTGACGCCCATCACTGCACTCCTCAATGGTGTCCATTGTCTAGACTCTAGACCTCCCCTCCGCTCCCTCCCTCAGCTCCTAGTCGCTAGCTAGTGGCGCCGTTCGTTGCGACGACGATGACGGCCACGACAACGACAGGGATTTGTAGGAGCATGGAAGGATGACATGGTGATAGATATGGGAGTGCAGTGTAGTGAAAAAGTGGTTAGTTTGTTGGAGGTAGTGATGGCCATTAGCTAGCTCTATGCATTACAAAAAATGGGGTTGCTTAGGAATGAAGATGCGTGCAGGTACAAAGATGGGTAGAGCTGGGAGAAAAGTGCCAATCTAGGATTGGTACCTGATTCTGATTGGATCCTGCAGTATTAAACTTGAGGTGTAGATTGGTACCCAATCTGATCTTACAGTACTGATAACTTGAGTGATATTGAGGAGTAATTAAATGCCACCGAAAAAGATTAAAATGGATTGATAGACTGATTGATACCTTGGTCAAATTAAGAACCAATAGTAGTACAACCTGGTGATGTAGTATAATCACGGTTGCTACAAGAATTTTTCATGGTCCTTTTTTATCTGGAGTAAATAGTACATAAACACATCCATTCTACAATGTCGATTGATTTGAGCCGGTAGTTGAGTAATACAGGCCTACAGGGGCTGTTTGGTTGCTTAGTTCCACGCGGCCAGACTCCCAGGAGTCAGGGAATCAGTATTTGGTTGCCCGTTGTATCACGTGAGCCTGCATCCACGCATGCAAGATGGTTGTTTGGTTGCCTGTGCGCGGTGCGGAACCAGACCAACACGATGCACAAAGCTCTCGTAGCCAGGCTCGCTCCATGACTGTTTTCTTGGAGCCAAGCTGGGGCGGTGCAGGCTCGTGTGAGACGGCAACCAAACATCAAATGTTAGTTTGGTAGTAAAGCATGAAGTTGTCGATTGAGGATATACTTTACTCGCTTGACGGAGATATTATTCTAGAAAAGCAACTGTTTTTGGTTTTGAACCGTTAAATGTAGCTGATTCAGAAGTTACATCAACAACTTTTAACATAACAGAAAAAATCAGGCCCCAGATTAAGTATCACGCTTTTTTTCAACTGAATTGATGCTAGCTCTATGGTAGTGACAAAGAAAAGTTGCACATGTCTAAAAAAAATACTGTCTACTTTATCAAAGAAAGCAACAGGTCCGTCTAGATGCGAACTTAGCTCTGGACAGAACTTGATATTTTACAAATCTTCATGGGAATAAACTAGCACCTCGGAGATTAATATTGCTATATATTACTAGAGCACATTTTCAATTCACACATTCTTGGTTGTATGAGTAATTGGGGTTTATAGGTCTCCCCAATTATTTAGCTATATAATAAGAGAAAAAAACTCTTGATTTTAAATAATTTATTATCCATATTTTTTTTTATTAAGGAAGCATTTTATTAATCTCAAGAAACTTACATCGAGACAATACAAGTCCTTGAAATTACTTCCGGCCTCTGCTTAACAAGCACACAGCCAACAAAGAAAGAAAAGAAAAGAAAGGAAAAGAAAAAACGCACACACTAGTGACTAGCAATCCGAAGACTAGACCGCCACCCATGTGCCCGAGAATAGAAGTCCGTAGCCACCCGAACAAGACAATGAGTAGCAGCTACCAAAGCGATTCGCGTCTCCACCTTGTGCAACACAAACCCACTTAACGGAGAGGTGGGTAATAGAATAAATAACCTGCAATGGAGAAGAAATATTGTTCTTTTGAAATACTTTATCATTCCTACTTAACCATAAAGACCAACATGTAGCAGCAGCACCAAGAAGAGCGAGGTTTCTACTGTTGCTATCGAAAACCTCCAGCCACCTTCCAAACATGTTTGCTACACTCGTCGGACGAGATATTCCAAAAGCCAAATATATAAAGCACCAAACCTTTTGCGCAAACCGACAATCAAAAAACAGATGCTTAATAGTCTCAGGTTCGTTACAAAAGCAACATGTTGTGTTCCCTTGCCAATTTCGCTTTGCTAAATTATCTTTTGTGAGAATCACCCCGCTCCTAAGATACCACAAAAACACCTTAATTTTTAAAGGAGCTCGAAGTTTCCATAGACGTTTATTCAAATTTGGGACATGACGTTTGATCAAAGCTTGATAATGGGATTTCACTGAGAATTGGCCGTTCTGACACAAATTCCAATGGAATTCATCATCATTCGTGTTAGATGAATGTTAGCAATTCGTGAAGACAACTCCTCCATGCTACTAACTTAGGTCCAATCAACGACATCGTCTCCAAGAAATGTTTGGTTGTGGTGTTTGTAAAACCTCAAAGAATGGTTATACCTTTCCTTCTAACGATGCTATACAATCTCGGTATTGTTCTTTAAGGAACGATTTCCAAGCCAAATGTCCTCCCGAACCTCACTGCGATCCATTATTAATCTTAAAGGTACCAAAGCAAAGGAATGCTTGCTTCACCTTCATTAAACCGACCGAAATGTGAATCTCGGCTTCCACTCAACTTGCCCGATTGGTTTGGAACCTAAGTATTTGTTCAAGCAATTGTTGCCAGTGCCCTTTGTTGTTAAGATTTTAAATGACCATTTACTTAAGAGGCTATATTCTTGATATTCAAATCATGTAGCCCTGCACCTCCTTGATCTTTAGGTTGACATAAGGTGTTCCACCGAGCAAGGCGATATTTTCTCTTGTGTTCATCCCTTGCCAAGAAAACCGGATCGAAAAAATCTAGTTTCTTAAGAACACCTTTAGGAATCGCGAAAAGGACAACATATACATTGGCGGTCTACTTAGAACTGAATTAATCAAAGTCATCTACCTCCCACCGAAAGATTTTTGCCTTTCCAACTACTTAACCTCTTTTGAAAACGTTCTTCTACCAGGTTTCAACTGATTCACATAATTTTCTATAGTGAATAGGAATACCAAGATACTTTGAGATAAATTCCGTGCTTACAACCAAACGGCTCCTTATCTGTTCCAAGGAGTCTTGGGCTTCGCTAAAACAAAATAATTCACTTTTGTGGAAGTTAATTTTGAGACACGAGATTTGCTCAAAAGCACAAAGCAATAACTTCATGTTACGCGCTTTTTCCAGGTCATCTTCCATAAAAAGAATTGTATCATCTGCATATTGAAGAATAGACAGACCATCCTCAACCAAATGAGGTAATACCCCACCTACTTGCCCCTGTTCTTTAGCCCTTTTGATTAAGATTGACAACATATCCGCCACAATGTTAAATAAGATGGGTGACAAAGGATCCCCCTGCCGGAGTCCCTTTCTTGTTTGAAAATAGTTTCCAATTTCCCCATTGACATTCACCGCCACACTACCTCCCGATATAAAAGACTGAACCCAAGATATCCACTTAGGGGAGAAGCCCTTCATACGTAAGGTTTGAAACAAGAATGGCCACTTGACTTTATCATAAGCTTTCTCGAAATCGATCTTAAAAATAACTCCACTAAGTTTTTTCCGATGTAACTCATGCAACGTTTCATGCAAAATGACGACTCCCTCAAGGATATTACGTCCTCGCATGAAAGCTGTTTGAGAAGGGCTGACCACTTTATCCGCCACCAAATTAAGTCTATTTGTGGCAACCTTCGTGAATATTTTAAAACTCACATTCAGAAGACAAATAGGTTTGAATTGCTGAATGATATTAGCCTCTTGAACTTTTGGCAAAATAGTGATCACACCAAAGTTCGATGAATAGAGGTATATCCTCAAAGATGAAGATCATTAAACATTGATGAAGATCTCCTTTGATAACCTCCCGAATCTTTGATAAAATTCAGCCGGGAAGCCATATAGCCCAGGTGCCTTGTTATGTTCCATCTGGAAAATGGCATCTTTGACCTCACTTTCCATAAAATGTGTTGTTAAAAGATCATTTTCCATCTGGGAAACTCTCATAATATCAGTATGTTCACCCTCATCGAGGTTCAACAAACTCTCCTCAGGCTCACCAAAAAGCTCTTTGTAATAATTGGTTATAAAATTTTTTAGGTTAGCCTGTCCTTCTATTTTTCCATTAGCATGATCCAGGGAATAAATCATTTTCTTCTTGTGTTTGCCATTGGCAATCAACTGAAAGTATCTAGTATTATTATCCCCCAAGAGAACATTTTTCACTTTAGCACGCTGATAATATTTGATTTCTTCTTCCCTAAGAAGCCGGGCAAGATTATCCCGAGCCTGAGCCAGACAATCTCGCTCGATCTCAGTCAAATCCCTTACCTCAGCAGTTAAATCCAACTCATTGATCATCGACAAGCACTCTTTTTTCTTGTTTTTGTAAACTCCATTAGTATGAGACGCCCATCCACGAAGAAACCTGCGCAAAGCCCCTAATTTGCGGTTCCATCGATGAACAGAATTATGTACTCGCAGCGGTTTATTCCAGATTTCAACCACCTTATCAAAAAAATCCTCTCGCGTAAACCAACTCAACTCAAACCGGAATGGTCTAGAGTTCCCGAAATAGTCGGTGCGCAAGATATCTACCAATAACGGAGTATGATCCGATATACCCCTATCCAAAGCTTGAACAGAGACCATAGGAAACTTAAACTCCCATTCGGTAGACATAATGACCCTATCTAGCTTCTCATAAGTAGGGTTGGGTAAAGAGTTCGCCCATGTGAATTGACGACCAGAGAGATCTATCTCCCTTAAATCAAAGTTATCAATCACAGCATTAAATAAGAAAGGCCAACGTTCATTGAACCTATCCTTATTCTTTTCTTTGCTATTTCTCAAAATGTTAAAGTCTCCCCCAATCAGGGTTGGAAGATAATTTTGTTGGCATGTTCTTACAAGTTCTGCCAGAAATGCTGGTTTGAAGTCATCCTGAGCAGGACCGTAAACTGCCATAAGAATCCATTGAAATTTATCCGACCTATTGGTTAAATGGAATTTAATAAAAAATTCCCCTTCAGCCACTACAGATAAATGAAAAGATGCTGCATTGATACCTAAAAGGATACCACCTGACCTCCCTCTAGGTGGTAAACAATGCCAAACGAAATCCTCACCTCCAGATAGTCGTGATAAATTCGATTTTGACATATCCTGTTTACCTGTCTCCATGATAGCTAGAAAATCTAGTTTGTTATCTCTTACAGCTTCCGAAATATATCTAAACTTAGCCAAGTCTGAAAGACCTCTGCTATTCCAAAATAATCCTTTCATAAAGCAACTATTTATAATTTTGTTTTTTTGCTACTCTTCCTGCTCCTACTTGACTTTCGAGAGGAGACCAAGAAATCACAAATGCGCATATCTAGATCCTCCGTCTCAAATTCAGCTTCGGAAACATCTTTGAACAAATGGTCGAGTAAATCACTAGTTGCATCCACCACATCAACATCACTGGATTTTACTCGATTTGTGTCATTATCGTCAGCTACCACTTTCCCTGACTCCTGTCTGGCCTGTTTACTCATCTTAACTCTATCACTTTCTACTCTTTTGATAGCTTGTATGGATAGGTTTTGACCTGTACTACTCGTTGTCATTCTAAATCCTAAATTATATAGGTTTTTAGCACAACGATCATCAGACATGGCTGTAATTGATAAGGAATTATTAGCAGAATACATACCAGGTTGGGTTGATAAAGAAGACGAAGACGAAAGTGATGCTTCCTTGGAATTTATTATCCATATGATTCCCATCAACTAAATTTGCATCTTTTGGCGTCCAAGGTTTTGTTTTTTTTTTGGCCATGATATAACTAGGATCTCAGAGACCACAATTAACTCACTCAAGTAAGTACATGCTTGATACCAGAATTAATATCACGCTTTACCTTGTTATCAAAAAACCCAAACCATGCCATTTAATTTGCAAAAAAAAAAAGCATAAAACTGGAAATGAGATTTTTGTATAGACAGGTTTTGTAGGACGAGCTGCCATTGGTTGAGACAGTAATGCTGGTTGGTAGAGACCAGAGAGGCTTCAGCTTGTTTAGGGTGGAAGCAAAGAAAGACTCACTTGCTGCATGCAGTGGAGGAATGGGGGCTCCTGTTTCTGCTCTCTCTTGGCAGTGAAGTCAGGGGAGGCATGAGTGCAGTGGCCTAAGTTCAGCTCGGCTGTGATCATGGCCAAGATCCTCACACATGCAGTGTGCTTGGTAGGGTCTCTCACTCTACTGCGGCAATTGGACATTTGGCTCCCACACAGGGCTGTGCGGTGCCAAACTGCCAAATCTCTCCATCCCTGGAGGTAATTATTGTTCTTTCTCACAAGGGAACGATCATTGCATCACGATGTGGTGGGGCCCACAGTCCACACACGTGTACGCCTAGGCTAGGCATTCTGTTCCACGGTTTACAATACTGACTGTTACTGAGTCGAATTCAGAAATGGCCTCCTACCGATTTCGAAAATCATCGAGAATCGTTAAAACTGAACCCAAACACTTTGAACTTGGTGGTCAAAAAAAATTCCAGTCAATTTTTGAGTTATTTTCACTAATTTTCGATCGGTATTCTTCGAAAAATCGGCAAACTAAGTGAAACAATTCGGAAGCTGATTTTCTAACGATTTTCGAGCAATTTTTCAATTTTTGAGCAATTTTCATTGATTTTCCATTGGTTTTCCATGTATAAAATGTTTAATTTTTTTTAATTAAATCAGTTTGTTAAGCCAGCTCGATAGGGTCGAAAACCTTGAAGCGATTTTCGTCGATTTTTGAAACCCTATTCTGGATAACAGCTCTGCTCAGCTGGTGTGGATATTGTATAATAATGTGGAGTGTACGTCTTCAGTATGGAGTAATGAAAATTGTGTGTGAGAGAGAGATAGAGAGGCTAATGAGTGAAAAGAGCATGGAGTTTCATTTGAGTAAATGGTGAAATATTACTTCCTTCCGTCACAGAAGAGCCTTCGATTTTAAAAAGTCAACAATATATACTTTTGATCACTTTCTCTTATCATATATTCGAAAAAAGTTGTAAAGATACAACACCATGATATTATTTTAATTACAAATTCACTTGTGTGTATATATATACACCTACCGTACTTTTAAACAGTATCTTTACTCGAAGTTACTAGAGTTTGGCGAGAGAGAGGTGATTCTGGAGCAGAGCAAATGCCAACAGACGGAGAGGACGGTGAGAGGCATTTTTTTTTAGATAAAGGGTATTAAATCCGGTCTCTGCAAAGCACACAACTAAGTTCATACAAGTAGCGCAACCATAGAGCTGGATAACAAAAAGAAACAGAGAGAACTAAAAATCAAAAGCAAATTCTATAATTGCTTCTCCATCCATTATTGGCGAAGATGTCCAATGCCACAACCTCCAATGTCTTGCTCACCATCCGGATGTTCTCACTGTTGTTCTCAGACTGCAATAATGCCCAAAACCGGAGCCAGTATGCGCCCCTGAAAGTAGTCTGCATGAAAGGAGAGAAATGTTGTTTCTGAAAAATGAGATCATTACGTGTGCGCCAAATTGCCCATAATATAGCAGCCCCCCCACAAAAATCAATTTTTTAGCACACTTGTCAATGCCTGTTAACCAATTACCCAGCATATGAGACATTGACTTCGGCGGAGAGAGACCGGTAGCAATATACACAACACGCCAAATAGCATTAGAGTGCTGGCATTGAAAAAAATAAATGTTGTATTGTTTCATGACAATTACAGAAACAATATTTTTTATCCCCATTCCAATTCCTTTTAGCTAGATTGTCCTTTGTTAAAATAATACCTTTCTATAAATACCACAGAAAATTTTTTATTTTTAAAGGAAGTTTCAACTTCCAAATAAACTTACTGATAAAAGGAGTTCCTTGGTTCATCAAATGACCATACATCGAATATACCGAGAACTGACCATTTCGATGTAATCCCCATATAAAAATGTCCTTACCATCAGTAAGTTGACAACTAGCTAGTTTAGATACTAAAGTATACCATGCCGTCAATTTATCCCCCGATAGAATTCTTCGAAAATGAATATTTGGTGGCAATTGAGTCATGACCTCTGCCACAGTTCTATGAGGATGACGAGCAATGTTATACAAACTAGGAAATTGAACCTGAAGAGGAGTAGAACCAATCCAAGTATCCTCCTAAAATTTAGTTTGTGAACCATCTTTAATCCGAAAGGATCCACATCCCAGAAAATCATCTTTCACCCTTAATAATCCTTTCCAAAAATGAGAGTCCCCAGATTTAATATGCACTTGAGACAAACATTTGGATCCTAGATATTTATTGACAAGCAAGGACTGCCAGATCCCATCCTCATTCAGCAGCTTAAATAACCATTTACTGAGAAGACATTTATTCTTGGCCTGCAAATCCACAATACCTAGTCCTCCTTGATCTTTAGGACGACACAAGATATCCCATTTAGTAAGGCGATATTTTCTTTTATCACTATTACCTTGCCAAAAAAATCTAGATCGATAATAATCCAACCTTTGTAAAACACTCTTAGGGATTTCAAAAAAGGACATCATAAACATAGGGAGACTACTAAGTACAGAATTCAATAGAACAAGTCTACCCCCATAAGAAAGGTGTTTGGCCTTCCAAGCACTTAGCTTTCTTTTAAATCTATCCTCAATAACACCCCAATCCGTATTACGGAGCTTGTGAAAGTGCATAGGAATACCTAAGTATCTAAACGGATATGATCCTATCCCACAACCAAACAAATCAGAATATTCTTGTTCATGATGTCTAGCGTCACCAAAGCAAAAAATCTCGCTTTTATGAAAATTAATTTTGAGACCCGATAATTGTTCAAATACACACAACAACAACTTCATATTTTTAGCTTGTTCAATATCATGGTCCATGAACAGGATAGTATCATCGGCATATTGCAGAATCGATAAACCATCCTCAATTAGATTAGGAATAACCCCTTGAATTTGGCCATCCTCTTTTGCTCGCTTAATCAAAAGAGCAAGCATATCTGCCACTATATTGAACAAAATAGGGGACATAGGATCACCTTGCCGCAACCCTTTTTTCGTTTGGAAGTAATGTCCAATATCATCATTAACTTTAATACCCACACTACCTCCAGTAACAAAATGATCAATCCAAGAGCACCACTGTTGACAGAAACCCTTCATACGAAGGGGTTGCTGAAGAAAAGACCATTCCACCTTATCATAAGCCTTTTCAAAATCAAGTTTTAATATCACTCCATTTAGCTTCTTCGAATTTAGTTCATGAATAGTTTCATGTAATATAACAACTCCTTCCATAATATTACGAAAATGAGGCATTTATAGAGGTTAGTACTCATGGTTTTTGTGTTGTATGAAAATGAAGAATTTTAGTACTTACTGTTAACTCATTCTTTATTAGCGTATCAGTGTAATATTCCGTCCATTCTCGAATACATGTCATTTTAGTTTTCAAATTTTGTTTCTAAATACATGTCATTCTACAACTCTGAGGTGATTTTTTACCATTTTTTCCTTATTGACCCTTTCCCTTTAACTATTTTTAATGTCATTTATTATCATAGACTAGAGTAAAACATACTTTTCAACGATATATTGAAGAAAGGTAATACAGTTTTTTATAGATATGCCTTAGCGGAAGTTGCAAGAGTCTTGAATGACATTTATTCATAAATGGTGAGAGTACAAGTTCCTAATCCGTGGTTATTGTAGTTTGCATGGGTGCCTTTCAGTTTTTCTTAAAGGAAGGGTAGAGGTTGTGTGGTTTCATGGTTGGCAATACGTTACATAATACTCCCACCAGTCACAAAATAGTTGTTGTTTTGGATATCAACATGGTCCTAAAAACTCAACTTTAAATATTAATTTCTATTGCAATATATATAAAAATCCAATATAAATTATAAATTATGAAAGTACATTTTAAGATGAATATAAACACATGATTTTTATGCATCCAATCTAAATATTTAAAAACATATGATAGTTAAAGCTTCAAAATTTGATTGCATGCATCCCAAACCGATAAGTTTTTGTGAATTGGAGGAAGTACTGCATTTTGAGGGAGGAGGAGGTGGTTATGCATCATTGCAAATATAGGAATGAATTTATAGTTAGTACTTGGTTCATGTGCTGGTTTTCAGTTTTTAGGAAAAATGTTGAAAGATTTGTATAAATGCAACGTTGCGGGTTGTTTTGTAGGATGGTTAATGTAGTCTACGTTATAGAAGGAAAGCGAGAGTGTCAGGAAGGGGAGATCATGTGCATATCCCTGTCTTGTAACGTCATCGATCATATATTACAAATGTGATAATAGGCTTGAAACTCCTATTTCAATCTTAATATAAGTATTGCAGCAATACTCTTGCTGCCCTTTCAAAAAAAAAAAAAAAAGAAGAAGATAATAGGCTTGAAACGTAAGCAAAAATATCTACTATTATAAAAAAGAGCATATTTTGTGCTTAGCCGTCCCTACCATCTCCCACACAACTTTAAAAGAACAAAGGGGAAATAACAAATTCCTATCGAAATAGAGCTTATGTTTGCTTATCTCTACATAATATCAGACAAGTATTTTTTTCTCTCTCAAAAGGATCTAGATGGAGGCCGGAGGCGTACTTATATTCATTTGTGACTAACAAAAATCGGTAAGTACTTTCCTTGAATTTTCTTCTTATTTTCCACAAACAAATATACATGCACAGCTAAAACATAAGATGGTATAAGTACCTAGGAGGTCGATATATGGTTAGTCAGCTTCATGTCCCAATGCAAAGCACATGGCTAGAAGGTGAATTTGACGGCGGAGCGGCCGTGTTCGTACCTTGACTCGTCGCTGCAGACGGGGCTATTCGATGATGTGTGGATATAGTTGTACAACAACTCGTCGTGCCAGTACAGTACACGAGCGGCGACGAGCAAGTGAGCAACTTGCAGAGTGCGTGGAACATGTGGACCAACAGAGTGAAGGCCGAGAGCTTCTAGCTCGCTGAACGTGGTGGGCAGTGCGTATGTGATGCTTGACGTTCTGATGTCGATGGCGCTCCTTGGTATGAAGAGCATTCGCAACTACGATGAGTAGAGTGCACATCATATCATATTAAATAGGTCAGAATAGCCGGTGAGAATAGCCAATTAAATTTTATACTCTCCAATTAAAATTTTTATTACTACATATTTGTATGAAAAGCAATGCTTCAATACTTTTTCTTTTAATATAAACTGTATAAATCTTAAAGTAAATAAAGAGATAAGTAATCGTTCCGTATCCTCGATTCATGCTTTAATATCTTCTTGTCCTAAAGATCGTCGCGGAAAAAAAAACTCTGTACAAAAGTTTCGTACGCGTAGGAATTCCAATCCAAATTCGCAAGCGGCTGCCAGCCTGGCCACAACCTCAGTCACGACTCAGATCCATTTCCATTTCCATCCCTCCCCATCTCTGGCTCCTCACCTCTCCGCTTTCCCAACCCCGAAAAACCCAACCTTTCTGTCTCTGTCTCTCTCTCTCTCTAGGGTTAGGGTTCGTGCGCGCCTCCCCCGCCGTCTGCATGGCTGGCGCCGGCATCCACCCGTTCCACCAGCAGTGGCCGCCGGCCGCCGCGGCCCCCGCACCAGCCGCTGTCCCGCCGCCTCCCCCCATCCCCGGCGTGCCTGATGCAGCAGCCGCCGCCGCCCACCCCGGCGCCGACGAGGTCCGCACCATCTTCATCACGGGGCTCCCCGTAGACGTCAAGGAGCGGAGCTACACAACCTGCTGCGCTGGCTGCCGGGATTCGAGGCCTCCCAGGTGAACTTCAAGGGCGACCAGCCCATGGGCTTCGCGCTCTTCTCCTCCGCGCACCACGCCATCGCCGCCAAGGCCGCGGTGCAGGTTCGGCTCTGCTCACTTTTGGATGGGTTTCTTAACTCGATAGCGGATTAGGGTTTGGATGGATATGAACCCGAGGTTCTCTTCCTCTGCAGGATCTGGTGTTCGATGCAGAGACCAAGTCGGCGCTGCACATCGAGATGGCCAAGAAGAACCTCTTCGTCAAGAGAGGCGCGTATACGCTTTCTTCTTGCTTTTGCATAATATAGAACAATGAAGGGGGCATTTGGGGGGACAGCCTGATATAGTGTGTAAATTTGGGTAGCATTTTGTAGTTTTCCGGGCAGTGGGATCGCCAAGAATATCTCGATTGATGAGGGTTGAGATTCCCTGTGCTGTGTTATTGAGCCTTTGGGGTGATTTGTACCGGTTTTTAAAGTTGAGGGGATTAAATAACCAGATTTGTAGTGGAGGGTCCATTCCAGACTTTTGTGCACGTAGATGGGGTTAAATTGGACTTAATCCTGATTTCCTAGAATGGAAGCAACTTGTGATGTTTGGCACATTGAGGTTGAGGATAAGAAAGATTTGTTACTTTTGATGAACTTTATGTGAGGTGGAAGGAGGTCCATTTCGTCGTTTATGAAACCTAGACAGAATGTTAATTAATGGGGAAATTTCAGTATTAACTAGAAATTTTTATCTATGTTCTGTTATGTTTCATCTTTCAATAAACCTGTATATAACATCAATGAGCGAGGAAAAGGTGACTTATTATTGGTGCTTTAATGTATGATATGTTCATTTTCATCTTTTGTTAAATCTATGCGGATAGAGAAATCTCACCAATGGGTAATACCCTTTTTTGATTTGTTATAAAATTGGTCTAGAGATTAGTTCTGTGTTGTGACATAAGCCTTTTTTTTATCGGAGCTTCATGTTGTCAAAGTTTTTGCCAGTTTCTTTTTAAACTTTTGTTGGTGGGGACAAAAAAACATGGTTTGGAGAGTTTGGTGATTGATAAGATTCACTACAACCTTAGTGCAAAACTTTGGCAACAATTCTGATGTCACCTCAGTTTATTCCATGTCTTCAATTATGTTTTACACACATTTACTGCATGAATTTGGTCCGTACAATGTTTTGCATATGCATTATGTGTTGAAACAATCAAAACCTATTTTAGGTGTGGGAGCTGATGCAAACGCTATGGACCAAAGCAACGCTTGCGAACTGGTGGAGATTATACTCATTCTCCTTATGCTCCACCTCCATTTCACCCACCCCCACCAGCTGTTTCCATGTGGGGAACTGCAGGGTAAAATGTTTAATCTTTTGCTCTTTCTCTCAACTAATTATACATTTACGGACTTCTGTAATGCGTCTTTTTGGGTGTGTTTCAGTTATATCGCAGCACCGCCTCCTTATAATCCTTATGCCCCTATCCAGTGCCCCCGGTAGCAATGACTTCACCTTCTCCTGTGCCAGGTCCAACTGCCTATGCTCCTGTGCAGGTAATTTGCAGTTATGTTGCGCAAATTAAGTGCTGGGTGTTTCGGTACCATTGATCATGACTTTATTTTGAAACTAGCCTTAAAAAAACCCAGTAGTATGCTGTAGCATCTGCGCTAAATTATTATATTATTTCTTCTCTACATTAAAGCTTGTTTTCTTCAATCTGTAGTACTGAAATGTGCATAGCTTGTTTTTTGCACAAGAGTACTTCACAACCATCATAAGAACATGAGATCAGATTTTCTTGTATAGAATAGTCAATCATGGCTCATGTCCCTGCAACAACAACAACTAAGCCTTTTGTCCCAAGCAAGTTGGGGTAGTCTAGGAAAGAAATTTAATCAAAGTCAATAAAAACCCTAAACTTTTGATCTTGGGTCATGGTTCTAGTACGTTGATCGCTAACTTCTATGCACTCCTATCCAATGACAAATCTTTGGAAACGTTGCAATCCCCCAAGTCTCTTTTTAAGTGCTTCTTTCCATGTCAGTCTTGGTCGACCTCTGCCTCTTACGTTTTCAACACGACTTAAAATTCCACTACGCACCGGTGCCTCAGGAGGCCTCCGTTGGAGATGTCTAAACCATGTTAGATGATTTTGGACAAGCTTTTCTTCAATTGGTGCTATCCCAACCCTATCACGTATATCATCATTGTGCATTCGATCTTGCCTTGTATGACCACAGATCCACCGCAGAATCGGCATATCTGCCAAATTCATCTTCTGTACATGTTGTCTTTTTGTCGCCCAACATTCTGCTTTACAACATCACATATCTAATCGCCGTCCTGTATGACTCAGCCTTTAACTTATGAGGGACTTTTCTATCACATAGGACACTCGATACTCGATGTGTGGCGCCATTTCAACCACCCTGCTTGTATACTGTGGCTCACATCTTCATCAATATTACCATCACTCTGTATCATCGTTCCCAGATATTGAAAAGTTTCCTTCCTTGGCTCATATCCTTGCACCTTTCGACAATATCTATTGCAACTGCTCAACTCTTGCTTTCTCCACTTGAATACCTTACTACTGAAACTGTTAATAGGATCTTTATAGTTTTTTTACATTTCCTGGATGTTCTTGTACTCAATTGCTTTTAGTAATACTGATCCCCTGCATGGTTTGGGACTAGCGAGAAAACTCAGGAAAGCAGGAACTGAATGAACAATTCCAAATAGCATATGGTCTTACGCATTAAAGTAATCTTGAAAGATTTATTGACATCTTAGCCAATGTGATGGTAATTCCTGATAGTCATCATTTAGAGCCCAGCTCATTGTTTTCCCTTCCAACAAAAGGGACTATCAACATTGTTGTAATGAACTAAACTCTATTTCCTACTCTCTTCATGTTCTCAGGTTTTCTCAAAGTTATCAATTCATATGCACAACAATGTGAGTATCTTAAAGTCTTGTTTGTCACTTAGAAATCTTTAGGTCTGACTGAAATGAGAATGAAGAATAAAGATATTAGTGTCGTTTCTATAATATGATGCTTTTCTTAAGGGCTTGTTTGGATGGGGGAGGGATTAGACCAATCCCTTTCGGATTGGAAAAAAAATTAGTTCAAATTCCCTGTCCATGCAAAGGGATCGGACCTAATCCCTTCATATCCAAAAAGCCCTAACACTCTGTTTGGCTCCCAAGAATTAGGCTTGGAATTCTGAAATTGGAATTTGACGAATCGCCGATTCCAATTGACAATTGCAAAACCTCAGTAATAACTAAGCCCAATTCCTATCTCCCACGTCAATTATCTTGAATTGGTCTCTCGTGACGCTGAGAGAGGGAGGGGAGGGAGGGAGGGACCTTGTACATCTTGGCGTTACATGGTTCTTTGAGCTGCTGCCTGCTGCTTGTTCTATTGTACAAGTGCGTATTTGTTGGATGCAATACAGAATGCTCAAACAGGTTTGGTCCTTCAGATTGAGTAATTTGATTTATTTTTTCTTTCGTTAATTTGGTGCTCTGGCTCTTGATGGGGATCCCTGTCTAGAGTTGGTTTAAGAGGGGAATGGAGCTGCAGCCTGCTAGGCTGCAGGATGTCGAGAACGTTAAAAGCAGGCCAAGCCACTGGAAGAGGTGCTGATGGACGGCATTATTGTTGAGGCCATGCATTTCCCAGCTACCACAACCATTGGCAAGCAAGAGAAGTAGGAGCGACTTGAAGAAATTGGGGCTCAACAGATTGGAGTGAATCTAATTCCATTTAAATGGACAGCCAAACATAAATATTCGAATTCGAATTGACATGGACCAGTTTCAAATTATACAGAAATAAGAATTTGAATTCAATTACAGAAATACAGGGTGTAAAGGATTTTCAATTTGTCACTCAGAATGCTACTGGAAAATCTTCTATATTAAATAGAATATATAGTTCCGAGTCTGTCTTCAGCTTCACTATTTCATATCCTTCAAGATTTTTAATGATATAATAGTTGATAAAAACTTCTGATTTGCTTTTGCAGAACACAAAAGATAACCCTCCCTGCAATACCCTTTTCATTGGTAATCTTGGTGAAACTGTTGTTGAAGAGGAATTGCGGAGCCTCTTCAGTGTGTAAGAACCCACAGTTCGAATATACATTTTAAAAGTGGATTTTGGTCTGCTTATTGAGTGTTGCGCATTTTGGTTCTGGTTGTGGCAGTCATATCTGATTTTTCTTCAATTTCATTTCAGGCAACCTGGTTACAAACAAATGAAAGTGTTACGTCAAGACAGGAACACTGTTTGCTTTATTGAATTCGAAGTAAGTAGTTACAGTGTATTAATTATCTTATAAGCATGCCATTACCTTTGTTTCCTACTCATAAGTCTCGACGTCTGTCATTTTTAGGATGTAAGTACTGCTTCAGCTGTACACCATACTCTGCAGGGTGCTGTTATTCCTAGTTCTGGTCGCGGTGGAATGCGGATTCAATATCCTTTATTAGTTTATTCTTTTCATTCGTAAAATAAATCGTATTAGCATGCCACACTTATGTTTCAAATTGCTGTAGTCCTTAATGTCTTGAACGTTTTCGAAGAATCCTTTTGGGCGAAGGAAGGATTCAGTCGGTGGCATGGTGGGCACTCTGAATGGAGCTCCTTCAAACTGATACCTGCTTGAGGGGGATGTATCTTGAACTTTAGCATGCCATCATGGATTCCATGCCACTCCACTCCATCCTACTTAAGTGTCATCTGCATGTTTCTGCTAAATGCCCTGTTTCTAGCATGTGTGACATCACCATCTTCATTAGGTGGAGTTTCTGGGACATGATCATCATCTTCATTAGGTGGAGTTTCTGAGACATGATCATCATCTGGTAGACATTGCATTGTCACCATTATCATCGTTGGTGGTGTCGACTTCTTTATATTATCTATTGTAGTTTGAGAAGGCCATTCTGAATGTCTCCTAGATGTGCATTTGGCATTCGTCATGGATATTTTTCAGTGTTATGTAGTTTCCAGTGTGCAGTTGCAACATGTCATATGTTCATGTCATTGTCACTTGGCAATCTGGACATGCTGTAATAGTATAACCGACTTCTTCTTTTTACTAACAATTCAATATTGTGGGATGTTGGGGTGATTCATATGATCATGTCATGCATGTTCACGAGGGAAGGATACAGTTGATAGATATCATATTTCATATTTAATGAACTCTGGAGCATTGTGTTAACCCCACGGAGCATGCAACCATCCATTGCTGATTAACTTAGTTGCTTTTCTTAGCATTTTTTCCCTCCAGGCTAAGAGCAGCTAACAGTGACCATAAAATTGAAAATGCTGCGAGCCTTTTTGTTTTTCAGTAGCAGAAGGTGAAATACGTAGGAGTGGCTGGCGTTTTGGTGAGAGAAGCTCATGGATGCTGATGGAGAGGTAAGCAGAGGTGATGCACAGATGATTTCAACGTGGCCACGAGGCAGCTTGGAGGTTCATGTTATGACCCTTCAGCTTTACTCTCGTCAGGAGTTTCACTGTATCAGCTTATTGTTTGTTGGAGACTTTGGTCATTTTCTATTCTTAACTGTTCATGTGGAAACTGGCCTTTCTATAATGTTGAGAAGATGGAATCTATTGTTTGCGGGATTGTGTTGATATGCTTCCATAATTTTGAGAAAATTTGTGGACAAAACAAAGGGGAGTTATGGCCTATTTGGAACATAGGAATTTCACGGAAATTTTGCAGGAATTTCAAAGGAATCAATTCATTTTTTCACACAAACAGGAAAATTTTCCAGCGTTCTAGGCCAAGCTCATGTCTTATCGGTTCCAAAACTGTGGTGGCTGTGTCGCTGCCATCCGTTCCACTCGGTGCGCTGACTAGTAGTCAACGTAAACTTAAACAGCCAATAACGGCAACTTCTGTCTTGGAAAATCGTTAATGTTATAATTAACCATGTGATCAATGCAATTAGCGGTTGTTAATTGTTAAAAGGTGTCTATTCGGAGAGGTGTCTTCTCCTGAGTAGACACCCTAATCTTATATATATATATGTGATCAAACATTATCGAGCATGATAAATCATTAATAATATCTCAATTCTCTGTTTCTTTCAATTCTCCACAAAGTACTTCGCAATACCATGAAGAACACCCTCTATTATAGCAATTAGGGGAAGAGGTCTTAGGCATCATATGACCTAATTATAAACCTCAGCCAGATTTGTCGTCATGACCTCATAGCAAGCACCATCGGTGTCATAAAGCAGTGCCCATTTCTCCTTAGGCTCATGCTCTATCCATTCGGAGAAACATTTGAGAAACATTTCGTGGCCCTTTTGTTCCTCCGGACCAAGTGCGGAGGGTCTATGGATAACACTTCGAGCGTTACTGAGGCTTTCTCTATATTAGGCATTGCCCTTTTCGTTGCCTCTGTTATATATCTTGATGTCAGCTTATCTAACTTCTTCCATAGTGCATCAAACTTTTTTTGTTAATTCTGGTCGCACAACCTCTTAAAAAGCTTCGTAAGCTCCTTGTTCATGAACTGTTTGTGGAAGTTACCACCCATGTACCGCTTACATCACCTACTTTACAGATCAGACCATGGATGTGTTTCTTCTTCACCTTCTCAGAATCGCATTGCGCGCTTCAATGACTAGGGATGTTGATCGTATAACGACACCTGTGTCGCTGATCCACGACGCCGGCTTTCACATTCTTTAGAAACCAGAGCTAACTTTCTGTGTTCTCACCCTCCACGAATACGAGCACTACAAAAAGAACCTGGTTGTTGCCATTTACTCCTATGGCTGTCAATATTTAGCCTTTATACTTCCTAGTCAAGAATGTCCCATCCACGCATAACAACGGACGGCAATGTTTGAATGTGTTGACGCAAGCACCGAAAGCAAAGAATGCCCACTTGAGTACCATCTTTCCAGAGAAGCGCTGCGAGGGCTGCTCACAAATATCGATATAAGTTTCAGTATTCCTTTTCTTGATCACCTCAAGCACACCTGGTAGGTTCTGATATGAGTCTTCGTACATACCAAATTTTGTTTCCAGTGCCTTCTGCTTCGCTCTCCATGCCTTCACATAGCTTATCATGTATTGGAATCTCTACTCTATTGCAAGAATGATGGCACATGGCTTCAAATCCAGATTGCCCACAATCTCCTTATACATTGTATTCGCAACAAAGCTCGAAGATAGGTTTCTATGTGATTGGGTAGACTCCATCAGCACATATGTGTGTGGGACGACTATAGAACACTTCCAAATGGTATCCCACTTAGGCTGGAATGCATGCACACGCCATGGGCAACCCTCTATCTGGCATCTGGCATCATACACCCGCTGATCTGACTTTGTAACCTTAAAGGTTCTACGAAGTGACACTGCCCATGCTATCACTGCTAGGGGTGGGTAAATATAAACCGAAACCGAAAAACCAAAAACCGAACCGAATTAACCGTTTATTTCGGTTTTTTTGGTTTTCGGTTCGGTTTTTATTTTAGCACTATCCAGTTTAGGGGTTTTGGTTTGGTTTTCCATCTTCGTTAACCATAAAAACCGAATACCAAGCGCATAGGCATAGCTCATGTCTCCTATTCCAAGGCCCACGCGGTCAAGCAAACTCCTCCGAACCCAAATCACGAGCTCGTGTCCTCGTCTCTTTCGAGCTCCGACCTCCTGTCCTCCCTCTCCGAACCCTAGCCGCCGCCACTCCGCCTCCTCATCCCAATCCGCCGGCGCGCGAAGCGGCTCCTCTCCGACTCTCGGACCCACAAGGCCACCCCCTCTATTCGCCTCGCTGCTTGGCCTCCATCACAAGTTCGCAACTGCCTCTCCCCACCGTGAGCACCCACCAGTTCCTTACTTCCTCCTCCCCGGCAGACTCTCGGACCAAATCCCCTCCTCTAGAGCAAAGGTCCCAAACCGCTTCCGGCTCCCTAATCCCCAATTTCCCCCAAAATCCGAACCCAAAATCCTTCTGCATGCCATCCCAGCGTGAGCACAACGGCGAGGGGAGGTGAGGCGAGCAGTAGTGGAGGGGGCTCAATGCTGGGGGAGAAGCCAAGAAGGAGAGGCCAAGGTCCTTTTTGGTTAATCACGGTTTCTTGTGGTTCTTAACCTTGTCCTCCATTTCTTGTCCCTTTCATTTCTTTGCCCTTTTCCCTTTAATTTTTCTCTATCCTTACTTGCTGCAAATGCCAAATTTCAGGTCTCTTCTTGGTGACGCAACCTAGCCTTTTCCTCTACTTCAGATAAAGATGAACAAAATAAGCTGGCAAGAATAATTCAATTTCTTAGGAGCCATAGACGATTTGCTTGCGAAATTCCTCGTTCACTATTGCTTCACATCGATGAACTTTGTATGTAGAAGATATCTTTGTTTTGGTTTCCTATCATGGATGAATCTTTTATGTTAGAACATATAATACCCTGTTTAAGAAACTACGCATTTGGTAATTGGATGAGTGACACTCAGTTTAGGGAAATTCGATTAAACTGAAAACCGAATTAACCGAACCGATTTGATTCGGTTAATTCGGTCCAGTTTTTACCTCTGTTCGGTTTCGGTTTGGTTTGCAGAATTCAGAAACCGAAATATTTTAGAACCGAAAAAACCATATTAACCAAATGCCCACCCCTAGTCACTGCTTCCTGAACCCCAAACTTATTCTATCGTACCTTGCCTCACCTCATTCCGATCGGACTATAGGTGAAGTGTTCACCCTCATTGACCACCAACTTATCGAACTGACTTTCACCCTACTTTGCATAGAAATGCTCTTCATCGTCTTCTTTGTTAATCAAAGCCTCGTATTCATGGTTCTCTACCTCCATCGCTTCAACCAACGATTCAATATATTCTCTCTCGTATGCTACACCTATTGGTACCTGCATATCTGGCATTGGAATATCAACTTCCTCGCCTTGCACACCCTCATGGTTTGAACTAGCATCCTGTCTCACTAAGCATTCTCCGGTTCAGCTGCACCCCCCAACTTCCTTTAGTTCATCACCAACAACATCTCCTGCATCGTATGGCCGACGCCGACATTTGTTTTCTAAAATGCTTGCACCAATAACACTAATGGGTAACCTCTCTCAGTCGCCAATCTTACATACGAGCTCTAGGACTTCACCACCTTCAGTTCCACTAACTCTCAGTACGTGCAATCCCATCTCTGACACCCTACTCCATGCAGCTTGAGGTCATATAATTCACGATCCAACGAGAACATGTGGTACAACCATTTTATAACCGTGCCCCATGAACACTCCCCGGCACGTGACAGTCTAGCCACGATACTTGAAAAATAATTAAGTTCCACCTCTTGTGCACCCATATGCGGAACCCCTTCTCCGTAGTGTATTTTAAATTGTACTTGTTCACCTATACCTATCAACCATTTCAGGAATTTGTTAATATGCGCACAACAATATAACACTAACACCTTTCAAATTCTTAACCTATCTATACTTCAAACAACTACTGCAACTATACCTACATTAATTTTTTCAAGTAAATAGTATCTCGCATAATTCTCGTAGTTTTTTTATGTCCATAACTATTGCTACTCTATACAGCTAATAACTTACATATCTAAATAATCCGATCGCCAACTCATCAATGCAAAAAAACTATTGCCTGTCTACATACCTAATTACTAGCAGAACTAAATAATCTGATCTTTAAGTCATATGCGTAATTAACTATTGCTGCTCTACAATACTAATTACTTACAACCCTAATTAATCCAGTCTCTATATCGTATATCTAAATCCTACAAACCTAATTACATACCAATCTATTTAATTTGGTCACTAAATTGCACTCCTAAATTTAAATTTAAATTATTTGTACAAATTTTACTTGCACAGATGATGAATTTTCTTCTTCCTCCTCTCCCTCTTTTTCTTCTTCTCCTCCCCTTCCTCCTCCTCCTCTCCTCTCCTCTCCTCTCTGTTTTCTTCCACGGCGCTGCTCACTTTCTTTGGTTTGTGGCTCGGTCGAATGAGAGGTCGAAGGCCGACCCGTTGTTTTTACGTTCTTTGTCGCCAGTTGGATTGGCGATAGAGAGCGCGCCCATTTGGCGACAACTCGCTGTCGCCAGTCCAACTGGCGACAAAGAGTTACTCGCTGTCGCCAGTTCAAACAGCGACAACTGGGTACTTTTGTTATTTTTTTGGGTATATTATTTCTGTAAATTTTCATTAAAAAATATTATTTGAAAAAAAAAATCCATGCCCACGCATGTGTGGCGTTTTTCGTGTCCAACATTTGGGAGGGCCAGTGAGAATCCAGACATTGTCAAGTTTATCCTGCCGATCAAGATCTGTTGCATGTTGCGAAATTTGCACCTAAATATGTAGTTCCTTTAAACTGGTTCTTAAATATGAAGTTCCTTGGTAGTTGTGCCACTATACCTGTGTTTCTGTAAAATGTTTCTCGAAATTGGTATAAATTAGTATACTAAAAACACAAAAAATGTGGTATTTTATGGAGCAAACGCATTTGATACCATTCCTTGCATGCGTTCATAGACACTGCAATTATTGACATAGAGGGAAATGATTGTTTCAATCTTGAAGCTGGTTGAGGATGGAAATTGTTTTCTTTCTCAGCCTATTTGTTTCTGAGGAAGGACACACACCTCAAAAGGACAATGAGGACAACCATCCACTACTTGTTTTTTAAACCATTCACTATTTTTTGTTTTAGTTGTCGTCTTCTTGCATTGGACCAACTTGCTAAAGTACAACTTTAAAGGATTCATCTAAAAGCATTCAAGTCAAAAAAAAAGTTAGGTGATGTGACACTGTATGTATACACGGGTAAAAAGCAATGATAAAATGCACAGCGCTTTTTTGTGTATGTATCAATATTCAATACACGCAAAAGGGCTTGCGCATCTTCCCACTACAAGAAACTAACCACAACAGTCAATTACAGTCCACCGTGCAAGTTATACAAGGTTAGGAAAGGAGTTTACAGGTAATATCGCTTCATTAATAGCTATCCTCTACCAATTGCGAGCTGCTATTTCAGCTAACCGGCGCGCTTACTGCCTTCGCTTCAAAAGCACAGTGGCACGCGCGCTCCACATTCTGTTGCTCTGTAAATTCCATATATCCTCAACTCCATCCATCCATATACAGTAATAAATTTTGCACAAGCATGATCACGATGGAGGCCGTAGTTGATCGAGTTGTTGGCAATTCCAGCTAGGCCAGGGCTCGAAATCTGGGCTCTCGCTAACGGTCTCCAGCGTTGATGATCAGAGACGGGTAAGGCACCCTTTGGATATCAACGAATGTCGAATACTCGGGGCTCAGTGGTTGCTTCCATGGCTCCCCGTCCATTTGCATGTATGCATCCCTCCATTGGCCACCTTTGATCTCTAGCCGGATTGCTGCTGCCTGAAATAGCACAGTTAGAGACCTCTTCTATAATATCTTCTAAAAGCAGTTGTGGCTGTAAACTGACCTCTTGTTTGTTCTATCTGGTTTTTTACAACCTTTGTTGATTTCTAGTACATTTTTTTTTCTTTCCATCATTTTTGCCATTTGCTAAGAAGAGATGTAACAAGAGTTTTACTCATTGTTACCTCCATCTTCAGTCTTAGTTAATCAGTGAACTGTGCCGCACAGCTAAATACCTTCTGCAATTCACATTTTTCATCAACATTTTTAATAGAGAATGAGAGTTTTCTGCAAAGAAAATGAATACGGATCTATTTTAGCATCATATTCTCATGTTCTTATCTGTCACTGTGATGTTATGCCTAAAGGATGTTCTTAATCAGTTGTCCCCACCAAACACTGTTCATGATACAAAACTATACTGTCACAGATGCTGGGAAGTAACGGAGGGAATGCTGTTGTCGCTAATCACTGTTGCGGGTATTGTCAGTATTTTGTCGTGAGAGTAATGAGGTTGATAAATGTAATTAGTTGAGAGTTTGTTACAAGTTTACTTGGGAAAGGGGACATCTGTGTCTGGACTATATATAGGAGGTAAAGGACATCTGTGAAGGGGGACTTAGACAAAAATGAATTGAAATCCAGGCTTCGGCCAACTGCCCCAACTCTGTATCTGTTCTTGTCTTTTCTTCGTTTCTGTGTTCATACGTTCTCTGTTCTTGCCGAGTGTTTGATTCTCACGTCCCAAATTCCTATTTGGTGGCCACGGGATATCACATATACTCTTCAAATGAGATCCATAAGAAGACATTGCACAGCTATGCCAATTGATACTCATCATTTTGAGCAACCGCCCAAACTAATTGTGCAGGGAGCAAGTACCTGAGCTATGTGCTTGGCAGATATAAGTTCAACCATCACGAGGGACGCATGCCACCCTTGCTTCAATCCAAATATTTCGAGAAGACCGTCATCTGACAGGGCTTCGACAAATCCTCTCTATTGGCATTAAAATAAAACAAAAATTTACGTTAGTGATATTCAGAAAAATAAGATTACGTTGTTGCATTTGACAATACAGTAAATAATAAATGATAACAGCAATTTACTCAGCACACCTTTTCCAAGTATTCAGGCTTCAAGTTTCCCCATGGGTTCCTTCCACTTGCGTAGTTGTGAAGGTTTAACACAACAATAGCCCTGACACTGCATTACAACATTTTGCCAAATATTGATTAAGTTTTCTGTATTTGTGCAAAGAGTCTCTAGCTTAGCTCTAACACTGCATTGGCGAGTACATGCCCATATGATAGTATCAGAAATAACACAGTAATTCATCACATGGTTGTATACACAAAAGAGCATTTTTCACACTTTCAAACTGGAGAAGAGTAACTTATACAAGCAGCAGCACATATCACTGCAATCAAATGCCAAATATGAAGTTGCAATTATTCTGGCAATAGCAAGATGTTGCCAACTTGCCTTGATGGTACAGGGATGTGCTCCCACTCGGAGCTGTCCATCTTCTTGATCGATAAACGGATAATATTCCTCAATCCCCTGATATATTAAAGGTAGAACAAAATAAGAGGCATCCTGCACAGGCTCTGAAATTCTAATCCGAGTTGGGTAAATCAGTGTCTCTGGCTAGTTACTGCTGATAACTCAAATCCTTGTATGGACCTGTAGGGGGAATCTAGCAGTTTACCCCAGTTAAGAACATTGCATTGTTACGGGTGAGTTTGACTCAGATGATTTTGGGTGGAATGAAAAAACTCGATAGAATTAATGGTTTTAAGTGGAATGAAAAAACAGAATAAAATTAGAACAATTGTTAAAATTTAATAAAATAACATTAGAACAGTGAAAATTGACAGCCCGTGATTTTGGGCATCTAAACTCAAAACTCAACCAACAAGTTACTACCTGTAACTGGATAGTAACCGGCATTGGCATTTGCTGTGAACACATAAAAATGGCCATGATCCCAAATCACATCTTGAACATGTTGTTCTTTGTAAGGAATACGGTTGAGCAGTAAAAAAAAAGAGCATTCTTGCTGGTAAAACAGTATCATACAGTAAACTAAAAGAAGGGATATCGAACCTTAGTTCAGGGCCACTAATACACTGTGTAAAGAACCATCCTTGCTTGCAGGTATATCCTGCGTAAATTAACTGTCATAAAATCAGCCAATCAGTAATGTAATTAGCAAAAAGTTCACTATCAAAGCTTTTTACAAGAACTACAGGTAATAGTATTTGTTAACAAACAACAAAAGTACTTTCTCATCCCAAAGTAAAAATGTACAATTCTGTCCCCTGACAAACAGAGAACTAAAAAACTATCATCCAATATATAAGGCCTGCTTCAAACCAGGTATCAAACCCTAAATTCTAAAGTATATCTGTTCTCAGAAGAAAATTTGTATTCCCTAATCCATGTTTTTGGTGTTCATATGTTAGTCATTGCAATTCACAGACAATCAACCAACTACTTGCAAAAAGAGATAAAACTGGTATTCTTCCTTTTTTTTATTAGCACTGAGAAACTACAATGCGGATTACTCAAAGGACAAACAGTTCATTACCATAAATGCAGCCTCTATTATTCAGTTGTTATTTCCTTTTTTAAGAAGGGTTGTATCATTCATTGTTAGTTGAAATTTTCACAACATTGACAGCTATTCAGGAGATCTCCAGTGGACAGTAATGCTGATCCCATTCACAAGTCAAACATTCAAACATATATAAAAAATGACATAGAACTTGAACATGCAAATTTTATACCAGGGGCTTGGGTTGAGAAGCTGCTGAATTGCCATTAATGTAGGAAGGGTATCTGTGAGTTGCTTACCTTATTAGATAAAGGACTGCTTGCGAGGAATGGCTTCTCATCACGTAGATGATGAAAACCATAAGCCACTTGAGCATCCATGCCTGCATTACAAAGGAGTTGCATCGTCAAGGCCTGTTCCAAAGATACCTATGTAATGGACAAATTAGAAATGACAACATATAGTAACCAAAAAAAAATCCCATATATCCATTAAGTTCTTATTATCGTTTTCTCTGACATTCACAAAGAATGTAAGGGGTGACAAAAGAAACTTCTGAGAGAGACTTCATTTCGTTATTTCCAATGTAATACTAATAATGTGCTATTACTTTCGTTTTATTATAAAATAACATAAACAAGCACAAAACATATTTTTTTTCGAAAGAGCAGCAAGAGAATTGCTGCAGATCTTATTAACAGGAAAAGAGAGCTTTTTGATCCCAGTTTTTTATGGAAAAAACCGGAAAAAAAACCTCACAACACAACCCCCATGACAACCATACAAACACACCACTGCAAAAACGATCAGAAACGACCCTGAAAAAACCTTAGAAGGTGGAGGAAGGAAAATACATAAAAATCAAGAACAGGTTTGTAGGCAGAGAAAGAAAAAGAAAACCAGGGAGCTAATTCATAGCCTTCAATGAAACGGCGAAACCACGAGTGAGCACCGCCTCCTTGATCGATATAGCCACCTGCTCCGGCATTCCAATCATCCCCTGGAAAATGCGCTGGTTTCTCTCTTGCCAAAGATGCCACCAGAAGTAAATGATCAAACCATCCAACCGCCGCCTTCTCTCTTTGTCATACCGAGATCTTAGTCTTTGTCACCATTTGTATACCGAACCTCTGTAGTTCAAATTTTGCCACCTCTGCAAGTTCCCCCAGTGCACAATAAACTCCCATACTTGTCTAGTGAATGGACAATCCTTACAAAGGTGTTTCGATGTCTCCGATGCCACGTTGCAAAGGCTACAGGTGGCATTGCAGGGCCATCCCTTCCTGAGCATGTTGTCTGCTGTTAAAATCTTGTTGTGCAGCAATGTCCATGCAAAGAAACGACATTTAGGTTTTGCTTGCGCTTTCCATATCGGACAAATCTTCATCTTACAGTAAACAGTGTTGAATTGCATTAGGTAGGCCGTCTTTGTTGAGTATTGTCTGTCAGCGGTCTAACGCTAAGTTATCTGATCTTCCCTCGTTTCATCTCTATTAATTCGTCGGATCGCTTCAAAGAGTGGTCGGATCGCTTCAAAGAGTGCTACAAACTCCCTGATTTCTTTTTCCGACGTTACCGGTGTGCAAAAACGGATCCAGCAGTTGTTTAACAAAGCCTGATGGACAGAGATGTTTTTTCTTCTCGCGATTTGGAATAGGTTCGGTGCAATGTTTTTCGGTGCATGACCCTCTACCCAACTTGATCTCCAAAAAGTCTGCCAATTTACCGTTTCCTATGGTGACAATCGTAGAGGCATTAAAAAGGGTAACATCTGTTTTGTCACATGGGAGATCGAGTCCCGTCCAGGCCCGTTCATTGTTTTTCCATCGAAACTAGAGCCACCGAAGCCTAAGGGCCCTGGCGAAACGCTCCAAGTCCGTGATCCCTAGGCCCTCTTTGCTTTTTGGCAGGCAAGTCACAGGCCATTTGATCAGACAGTGCCCTCCGCTACAGTTTGCGGGTTCTTTTCCTCTCCAAAGAAAACTTCGTCTGAGTTTATCAATACATCGGATTAACCACTTTTGTGCTGGGAAGAGCGTGAGATGGTATATAGGTTGAGATGTTAACACTGATTTGACTAAGGTCTCTCTTCAGGCCTTGGATAGCAGCTTACCTTTCCAACCTCATGAGTCTGCTGCCTATTTTGTCAATCAATGGTTGTATTTCAATTCTCCTTAATTGCCTAATGTGTAATGGAAGGCCGAGATACTTCACAGGAATGTTGAAATTTTTCCAAGGAAAACATTCAACAAATCTTGCAAGAGGTTTTGTTGGCATCTAATCGGAAAAATTTCTGTCTTGGAAATGTTGATTTTCATACGAGCACCTTCCAAAGATATCCGAATTCTACTAAGGGTCGCGGCTCGCTGGTTCCGCTTTTTATGAATATCCGGCATCATCAAGATCTGATGAGCATCTAAGTCTTGCGATTGCTTGTAGTAATCGGTTTGAGAATGCCCGACCACCGCCAACTCAAGCAAATTTCAGAGGATCGATTGCTAGGATGAAAAGTAGGGGATAAGGGATCTCCTGTGCGTGCCAAGCATGTCTAATTATCCCCGCGGTTGTCCGTTGATCAATACTTTTGAAGAGGTCATCTGAGCATGGCTAGGATGGCAAAATACCGATGGTCCGGTGCAGTGGGTACCCAGGCCGATGGGTCCGGTCCAGTCCAAATTTGGACCCACGGTATATTATTTGGTCCGGTGCAGGTCCGGGTCTGGTCTGGTCTCATTTTGGACCGTGGGTACCTGCACCTGCATCAAGTCAATATACATGCCGGCGATTTGAAGTTTTAGCGCTAGCGTCTTGCTTTTAAGCCCATCCTCATACTGACGCTTTCGACGCGAAAGCGATTTATGAAAAAGACGCGGCGGAAAAGCCCTCCGACGCTGGCGTTCATTGCTTTTGTCCCACATCCGGATTTCGACGGAGACTTCTACGCGGAGGCGAGCATAAGCGAGGCGCGTGCGTTAAGTCTCATCCTTGTGCTTGGGGCAATGACGCGACTGGAAGTCTGGAAGGACTATAACGCGGTTGCGTGTGACAAGAGCTCACGCAAATTTGGGCCCACCGCAAATGCTTTTGAAATTCCATTGAAAATGTTTTTTATTCTTAAGCATGAAGCTAAACTTTTTTGTCTGCACGCCGCAATGCATGCACCGCTAATGTCTGGCAAACAAAGCATGTAGCATTGGTAACGGGTCAGGTACCTGATTGGTCCGTACCCATCGGTCTGGTCTGGTCCGAGTTTGGACCGTGATATCTTCGGTCCGGTCCGGGTCTAAATTTCGGGTCTCGGGTCCGGGTCCATGGAGGCTGGACCCGGAGGTACCCGGACCCGTTGCCATCCCTAAGCATGGCAGCCACCCATTCCCGCCATTTATGGCCAAAGCCAAGGGCCTGAAGGACCTCAAGAATATAGGTCCAGTTCAATGAATCGAAAGCTTTTGAAATATCCAATTTTATGAAGAGAGCCGGAGTTCTGTCTTTATGTAGTTTACGGATTACCCTTTGCACATATAAGAAATTATCATGGATACATCTCTTTTTTATGAAAGCGTTCTGCGAGGTCGAGACCAATTCATCAAGTTTGAGGGCGAGCCTGTTTGCTAATATTTTGGTGATGATCTTCATGAAGCTATTTATTAAGCTGATCGGCCTGAAGCGATCAAGTATGTCTGCGTTCTCCACTTTCGGGAGGAGGACAATGTTTGCCTCATTTAACTTGTGCAGGTTTTGATGGCGAAAATTGAAGAAGGCCCTAGTTGCTTCCATTAAGTCTGCTTTGATGATGTGGAGGCAATTTTTGTAGAAAAGGCCAATGTATCCATCCGGTCCTGGCGCTTTTTGATTGGGAAGTTCTTGTATGGTGTTAGTCACCTCTTCTTCAGTGATGTCGACCTCTAAGTCACTAAGGTCCCTCCCTATGTAGCCCAATGTATCCCAACGGAGCGCTTTGTCCCTTACTCCATGCTCACCCAATACCTTTATGAAATATAAATAAGTTTCATTTAGTTTATCCTGCTGTCTGTACATTACATTGTCTTCATTTTGTAGCATTCGAATCAAATTTCTTTTTCGTCTTGAGCTAGCCATCAAGTGGAAGAACCGCGTGTTGGAGTCTCCGAGGCGGATTTTTGTTAGTCTTGAATGTTGTCTCGCCCTGGATTTCTGTATTGCTGCCAGGCCGAGCAGTTTAGTTTTGAGAGTTTTCCGAAGTTCTAACTCGTGTTGTAATAGTGGACGTCTTTCTTGTGCACTTTCTAGCATAGTGATCGTGACTTGTGCCAAAGCTGTTTGAAGTGTTATGTTCGTAAAGATTTTCCTCCTCCATATCTTTAGTGCCTGAGCTGTTCTGTTCATCTTGACATACAACCGATGGATCGGGTCTGATCTGAGGATCGGCTGATTCCAGGCTTGAGACACTGTCTGATGCGACTAATCGCATGGATAGGGTGTATGTCCGGCGCCAACACACCCAGGTTCATCAGGAAGGCCATGCCAATCAGGCGTGAGCAGGCGGGAACCATGCAGCCGCATGCGGGAAGAGATAAGCCAGGAAGAGATAAGGGGTTTCTATATCTTTAAGTTTCCTATTTAGATATTTCCAAATTAGTTCCTTGATTTTAGGATCTAGCAGTTGTAATTCGTTTTGAAAGTTGAGAATAAAAGAGGAAGAAAGCGAGAGAAAACGGTACGCTTTCAGTACCACAAAATAAGTCTCAGGCGCTGCCGTCGATAACCGGCCGGTGGCTCCGTACAGCCAGCTATCTCTCCTATTCTTTCCTCGCGCCTGTCAGCCGCTGCTGCGACGGCGAGTTCATCCTGTCGGCGGGTTCCAGTTCTGATGCTGGGCGATTTCGCCTCCACAAGCAGCCGCAACAATTGGTATCAGAGCCGTCCGGTCCTCGGCATCTGCAGCAAGACGCCATCAAGACCCGACGCAAGATGGGTTCGGACGACGAAGAGTGGCGGAGCAAATTGACTTCCGAAGTTGAAGGGTTGAAGGCTACGGTGACCGAGCTGCACAAGACTGTCGCCGATTTCATCAAGGCCCAGGGAAAGCGGCACGAGGAGGACGACCCCAATGCGGATGCCGGCGGCTCGGCATTTGGCGTCCCTAGGCGCCAGGCGGAAGGTCCCTATGGCCGGACCGGGCAGATGTGGGCCGAGCGGGATGGCCGTGAGCCCGTCCGCTTGCGTCAATCCCTCCGGGATGAGTGGGACGGGGCGGATGACAGGAACCGGCGGGAGTTGCCGCGACATCGCCCTCGGGACCATGAAGATTGGGAGGAAGTGCTGGATCGCGATAGGCTGCTGCCATGGCGCCCGTCTGAACCGATCTATGATGGGAGTGAAGACCCTCCTTTGGCTCATAATCTGGCGGTTTTGTGGCGCCTCGACATGCCGCGCCGCAAGTATGTCCAGATGGCCGGACTTCACGTCCGAGGTGAAGCGCAGGAGGTGCTTGACAACTGGGAGCTGGAAGGAGGCGCCATCACCTGGGAGGACTTCTATGAAACCTTCCTCCAGAGGTTCACCCGCCATGCCACGGCTGGTCCCCTTGGTGACTTGGTCAACCTAAAACAGGGGGAATCGCGCATGGACGAATATGCTCGGGAGTTTCAGCGTCTCCTCGCTCGAGCTCCGCGCATGAGGCGGGAAGACCAGATTGAGACCTTTACGGCCGGACTTTCCATTACGCTTGCGGGCGATGTGCGGCGCGATAGACCCCGCGACCTCGCGGAGGCCGTCGCTTTCGCACGGGAGTCCGGGCGGCGCGAGGACGCATGGATCGCGCGGGCTTCTCGGAGTTGGACTCCACCGGGTCGCTCACGTCCCCCGTTTAGCCGTGCGGTTCCAGGGGTGGGACTAACACCGACGCCCCCTCTGCTGCCGGTGACTGCCGCCGCGACGGGCCACACGTCCGCCCCTTCGGCTGCGGCGACCGGCCAGACCACAGGAGGATCCATGGGCGGCTCCATTCGAGCAGGACCGGCGGTTTCGCAAGGGTCATCGGCAACCTCTCCCTATCGCCGCCGTCTAGGCGCTGATGAAATTGCAGAGCGGCGAGCAAAAGGGTTGTGCTTCAACTGTGATGAAACATATACTCGGGGACATCGTTGCCGCCGTCTTTTCTATTTGGAAACCGTCAGCGAAGATGAAGGCGAACCGGGGGCAGTTGAGGAGGAACAGCCGGAGTTGTCCTCATTGGCGCTGCGAGGACCTCGCAGGGGCTGTACCATGCAGCTGGAAATTGCCATGCGAGGCAAGACGCTGCGTGGGTTGGTCGACACGGGCAGCACGCACAACTTCATCAGTGCTTATGCTGCGGACCGCGTTGGTGTGCAACAGGAGGCGGGAACAGGCCAGCACGTCCGTGTGGCCAATGGAGCAGAGCTGCCTTGCCTAGGCCGCACCACAGAAACCTTTGGCGTGGGCATTCACACCTTCCAGGCGCCTTTCTATGTCATTCCGCTGGAAGGATTTGACGTGGTGCTCGGAGTGCAGTGGCTCAAGCCCTTCGGGGATGTTGTTTGGAACTTCGAGTCTCTCACCATGTCGTTTCAACTGGGAGGTCGTGCCGTCACCTTGCAAGGGCTGAGCAAGCCTACAGGTCCACAGACACTCCAGATTGATGGCCACTCCGAGAGTGTGGCTGCCCTGCTTTTTACCTTTGAGGATGTTTTCGCCGAGCCTCAGGGACTGCCACCTTCTCGAGCATGTGACCACCGCATTTGCCTTCTGGACGGTACGGATCCGGTCGTTGTCTGGCCCTACCGTTACCCCTTCCGGCAAAAAGATGAGATCGAGAAGCAGTGCGCGGCAATGTTGGCCCAGGGCATCATCCGTCCGAGCCGTTCACCTTTCTCCTCGCCTGTGCTCCTTGTGGCGAAGGAGGACGGGTCCTGGCGATTTTGCGTGGACTATCGTGCCCTCAACGCCAAGACGGTCAAAGACAAGTTTCCCATTCCTGTAGTGGAGGAGCTCTTGGATGAATTACATGGCGCCAAAATTTTCTCCAAGCTTGACCTCCGCTCCGGGTATCATCAGATCCGTATGCGGGAAGAAGACATCGAGAAGACAGCATTCCGCACGCACCATGGCCACTTCGAGTCCTTGGTCATGGCATTTGGGTTGTGCAACGCACCGTCGACCTTCCAGGCCCTCATGAATGAGATTTTGGCGGACTTTTTGCGCAAATTTGTGCTTGTTTTCTTTGATGATATTCTCATTTACAGTGCTACGGCCGAGGAACACGTCTCCCATCTTCGCTTGGTTCTTGATCGGCTGCGGCACCACCATCTTTTTCTTAAGCGCTCCAAATGCGCTTTCGCGCAGCAGGAGGTAGCTTATCTGGGCCATATCATTTCAGGTCATGGCGTGGCGGCTAATCCGGCAAAACTCCATGCTATTGCCTCCTGGCCGACTCCGGTATCGGCCACAGGAGTCCGGAGCTTCCTCGGGTTGGCAGGATACTACCGGCGCTTCATCCGCCAATATGCCTCCATTGCAGGCCCCCTAACGAGCCTTCTCCGACATCGCTCATTCCAGTGGGGGCCGACTGAGGAAGCTGCCTTCACCGCTCTCAAGACCGCCCTCCAGTCGGCGCCGGTTCTGCGGTTGCCTGACTTCGACGTCACCTTCGTGGTCGAGTGTGACGCGTCGAGTCTCGGCATTGGCGCAGTCCTACAACAGGAGGGTCACCCCGTGGCTTTCTACAGCCGGAAATTGGCGGAACGGCACGTTCGCCTTGCCGCTTACGAGCGGGAACTCATTGGCCTTTACAAGGCCATCCGTCATTGGCGTCCATATCTTTGGGGGCGTTCCTTCCGAGTGCGCACCGACCATGCCAGTTTGAAGTACTTATTGGAGCAAGCGTTGGTTACACCGCCCCAGCAACATTGGCTCAGTAAGTTAATGGGCTTTGATTTCAGCGTCGAGTATAAGCCTGGCCATGCCAACCGTGCCGCAGACTCTCTATCTCACATGTATGAGGACGACGTTACTTGTGCGGCCATTTCCTCTCCGATTGTTTCCATCCTGGATGAATGGAAACTTCTCCTTCGGCAAGATCCAGAGATTCAGCGCCGTTGCTCCGAATTGAGCCAGTCGGAGTCAGGGTCAGTCCGGTCGGCATCAGGGAAGGACTGGACAGTCACGGACGGCTTATTATATTGCGCGGGCCGGCTGTATGTCCCTGCTGCATCGCCCGTCCGAACCAGGGTGGTGGCTGCGTACCATGACTTAACACATGAAGGCATTCATAAAACACTCCATCGGGTTCGGCAGCACTTCTTCTGGGACAAGCAGCGACAAGCCGTTGAAGCTTACATCCAACAATGCCGCGTTTGCCAGCAAAACAAGTCAAGCTCCATGTCCCCGGCAGGCCTTCTCCAACCTCTTCCGGTGCCGCACCACATTTGGTCTGATATATCCATGGATTTCATCGTTGGCTTGCCTAAATCGCAGCGCATGACAGCCATTCTTGTGGTGGTGGACCGCCTTTCCAAGTATGGCCATTTTATATCCATTAAGCGGCCAATCACAACTCCTCAGGTTGCCAACATTTTCTTCGATCAGGTGGTCCGTCTCCATGGCATGCCGGAGTCGATTGTGTCCGATCGCGACCCCGTCTTCACCAGCGCCTTTTGGCAGGACTTATTCAAGCGATGTGGGACTCGTCTGCTAACATCGTCCGCCTACCATCCTCAAACGGACGGACAGACCGAAGTGGTTAATCGGACTTTGGAGATGTATTTGCGCTGCTTGACCATGGACCATCCCTCTTCTTGGACTCAGTGGCTTCCGTGGGCGGAGTTTTGTTATAACACGTCCTACCACTCCGGCCTTCGGATGGCGCCATTTGAATTGGTGTATGGGCGACCTTCGCCCAGTCTGCTGCCTTACAACCAGGGAGCCACTTCCATTGACGCAATTGACTGCAAATTGGTGGATCGGGACGTTCTTCTGGCGCAAGCACGACAGCACCTCCTTTGCGCCCAAAACCGCATGAAGCAACAGTATGACGGGCGTCATCGCGAGGTCTCCTTTGCTGTGGGCTCTTGGGTGTGGTTACGTCTTCAACAACATCGGCAATTGTCCCTTCGCACCTCTACTCAGCACAAGCTCACTCCTCGGTTCTTCGGTCCATATAAAATATTGGCTCGCATTGGAGAGGTGGCCTATCGCCTGGACCTTCCGGAGACGGCCCGGATTCATGATGTCTTCCATGTTTCGCTCCTTAAACCGTTCCATGGGTCTCCACCGGCTGAGTCGCCACCGCTTCCTTTGGATATGACAGCCGCTGCGCCTTCATCCGCCCGCCCAGTACCAGCTCTCTTGCTTGCCCAGCGCTTTCTCCGGGGCCATCGTCAATTCTTGGTCCAGTGGGAAGGCGAAGCTGCTTCGGACGCGACATGGGTGGATGACATTACTCTTCGTCGCTCTTACCCTGATTTCAAGCTTGAGGACAAGCTTGGTGTCCAGGGGGATCGCATGGATAGGGTGTATGTCCGGCGCCAACACACCCAGGTTCATCAGGAAGGCCATGCCAATCAGGCGTGAGCAGGCAGGAACCATGCAGCCGCATGCGGGAAGAGATAAGCCAGGAAGAGATAAGGGGTTTCTATATCTTTAAGTTTCCTATTTAGATATTTCCAAATTAGTTCCTTGATTTTAGGATCTAGCAGTTGTAATTCGTTTTGAAAGTTGAGAATAAAAGAGGAAGAAAGCGAGAGAAAAGCAGTGCGCTTCGGTACCACAAAATAAGTCTCGGCGCCTGCGATCGATGCTTGGCGGTGGCTCGTCTGACCGACTATCTCTCCTATTCTTTCCTCGCGCCTGGGCCAGCTGCGCGGCAATGAGTTCATCCTCGTCGGCGGGTTCGAGGCTCGCACGTGGCGTATTCTCGCCTCCTGGCGGCAACCGCAACACCTGTCTCTGGAAGTCCGGCATCGTGGTCCAGCAAGCTTCGAAACGAAAGCCCCTGAAAAATCCGAATGTTGCATTTCCTTGCATGAGAAGAGGGCAATGGTCTGATGTCATCGATGCCATAGTGCATAGGTCCGCATTTGGGAAGGTCTCATGCCATTCCGTTGTTGCTATTTTAAAGCCTTCCAGGACCTCCACTGCTAGGACCTCCACTGCCAGGATGGACTTTAGTTCCCCAGCAGGACTTCACCGCTTCCCTTCGACTGATGATGTTGATGAAACGAGCCTCCACTCCGGTGATTCGGTGCAAGCTATCCAGAGGGTCGGTATTGAAGATTGTGGCCTTGCTCACGAGGATGTGGCCACGGACATTCTCTTAAAAGACCCCAAACCGAATGAAGATTTGGTTTGCCCGGCTTAGTGGAGGTCGAGTACCCCTTTTGCGGTTGTCGTTTTTGTAATGAAGACTATAACTTGTCATTGTTATTTCTTTTGGATGGGAGATTGTCTCCTGGTAGTCTATTGCGAACCGTTTTATTCGGTGGCTTCGCCTATGGGCCTTTACTTTCTCGATCTTCGCACCGTGCGTTTTTATTGGCTACTGTTAGTCTTGTCTTATCTCCGGTCGTCTTTTGCTGTGGCTCCTTGAGGATTGATCTTTGTGGTCGTGCTCTCAATTAGTCTTTCCAATGGAGACTAATTCTTGGCGTCAGAATCGGGCCGTCTGAATGGAATGTTAGGGGCTCAATGACCTCTTAAACGCAACCTATTAGCCTAAAAATCCAAGAGTCGCTGCTGTTCCATTATCTCCATTCAAGAAACTAATTTGGATTCAATTAATCATTCCACTATCAAAAGCTTTGCTCCTGGGAGGTTTAATAAGTTCCTCTTTTCTCCTCTCTTTGGGGCTTCGGAGGCATTCTAGTGTCTTGGGTTGGCTCTATCCTTTCGGGTGAGCTTCGTTTGTCTCTCCGTTTGCTATCTTGGTAAAATTTACTTCTCCACAACAATGTTTCTGGAATCTTGCTTGATTGTATGGCCCTTGCTCGGGGACTCTCAAGGCGGAATTCCTCGGTTGGCTTTCCAACCTTTCCATTCGAGGATGATGAGGATCGGATGATTGCTAGTGATTTCAACCTCTATAGGTCACCTCTTACCGTAATAAAGTCGGTGGGGGCGGATCAATGATGCTCACACCTTTGACAATATCATTACCTCTCTTGGCCCGATCGAGATCAAAGGCCTCAAAGGCACGGGAACAATTAGATTGGTGCTTCACCTCTACTCTTGGACTCGATCTTACCCTTCCACTCAATGGAGTCCTCTTCGAGATCGATGTCCGATCATATTCCTGTGTTGCTCGAGATCCGGACTAGTATCCCTCTGCCAAGATCTTTAGATTTGAGAATTTTTGGATTGAGATCCGGACTTCATGCAAATTGTCCGATCTTCTGGAGTTCTCCTCTGTCTTCTCATGGTTGCGCTTATGCCGGACATTCGATGTAAGTTCATCCGCCTTGACCTGAGCTTCAATCTTGGAAACAAGGTTTATCCCTTATCAAAAGCGAGATCAACTGTTGTTCCGTTTCATTGCTACCTTGGACAAGATTGAGCAATACAGATTCTCGCATAATCGAGTGGAATTTCAGGTCCATCCTCAAGTCTGTTTAGCCACCCATACGAATCTTCAAAATATTTATTGGAGGAACCGTTGCTCCATCCTTTGGACCCAACTTGGCGATGAGAACACAAATTTTTTTCACAATAAGGCTACGGAAAGGTACCGCCATAACACAGTGACTTCTCTTGTTAATGACAATGGTGACATCTTGTATGACCACAATGCCAAAGTGACTTGCTCTTCAAGATTTTCTCGAATAGAATGGGGACCTCGGACAACCCTCCCATCTTTGTTTGATCTTCAAAACCTTATTCGGAATAACCTCGACCTCGAATGGATCATCTCCCTTTCTCTCGCAGGATATTGATGATTACGTGCAAGAACTCCACTCTGCGAGTGCTCCCGGTCTGATGGATTTAATGGGCTCTTCTTCAAAAAATCTTTGGAATGTCATCAAAGATGATGTTTACAATATCTGCCAAGACTTCCTAGCACGGACCATTTCACGCCCCATCAACCGATCCTTCATTGTCCTTGTCCCCAAATCGATAACCCAGAATCCCCAATGATTTCGGGCCAATTTCTCTTCTCAACATTATTGTCAAGTCGATAACCAAGATCCTTGCCACTAGGCTATCCTCGGTCATCGGCAATTTGGTTCACAAGAATCAATATGGTTTCATCAAGGGTAGAGCCATCCAAGATCGTCTTGCACGGGCTTTTGAATACATCCACCTTTGTCAACACTCAAATCGGAAGATAGTCTTGATCAAGTTGGATTTTGCAAAAGCCTTCGATACTATCGAGCACAATGCTATAATTTCCATGTTTGAGGCACTGGGCTTCCCCGCCAAATGGATTCATTGGATCTCGGACATCCTGGGCTCTGCCTCTGCGGCGGTCCTCCTTAACGGGATTCCTGGGCATTCATTCAATTGCAAAAGGGGTGTTAGACAAGGGACCCTATTTCTCCTCTTACATCGCTTATGTTCTTTGCGGACCTCCTCCAATTCATCCTCAATAGAGCCAAGGACCTTGGCGTCATTTCTCTTCCCATTGTGACCCCACCTCACAACGATTTCCTTGTGATCCAATATGCCGATGATACGATCATCTTTGTCAAAGCTTCTCAAAAAGAGCTTTTTGCTCTCAAGTGCCTCCTGCACTCCTTCTCTACCTCTACCGGGCTGAAGATCAACTTTTCCAAATCGGCCATGCTTCCCATCAATTTGGTTGATTCGAGATTGAGCCTCTTCTGGCGCTTTTTGGTTGCCAAGTTCAGTCTTTTCCTTCACCTACCTCGGCCTTCCCATGGGTACCTCCGGATCACAAGATAAATGACTTTGAAAACACGATTAACAGATTTCGGGAGAATTTCGACCTTCTCCTCTCTGCTTTCTTACGATTGCGGTGCGGTACTGTCAACTCGGTTGTTTCTTCCATGGCCATTTACTCTATGTCTGCCGTCAGATTGCCGGTGGCGGTAGTTAACAGGATTGATCAAATTCGAAGGATTTGTTTGTGGGGAAAGAATGAGGTCAACGGTTTTAGCAAATCCTTGGTTAATTGGAACCGTGTCTGCAGGCCCAAAAAGAAGGGTGGCCTGGGGGTCATCTGTTATGAATAGCACTTGTATTGATCATGGGGCCAATGGGCCAATATATATACATGTGCACAAGGGCATACAAGGAAAGCCTATACAAGGCAACATCTATACAAGGTATTAGCAATCTCATATATTAGGAAACCAGGATATTGTCTAACACCCCCCCTCAAACTCATGGTGGATCTACAACACTGAGTTTGGAGAGATAAAAACTATGATAGACTCTAGTTTGTGGCCGTGAAGAAATCGCTAGCTGGAGCTCAAGGCACATCTTGAAGAGCCACAACTCGATCTGTGCACAGTGACCTCATGTAAGAAGCATCAACACCAATATGCTTGGTGAGTTCATGCTTCATGGATCTCGAGCAATGCTAATAGCTTTGATTGTCGGATAAAAGAGGAGTCGGTGTAGAAAGCGAAACACCAAAATCCTCAAGTAACCACCGTAGCCAAGTAACCTCTGCATCAAAAGAGCCATAGCCATAACTCACCTCGGACTTTCGAGCGAAAGCTGTCGCTTCTTAGTCTTCCAAGCAATGAGAGAACCACCAAGAAAAACACAGTAAGCAGAAAGGGACCGACGATCAGAGTGATCACTAGCCCATGTAGCATCAGAGTATGCCTGGAGCTGTAAAGAGCTGGAGCGTGGAAAGAAAAGACGGCGAGAGATAGTTCCACGAAGATATCGTAGAACACGAAGAAGATGACTATAGTGGAGCTGAGTGGGAGCAGAAACGAACTGACTCAAGATATGGACTGGATACGAAATGTCAGGACGAGTGACACCAAGGTAAACAAGACTCCCAACAAGATGGCGATAGCGAGTAGGATCCTCAAGAGGTTCACCATCAGTAGATCGAAGGTGAACATTGAGTTCCATGGGAGTCTCAGCTGTACGCTCATCAGTGAGAGAAGCACGATCAAGAAGATCCTGGATATACTTCTCTTGGGAGAGAAAGAAGCCCTCAGATGTAGAAGAAACCTCAATCCCAAGAAAATAGCGAAGAGGACCTAGATCGGACATGAGAAACTGCTCACTGAGACGAGCCTTTACAAAGGCAATATACTTAGAATCATCTCCAGTAATGATCATGTCATCAACATATAGAAGGAGAAGAGTCCGACCTCGAGAAGAAGTGTGAACAAAGAGCGTAGGATCATGAGCACTTGCAGAGAAGCCAGCTGCAGTAATCACATAAGAAAAACGCTCAAACCAAGCACGAGGGGCTTGCTTGAGCCCATAAAGAGAGCGACGAAGCCGACAAACCATGCCCTCAGGAACAGAATACCCCGGTGGTGGCTGCATATAGACCTCCTCATGTAACTCACCATTAAGAAAGGCATTTTTGACATCAAGTTGAGAAATAGACCACTCACGGACAGAGGCCACAGCAAGGAGAGTGCGAACAGTGGTCATGTGAGCCACAGGTGCAAAAGTCTCATCATAATCACGACCATGCTCCTGCTGAAAACCACGTGCCACAAGACGAGCCTTGTAGCGCTCAAGAGAACCATCAGAGCGAGTCTTAATCTTATAGACCCACTTGCATGTAATGGGACGGACACGTGGAGGAAGAGGTACAAGATCCCACGTGCTGTCGCTCAAGGGCAGCAAGCTCCTCCGCCATCGCATGCTGCCATTCACGATGAATAACAAGATCACGGTAAGAAGTCGGCTCGGCGAGCAAAGCACCAAGAAAGCCAAAGGCGCTCAGAGGCGAATAGACTGCCGATCACGAAGCGCGAGCGTGGAGGAGACATCAAGAAGAAGGCTCATCGAAGAGGATGACACATCGGAAGAATCTCTCGAGGACGACGAGTGTAGTATAGAGGATATGAAGGAACAATATCGGAAGAGACACGGGGAGGAGAGGTTGGTGGTGAAGAAAGCGGCGATAAAGGAGACGCTTGATTGTGAAAGAGGAAAAGTGACAAGCTGAGTATCGGGAAAAGTCGGGAAAGACGGTGGCTCAACAAGGGATGTAGGAGAGGAAGAAGAACGAGGGTAGAAGGACGAGACTCATCAAAAGTGACATCCGTGAGATCCGCATCGTCGATCAACAGGATCCCAACAACGATATCCCTTATGCTCAAGATTGTATCCCAAAAGACACATTCAACGGTGAGCGATCGACAGTGCGTTCACGAGGTGCAAGAAGAACATAGCACACACACCCAAAAAGACGAAGTCCGAATAATCGAAGGCATGCCACAAAGACGCTCCCATGGAATCCCACCCTTTAGAAGCGAAGAAGGTTGGATATTGGTCAAGTAGGTGGCGATGGAAGCAACCTCGGCCAGTGGCGGAGCAATGAGAAGCAAGCATAAGAGCACGAGCTGTCTCAAGAAGATGCCGATGCTTGCGCTCAGCCACACCATTCTGAGCATGAGCACCAGGACAAGAAAACTGAGAAAGAGTGCCCTGTGTAGTAAGAAAACCTCGAAGAGCTCCTGACAGATACTCCCCTGCCGAGTCAGCACGAAAAACACGAATGGGAGAATCAAACTGAGTGCGAATCATAGTGGCAAAAGTCTTATAGATGGATAAAACCTCACTACGAGAGGACATAAAATATATCCAAGTGTGGCGAGAGAAATCATCTATAAAAAGAATATAATATTTATGACCCCCTTTGGAAACAAAAGGAGCCGGACCCCAAACATCAGAATGAACAAGATCAAAAGGATGCTGGGATATAGACTCACTAGAATGGTAGGGGAGTTGTAACTGTTTGCCCAGCTTACAACCCATACAATGTAAAGAGACATCACCGGACCACGAGCCTAAAAGACCACGACGAACTAAAGAAGACAGACGCGAACCACAAAAATGACCCAAGCGGTGATGCCATCGAGCAAAAGTCCCGTAGAAGAAGCAGCGGATCTTTGATGCGAGAGAGGAAGCAGAAGAATGGCAGAGGCAGCGGAAGGAAGATGAAGCCAGTCAAGCTCCCAAAGACGCTGAGAATCATGGCGGCGAGGGCCAGTCCCAACAAGAGCCCCCGTGCGGCGATCCTGAACACAACAAGAGTCAGAATCGAGAATAACTCGACAACCATGATCAGTAAGCTGACCAGCAGATATGAGCTGCATGGTTAGTTTGGGAACATAAGAAACAGCAGGAATATGAAAAGAGGATGACGAAAGAGTGCCTCGCCCTGCAACGGAAAGAGAAGTACCATCTGCGGTCTGCACAGTGGTAGGAGCAACAAGAGGACTAATGGAATGTAGACTTGTGGGATCAGATGTCATATGAAAAGAAGCTCTAGAATCAAGAATCCATGGTGTGTTACCTGATGAGGAGGGTGGTCTCTCTTTCGAAAAGCGAGTAGCGTAACCGGTAACTTGTCGTGTAGAGGCGACCATGCGACGCTTGATAGCATAAGAATCTCTGAGTGGAGTCGGAACCAATGAAGTTTTTGAGGAGGAGCTTGCCGAGGAGGAGTCCGCTGAGAGGAGACGCCAGAGCCTCCGTTACTTTTAGGAGGACGGTTACTTCGACGAGCAAGATCCTTCCTCTTCCGGTAGCAGAATTGCTCCACATGGCCATCTTTGTCGCAGTAGGTGCAGTGAAGACCTCCGCCTTGCAGTGGCTGGCTGGAGTAGGCGCCATCGATGGAGGAGTAGAGCGAGGCACTGCCAAGACTGAGGGAGACACCAGTAAACCTGCACCACGAAGACGAGTTTCCTCGGTACGAATAGCAGCAAGAGCCTCCAACAAGGTCACACGAGGATGACGAGCAAGCAATTGGGCACGAATCTGCTCAAATTCAGCCCGAAGACGTGTCAAGAAGTCGTAGATACGACGAAGCTCCAAATGAGAGTGCTGATGTTGACAACACTGGCAAGTGCGGCAAACCTCCGGACCCAGTGAATCAAGGCGACACCATATCAAGATAGCGTGCATAGAACTCATCCACATAGAATCACCTCGTCAGAAGCGACGCGCTCTGTCGACAACAAAGAAGGTAAAGAGAGTCACCAGCGAGCTCATAACGATCACGAAGATCGCCCACATCAAGCTGTGCGAAGATAAAGCAACAATATCACCGAGAAGATGCACCTCCATGCTAGCAACTGAATAGCGAGAGGCACGAGCATCTTCATCAATCCATGTCTTGTGAGCGATGGCGAGTGCGAAAAAGACTCCACAAACATCAACATAATCATCGAGACCTCCGGCGGCGGCGGCATCATCGGCCTCCTTGGGAATAACGGGCATGGCGGGAGGAGCGGGGCGAGACGGACATGATAGTTCACCGGAAGAAACTCCCACTGGCCGACCACGCATGTGAAGGCGCATATGAAGAACCGGTCTCGATAATTGAGACCATCGAAGATAAGCGACAATGAGGAAGTAAACAAATGACCCCGAAGAAAAACCGGTGAACGCCGACATTATTATTATTTTTTTGCTCGATCAATTAAACCGAACTCACCGACCCGGCCCGTGGCGCATCTTGAAATTCCAATGCGAAGAGAACAGAGCAACCGGCTCGGCCGTTCAAAGATCGCCAGCGGTCTTTGGCGGATGGCGAGCGAACAACCTCTCAAAGGAGCCGGCGGCTCGCGTGGCTGATGAAGGTCGAAGCGGCGCAATGGAGGCGGCTCGGTCGCGAGAGAAGCGGCGTGGGTGGCGGCGAGCGGTCGCGATGTTCGAAGCCGGCGATCGGAGAACGTCGCCGACAGGCGGGCGACACGGCGAGACGGCGCTTCGGGAAGATGAGATGGCGGGCACGCAGAAGACGAAGCGACAGACGCCGACACGAGCGAATGCGAGATGTCGGCGATCGGTCACAAGAACGCGTGAGGCGCAGGCGCTTGGCCGGAGTGGGACACGGCAGCAAAGATCAGCGGTGGTCAGAGACCGAGGACGGCAGGCAGAAGCGGCCGGCTCGAACCGCGATCCGTCGGAGGATCTGGCGAGAGGAGAGATGGCGCAAGTGCAACGCCGGGAAGTATAACCCTAACCCTAATGCTCTGATACCATGTTATGAATAGCACTTGTATTGATCATGGGGCCAATGGGCCAATATATATACATGTGCACAAGGGCATACAAGGAAAGCCTATACAAGGCAACATCTATACAAGGTATTAGCAATCTCATATATTAGGAAACCAGGATATTGTCTAACATCATCAACCTTCGTACTCAGAATAATGCCCTTCTCCTCAAGTTCTTGCACAGCTTCTTCAATAGGAAAGATATCCCCTGGGTCCATCTTGTGTGGTCTTCTCACTACCACTCTCTCGCCCCAGTCAGTGCCTCCTAAGGGTTCCTTCGGTGGAAAGATGTGCTCGGCCTTTTGGATCAATCTGAGGTATCGCCCAATGCCGTGTAGGTCGTGGTGACCTTGTGCTTTTCGGGACGATATCTGGAATAATTTGCACATCAGTTCAACTTTTCGCATCTCACTTCCTTTGCCATCAACAGACATTCCAATGTGGCCAACTTTATCCACAATCCATTTTGTTTCATTAACTTTCACTTGCCTCTCGTCGATCCGCCTTCTAGGACCTTCAGAACTTCACTCCCTAGTCCATGATGTCAACATTCGAATGATATCCGGACGTTTGGGAATACATCTGGGATTCTAGTGTTTTTACTCCGCCAAATTTTACAAAAGGGTCTTTGATCATCTGTCTATCCATGCCGATTGCTTCCATTTGGAAAGCCAAATGTTCTACCAAGATTAAAATATTTGGTTGGTTGTTATGTTGGGATCGTCTTAACACTAGAAGCCTCCTCGGAAGGAAAAATTGCCCTCTCCCGATTACAAGCTGTGTCCTTTGCAACCTTCGCATTGAAGAATCTAGAGATCATCTGTTTTTCGGTGTCCCTTTGCCACGAATGTTGGAGCGCTCTGCAAATTCGGTGGCATAAGTCACTCCATCTTCCAAAGAATTGAGGGCGTTCTTACGGCTCAACAATCGCCTTTCTTCATGGATTCTTTCTTGCTCTCTTCTTTGGGGCATCTGGAGAAGCCATAACGACAAGATTTTTAGATCTTTGCTTGTAAATTTTTCTTCTTGGAGGTGTTAGGTCCTTGCCGATTTGCGCTTGCAATCTTTCCGTCTTCGGTTGCCATTAGGCCTAGCTTGGGGTGCTAAGTGTCTTAGTTTCCTCCCCCTCTTTTCTTCCTTCTCTCTCTCTCTCTTTTCTTCCTTCTTCTTCCCTCTGTTTGGTGGCTGCTCGCTAGCCTTGTTTGCTTCTTGTTGCCTTTATAAAGTTCGCCGTCTGGGGCTTTCCCAGTCGTTTAATTTCAAAAAAAAAATATATTATTCCAAACAACAACATAATCTAAAAACTCTAATTAGGAGATACTAGCTAATGTGTTCTTGAATAATGAACAAATACAAACATGAGCAACACAACTAGAAGTTACTGTGTCAAAAAAATATACCAATGCTGAAGTAATTATAGAAGATGCCATCAAAGCAAGAAACTGTCTCAGGCAGCTCTCCCTCAGCACTGCCGTCCTGCAGGACAAGTATATTACATATATATGAACAGATATATTCTATCAATCTAGCACAATGCATTGCTGCAACAATCCAAGAAGATGGTAAAGACTTTAGAAGCATTACATCATAAAATGTACACTCCCCAAGATGCCTGAGGGAGTGAGGAAGATCCAATTCTTCTTCTTCTCCTTCGTCTGGCATAGAAACAACAACATGCCAACTGCACAAAGGCAACTATAATACTCAGCAATTGGAATTGGTTAGTTTTCGGAATATGAATCTTACCTATTGAACAAGAAAAATGATCATAATTTGTAAAGACAAAATTCTGAAGCTATAATTGGTGTGAACATGAAATAACTCGTCATTCAAGACCATTGGATGAACACACAAAACAAATATCAAGTAGCAAGTTCGATGAGAAGCTATACTGATAGCATAGGTCATTTCAAGCATGAGTCATCTTTCATATAAAGGAGTCCTTTGAAAGCATTAACATGGACATGAAAACTTCAGGAAGAGCAATCATGGTCTGGTGATTCCATCACTGCATGCTATGTCACAAGTGTAACACCCCTGAAGGCAACATGTATTACCAACAGCTGCACTTGCTATCATAAAACTAATATACACAACGAAACTTAGATTTTTCACATGGAAATGATGTTAGTAGATATATCATCAAAAGTACTTTAGTTTCCTGTGATTATAGTTTTTATAATTTTTACTAAAATATAATTAGAAAAAATCAATGGTCAAATGTGTGTTGGAGATTGTGTAGATGTCTAAATGACATCCATTTGGAAACAGGAGTGTGCTTCAAGGGCAACGATTGTCCTTGTTCAAATGATATCAAGTTATAGACTTAACCAGTGCCAAGAATACTTGTTAATACAACAAAAAGTAGAGAGATGTATCGCCACTAAATTGCAACCAGAATGCATAGAAGAATTTAATAATTTGTCCATGCAATGAGTTACCTGTCTAAACAAGAAACTGAACCCAAAATAGCCTTGTAGACAGATCGTTTAGCAGCTGCTTTCCATGAGAAAGGAAATGAAGCACCCTGAAAATAACTGTTAAGTGATGAAAACTTGCAGTAAGTAGCTTCATACGAAGACTGTAAGAATGAAAGAAACAGATCCTTTTACCCAACCAAAGCTCCTGGAAAGATCATTTCCTGTTCCAAGTGGTATGACGGCAACTGGAGGAACCGGTTCCCTGTTCTGAACATACAGTTCTCCAAAACATCCCAACACCCAACCTACTGTACCATCACCTCCTGCAACCTAGATAGGTTAAGAACTGTAAGTATTTAGAAGCCTTAATCTTTTGGAATATGATAAGGGTGTTACTGACTACTCTAGGACTTGTGCCATTATATGAAACACCAAAACAATATACTTCTTGTGCATAACTTTTTCTTTATATTTTTTTGCAATTAAGAATGCTTATGGTCAAACTAGTATAATAACTGTAAGGATGATGCCAATAGTACCTTGAAATGCATAAAATATCAAGAGCAATGCAAAACCGATGTTGTGTGCTTTACAGCTATTGCAGCTAACAAAGTACATACATACCATGACTCTCAGATTATGGCGAACGGACCTTGCACTATGATCCCCAGAGTTCGCAAGTTGTTCCAAACAAGCCAAGGCATATTCCACAAAGTCAGAAGGCTTCACAACCGTAAGGTCAAAAACCTGGAGTCAGAAAAGCTGTTGTCAATAACAATGCATTTATTGCTTAACCATTTCAAGAAAAAAGCAGTCCCAAAAATTAAAGATATGGTATTGGTATGATGATCTTACTCTTCATCTAAATACAAGTACAAAAGCCTAAAAGAGTGTTGCTCCAACTTCCAGTAACAAAGCAAGTATACACAGTTATTTGGAAAGTGATGGCTTTCTAATTTAATAAGTGAAATCCTGCCATTCTGCAGTTTCAGATATTTTTCAGTAATGTTTCCTAAAAATGGATGAATGTTAAATGGTTAATAAGTTCTTACAAGGATGGATGTTAAATGGCAGGAAAGAAATATGTATGCAATAGAGCCAATTCAGATTCATATGAATTGAACTAACTTCAAAGAAGTTCAAATGGTCACAGAAAAAGCTATAGCAGTGTTCTGTATGGACCATCAAAATCATTCATGTATTTGCTTCAGTGGTGAGAACTAAATATTCAAATTTTCCTCAGCATAGCAAACCCTTGGACATAACAGCACTCTGTGCACACATCCTATATATTCTGCATCGGTTATTCAACACAAATCATAAATTTATTACGCCAGCATTAGCATATGGACTATTTACTTCTACAGTTCTACCCTACTCCATTTAATTTAGTTGTGTGTTCCAGAGCATTTCACCATCTTCTTATGCCCACATCTCCCTGAACAAAGATTTGATCTCTACCCGTCTTCCAGAGTCAATCTCTTGCTCGCAGTGCTATAATCGTGCAAGCATGGTAACAATGAAACAGTAGCATATCCAGCTTAACCCACCAACTACCAACAAGGTTCATACGTGACCATATAGTAGATTATTTTTGAATTAAAGATAAAAAAGCGATATCCTTGGTTCACAACTGAATATAGCATGACTTCAAATGCAGATTAATATTATCTTATCTAGATGGTTCAAATATCACTGCATACTTTTTGTTCAAAGATGAACAGCAGTATCCATGGATGTTAGCTTAGTGACAGCATGACTACAGATGTAGATTAGTCTTAGCAAGGAATTTGGTCCGTTAACCAACTTGGTCTCCTCCACTCATGCATCCCTGATGTATCATCAAGATGAAAGACAAGTTTTTGTATTGAATAATTGATCCTCTTCTTGAATCAGTTACCATTGTTAGTAGACAAAGCTGTCAATTACTACCAATAGTCCTTGCACAAACAACTAACAGCTTTGAACAAATGGAAACATGTTCGATCTCTAACAACAATTTCTCTCCCATACACTTTGGATATAAGTTTGGTGACATGATGGCAATCATGGAAAACTCTGAGATTCTTGACAATCCGAATGGGCATGTTGTCACTTGTACTAATCAACGCAAATGCAATTGCCAGCTTCTCACTATGGCGATTGAGTGCACCTTCCTTTTATTTTTCTTCAATGTCAAGCAAAACTTCCTTCTTGTCAGGGATGTAACCCTCCTCCAACCTCATCTTACTATCGATCTCATCCCATTTTGTCAAAATATCTTTTATGTGAGGATGAGACAGATCTCCAACAATGAATTCGTGGATAACTCCTTTAATCTCCACAGTGATACATCCAGGTGTCTTGTCAATCCCCTCACGCATTAGGTGCCTAATTTCCCTCGCTGAAGCATGCCTACCGGAGGCCGCATAGATGTTAGCTAGAGGTACATAAGCACCAGTTTTGCCGGGCTCCAATTCAATCCAATGCTTTACGACATACTCGGCCAACTCCACATTATTGTGAAACCTACAACCAGCCATCAGAGCTCAACAGATCAAGGCATCAGGTTTCATGGGTATTTTCTCAACACTCCCTCTGTCCTCGCTGAGCAAGCCATTTCGTGCCAGAATCTTTTCTTTAATTCCATACTTCCTCACCAAAATTGAAAATCTCTCGACCCTTGTCAACCAACCCAGTGTGTGTATGTGCACGCACACAGCACGCCAATGAAGGCAATGCCATCTGGCTTAACACCTAAGCTCTCCATCTGGGGGAAGAGCATCAATGCCTCTGAGCCTCGGCCATGCATCGCCAGGCCTTTTATCATAGTAGTCCAAGCCAGAACATTCTTGTTCTTCATTCCCTCGAACACCACCATACCAAGCTGCACCTTGCCACACTTGGCATACATATGAACCAATGCAATGCCCAAAAACACGGTGATCCTAATGCCGTTCGCCTTCAGATAACCATGCACCCACTTCCCTGCTCCAGAGCCCCATGTTGGGTGGACGCCGCGAGCACCCCCCACAAGGACCTTGTCATCTGGGCGGACACCCTCGGCCGTGAACATCCCCAGCGCCTCCCTCCCATCCCCAGCCTGCACTTATCCGTTCACCATGGCGCTCCACGACACGACATTCTTTGCAGGCATTTCGTCGAACAGAGCACCAGCGTCGCCGACCCGCCAGGCCCTCTCGTACGCCGTGATGAGCGTGTTGAACGTGGAGGAGTCCACAGAAGCCGCAGTGCGCAGTAGTAGAAGCACATCGGAGAGACAGTCGAGGAGACCCGCGTGGACGCGGATGAGCGCGTTGTTCACGAGGAGAAACCCCGCGAGGACGAGCTTGGCGGAGTGGGCGTGCACGGCGAGCGCGAGGCAATGCGCGCCCGGCGCGGCAGCGGAGAGGGCGTTCGACTTTAGGAGGGAGGGGAGGAGGCCCGCGCAGAGGAGGTGCAAGTAGAGCGTGAGCGCGAGCTGCGGCCTCGCGGATCGCGCGAGCGCCCGGATGAGCGCGTCGTGGAGCTCCGCTCTGCGCCGGAGTCGCCCCGACGTGATCAACGCTGCCAGGATCCGCGGGATCGGCCGTGCGTCCCTGCCGCCCCGTAACTGCGACAGCAGCTCCACGTAGCGATCGACGCCGACCATCTCATCACGTCGTGTCTCCGAGAAAGTTTCTCCAAGAGTTCGCTGAAATGCCTCACTCACAGGCTCACGCCACGCAACACGAACAGCCATACATGTGTGTGTGTGTGTGTGTGAGAGAGAGAGAGATGCGGTGGTTGGTTTGACCTGGTCTTCGCCGATGAGCTCCTGGAGGCGGGACTTGAGAACGGGGCCGAGGCGGCCGCCGCTGCGCGGGTTGACGAACGCGACGAGGGGGGACTCCGGGGCGTCGTCGGGCGCGACGTCGAACCACGGGTTGGCCGCGGCGGCGCCCCCCGCGTTGTTGTCGGACGCGAACGACCCCGCTGACGGGTCCCGTGCGCGCAGCGCGGCGTGCACGGCGGCACGGAGGCGCTGCGGGAGCGCGGCGCGCGCGCGGAGGTCCTCCTTCTCGAACGCCGACGCGGCGGCGCGGCCGAACCCGCAGCTGCGGAACGAGAGCGACTCGATCAGAGCCCCCACCAGCGGCGGAGGCGGAGGGGGCAGCGAGTGCGGCGATCTCAGCTCCTCCCGCTCAGCGGGCGACGGCGAGAGCGACATCGGCGATTCCGAGCACGACCCCGATCGCGACCGCGATCGATCGGGATCGGGCGTTGGGGGTTGGGGAATGCGTTTTTGGATGTGGGGAGGGAGCGAGCGGTGCGGCGGTTGCAACGGAGAAGGGAAGGAGTTGGAGGAGGAGTTTTGTATGGTTGGCGGGAAGGAGGAAGGAGGAGGAGGCTGCAGCTGAGGTCTGAAGTCTGAACCGCTCCGCAACAGGCAAAGCAAGCGGGGAATAATCAAACGAGCTGTAAGCTGCACAAATCTATCAATTGGCTGGGTAAAGCATAGGAACTTATACAAAGTGCTGTGCGATATTATGTTCCATGTGAATACGATTTATGGGAGTTTGCCAAAGACACTTACGAGAATTTCGACTAAAAATCCTTTACATTATTTTACATTTTACTTGACTCGCAAGAAAAGTTCCCTACTATATAAGTGAGAAATGAGGGCAAATTATAGATACAAGGGAATATTAATAAGGACGAGAGACCTTTTGATTCACATCTTGTGTCTCTATTCTGATCTTGTGTTTATACGATCTTGATTGGTTAACAACAATCTTGATATATTATATGTTATCGGCATGAGAGTGCTCCTGAGTGAAGACCGTTCATGCTTCAAAGGTTGTTTGATCTTTCTTAGTCAATTCAATTGTTGGAATTATTTGGTATCTTTCTAATTTTCTATTATTCTAATTCAACCGATGTCTTGTCTTGAGTGGGATTAGCATCGACCATATCCGGCCATTGTTTCGCGCCTTCGCACGATTGGTGTTGTCTCATGCCTAGGCGTGCATTTTCATGCTTTGGTATGATCGGCGTTCATGTCATACCATGGTGTGGCCGCTAAATAGATCCAAGCATCGAGTAGCATCGTGGTGACATCAAATCGATGCACCAGCCGAGGAAAGTAGGTAGTAGCCGCGCCATGCCACACCATAATGAGCAAGTGGACGGACTCACTACATGCGTCACCGACCACGCCAAGATGAGCAATGGGGAGGCGGGAGAACAGGACGACTCCAGCGATGGGATCCATCGTGATGTAGCCATTGTCGGGCGTGCTGCTGACGCAAGCCGTGTTGCCACCATCAAATTGGGTTGGGTTTGATCTGGATCCCTAACTAGTTTGGTAACGAGCGGAGCTAGCGGGTGGGTTAGAGTCCAATCCGGACCGGTGAACCGAATATAGTTAAAACCCGATTTGACTTGTTAAAACTCGATGTAATTTGTTAGCCCTCACAATTTTGTTGGATTACATATAGGTCCTTAAAATATTAAAAATAGGTCCTTTAAAATGTAGATTTTGCATAAAAGAGCCTAGAACCTTCATATTTGAGTTTCATGGCTTTCACCATATATAAATTTATGGTTTGAAGCCTGGAAAGTTTCTAGTTATTATATTTAGGCCTTTTAGACTTTATTTAATTAGTAAAAATTATTTTTGTTGTTTTAATTTATAGAAATTGATTCTATGTCCAGAAAATTAGTAGAAAATTGCTGAGAATTCATAGGTTCATATTTATCATGTTAGTAAATTGAATTACTATTGTCTTGCATGATTTGATGATGGTAGCTTATTGAGCTAACCATAATTACTCTACTTGTTGATAGACAATATGCCCGAGAAGCAATTCCAAATGCCGTCAAACGATGGGATGAATTGCTCAGTATGGACAGCAAATGTCATGTCACCTCGACTACAATAATCTTAGGGATGTCATTAGTAGAGGCTGGCCATGTAGCAGGGCTAATAGAGACCTAATCAGAAGGTTTATCTATAAAAGAATAAACTATATTCAACAAGAATGGTTTGCATAACAAAATGATCAATGAGGCATTTAGGAAGGCTTGTGGATGGCTGTCAACGTACTTTACGCTGGAGTACCCTCTCCGACGCACAAAACCGGCCCACGTGGCGCCATGGCGGCAGTGGGCGAGGACGCTCGCTGCTTTTGGCGCCGAGCCCGTGGTGGCTGGCGATCTGGCGCCCGCCGGCGAAACACGCGCCCGGCGCAAAGTGGCGGCAGTCTTTCGCCGCCGCCATGTGGCGCCCGGCGAAACGCCCGCGGTGGCGAGGCGCCTGCTTTCGCGTGGCCATAACCCGTGGCGCGCTGGCGATCGGGCGGCGAGCACGCCCACCGCCGGCAGTGCCGACCACGTGGCGCCAATGGCGGTGGGCGGGACGCCTACTCGCCCGCCGCAAGGCAAAAGGTGGGGCACGGTGGCCGCCTCGAAGTCTCCTTCCCTATCGTCTGCGTGCAGGCGGCGAGCTCTGTGTCGATCTATCAAGCTGCGAGGATTTACGCTACAAGCCCATTCCTCGGCGCGCCTCACCTACCCGTCACAAAGGGGTCACATCAGCGAGGCGGACGGAGCGAAGCCATACGTCGGTATTTAATGAGGCTAGAGGAACGGGACAGCACGGGAAGGAGCAATAAATGTATGAAGATCAGCATGATGACCCTCCTCTTACCTACCCCCGTTAGCCTGGGCTATATAAGGGCCCTCTGGTGCATGGGGAAGGGGGTCGAAGAACCAAGAGTTCAGCTGTAGAACCCAAGAAAGAACTTGTAATCTGAGAGCTTTGTATTAACCTCAAACACTCCATAAAAATCTAGCAGGACATAAGGCCATTACCCTGGCTAAAGGGGCCTGAACCTGGGGAAAAATCTCTGTGCCATCTTAGTTCATAGACGTCGGAATCCTTCGTGTGGGAGTCTCTAGGGTTTTCATCCTCTAGGGTTAGCCAGCCGCGAAGATGCCCTCCTATCGAACCAAACCCGGTCTGTAGACTCGGACTGTCAGGTGGAATACGCCGACAACGACATTAAGTGATGATGCAATATCATACGATTGTGCACCATATGACCATTATGCGCCTATTCCCAAGTTCAAAGAAGACGCTAAATTTATGAGGAAGGAAAGGCATGTTAGCTTTAAAATAGTGAAATGTATTCAAAAGAAACCACATCAACCCCAAATGAAACATTAAGAGAAGAAGAAAGAGGTAAATCCCAAGAAGAGCATAGACTTGAGTCTCACATGTGCTAGATGTGGAGTCTCAAATGTGCTAGATATGGTTATCCAAGACATAAGTCTAGTAGGTGTGAAACTTCTAACCACATAGCGGAGGCATATAAAAAGGCAAAAACAGAATGTTCTTCTGAGTTGAGCAAAACTGATTAAATCTTAAGTCGAATTGAAGTATAATATTTAGTTCATATCTATGAATAAAATTTGATTCCAGCTTATGCATGATGTTTACTTGCATAGTTCTATGCTTGATGTTTACTAGCATAAATATTTTTGCTATGTTTGAATACATGAAATTATTTATCTCCTGCTTGTAGAGAAAGTAAAACAAATGGAGAGAGAAAAGAAAAACGTGTTCCATGAATACTATCTTAAGGGATAGAAAGTACTTCTATACATTGAATAAATTGACTGACAATGTTCTAATCATAGTTGCCAACTGTAGTAACATTGTTGGATCTAGAAGAGCTTTGGTAGTATTACTAATGGGAACTATAAGAATCATCAATGATGTATTATTATTCCCAAAATCAACATGCACTCTCTATTATTATTATTATTATTATTATTATTATTATTATTATTATTATTATTTTATTTCCAGAATCAACATGCACTCTCTTAAGTTTTGCAAATATTCAAAAATTGTTTCCATCTAGAAACAAGAGAAAAGAATGGATTGGAATACCTTCTCTTAGCAAAGAAAATGGGATATCAGAAAGAATACCTTAAGAGGCTTCCCGCTTATACCTCTAGATTGTACTACATTTAAAACGTGATGGTTAATATGTTGTGATAAGTACACAACTTAGTGGAGTAGATTGTTTCAGAACGTGGCATAAATGTTTGGGCCATCCTGGGTATCATATGATGTGTCGGATCACATAATATTCTACTAACCACAGGTTGAAGGCCAACAAATGCTTGAAGTTTGTGCTAAATGCAAGCTTATTATGAGACCCTCACATAAGAAGATAAGGAATGTGATACCTGGTTTCCTGGAGAGAATTTAGGGGGACATATGTGGACTAATTGAGCCCATGTCTAGGCCATTCAAGTAGTTTATGGTATTGATTGATGTATCTAATAGGTGGACGAATGTGAGTTTACTTTCCATTTGAAATCATGCATTTGTCAATTGATTTAGTAGATTATTGCACTTAAGACCAAGTTTCTAGATCATTGGATCCAATCACGAATGGATAATGATAGAGTTCTGGTCAAAATCATTTAGTAATTGTTGTATGGCCTTAAGCATTAGAGTGGAACATTCTGTCCCACAAGTTCATTATCAGATTGGACTTATGGGATCACTAATTAAAAGGATATAGCTGATTGCTAGACTTTTACTTATGAGCTATAAGTTACCTACTACGTGTTGAGAACATGCGGTTTTACATGCTTCGGCTATCTGGATACGATGAGTATTCATCTTTCCAATTAGTTTGTGGGAAAAAACTATGTACCTCCCATATACGTAAATTTAGTTGTGTTATGTAAGGCCAATCTCACCACCTTGGCATACGTCAATGGGTCACCACCATAAATTGAGAACTTATGTCTAATTTAGATCTCCATCAATTCTAAAATATCTTGAGCACATGATAAAGGATCTCTTAAAAGCGAGATATGTTGATTTTGCATATTTAGCGAAGACTTATTCCCAACATGAGGGAGAGGAAGGGCCCTAAATTGGAATGCTATGAACTATCATGGTATGATAGCAGTCTTCATATGGACTTACACACTTAAGAAGCCAAACAATATGTTCAGATGATCATTGATTTGCAATACCATGTAAACAAGCTGCTATATTCATTCATGCACCGTAAGGGAGTTACCCAATCCGACATTCTAGGTGTGATGCGCCTGAGAGAGTAGAACCATCTTGTGCTTTTGGTTCTACATCGGAATCCCCTTTCTTGCGCAAGAAGAGGGGGAGACCTAGTTCTAAAGATCTCAGACCACATAAACGTGTGCTTAAGAGATGACTTGAATAGGGAACAAACACCATGCACCAAATATGAATTAAAATCATCTAGGAGACACTGTTCCACAGAGTCCAAGAAATGAGAATGTCCATTTTCTAGAAAAAATTTGACAGATGTTCATCCAAAGAGAGATAAAATAAAACCCAGTGAAATCACACGTGTAACAAATAACACTAGGACTATATAAATTAAAATCACAGAGTCTGCCGTATTGAGATATCGTGGAGAGCTAATTGATTTAAATGAGTGCCAATTGATTTCAATAAAATGTAAGCCACAAAATATGTGAACACTAGAGAAATATACTTGAGACAAGTGTGTTCTAATAATGTCAAGTTTGCTTGTAAGATTGGTTTCTATATTGAGAATTCATATATCAATCCAAAGACTGTTACTGAATGCAAAAGTCGCCTCGGGAAAAATGGAGGGATGCAATTGATGCTGAACTAAACTCACTAAACAAGAAAATGATTGCAAATAGGTGTTTGTGATAAAGAGGAATGAAAAGATTGAAGTTATGAGGTATAATGCGAGATTAGTAGTACAAAAAGTCACGCATAGACTTAACATCGATTATGATGAAACTTATTATGCTATTATGGATGGCATTTCCTTCCATGACATCTATGGCAGCAGACATGAATCAGAATATGAAACTGATGAATGTTATGACTGCATATTTGTATGGGTCACTTGATTTAGAAATTTATATGAAGATTCCTGTAACATTCCGTTTTTCAAGCTTTTGGAATTCGAATTTCAAAATCCGAACCTGTGAAATTTTCCTCGAATTTAATTCAGCTTAAATTAAATTTTCAAAAGTCAAGAAGGATTTAATTTGAATAAACTAAAACTCAAATTAATTATTTCTTATTTTTATTGGGTTCCTTGTTCTTCATATGATTTTTCTGTATTTTTGGAGATTTAATTGAATTTATTTGACATTTATTGGATTTATTTCAATTTAATTCGGAGTTTTTGGATTTTCTGTAATTTCTAAAGTCTTATCCTATTCTTGGGCCGAGATCCCTGTTCATCTCGCCCGACCCACTCCTGTTCACATCTTAGCCGGCCCAACTAACCGCACAGCCCAACACAGTAAAACCCTAACCACCGATGCTTGTCAGCCGTTGATCTCGATCCAACGGTCATTGTTCGCCGAATCATTTCAACACAGCCACGAAACCCTAGAGTTTGACCGTCCGATTTCGATCCTGCGGTCAGCAAGGCGCCACGTCGCCGAAATTCCGCCGCCGCCGTGCAAGCCCAGCCGCCCGACCATCTTAGGGTTCCGTGCCATTTCACGCAGCCCTAGGGTATAAAAGTACACCCCGGCTTCCGTGCCGCGTTCCTCACCTCACGCCGCATCCTTTCCTTCTTCCCTCTCCGACGGAGACGCATCCGTGAAGCCGCTAGCCCTCGCCGGAGTGCGCCGTTCGAACCGAGCCAGTTCGCCGCTTCTTTCTCTTCATCCGGTGAGCCTCTGCCGCATATTTTGGTTCCGTTGAGTTCGTCGCGTCATCCACTTCCCGTTTTGCTAACTCTTCCGCTCGATCTGGTGTTCCTTCGCCGTTTGGTGCATCGTCTTCTCCATCTCCGATGGTTGCGCCGTGTTCCCCGCCGTCGAGTCCCTTCAGTCAACCTTCGCCGACAGATCTGCCCTCAACGCCCGGATCTGAGCCGCGTAAACCCGGTAAGCCACCTCAGCCCTAGCCTTAGTTGGTTGTCCCCGTCAGCGTTGTTGTGCCGTGTCATCGCCCCGTGCTCCGCCACGCCAGCCCTATTCGCCCCGTGTCTGCCACGTGGTTGCCCCGTAGCGCCACCTCACCGCCATAGCCTTGCCACGTACACGCCTCGTGGTAGCCACGTCATGCCACGTGTATGCCACGTGTGCCCTAGCGTCCCGCGTGTCCGCCACGTATCGGCCACATCAGCGCCACCTCACCACCGCAGCGCCCACATGTGTACCACCGACATAAGGGCCCCACCGGTCAGTCACAGCCATTAATCCGATTTTTCCCGAATATCCGAAAATTCCAGCGAATCGCGTAGCGACACGTGTCAATCCATTTTTCCTGATTTTTCTTTCCTTTAAACTTCGGAAGCCCCGTTCTCCTCCGTTCGAACTCCGATTTGAACGATTCAAATTTCTAAATTCATATAAAATCAAGATCTATCTGTTGGTGTTATTTTTGTGAATTTTTGAATTTTATTTATTTCTGTTTATTTATTGTTTTGCTTCGATTCGCGTGTTTAGCGTGTAGGCAACCTTAGGTTGAGTGAGAGGAGCATCCGGCGGAGGTTGCAGCAATGATGAGAGAGTGAAGGCAAGTCTCCCTTGACCATGTTGAACCCAAATTTATGAAATGCTATTTTGTTTTTAAATTATTGCATGCTATTGAATTTACGTATCGTACTTTAATGTCACTTTAAATGCTTAGATAAATGCCACATTGTTATAACCGCATTGATATTCATTATGACAACCATTGACACCCTAGGAAAATTAAGTACTGTTAATAATAATCATTTTTGGTATTATGAGAACGATAGAAAATGCTTAGCCATGCTTAATCACGTCGGTACCTTACCATTATGGAAATGATTTCATTCTTGATTCAAAATGAATTGTGGAAATTATGGCAATTGGTGTTGCTTGGGTATTAATTTGAAATTAAAAGTGAAAAATGATTTAGACCGGGCGAATTGGTTGAATGGCGGTGTGGGATGCACAAAATTTTTGGAATGTGATTGTCGCCCTAGTCAATTAAGGACCGATCGTGTGGACACCATGGGCCATGCTATACAATACAACCACATGTCTATATGGGTATGACTGGCTAAGTAATTTGCATGTATCATTATTTGACTTCGCGATTGGGTCATGCGAAGTTTGTCGTGGTGACACTTGCAAAGCGCAAGGGTGTGAGAGCGAAACCTTAGCGGTGAAGTCGATAGCAGTATATGCATTGTAAAGGCCTTGTCATGATCTCCTGGCACACCAAAGGAAGTATGTCAATAGCTTGGCGCAAAGGGTTGATCATGTCGTGTGGGTAAAGTGTACCGACTCTGCGAGTCTTTAAAACTACTTGAGTAGCCGTGCTTACGGATAAGAACAAGCGTGGAACGCTTTCACATAGTAGATTTTCTGGTTTTGGTTTTAAAATGGAAATGATGGATTTGGTTTAAACATGAAAAGCGTGGTTTGGGAAATCCATGAGTGGCTAGAGCTCCGGATCTTAGTTTGGCGGCTAGAGCCAACGAGTAGTTGGAACACGGAAAATTGTTATATTTCAAGTTTAATTATTCATGTTATTTACATTTTGTTAAATGCTACTTTATGAAATTATTACTTGTATTTAAATTTCAATTTCGCTTTCATAAATAAACCATATTATGCCTTCCTTTGTTCAAGCCATGCATTTAGTTACTGCATTATATTTCCGAGACTTGCGGTATGTTGCATACTCACCTCGCTTTTATAATGGGGGCTTATTCCATAAAGCGAGATGAGGAGATTGGATTCGACATCTGTGGTGAAGATCTTGGAGAGGAGGAAGACCGAACTACTAGGGGCGTATTCTTATCGGTTGCTGTGGGCACAATTGATTGGCTGTTTTTGTTCTACATTTCATTGCTACATTTTCACTTAAGCCGTAAGGCTCCATACTTGTAATAATGTGATGATGTTTACACTCTTTTGCTTTATTATTGTTATTTACTTTTGATATGTCGTGTTATCATCCAGACAAGCTGTGTGTGCTAGCTGTTCTGGACTAGCACAATTGGAAACCTGAGAGGGTTCGGATTTGGTAAATCCGGGGTCCCGACAATTCCCGAGGGACTAAAGATTCCACGTATGAGCGAGAATGACAATCACAATATGTATTGTGAAATTGCAAAGATCACTATACTGATTAAAGTAGTTTGGTTATAGATGTAAACGAATCGAATATAGATGGAAAATAGCTCTGCCATATTTGTTTTCATATTTTTTCTTAGATGCGGTTATGATAAGGATAACCCAGATACAAATACGAATAATGTCAAATACAGAAACAAAGCGAATATGAATCGAAACGAACACGATCATGAATTTTTATCAGAACATGAAAACCCTTTAAATTGTGCACACAAAATAAAAAAGTAACTTATTTATTTGCTCCAAACATTCATGAAGAACATGTAATGACCCAAGATTTGTATTTTTGTTGAATTATGTTTAAAATAATAAATTATGTATTTATGAGTTTTTATGCATTTCTAGCAACTTATTTAAAATATTTTCCTATTAAGGACAGTAGTGTTTGAATTTTTGAGAAAATTTAAAAGCCAATGAAACCTTGAAAATATTTTTTTTGTAAATGTTAGATTATGTTAGGAACTTCCCCAAAAAATCAGTAATTTTTGGAGTTGGTTTGCAAATTTTAATAATTGAAAATTGATTTATGGATTAATTAAATTAGAAAACAAATTTGAAATTTAGAAACCTTTTGGGCCAAAAGAATAGCCTTATCCTAGCCCACGTGCATATCCAAATAATCTAGCTCATAAATATTCGGATTATCCATATTCATATCTGACAGATAGTGAGCTACCAAATATGTATCCGTATGTGACAAAAAAAAATCCGTTTTTGTTTCTGATATGATATTATTCAACAAATATCTAATCTGATTGAATATGTATCCAAAAATTATTTGGATCGGTTGAAAACTATCTGATCTATTTTTATCCCTAAGTCTGGTTGCATGTGGTACAACCTACTGAGTGATTTTTTACGAAAAGATATATCAACAACGATGTCTGTCGCTGAGTGTTCATAAAGATATTCGTGATAGGATTCTATTCCATCTCAGTGTATGTAGATGATTTAAAAATCATTAGAACCAATAAGGATATCATCGAAGCTATCTCTGACTAAAAGATGAAGTTCAGAGATGAAAGATTTGGGTCTCTTAGTTAGGATATTGGAATAGAGATGCTCATATGGTCATAACAAGAAGATGAGAAAGTGTTAGAACTAGACACTCCATATTTAAATGCTAAAAGTGCATTTCCATATCTTACCAATTTTATCGGGCTAGTCTTTAACATTTTAGTGATTGATCCACCTAAAATCATTAGAACCTTTCATTTTCATAAAAGATGAAGTTCAGAGATGAAAGATTTGGGTCTCTTATGGTCGTTAGGATATTGGATATAGAGATGCTCATATGGTCATAACAAGAAGATGAGGAAGTGTTAGAACTAGACACTCCATATTTAAATGCTATTGGTGCATTTCCATATCTTACCAATTTTATCAGGCTTGATATTGCTTTTGTAGTGAATTGTTTAGTAAAAATCATTAGAACCAATAAGGATATCATCGAAGCTATCTCTGACTAAAAGATGAAGTTTCAGAGATGAAAGATTTGGGTCTCTTATGGTCGTTAGGATATTGGATATAGAGAAATGCTCATATGGTCATAACAAGAAGATGATGAAGTGTTAGAACTAGACACTCCATATTTAAATGCTATTGGTGCATTTCCATATCTTACCAATTTTATCAGGCTTGATATTGCTTTTGTAGTGAATTGTTTAGTAAGATATTTGTTATAGGGCTTATTTGTTTTTATTGTGGATTTTGGATTCTAATCTCAAAAGCTGAATAAAAAATAAATAACTTGATTCTAAAAATTGATTCTTATAATCCAGCCTACCCATATACATTAGAATCCACAATCCATTTTATATGTACTTTTGTGAATTCTAATGAATATAAATATGAGAATGCCACTATCAAGTAATTACCAACCAAATGCCATCCCAAAATCCAAAATCAACTTCTCTACAACCACAATCTAGAATCAACTTTTAGAGAATCCACAGTAAAAACAAAGAGGCCCTAGACTACAAAGAGGCATTAGACTAGAATTAAACACATTCAATTTTTTGTTGATTTGGAAGTTCAATTTGAAGTGAAATCCACAAATTGAAATTTTTTATTTGAAAGTTCATGATTTTTATGAGTTCGTGCACATGTATATAGAAGTCTTGTTTAAATCAACGAGACAATATTTGATGAAAGATGAAAATCATATCTCAAGAAACGCATCCTAACATAACCAGAATTATATTTGAAAATTCGAATGCAACTTCCAAATAATCGTATTTCAAACGCGACTTTCTTAACAAAGTTAGCAGCGTGGTGGACCGATGACAAGTCTCACACAAGGTGTAATGTAACACCGATCATCTCAGATTTAGCAAATAGGTCCATTTTTTAGAATAATTAAGAAAAGTTTCAAAAAATTCTGAAAAAAACCGTAGATGTACATCTTATCTTACCCCATCTACATATAAAATTTCATGATCAAATTCATCCTATGTTAAGAGTAATAAAAAAGATAAATTTCTGACAAACTTGAATAGTTCAAATGCACCCCAAATTTGTCCTTTTTGTAACTTCAAGCATAGGACGAATTTGATCATGAAATTTTATATGTAGATGGGGTAAAATGAGATGTACATCCACGATTTTTTTCAGAATTTTTTGAAACTTTTCTTAGTTTGATTGAACGGTGATTGCACCAAAGTCCTGAATACACTGGATATATCCCCTAAGATAAAAGGCCCAAGCACTTGGTTGGTTGGTGTCATTTGAGTTGGCAGGAAGTCAACTTGAGACCCAAGAATAGCAGATTAGTCAATTCAATTCCTAATAGGCTAATACTGATTAGTTGTCACAAAATTTGAAGGGATAATTTGAATCAGCCAATGGCCCAGTGCTGGCTGCAAAGCTAGCTTCATTTTGACCAACTGGTGCGTGCACAGGGCATGGCACTGTTGCTCGTCAATGCAGTACTGCTAGCCAAATTGCATATAATTGAAGCACCATAAGACATTTACCATGCAAAGTTCACATGATTGCATCAGAACCAGTGAATTAGCAACATAATAACATTGTTCCAAAATAGATTCATCGTAGCAGAATTATTCTTCAGCGTTGACCATAAAATCCAGCCAGCTTACAGCAGCAAGTTCCAGGTACAACAGCTTGCAAGAAACGCAAGAACACTTCAAAACATCTGTAGAAAGGACTATGTCACCATGGCACCACTATTCATCATCTGTGCGTACAGCTGTAACATGAATAACCAAGTTAGTCTCAAAAGAACAATAACAAAAATATGAATGCAACAAGAACATATTTTTCTCAATTATTTTCAGTGCACAATGGAAACAAAATAGACCCACATAATATCATGAAAAGAATCTCATTTGTTTCTGTTTTTTTATAAACAAATAAAGCAAATAGCCATGGAAAAACATAAACCGGCATAAAGGAAATAGAGCCCAGAGCCCTCGATATATAAGCAACCAACAAGTATTCTCAAATTATCACAGAAATAATTAATTACTCAGAATAACATAGACTTTGAATGCAGTATTACATGCAAATCATTGAAATACCAATGAATTTGTTTTAAAGTCGAGCGACTAGCTAGTCGACGACTAGCCGACAAGTCGGTTTTGCGAACCTAGTCGCTGCACTCGACTCGACTAGTTGTGCTAGTCGCTCGACTAGCTGACTAGTTGGCGGCTAGTCACGGCTAGCCGGAGCAGGGTAGTCGCCCGACTGGGCCATATTAGGCCAAAGCCCAAACTGAGTGAAGAAGCGAGTGCGGACCGTGACTACCAAGGAGTAACGAGCAAGAGCGAGACCAAGAAAGTAAGAAACCCTACTTTGCTATGCGCCTTGGAGACTTCATCATGGACGCCACCACTGCAGTACATTTCATCTTCCCTACTCCTCTCGATCTCTTCACGATGGGCAGAGCTGAGCCTCGCAGAGAGAGCAAAGCAGAGGAGATGGCGAGGCGGAGGAGCAAGCGGAGGAGCCATGGAATGAGCCAAGTGAGGACATGGCGAGAGAGAGAGGAGGCGGAGGAGATGGCGGAGGGAGGAGCTGGCCGAGGAGCCGCGAGGCGAAGGATGGAAGGAGGAGCGGCGAGGCGGAGGGAAGCGATGGCGGAGGGCAGGCGATAGTTATCCCAATGTCTGCTATCTCTTGCTTTCGAGCGCCCACATCTTTGCTTTGCCGAGCCTTTGATGCTTTGCTTCAGTGCTAGTTATCCTGCTACTGCTATCCCTTCCTTGCTTTGCAGTACTACTTTGCTAGTTATCCCTGCTTTGCTAGTAAAGTTTGCAGTACAACTCCTGGTTCTTCACTTCTTCTCTACTTGTATGTTCTCTGTTTTTGGTATGCAGTATGTTGGTATATTTATAGAAAATTATAAAGTATAGTCATCGACTTGTATCGACTAGTCGTGACTAGTCCGACCCTAAATCACAATGTTCGGCTAAATGGTCGAGGAACAGTGCACGGGGCGTGGATCGATATCTTCTATGTTCTTGCTCGGTGGGGTATACCTCTTGGACGCTTGAGTGCGAGATATGGAACGTGTACCAACTATTTTCGGAACGATAATATGGGACGATCCATCTAATTTAGCCATGGATCAAGTTCTTGGAACCTTTGGGTGGTGGAACATACCCTCACTCGAACAGGGAATATGCACTTTTATATGGCCCGTCTGGAATCTTCATATCGTCCAACATCTCCCACCCCAGCCGGCCCAGAATCTTCGTATCGTCCAAGTCCAAAGTTGGCCCATATTAACGTGACCTCACCATCTCCAAACTCCAATCCCCAAATCGATGGGAGGAGCCAGCGAGGAGGGCCACGACATGACTTGCTCACTGCCATTGCTTCGCCGAGCTCATTCTTTGGCGCCCGTGACCTCTCTCTCATCTCCAAGACCTGCAGACTCTATCTTGGCTTTCAAGGAAGCGTCTTGGCCGGTGGCAGCTTCAGCCAAATACGGCCACCTAGCCAAGCTAATGGCAAACATTAACCCAACTCAGTGAAGTTCTCCACCAGATTTGGATCTGTAGTAGCTCTTCATACCTCTCTGTTCCCGGGCATTGGGACGACATCCGGCTTGCTCCAAGCCGACCTGCATCGACCAGATCGAACCGTTCCTCGATTAGGGACGAAGATCCCGGACGGAGCAGCGGACCGCACTGCGTGTTCCGTGTGACTTAGGTCGACCTAGTCACGACTAGTCTACAAGTCGGTACCCTAGCGACTCGACTCTACTTTGCGACTCGCAAACGCAACTTCCAAATAATCGTATTTCAAACGCGACTTTCTTAACAAAGTTAGCAGCGTGGTGGACCGATGACAAGTCTCACACAAGGTGTAATGTAACACCGATCATCTCAGATTTAGCAAATAGGTCCATTTTTAGAATAAGTTCCGCTCGGACCATTTTGAAAATTCAAAATTTATGACGGTTATTTATTAAATAAAATGACATCCAATGACTGTAGTAATCAGAGTTATGAGCACAAATATATACTCATAAGATAAATGGGACATATCCAATAAGTAATCAGACTTTAATGCAATCACCGTGCAATCCAATTAAGAAAAGTTTAAAAAAATTCTGAAAAAAATCGTGGATGTACATCTCATCTTACCCCATCTACATATAAAATTTCATGATCAAATTCATCCTATGTTAAGAGTAATAAAAAAGATAAATTTCTGACAAACTTGAATAGTTCAAATGCACCCTAAATTTGTCCTTTTTGTAACTTCAAGCATAGGACGAATTTGATCATGAAATTTTATATAGATGGGGTAAGATGAGATGTACATCCACGATTTTTTTCAAAATTTTTTGAAACTTTTCTTATTTTGATTGCACGGTGATTGCACTAGATGTCCCTTAAGATAAAAGGCCCAAGCACTTGGTTGGTTGGTGTCATTTGAGTTGGCAGGAAGTCAACTTGAGACCCAAGAATAGCAGATTAGTCAATTCAATTCCTAATAGGCTAATACTGATTAGTTGTCACAAAATTTGAAGGGATAATTTGAATCAGCCAATGGCCCAGTGCTGGCTGCAAAGCTAGCTTCATTTTGACCAACTGGTGCGTGCACAGGGCATGGCACTGTTGCTCGTCAATGCAGTACTGCTAGCCAAATTGCATATAATTGAAGCACCATAAGACATTTACCATGCAAAGTTCACATGATTGCATCAGAACCAGTGAATTAGCAACATAATAACATTGTTCCAAAGTAGATTCATCGTAGCAGAATTATTCTTCAGCGTCTAGTCAAATGTCCCTCTACATTAGCAGTTTCTTTACTACAAATTTGCAACAAGGCAGAATAAAGACAACATTTGTAATCTTATATGAAACTGAAACTCCATATGTCATGTATCACTCAAAAAGTATTGCAACCAGCTGTATCATCCGGTAATCACAGAGGAACAGTGCACGTGTGCGTGTCCTTTCAGAATCAAGGTTCTAAGTTATGCATCATGTAAAATAAGGTAAAACAAATCTCGAGGCATTTTTAGTGTTGATATAACGAAGCTGAAAGCCTGAAACCTACATTTGCTGAGTATAATGGAACTAGTTCCCTCTCTATTATAAAACAGAAATAAGCAAATTTCACGGAACTTAATGGAACTACCCTATCCGTTAGCAAAACACGACTAAATAATTTACATGGAAGACTTGATTCTCTCTCTCTCTCTCTCTCTTTGAACGTTTGTTTTTCCTCATTCGTTTTGGTGTGTGTACATGCGCGCATGCATTCTGGTGCAGATTCAACTCATAATATGGCCCATGCATCACGAATGAGATATACAATCCATTAAAGCAAAGCTCAGGGAGATTCAGCAATAATAAATACCTGCTGATTTTGATGGCCTAATTGACTATCTTATCTGTTAAAGTTGTCACACAACATAGAGAGCATAACTGCCATAGTTTCCCAAAAATTTAGTTTTTATCCAGTCTATGTATAGTCATTCTCCAGTGTAGGAACTACGATCATGATTACTTCAAGGTTCTGCATCTTCACTTTAAAGCAGAAAAGTAATACTACCAGAACTTAGCCCCTACATTTTTAGCAGCTGCAGATCAGAAAGCGTGATTCCTTACTACATGGCACATCAATCTTGTACCATCTTGCTAGCTAATTTTTGCAGCTGAAAGAGCGAAAGAAAGGCTCTTCAATCTCATTCTCCAATTAAGGTTGACAGCCTGAGGCCATCAAGATAGCGTACACATTCCTGACAAACACTTTATAGTGGAGTCCTACTTTTTACCACTCTACGATCAACTAAAGTAGGGGTTTCTAGACTGTTCCATTTTACACAAGGCTTCTATATAATCATGATCTTTTCTCCATATATTGTGCGATTAGAACAGGAGGCAACCACAGTACTATAAAGCATCAAGACATCTAGTTTTGCCCAATCTTTCGTTCCATCTAGACACAAGCAAATCTCCCAGTTTCATCAAGTTAGCCTCTCCACCCAAAATCCCAAAATGTCAATTTTGGCGAAATCCTTTGCGCCGGTCAATTTTTTTCTCTATACATCACATTTCAACGAACACAATTAATCGTATTCTCAGACGGGATTTGCTACTCCATTAATAGCCTCTCCGCGAATCCAAGTGCGCAACAGGTCCTCTTCAGATGACCGGCACGCAAACCTGAATATCATCGCTAACTGCCACGACACATCCATGATCCATTAGATCAGCCTAGACCAAGATCCACGCCCAAACTCGCAAACCAAATCCACGAACCCTAGGATCCCGTCATGGCAGACGCAAACGAGGCAAATCAAATCGAATCAAGGACGCAAGAGGACGCATCGGGAGGCGAGATACGTACTCGGCTTCTCCTGCTTGCCGTCGGCCCACTTGGAGAGGGAGAAGTGGACCTTCTCGCGGGTGGCGGCCTCGGACTTGAAGGGCTCCTTGAGGCAGCTCCGCACCAGCGCCGCGCAGACGTTGGAGTAGCCGATGTAGGTCATCCCCGCCGCGCGCCAGAAGGGCACCGCCGCCGTCGTCGCCGACATCGTCGCCTCCGCTTCCTTCCCTTCCTCTGCTCGCGCCGCCGCCGCCGCCGATGGAGATGGGGAGAGGTGCAGCCGTACAGGTGAGAGAGCGTCTGGTGGCGTCCGGGCTCAGGCAGTTGCTACTTGTTATGCCGTGGCACTGGCTACTGGGTTGGGCTGGCCCAATTTTTGTGTCGGCTTTTCCTTCTGTTTTTCTCTTTCCTTTTCTGTCAGAATTTCACAGCAGTTTCAAAGGAAAGGGCTACAATATACTCCCTTCATTCGCAAATATTTATGTTTTAGATATCGATATGATCTCTAAAATATAGATTTAACCACTAATATTTATTATAATGTATTTGTAAAGCTCAGTAAAATTATAATATTACAAAAATACGTTTCAAAACAAATGTACCCATATAATTTTCATGTATCCAATTTAAATATTTAAGAATACGTTGACCGTCAGAGTTTCAAATGTTTAACTATACTTATATCCAAAACGATAACTATTTGTGACTGCACGGAGCAGTAAAACTATTGTGATCCAAACGGGTGGGAGCTTAGAGCAGTCTCGTTTTATCGGCGTTGAGGTTTATAAATTCGGTTTTATCAACGCTTATATGTTTACAAATGATTACGGATACATTTTATCCAATAAAACAGCTACCGCTGATGCCTCTCTCTCTCTCTCTCTCTCGGGAGCAGGCAGCAGGGCGCCATTGCCAACAAGACATGGACAATAACTCATATAGTGGTATTTTATGCTATCTATATAATCAGAGTAGTGCTTCAATTCTTTTCCTTTTAATACAAGTTGTATAAATTCTAAAGTAAGTGAAAGGATAAATAATCACTATCTACTAATTATTCATACTTTAATATTTATGCAACTGTTAAATGGAAAAGCATGAAGCACCTCTCATATGATCGTGTCTTCGCGAGGAGAAAGATATACTCTATTTCCTTTTTCTCTCTTTTATATCAGTAAAAATCTTACTGAAAAAACTTATAGACAACTGACATCACGCTATTGTACATGAATGCAAAGCTGTGTAGTGGGGTGTACAAAAAGGCCATTCCTTAAAAAATAGTTTATTGTCTTTTTGGAAATAGAATTAAAAAACGGAATGACTTGTACCGGACGTCCGAAACTTTCAAACGCATTGCAATATTTTTTTCCTACACGTACAACATTTTGTTACAATGCGTGCAATATTTTCCTTCGACAAACAGTGAAATACGCTATAGTAAACGGATGTTGCAAGCGTTCAAAAAAATATTGCACGCATTGACAAAAAATGTTGCAAGCGTAGAAAAAAATATTGCAAGAGACGTCCGATAGGATGAACCAGTGGCGGAGGACAGAACAAAATTATGATGCGGCGAATTCTTTAGTATAGATTAATAATTTTATATGAAATCAAAGTTATTCATACACCGATAAGAATGAACAAAACTAGTTTGCTAAATAGATTGATCACAATATTATAAAGCATAAAGATGCAAAAAGAAAACAAAAAATGTACCAAGAAATACTAGTTACGTCTAGGCGGTAGACGAGGTAATTGCATTTGACGAGTTTTCATCTTCTGAAAATGCTTCTTAATTTTATCAATATGAAGTCCTTTAAATATGTCTCGTTCGATGTAGCACACCATTAAGTCATTAAGCAATTCATCGGATATCTTGTTGCGCAAATCAGTCTTAATAATCTTCATAGCTGAGAAGACCCTTTCAACCGATGCTGTTACCATTGGTAGTAGTAGTGCCAACTCAATAAGATGATAAACCAATAGAAATACAGTATGTCTTTCAAGCTCAACCATCTTTACGGCTAGACTTACAAGATCATGACAAACAAAAGTAAGTTGATGCTACTGCATGTAGCCTTTTAATTTTCCTTTTAGTTTTTGGCTGACTTTTTTAACCTCTCTGCTCAAACCTCAGTAGGCTAGGTCTGACAGCTGCTAGAGCTTGCCAGACCCGGTTCTTCGCCCCTGAGCCAAAGTACCTGTGTGGTATGGCTCGGACGATTACTCTTACATATTCCTCCCTATGAGGCGCACATGAAAATAAGACCACAATTTCTCTGTTTTTCTCCCTCTGGAAGTTCCTTTTCTGCAAGTTTCTAGTGTTCCGATGATAAAAAAAAATTCGATGAAATTGTTGATGACATTGGTTGCCCTCCCAATGGAGGAGTCATTTCTGTGATGTTTTCTGTGGAAGACAGTGAGGCACGTACATATATTCGCAATGTTTCTGCCATAGGCTAGGTTTGGCAGCTGTCAGAGCTTGTTAGACTCGGTCCTCCGCTTCTGAGATGAACAGAAATCAAACGTTCGAACATTAGTTTCTCCCATTAAAAAAAAAAAGCCAAAGTGAGGAAAAATGATACCACAGTGCCAGCGGAGATTCTAGAAGCTGCACCCCGCAGGCCAGGCCAGGCCATCCCATCATCCGCTACCGCCCAAACTCAAAGCAAATGCCTCGTTTGGTTGTCCCTCACTCCGCGCTCTCTTGTTTCTCCTCCCCGATCTCCACTCCGATCTCGGCCACTCTCCTCCCGCAGTCGCCATGGACGAGTCCGTCGTCAGCCAGGTAACCCACCCCTCTCCTTCACGCTGCTCTCGCTCGCTTCCCCCTCGTCCCTTCCCCTCTCTCCCTGATGTGACGTGTCCCGGTGGTTGCAGATCTTGGAGAAGCAGGTGCTGTCGGTGGCCAAGGCGGTGGAGGACAAACTGGACGAGGAGATCGCCACGCTCGAACGCCTCGATCCGGACGACATCGAGGCACTGCGGGAGCGCCGGATCCAGCAGATGCGCCGCGCCGCCGAGCGCCGCGCCAAGTGGCGCGCGCTGGGACACGGCGAGTACGCCGAGGTCCCCGAGAAGGAGTTCTTTTCCGCTGCCAAAGCCAGCGAGCGCCTCGTGTGCCACTTCTACCGCGAGAACTGGCCGTGCAAGGTGCGCACCTTTGGTTCTCCTCTTTTTTCCCCCCTCCCTTTCATTTTGAGTTAAGATTGGGTTGGATCTTGGATTGAATTGTCGAAAGGAATTAGGAATGACGTTTAGGTGTGGTATGAATGGTGTGTTCAGATGTGGATCTCGCGTTAAATTATGTTCTGTCGGAAATGCTGTACCGATTGTGTTGTGCTGTGCTTTTCGTTCATTAAGATCGCGTTTAATACTTTGGTGTTGGCCTGCCCATAGTATTTCCGTTGGTTCTTGAATGAACCCCTGAAATTTCTGTGGTATCTGCAAGATTCAGTGACGGCAGCCCCATTTCGACAGCACTAGCCATGCTCTTCAACTTCCTATTATCAATTTGTTGACACTCAACTGAGCACTTCTCAGTCCTTCCAACTTAAATTACTTTCCCTTTAAGAATGAAATGAAACTTACATGGTTTTTTTTGCCGGTCCACCCACATTGGACTGCATGTTCTGCAGTCCAACATCATCATGTTTATCACAATGTATGCTGGATGCCCTAGAGGAGAAGGTCATACTTGTTGGATAATGTTTTTTCCTATTAGGTTTTACATGCCAAAATGTCATACATATATCATATCATGGCTATCATACAGTTGACCCATGGCTATCAAACAGTTGACCCAAAAATTAAGTGATAAAAAATTATGCCTTGGGGGCCTAAGCTCTATGCCATTCAAATCACGCTATCCATAAGTTAATTTTAAAGTCCTTGTCGTTAAAGAATCTGTATGTTTAGATACATACTTACCTGCAAATTGCTTCAAGTCCGAACTAACTCCACAAGAACATGAAACCCCTAAACATCTCCCATGCATAAAACCCGCATGCACGTCCTAGATAAACACACTCCATATACATGCATTCACATATGACGCATTCTGCATATGGAACATGATTTGGAATGGTGTAGGATCATATTTATATGGGAAAAAGTCCACCTAACATCCCAAAGTTTGCTCGAAAATCCATTCGGCACCCTGAACTATGAAACTAAACATTTGACCCCCAAAACTCTACAATCCGGTTCAAAAACACCCTGACCCAGTTTCGCGCAGTGGCATTGCTCGTGTGGCATGATGAGTGGGCGTTTTCGTCACATAGGATGACACATTGGAAAAGTTTAGGTTAATGACACATGGGGCTCATAGAGGCTTCTCTTCCAAATGGAAATAAAGAGGGAGGGAGCTAAAAGGGCCAACAGTCATAGAAGCATGATTGAAAGCTCGATGGGGGAGAAGCCTATGTGGGCCCCACTTGTCATTGACCTAACTTGGTCAGTGTGTCATCTTACATGGCAAAACGGCCCGCTCATCATGCCATGTGGGCAATAATACGATGCGAAACCAGGTTGGGGTGTTATTTGAACTAGAATGCAAAGTTTGGGGAGTTAAATGTCTGGTTTCATAGTTTGGGGTGTTGGATGGACTTTCAACCAAAGTTTGGGGTGTTACATAGACTTCTTCCTATTTATACCCAAGGCTTGTTTTGTTTCAATGATGGGTTGAGATAGAAAATTGCCACCAAATGTCTATAAATGTGGGTTGGGTCCGAGTCGTGTGGTACTCGAAGTCATATTAGGATAGGATTCAGAGTTAAGAGATAAATTAGAGATAGAGTTTGGTTGTAATATGGTTGAGATTGACTCTATAAATAAAGGGTATGGGGATCGTAGGCACACATGAACACACAATTATTTCCCTAGATTATTCTACATATTATTGGAGCCAAACCTTAATTCTTAGGGCCTGTTTGGTAGAGCTCTGTGATCCGGCCACACCGAGATCTCCAAACTTGTAGGCTAAAATAAATTGAATTAAGTTTATATTTTTGGTCTAAAATGTAAACAAGATGATCCATCTAAACAGTCTTAATGTACTCACAGCTCCAGCTCTACGTATCTGGTGGAGCTAAGAATACCTAGCTCCACCAGATCCACGGATTTGATGGAGCTGGAGCCCTACCAAACACACCCTTACTTCTAAGCCAGCTGTCATCATTGTCAATTGATTCGTCGGCCGCCGCTACCCCCTTGCATGTGGTCCGCCTTGGCCGTGTCGCACGAGATCGGGCTGCGGCCGGTTGGGTTGTGTGCACGCTGTTCCTGCGTATCGTGGGAGATGCGGCTACTGAAGGCGTTGGACTATCACTGTTGCTCGGGGCCGCCAATCGGGTTGCCACCATTGCCTGAGGACGCTGGGTCGCTGTCGCCGCTCGAAGCCTTGAATCGCCATTGCCGCTTCGATCTGCTCAGGAGAGATGGGCCATTGCCATTGCTAAGGAGCCCTGGGTCGCCATCGATGCTCGGGGTTACACATGGATCTCGTTGATCTAGATCTGGTTGACCCTTGGGTTTTGGTGAGGGAAGAGAATAGAGAAGTTGGCTCAGACATGAGTCTCGGAGGAGAGGAAGAGAAGAAAGAAGTGCTTGGTTGCGGCTGAGAGGAGAGAAGGGCTTCGGTCATGTGGAGGGGGAGAAGAAGGAAGAGATGGCCGAGAGAGGAAGAAAAGGGAGAAGAGAGAGAGAGAGAGAGGAGTGCGGCTGGCCGAGGGAGGAAAAAAAGAAAGGGAAAAGGTAAAGAAAAAAGAGAAGAGAAAAAGGGGAAAAAGAGGAGAGGGAAAAAGAAAAGTGGGAAAATAGAGAGATATTTGCTGCTTGGCTATGTGCACACGTTTGCGTATGAGAGGTGTGAGGGTTGCGTTTGTGGTTTGTGTTGACATCGATGCTTGAAGGGTTGCTGTGATCGTGGAAAGACATGCGGCATTGTTTGATGAGCATAGTTTGGCTACTATGGTGTGTTGATCGAGATTAAAGAGGAGTTGTGTGAGTGTTGGGTCTATTGTCGTTGCTGGAGTTGTGGGATTTGGTGTGGCTTGAGCAGAGCAAAGGAAGAATGTGCATGCATGACGTGTGACTGCATGCTAGGGGAGAGACATGAAAAAAGTCACGTGGGTGCTGTGTTGTTGCTGTGGAATGCCAAGGAACACTGAGTAGGTTTTAGGCGTGGGATAGAGAGGTTGCTGCTTGGAGAGTTAGATCTGAACGGGGAGAGAGAGATAGAGAATATTGTTTGCTGCTTGAGGGACAGAGTGGGAAGATTGCCTGTTGCTTGTGAGTAGTTGGATGGTTGGAAAAGTTCTATTGGAAGTTGTAGAGGAAGGAGAGACAAAAGGAAGGAGTTCGATGCTGCCGCTCTCTTCTGCAAGGAGAGAAGGGAAGAAGTTCGGATATGGTGAGTTCGATGTTGTTGCTCTCTTCTACAAGGATAGAAAGGAAGAAGTTCGGAGAAGGTGAGTTTGATGCTGCTGCTCTCTTCTACAACGAAGAAGGGAAGAGGTTCGGAGAAGGTGAGAAGTTCGGAGAAGAAGGAAGTTGATCTGGTGTTGTGTGGGTTTGGATTTTGTGGCTATTCGCTTGATCCAATCTAGTGTGGTTGTTGCTTTGCTTTTGCTTGCTTGAGAAATAGAAGAGCCTGTAGAAAGAGGAAATGTGGAAGTTTTGGGTTGATTGATGTTTGTTGTGAGGATGTGTGGAGTGCATGGACCCCAGCTATCCACGGGGCAGGCCGTGAGGACCATCCAGGATGGGATGGGCCGAGCCGACTGCATGAAGATGGATACCACCTAGGCTGCTTCCAACATGCATAACAAGGAAACTCTGAAGATAGCTGCTGATCTTGATTAAGTAGGATACGATTGTAATCCTGGTCATTATCATGTTTAGCAGATAAGGATAGAATAGAATCTCCACGTTGTAATCGATCAGAACTCTCCTTTGTAGCCGCACCCCTCTACTATATAAAGGGGGTAGGGTAACATTATTATCAGATCATCAGCAGTAAGCTAGACACACGTAATCCTAGAGCACAGGACTAGAGTATTATCTCCTCTGCGAGAGCCCGAACCTGTATAATTCCTGCGTCTTGTGCTACCATCGAGTTTGGATCCAACGTCTAGCCCGTTCTCATTATTGCCGACAACAAATGTCGACAGGATGCATGTGCTCTGCAGGGGGAAAGAGATTGGGAATTTTTTGGCTAATGCTGATAGAGGAGGTTTTAGGGCAAGGTAGAGATGTTATGAAACAGGGGGAGAAGATTGTTAAGGATGTTGCCTAGGAGGAGTAGGCTTGCGGAGTGATGGACATGACAGGCAATGACAAGGTGGACCAGGACTAAGCTCGGGAGGAGCTAGCTTGCGGGGTAATGGACATGACAAGCAATGGCAAGGTGGACCAGGACTAAGTTTGGTGGGATCTAGACTCGTGAGAGGCTTGGTGGCAAGACATTGGGGCTACATAGAAGATGACGAAACATGACAATGCTTCAAGATGAAGAGTGAGAAAATGTTAGTTGAGGGGCATTTTAGTAAATTGCCCAATATCGAAAAAAGTGGAGAGTTGGATGGCGGTGACGAGCGTGGTGATGAGCTCGCTGATGGTGACGAGTGATAGAGTAGGAGCTAGTGGTAGCTCCGGTGGAGGCTATGATATTGGTAGTGGGAGTAGGACTAGTTGTAGCTTCAGTGGAGACTATGGCAAGCCCAGGGGATATGTTGGGCGTGTGTTGATGATGGTATTGGTAGCAGGAGTAGGAGTTGGTGGAAGCTCCGATGGTGGCTATGCCTATGGTTTTGGTGTCGGTGATAACTATCGAGGTGTTGGTGTTGGTGCTAGAGGCCGCGTTGATGGAGAGATGTGGTAGAGGTGTTAGTAGAAGGCGGATGTTAAGGTGGTCAGGAGTATGTTAGGGGAGGTGGTGGAAGCCGAGGTGGTCGGGGGCATGTTGAGAGAGATGGTGGAGGCTAGGCTGGAGGCTAGAGGTGGTGACCAAGGCTTGAAGCATGTGGGTAGAGATGGAGGAGATCAAGATTGAGGGTGTGATGGAGAAGGTATGTTGGACACATGGTTGTGGTTACTGTGGTCAATGGTGGCATAGATAATGACACTTGAAGGTTGTGTCCATTTGACTGTATTGGATACAGAGTTGGTGGTGCGAACGGCAAGGATGATAGTCTTGGAGGTGGATGACATGATGGTGGTATTCGTCGTCATGTTAATGCAATGTTCCCCTAGGCGCCTAGGGTCTAGTCGGGCGGCATCGCCTAGTGCCTAATCGCTGCCTAGGCGGGATGGATGGGCCTAGTGCCTAGATGCCGCCTAGGGGAACAATGTGTTGGCGGTTCGTAAAAGTAGATGTCTTGAGAGGGAGTGTTGCATTATGTAACAAAATGGCCATTGTTGTATCTCATGCCCATCTTGAAAGGTGGGTGGGGGGCGTTGGAGATAGAGTCCGAATCATGTGTGACTCAGACTCATATTTGGATAGGATTCAGAGTTAAAGATAAATTAAGATAGAGTTTGGTTGTAGTACGGCTGAGATTGACGCTATAAATAAAGGGTGTATGACCCCACAATCATAATTTGATGTTTATGCCCCCAAGCCATAACTTTAGTTGCTCTCTTTAATTTGTGGGCCAACTGCATGTAGTCGTGATATGTAGTATGACATGTAGGTCCATCTAGTAGGTAAAATATATCCTATACTGTCCTTGTTTTTCACCTTGTTCTTAACAGTCTTAATCCCATGACACATCATCTGTGCTCTAGTTGCTGTTTTATGAAATAATGTGCTGCTTGAATCTACAAGTGTTAGTATGGTTTAATCCTTGATAAACGTTTGCAATTTAGACTTTAGAGGGCATTTGAATTTTTCTATCCTAGTTCTAGCCTATGCATATCTCTGCTAGGGTGGGTTAGGCATTTGAATTTGTAACTTTTGGATTAGTGTTGGAACAAAACAAATCTATTTGGTTTAGTTGATCAAAACCAAAAGGCCTGGCCATTCCTGTTGGAAAGGAACGCACGAAATGACTATGGACTAAATTTGCACGCACTGTCATTATGTTGTGGGTGTAGGGTTTCACAACATGCTGAGGGCATGCTGCTTTGGCAAGTGGTCGTGTTTTGAGCCTGGTATGGCTCATGTCAAAGTGATGATTAACGAGAAGTGCAAATTTCGGCATTCTGCCAGACATGCATGGTGTTAATCAATGCTGCTATAGATCCAAGGAATTTGCTGGGCCTTGATATACATCCAGGAAGAGGAAGCACAATTATCTGGGTTTTATTATGTTCCGGGAAGGTAGATATGTGTATTGGGGAAATTCAAGATCCCGCAATAAGCCAATCATTAATCTCTGCATTTCCTTGTGTATAACCCCTTGATATTCTGTCTGGCATGAAGGAAACTAGTACGCAAACATTTCTCGTTGAAGCAGGTTTTCTTTGCCCTTCAGCCTTTTGATTGTAGTGCAACAGTCTTCCACTGGTTACAACTTTGCACCCATTGTTTCACTAGTTGCTTGTGCTTGACCGAAACAGAGTATTGCATTGTGTTGGCCACCAAATGATGCATGTGTTTTAATACATCATTCTTATCTAGAACAGCAACAATTATGGGATCTGCTGTCCATGAGAAGTGCTTCATCTGCCAAAGTATCTCAGTAGTCAGTAACACCACATCTTAATATTCTATGTAGTAAAGCTGAGTCCAAAACAAAATTTATCGAAGTGCCACATCACCACAAATTCCACTGGCTGTTGGATAATCATCCAGTTGTGTGAAATGCTTTTTAATATTATTATATAGAACAAACCACTAGGCTCTAGAGCCTCTAAAGTTGAGAGAATAAAAAATGTAAGATTGGCATGGGGTAATTGCATTGACTTAGCTAATTAGGAAAGAGGAGGGAAAAGCCAGACCTTTCATCTCCTTTTACTGTGGTTTTAACTTTAATATCCAGTTCATGATAAACAGAATCCATGGACAAGTATTCATCACTATTTTGTTTTTCACTCAGGTGATTATACTCCATGTCTAAATGACTTGGCCAATCACCCGCTAATCACACGTTTTATATTTTGGGAAAACTCCATGCTCTGCTATGTGGACTATGTGATTATCACTTCCTTTTTTCTTTGTCTCCACAAGATCCCTTCAATGTTTACAATCGAGCTGCTGTCAAGTATTCTATATTGTACCAAAGGAAATTGGCTTTATAAGATTTAAAAATCTACTTTCACCATCGCACTTCAAAAAAATTATAACACATTTAAAAACTTTAGAAAATAATCTTTATACTAAAACAATATAAATATAGAAAAAGAAATGCTAGGCATCTCGACTAAGTACCAAAAGTGTATGTATTTAGGTGGGTCAGGGCCTAACAAATGATCAAATGCCCCTCACGTTTTAGTTCTTTTCAATGTTAATGACTCTTGCATACTAGCATGCATGTGTTTACTAAAACAGATAAAATCAAGTGCAGCGTACTCTTTACAAGTTCCAACTGGAAAATAATTAAAATTTTAAAAATAAACCATTCATGGACCTGAGATAAAATTGAAAAATTTGAAAGAAACAATTCTTTTGACGGTCCAAATTTGAAAGGAGTAACTTAACTAATACAAGTATACAACATACGCTTGGTCCAGTGGTCCACCTTCCACAGTTACGATCAACATGGGGAATAGTGATTGGCCAATGTTAGCCGGACCGCCACACCTAGCGCGTCCGGGCTCCAGGTCGTTGAACTACAGTACACTCGCAGACCCAACCAGAGCAGCGGGCCAAGGTTTTTGGGTCATCTCCCCCCAAAAAGCTAGCTCAATGAGGGGGTGCTCCCTCACTTTCACGTCAAGGCGTGTTAGTAGTATCCATTACTCGCGTGAGTTTATTATATTTCTTACAGCCAATGGATGTGTCAGCATGTACCTCATACATGCATCGTCGGGACATATAGCAGTTCTCTATAAAAAAAATCTCTTATAAGCCTGCTGCAACACATTGGCCAAAGTCTAGTTTCCATTGGAGTTGCATTGATGAGTTTGTGTGTGATAAATTGTCCACATGTTAATACTATGAATACATTCCATTCCTTTCATAGAATGTAATAATGCTCTCTTGTGAAACGATGTGAACTTCTCTCTTGTGAAATGATGTGAACTTCAATGGTGGGGATGTTTTTACAATATTCAAACCCTTGTATGTTTTAACTTCGATGCAATTTTGGTTGCATGTATGTCATTATGCCCAAAGAGAGGTTCTAAAGATGAATCTTAATTCATTCTTTTCCCATTTGTAATTTATAAGCTATTGTTCCTCAGCTAAGTTTGTTTCCTATTTAATGCTGTTATGATATCTCTGTTGTGTTGGTTGTTTGTACTGATAATATCAGTGGCATCTTGTTGAATCTTGCACTGTCCAAAAGCGTTTGCTTACATCCCTTTTTTCTTGGGCTGCAGGTTTTGGACAAACACTTGTCAATTCTTGCAAAACAGCATGAAGAAACACGGTTTGTGAAAATTCATGCTGAAAAGGCTCCCTTCTTGACAGAAAAACTAAGGATTGTTGTGCTTCCAACTCTTGCTATAGTAAAGAATGCCAAGGTTAAGGATTATGTGGTAAGATCACTCTGCAGTCAATTCTTCAGCTGTGTGTGAACAATGTAATTAAGTGTTTTTTTCCTGGTATTCCCAGGTTGGATTTGATGAGCTCGGTGGTAAAGATGACTTTAGTACCGAGGATCTGGAGGAACGCCTTGCAAAAGCTCAAGTGATCTTCCTTGATGGAGAAGGATCTGCAAATCCTTCCAAGCACGCCGCCACCAGCAAACGAAGCATTCAACAATCAGATATTGGCAACTCATCCGACTCTGATTAGTTTTATTACTGAATTTAAAGGCATGCTTTGAGGTTTATTGGCTGTTATGCCAACCTTTTATGTTATCCTTACAAGTAATAGGAAAAGTTAGTCTAGTGATGAAAAATTCGAACTGGACTTATAGATACATCTTGAGGCCTGAAGATAAGAGTTAATGGGGGCAGCACAACATACAACATATGCTGTCATCGTTGTGCTCTCTGCTGTCGCTGATTGTTCTCCGGTTCATCATATCTGGTTTGTTTGTTTGAGCGAAAATGTTTTTGGTTGGTCACAAAAGTTTTCCCCGACACCCTTGGGGAGAAAATAGACAAATTTACCGACAAGAAGCAGAAGAATTGCTATCCTGGTACTATTACTTGAAGGCTCAAGCCATGACCAGTCTCAATCTAAGAGCCATCCAACCATATCCTCTTGCAGGTTGTCTCACTGTCCCCGTGTTCTGTACAGCATGGCTGCATCTGCAATATATTGTCCATCAATAGATTCTGTGCTATGTCCTGGGAGCAACACCTTTTCAGCTGCCCACTCATTTTCCCATGTGCTGATCATCGTCGTAGTGACTTAATTGTGGGCAAAAAGAGAACGGTAAAGGTGATGCCTTGCAGTCTGTGGATGCAGATTGTGCTGGTTGTACTGACCTGACTGCAACTTGAATGCTGAGAAATTTAGGGCTAGAATGAATTGCAACTACATACCGGTCGGTTGGTCTGGCCACATGAATGCGCCGGGGATGCATTTGCAGTAAGTGAACAATGTGTTTCATATAGATCGAATTGTGTGTACCGATTGGTTCTTGAAGAGCATATCTTTTGATATTGACCGGATGATTTGGGTACTTCAATTTAGTGGCATTGTTGCATTTGCTATATACTGCTTCAGTTGCTTTGAATTTTCCATAGCATTATTAACCAACAACAGGCCAAATTGCCGGAAGCTTCAAGAAGTGTGCTTGACGTTTGTATTGGACATCTTCGTATATGCATTTAGTACATGATTCTTATCATGTGAAGCACTTCCCTAAGTCAATTCACAGTTGTTCTTTTTTTTTTCTTTTTGGGTTATTCTACCTATTCTTTTTCGAGATTCTGTACTGGCTCCCTTCATCTTGCATAAGGATTAGTATTAATATTCATTCCTTCAAAAACAACTTAAAAGTATGCTCGTTCCGATGCTAATGTAACTAATCATTGAGAAATTAACCCGAGAACCGCTAGAATCATGAAACTTTTCAATCTCTATATATTTGTGTGGCTATTTATGACCCATCCTACATGTCTTTTTCAATTTTTGACCGGACTATATTGGTCTTTCCTTGTGGACGCGCATGCATGCGGTCATGACAGACACAAATTAGCATAATGTTTTCTCTGGTGACACATTGACTCGATCTAACCAGACACATCTACAACACTTGGGAGAGGTCAATAATCTAATGATGCATGCAAGCAGACATGACAGCACCTTGTCATATTAATCAATCCGGCCGGCTAATAAACTAGGTTTTAAGCGCCTTATTTAGGGCACCTAATAGCTGATGTAACCACAAAAAGATGTGCATCAGCCAGACTAACAAAAAAGGGGCAGCTGACCGAGACCTTCAGATGATAAATATATGAGATCATCTCAAGGAGGAGACGACAGAGAAATTGAAGTAGGAGCTAAGCAGTTGTTGGAAAGCATCATGGAGAAAAGAATTATTATCCTATGCTTAAAAAGAAAGAAGGATTTGGATCTTGCATCATTGATGAGACATTCCTCTCTACAAGAAATGATTTTAGATTTGAGGTTGCAACTAACAATATTGAATAGTCTTGTATAGATTGCTTGGAGGTTTAACCACCTCGATTGGTATCACGTCAGTACAATCTTACTTGATGTATATATAAATAAGTGGGTCTTAAATACAACATGTAACTATGTAAGGACACTATACAAGTTGTCATTGCATCAAGCTTGGAAGAGAAGAAGAACCTCCTATTCTTATTGATCTCCGAAAGAAAAAGGATAGTGGTTTATTACTCAGTTGCAAATGTAAGCGATTAACCTAGAGCAACAAAATTTTCTACCTGTAGTATTTATATCAGCCACCATTCAATAAAAAAAATATTGTGTAGTCGGATGCAATATTTCTTGGTACAGCGCAAGTTAGTTAGAACATGTATTGGAAATGTAAGGGTGCGTTTGGTTGGACGTACAAGGATGAATGAGATGGGATGGTACAGGATGGATAAGATGGTACTAGATGGGATGGTACATCGTGCACAATGAGGTCGTCGCTGCTAGGAAGAGAGCAGATGGACATGATGGAAGAGCACCGCACCAAGGGAGGCTTCTTGGCATCCCGCGTCGGGTCAGCGCCGAAGAACAAGCATCCTGAACCGAATGGTTTAGGCGATTTCGCCGAACGGGATGATACAACATCTTTGAGGAATATTCTAAGAATCTGCACCACCTCGTCTAGTACCAAATGGTCCTGTTCAGCCAACCAAACGCATAACCGAGACCAGATCCTATACCGAATGGTTCAATTCACCCTGGTACAGTCAACCAAACGCACCCTAAATACACATGATATCATTGGTTCAAATCCTAATAAATGCAAGGGACAGATGGGTTAATTTGCACTGCTAAGACAAACTAAACAGAAACCTTATAGTTGGGGCACCAATGGCTGACCATCAAAGATCTTAATTGGGACAATCTAGAAGGGAAGAAAGATCTAAAATATGCCCAGCACTTTAACACCTATTCATACGTATGCATACTCTAGCTAGCTAGCTGCAAATGTGAAAACACTGACAGAAAACACTTGGAATCCCATTACATTCTCACTAGAAAACGAGGGAGGGCATGGACAGAAAGAAGACAAATAATTGTCATTTTGAATATAGATGCAGTTAAACTTTTAAAACTTTGACTGCTAATATCTTTTTAAATATTTAAATTGGATACACAAATATCATATGGGTAGATTTGTCTTGAAAATTACTTTCATAATATTATAATTTTATTGAGTTTTATAAATATATTATAATAGAAATTAGTGAACAAAATTGTGTTTCAGAGACGTGTCGAAATTCAAAACGATAACTATTTATGAGTTGAGGGTGTAGCGAAAAGGTTTGGGCAAAGTTGCACTGCAATTGCAAGCATGCTTCACCCCTTACACCCACACGCGCACGGTAGATTCAGTAGAATAATGTCAAAGATTAGAAATCGATAATAAACTTATATCTTCGGATACCTTCAAATTTAGCAGAGTCAAACACGAAAATAGGAGCACACGATGTAGACAAGTTCGAGCCTCCATATGGAGTAATACAGTACTCCTGTATGGATGATGTTTGAAGTCGATGAACAGAGTATAAAGTAGGATGCCTAACTCTAATTACAATGGAGATTGAACTTGCGAGTGGCTAAGCTATGGCTAAAGATTGGATGAAGCGCAGTTCATAAGCTCTTGGATACTCTGCTCAAAAAGTCTTCTCACTTGTCTAGCGCTGGAGGGCTTGTAGTATGAGAATAACTTGTTCCCCTAGGGATACCTACTCTCGTCCTTATATAGTCGGGGTAATCTTGCCTCAGGTCGAGTTATAGTCAGTTTGGGATATTAGATCGTAACTGATGAGGAGTCCATCGTCGCGTGATCTTCAGATCACATCAAAACTTCCTTAGATATCAGGCATACTCGAGCTAGTTTCCCCGTAAAGGGAACATGATCGTGTCTTTCCTTGCATGAAGATACCCCCTCCGCGTATATCTTATCCCATTGAACTGGACCCAAGATATCCAGAGTTTCCAAATGATTGCCTTGACATATACTGCATGGTCCTTGAGTTTTCAATGCATACTCATACCTCATATTTAGATATTTGATAAATAAGAGATCAGTCGTGGTCACCTTTGCATTGCCTTTTGGCCATAAAACTTTTTGGAAGCTGTGAGGTGAGCATCATGGCATCTGGCCCCAGTGCCTTTTGCCCTCCCCACTAATTGCACGCTCGAAGGAGGATGGATTGGGTTGGCTCTTGGCTATCTTTAGCAGGGCCCCCAATCTATATCAAAATGTGCCACACCACAATTGAACTAGCGACAACTGGTTCTAACGTTTCAAATTTTCATGTTCATGAAGAAAAAGTTGCATTTATGATTTAGTCTCCAATAAAATGCAAGGAAAATTATCTTCAAGAAACTACAATAAAATTGCATTTTAGGATTTTGTCTTCACGAATTTACATTTTAGGAGTTTGCCTCCAAGAAAATACAAGCAAAAATTAAAAGAAAAATCCATATTTCATTTTCTAATTTCATCTTCAAGATTTTCATCTCAAAAGAAATTGCACGAACCAAGAGTTTTTTGGATTCATCTTATTTTACACATTTTCGGATCCAATAAATTGCACGAACATTTTAATTACAAATGAACAAAGGAAATGTTTATTGAAGAACACCAAGAACATTTTGATTCAAACAACAATTTGCGTTTCATTTTTCGTCCGGAGGGAGGATTTTCGGTTCATGTTTTTGGTAACATTTTCAGATTTGAGGAAAATGGAAGGGAAAAAATGGAGGTTTCTTGATCATGTTCATCATCCAACTGAAGAAATAAATTTTGGTAAAATAAATTGAAAGAGAAGAGCCGCAAAAAGTCTAGTCCAAACTTTTTTTGGGAAATCACAAGATAACGGGGAATATGAAAAAAAATGGAGGTAGTGCACGGTTCAGGCTCTAGCATAGGGGAGGAGTGACATCGGGTTCGGCCTAACAAAGGAGGCAGGTGACATGGAGGAGGATGTCAAAGAAGATGACACCGGCATGGCTATCGATGCCTTCTTATCCCCCAGTGCACTTGACCTCCTATGCCATCGAGGAAGGGAGGAAGGCCGTATCTAGCGGTGCCACACCTGGGAATGGCCAGATCTGGTGGCACCATGCCTAAGGAAGACCAAAGAGGAAGTCAACAGTGATGGCCAACTCTGATGGCGCCACACCCGGGGACGGTCAAAGAAGAAGATGATGGCGACAGACAGATCTGACAGCATCGAGGACAAGGTGACTAGGGTTCATGGTCGTCGCCATATGTGGGGTCGAGGTTACCAGTGTAGAGAGAGGAAGAGAGTGAGAGAAGGTAGAGGAGGGAGAGAACGAGGGTATAGGTAGACATATAGAGAGAATGATGGGATAATTCAGGTGGATGGAGGTGTTATGTGCAAGTTTACACCGTCGATGTGGAGTTTTCTTGCAAAATATGCTGAGTGGATGAAGGATTGATCTCGATGGTACACCTCGTATACAAAAGTCCATAATAGGGTTTATAAGTTCCCACTCAATATATGATTTACTTGTGTGATATTTCCGAGTCCTTAAACCATCAAGAATGGCAGGCAGAGAGATGAGTGCCAACAAGCTAGCCAAGCCTAGTAGGTCTCTTCTCATCATCACCTTTCTGACTTCATGAATGAATCACTCACTCTTTGACTGTACCTATGCTAGCTCATTGTATGTTGGGATAAAGGTTGAGAGGGAATTGTCAAGCTGCATGCATGATATAATTGTCATGCTCCTTTTTTTATTTGTTGAAAAAAATAAGAATTCAACTTTGGTTTATGAGTGTACTAGTCTCTGCCTTGGCCTAAGTGTAGCAGCATTGTAAAAGTGATATATCATCGCAAATAATTTCTAATCCTAATTCACCTGACGAAGAGTACGCTTAAAATTTCTATGATTATACATGAGAAAAAAAAGATATAGATTTGATTCAATGATTTACTCTCTCTTTATTTGTTTTTGTTGATTTTTTATGACTTGGTTGTTGGCTGCTTCTCGTGTCAAAGGACATGTAGTAAATACAAAGGGTTGATGTCGGCATAAGAATCATCCACTATTATACAGACTTTCTAGTCCTAACTTAATCAACTCAACAAAGATAGGGAGAAAAGTTTGGGGAATGTTAAGGTAATATAAAAACAAAGAACAATTACAGGTTTTGGCAAATGAAATTCAGTTTTTTTTCTTTTTTAGAAGAAGAAATGGGAAAATTCCACTGTCTCCCAAAAAGAGACGTGACAATTTTGAAGAGAAAATTATCTACCTTGCAAAGTTTTTTTTTGGTTTTCTAAGCTATTAGTTTGATGGTTCGTACTTTCTTTTGTATAGAGATGAATTTATGTCCCTACTTTCAAAAGTTTTAGAAAACAACCCTTTAGCGATAATTTGAATTGTCATTCATTGGGTACGTTTAGTGATAATTTGAATTGTCATTCATTGAGTAGGGTATGGCAGGAATGAGTGTGTTGGTTTTATTGGATATGTCTCTGCTATGCAAGAATGTGTACAAATATTAGGTGACATATTGTGGTAAAATCCATTTTGATGGAGCCCACACTTTCTTGTTTGACAAAGATAGTTTCTTTCGCCTGCTTGGAATCCCTTGGCCAGAAGCAACTTGGTCAAGGTTCCTTTGATTCAACTTGCTTTTTTTTCTTCTAAAAAACTTTTCATTTTGTTTGTTTTCTTCATTCACAATTTGCAAGTTGCAAGAAGAGTTTGCAATATCATCGATAATCATGCGAATATCTAGATTATAGACCATATCGTGTCAGTTTGATATATGAAACCACTCGGTAAACCGGTGGAATTCAAACACAAATTTAAAAAATTCAAAAAATTAGAAAAAATATCAAAAATTGTTAATTTTTTTAAAAAATTTGTGTGAGATCCTAAGGCAATGGTAATGATGTTTTAAAATTTTAAAATGATTATCAGATTTGTGTATTTTTATAAAATTCTGACAATGCTACATTCTTTTTATATATTGTTCTATTTTTTATTTTCTAGGGAAATAAATGAAGTATAATATTTCTAAAAATTTTATTTGAGGTCTAGAGGCAACGCTAATGATTCTGTAAAATTTTTATATAATTATAAGACTTATGTGTTTTTTTAAAATTCTAACAATGCTACTGTCTTTGTATATGCTCCTCTATTTTAGATTTTATAGGGGCACTTAATAAAGTCTAATATTTCTTAAAATTCTACTGCATGATCCTTGAGAACTCTTTATCATACCATTAAAATTTAAGAGCATGATAAAGCTTGTAAATTTTTATAAAAATCTGAAAGTATCTCTATTCCTTTTCATTAATTGCTATTTTTTATATTCCAAAAGGACTAAATGAATTCAAAATTTTTAAAATTTCTCTGAGATGTTTTATAGATTATCATATATGTGTATTTTTGAAAAAATCTGATAGCGCCACTGTCCTTTTATATCCTATTCTATTTTTTATTTTCTAGGGTATTAAATGAAGTATAATATTTCTGAAAAATTCTATGTGAGGTCCAGAGGAAATGCTAATAATTTTATGATATTTTTATATAAATATAAGACTTGATTATTTTTAAAAATTTTCTAACAGTACAACTATCTTTGTATATGCCCTTCTATTTTTGATTTTCTAGGGGCACTAAATGAAGTCTAATATTTATTAAAATTTTACTACATGATCCTTAGGAACTCTTTATGATACCATTAAAATTTCAGCACATGATAAAGCTTATAAATTTTTATAAAAATCTGAAAGTGTCTCTATTTCTTTTCATTAATTGCTATTTTTTATATTCCAGAAGTACTAAATGAATTCAAAATTTTTTGAAATTTCTCTGAGATGTTTTATAGATTAATTTGTATTTATGTGATTTTATGCAACTTTTTACAAAATTTTTTCAATTTTTCTTGAGTGTGCAGAATTTGAATAAAATCGCTCAAAAATAAAAAAATTTGCTCAAAAATTGAAAATCAGTCGATTATCAAACAAAACCGGTTGAAAATTAGTGAAAATCGCTTGGTTTTTTTTGCCATTGTTTGACCGCCGAGTTCAAAATTTTTTAATTCAAACTTCTTCGATTTCTACCGATTTTACCAATTTTTAAAAATAAAAAATCATTTGATCATCGCAATATTGATATTGTAAACCCTGGTTGCGAGTCCTAATTAAAGGTGTAACAAAATGCATATCCTTTTTTCCTAATCAAAGTTGTAACAAAATGCATATCCTTTTTTCAATATGGGCATTTTTTTTGTGGCAGTATGGGCGTGTTGCTGACTATGTATCCTATCATGTTCATGACACAAATTCAAGTCCACATAAAACATGTTAGATTGCAACAAATTATATCCTTTGTGAAATTGCAGCAGAACAATTATTTGCTATATTATTAGAATCCTACGTTACCCCACTCCTCGTTAACGAGTATGAGTAGTCACTGAAACTTTTACTAGCTCAATATGCTAGCTTAGTCCACTTGTGCAAATTTCTAGGTGATCAATTCAACCATTTTGCTTGTTGACAATCAGCATGGGGAAAAGCATGAAGGGAGGGAAAGAGGGCCTGGGGTATATGCAGTAAGTAGTCCAGGAGGAGTGAGCACCAAACCAACCCAAAGTTAGGTTTGGAGGAAAAGCAAATAAATGGATGCACATGGAAATGCTGTTGGGAGTGGGGCCTAATCTCCTTTTCAGTTTTAAAAGTCTCCTAATGTCCTTGTTTGATTCTATGAACCTGTATCTTTCCTTCATTCATTCATCTTTGTAGACTTTACTGATCCTTGGCTGCCTGCCTGCCTTGTGAGAAACGGCTCTTTAATTATGGTTCCTTGTGGCCACCCCTTCCAAGGGCCTCTTGTGTGCTAGCTAGCTTGATCTACCTAGTTGACTCAATCCTTCCCAAGCACTAAAATAAAAATCTTGCAACTTTGACATGGTTTGTTTAGAGGGATTGATACCAACTTTGGATCAGTGCACATGCTGCAAATCAGTTTAGACGCAAATTGTGCTTGGGAAAACTCTATTCTAAGATGGATAGCCAAGTGACATTTAGAAGTAGAGATGGAAAGGTGCGGTCCATATGGAACCACATAATTTGTTGTGCTCAGACAAGGGAATAGTCACTCAAGGCTGGAGACCATTAAAACAGAAAACTAGAAATGCAGCTCAGAATTATGCTGCTAACTTTCTTCCTTGTGAAAAGGGCTTGTCAAAGTGAGAGAATGGCGTCCCTATCTATGGTACGTGTCCGGAACCAACAACAACAACGGTGGCAAAGACAAGGGCATAAATTGTTACACACTAATATCTCTTTTTATATGCACCAGTCTCTAGATCGGATCAAAGTTCTATAAGACATGATATAAATGTGCACAGGCTTAAGAATGAAAAAGACAAATCTCATAGAAAGAACCAAAATAATGATGTTGAAACAACCACGATGAGAGATAAAGATTTAGTAAAGCTAGTCGCAAATTCTTTAAACATGACCCCAAAAGAGTACAATGGATTGTCACTTCCTTACGACCCTCTCTAACATTTTAGTACTCTTAGATCCTTACCTTATACAAGAATCTATTGCTAAGAAATAACCTAGCATCTAATTATCCCATGCGCCTCTTGCTTTGGATAAAGTTAATTTGTGGCTTGGGTTCCCTATGACCATCCTATAGATTTATATAACTTTCTCAATTCTCCTCTAAAAAAGTAGGAATTCTAATCCTATTATAATTCATCTAGTATTTCTTATAGCACACATTTTCAACTCATAAAAGGGTATAAACACTCACCATACTCAACATAAATGCTAAATCAAATCATGTCATTTTGAATGACATGCATTAGCGAGGTTTAATGGAACCAAGCACGATGGAGATTAGTCATGGTAAGTACGAAAATCCAGATTCAAATGCTCCCTGCAAGCGGTGAAAAAAAAAACGAGCCATGCATCTTGACGGGAGGTACGTCTACGGTACATACTACAGTGTACACTACTGTAAACCATTCATTCGGTGAAACGGTTCAAATCGTGCTAGTTTAGGTATGAAGTCAAAGAAAATTTTCACAAAAAATGTTTGACAAATTGCTCACAAAAGCAACTTATCAGTGCATAAATTTCTAAATTCCGAATAATTCAGTGTTGTCACTTATTGAGTTTATACTTCGATGGACCGTTGCAGTAGATCCATGCACGTTGTCAATTTTTTTTTCTTTTCCAGGAGAAATACAATACTAGGCACTCAATCACATTTTTTTTTCTTTTGCAAGATATATACAGTACCGGGCACTCAATCACAAGGAACGAACGGGTTCGTAGGATCCACAATATAAACGGCAGCAACCTTAATTTCGACAGTAGCGACGCAAACTTTTATAATCCTCATCACGTCGATTTAATGGCTCAGATCAGATTAGAACTTCTTACTATTTTATCTTAAGATTAGCTTCCCCTTGCACACATAGCCAAGTAATTAAAGATCTCCCATTGGCTGCCGAGGGGCACACGTACATGATACGACTTTGTGGGTGACGAAGGGGGAGCATGAACTCTAACGGCCATCTAGCTCTCTCGCATGATTGAAGGCTATGAATGTGCTAAAAGGTACCCTCGTCTAGCGTCCTTCTTGGCTGCGTCCTTCTTGGACTTTGCACACAAACAGCATCTGCCGCCTCCGAGTCTTCCCAGATCTGATCCTATTTGTAGCACAATAGTAAAAATAGTTATGTCTTTTACCGTGAAAGCGTCGATAAGTGATGGATCATTTGCCGTGCTCCTAAATCCTAGGAGGAGTTATCGAGCTCTAGAGCACTCAAAGTGATATATGTTGTCTAGCATTTTCACGGTCGAGGATAGAATTATTTTTATAATTTTCGAATTGTGTTTGGAAGAGAACTAGACTTATTAAAAAAACTTCATCGAAAGGTGACGATTTCCTCCGCCTCTCTCAAGCCCTCCCTTCTTCATGTCTTCATCTCCCACTCTCTCTTGAGGCTGTGGTGAATGGTGAGGCAGACACTACATCTCACTGGAGCAGAGTTACCACATTACATTATACCTTTGTACCTTGCCAGAGGATCCGTATTCCTCTCCACGGGTCTGGGCTAGGCTCGGGACAGGCCCACGTTTGGGTCGACCCGGGTCTTGCTGTACAGGGTTAGGTTAGCAGTTAGAATTTTTTTTAAATAATATATTTTTTTATAAACAATTACAGAATTAATATGCCGAAAAAAATAATTACAGGAATACTCGCCTGTCGCTATTTTGAACTGACATTAGTCTTTATCGCAAGTTCAAATTGCGACAGAGACCTAGTCGCAATTTGAATTTATGCATGTAAATGTAATATTAGTTAGATAATTTGTTTACTAGATGTAATATTAGTTAGATAATTTGTTTACTAATTCATTGATTTGGAATTTGGAAAAAATATGTGTAATCGTGGACAAATATTATAAGATAATTTGTTTACTAATTCATTGAGTTGGATTTTTTAAAAGATAATTTTTTAAATTTACAGAAATATTACGTCAAAAAATTTGATGAAATACCCTATAGTCGCAATTCCAAATTGACATGTTGTACATGTTTGTCTCAATAGTCGGGCCACTAAGCCGCGGGAAATCGTGGGCCACTTAAGGGTTTTCAAACCCATGATGTGCCGGATCCATCCAAAAAATACGGAAAAATCAAGAGCAACCTCATAACGCTGCTACTACTTACGATGGGCGAGATAGGCGACGCTGGTCCGCATTTTGTTACGAAATCGAAAAGGCACTCGCGGTCATTTAAACCACGGAAATCGTGGCCACTTAGGGTTTTCGAGTCTCATGAGAGAGGGCGGACACGGTCCAAAAAATACTGAAAAAATCAAGGGCGGCTCACGAATGCGGGCTACAACTTACGTATGGGCGAGATAGGCGACGCTGTTCCCGCATTTTGTTACGGAAATCGAAAAAGGCACTCGCGGTCACGAAACCACGAAATCGTGGCCACTTAAGGGTTTTCAGAGTCTCGAGAGACAAAGCCGACACGGTCCAAAAAATAAAAAAATCAAGGGCGGCCTCACGTAATGCGGCTACCACTTAGGTATGGGCGAGATAGCCGGATGTTGCCTCGAGGCGAAGTTGCGTAAAATCGGAAAAGGCAATTGCGCCACGAAACCATGGAAACTTTTACGACTTCGAAAATTTTGAAACTTTTATGGAGGTTCCTGATAAATCAGTGATATTACCATAAAATTTGAAATGATTTTAAGATATGAGGAATTTTTAAAATTCAAACAATACATATATAAGAGCACATACACCGAAAGTTCAGATGATAAAATAAGCAATAGATTAGATTATATTACAAGGACATTACAACAGTGACAAACTAACTAAGGAAAGCACTGTTCGTCATGGTGGAACAAATGATCGTTCCGCCTATCCGGTACAAACCCGAATGATGTAAGATATTTTCGTGATATTACCCGACTGCTCTAATTTTGCGATTTGTCATCGACACCGCCTATCCCTACTATGAAAGAACTCCATGGGGATCCGAAGGCTCCCAAATTGTCGCCGATTGGGTGGCATATGCCGACGTCTCGGTGTATAAGACATAATTTTTGGTCTTTTTATGTGGATTTCGCCTCCCATATGGGCATGTCATCCCGATTCCAGCGTCCCCTATGTTAATACCAGTAGGTTCCTGATGGTCTGCAAGAACGAGTCAAGGATTTGTTGCGTGTTGCGGACCTCGCCCGGTGCTTCCCCTTGTCCCTTCTTCTTCGAGAGGAGGAACCTCCCGCACTCTCGATGTGTTGGCGTTGGCGGAGACATACTGAGACGCCGCCTGCTTTCGCTCGTGACTCCACTATATGGTGCAGGAGGTGTGTGTTGGGCTTATCTTTGGACAACCGGAAGCATGCCCGCGATCAATGCAAGATGCCCGCTTTGGTCGTTGAAGAACACCGAGGCGCATTTCGGGTCCGGCTTTTCGGGCGGTAGTGGCACCACGGAGATGGTTGCTCCCCAGCTTATCCCATGCAGAAGCATGAGATGTGGGTAGTACGTCTCCCGTCCACCCGGTTGAAGTACCAAAGACCGCTCATCCTCGGCCAAGGGGCACCCAGTAGAATCTCCGGTCCGCTAGATCACCGTGGCATGTATCAACCATCGCCTCCGTGCCATGTACGCAAACGCCGGGCTTTCGGGTGGCCCCGGAGGAGGTTTCTCCTTTGACTTGAGCACATTCGCAAGTTTTTTTGAACTCCGTGTGCGATGAACTGTTTAGAACTACGGATTTGTGAGTTTAACATGAGTATGACGATGAAACTCACCGATTGGTTGGCCCTTGCCCACCGCCCCGAGCTCGTCGATCTAGAAAAGGGACATATCCCTGGCGGTCTCTCCCACCGGTGAAGTTCTCGAAGCGGGTAGGCGCCATGGCGCTTGTAGAGAATTTGTGAGTCACGCTGTTCCGCCCGTCGATCCATTGGAAGAAGCAACACCGGTCCTTGTCTTTGAGAAAAGAAAGAACGATGCATGAGATGGTAGTGTTACCTCAGATGTGTGGATGCCATGAGGTTTACCTCGAGGTGCGCCACAACAAAGAGGAAGTGGCGGCCGTCTCTCCATGGGTAGATTGCATCATCTTCGCCAGAGGTTGCGATGCATTTGGGTCGGGCAACTCCGGCAGAACAGGCGCCGACGCAACTCTCATCCGGATATTGGGGTGGATGACCTCTCGCTTGTCAAGAGGCTGACGTGAGAACGACATTGTGCCCTAATTTGTGTAGATTCACCGACGCTTATTCTTGGTTTGGCTCATGGATGTCTACCCTCGCCCTGCTTTTATAGTGGTGGTGAAGGGTTACTCCACACAATTACAGCTCTTGCTCTTCTGTGTTGCAGCGTGTTGTCATTTCATGGCGTGTTGCGCGGTTGTCGTGTCACCGTAAAGTCGCTAGCAATGAGTAGTCACATCGCTACCGAAAAGCCATTGCGGCGTGTTGTCGTGTCAGCCTGGTAAAGCTACTAGCAGCGAGTAGTCACATCGCTGGAAAAGATGTTGCGTGTGTTGTCGTGTCACCGGTAAAGTCGCTAGCAATGAGTAGTCATATCGCTACCGAAAAGCCGCATTGCGTGTGTTGTCGTGTCACCGTAAGGTCGTGTTGATGTCACCCGTTTTATAGTGGTGGTGAGAAGTCGCATCGCAGTATTACGAAGATGAACCGATATCATAATAGAACATAACGTAAGGAAATAAAGTACCATGCATAAGTTTGCTACATAATGTGAAAAATAAATTATGTACAGCACATCTAGTACGATAGAAAAAACCTAACTACGACGCTATTAGCATTCGGGTGGTCCCGTGCCTCCTCTGTTGTTGCACATGCCCGTAGGGTACGCCACCGGTCGAGGGCCTGTCCACGGTACTCCTAGCAGTGTCAGGCCGGTCCGAGGAGAAGCGAAGACGCTTGACGATGGGTGGTTTCGGACCGGCGCCCGGCATGAGCCGCGAGGGGCTAAGGACCGCACCCGTCATTCTTTGGGCGGATCTACGAAGAAGTCCAAGTCGACGTCGCCGAGAAGAGAGTAGTCAGCAGAGGTGCTCGCGCTCTGCTCTGGTGCTGCATAGGCCCCTGTTGATAAAGTTGTCTTTTTAGTACATTACATAACATTAAGATCATAAAGATGAAAAGAGACAGCGCGGTATACCTGCAGTCATAGAGTGCGTGACGGCGGATCGCCGCCAACCGCACTTCGGGACGTGAGGAGGGGGGCCGCCTGCGTGTGTGGTGTGGCTCGCAATGGTGTCGACCCTGCATAGCCGGAGGTATGCCCGTGAACTCAGACGACGTCGTCGCCCCTAGGCCTCTGCACGACGAATTCGGACGATGCGTGACGGCCCCTGCCAGACACGCCGCAACGCCGCTCGAGCACCCCCGCGACCTCAACCTCGTCCCTCGCCTACTGCACTAACAAGGTCGCCCACCTCGCCTCACGACCTCCCTAGCAAGGTCGCTCGCATTACCTAATTGAAATGCCACTTAGTTCGTACAATTACAAAGAACGATACATTGCAAGGATTGTGGAAGGAGTATCGACCGATCGGTGAAACGCCGAGTCCGACCGGGTAGGGTAGGTGTCCCATAACGGAGGGCTCGTGCCTCGGAGGCGAAGTCAACGACGCAGACAACCCGAACGCTGTGCGTGGTGCGTATCACCGGATGTACTCGCAGACGCGGGCCGGTCAGACGGCATCCTCCGTGAACGCCCGCCAACGCTGCGCCCATCGCTGAACGTGAGGGATCATTCGTGCCGCCCCGACCACGGTACCGATGTACCCTTTACGTGACCTCGCATGAGAACATGAGCAATGACTTTAGTTCCGCAAACATGAAAAAAATGCAACTGAAATAGACATGGAAGAGCACTTACATGTGCTCGTGTGGTGGGACCACCTCACCGGTGGGGACGGGGAAGACCTGACGGAGGCCGAACTGCCTCATCACGCGGTGCACGGCGTACGTCTCGACGTACACGTCAAAAACAAGGTGGCGTCGTGTGAACCAAAAAGCGGCGTCACGGGTGCACTGCAAGGAGAGGTCGTCAGGTGCTCGCGCCGCTACCAGCTCCGGGAGGTAAGGACGCCAGATGATGCGATCATCTGTCAGCTGGTCGAACATCGCTACGTACTCGGGGTACGAAGCGTGTGTCGTCACAGGCGCGTACATCGGCTACACAAAAAGAGATGGTAAAGTTAGAGAAAGTAATTTGAAAATAATCGCATAGCTCATGGTAAAGATCATTTTACTAACCCGTCGGCGGCACCACAACGTCCCCATGGTAGGACGGTCGACGTCGTCCCCGGGGCCGTGGTAGAACTCAGCTCCATAGGGTGCCAAATCGATGTGCGGCCGGCCGATCCGAACCTCTCAAAGACCACGGTGAGCGAGAGAGAGGACAGCCCGTGAGAAGGACCACTTCCCCACGCGACGACAACCGTCGAAAGGCCCCCAGACGTCAGAGCCAAGACAAACGGTCCCCACGCTTAGTCGCGGGATCTCCTCCATCTCGGCGCTTGCGATCGACCTCGCAGATCGATCAAGTGCTTGTCGACGGTGTCTCCGTGGCTAGAGGTGAACAGAACCCACCAACAGCCACAACAAGTACGCATCGAAGTGGCGATCGAGAACGAGTCATCCGCTCCGTGCCATCCGCCGGGCTACAAAAAGTAATGGTCGGTTCACAACTTTAAGACATAGTGAAATAAAATTTACATAAAGTTAATGTCACTTACGAAAATCAGATCAACCATACGTGTCGGACCGTGCTTGTTAGCGAAGGTGTGTAGTCGCCGCCACCGGCAAAGACGTCCACGAACGGGCTAGAGCTCGCCGCCACTCCCGTGGACGTCCTCAGCACTACCGCGTGCCGGTGCAAGGTAGGCCAAGCAGTAGGTCACGCCCTCCGCAGGGCGCCATCTCACCGCGCGGGAGGTGGAAGGTGTGCGTCTCCGGGCGCCGCCGATCTACCAAAGTGGTAAGGTGCTCTGTCAGACGGAACCTCCTAGAGGAACCGCACCTGCCCTCTCAGATCTGCTGTGGTCGCTTCCACCATCCGTAAGCTATGGGCAATAGCCCTGCACGCCTCAACCTGTAGGAAAACATTTTTACAACTATTAGTTCAAGTGAACAAGATTTAGTAAGGGAAGTCTGCGAAAAGTGGACGAACCTGGGAACCCATCGGGGGTCGACCCGCCATGCCCTCATCGGGGTCCGCAAGTGAAGGGCACTCAGCTCGAGCGGTGCCTCCCCCTCTGGAGGCAGCGCGGTGGCCAAGCGACTCCGATGAGTCGCGTCGACCACTGGGTCCAGCAACTCTCCCTCTATCGCCATACCTGCAATTGAATAAAAAAATATTAGTATAAAATTAAATAAACAATTAAACTGATGCACTGATGACAAATAGAATTTGAATACAAGCTACCACAATTTACAGTCCAAAAACGCTAAAAACTGGAATGCGATAATGACACATCCTACGAACATACAAATCCGACCCAAATAGAATTCTGTAATGATACACCCAACAAATAGAATTCGGTAGTAGTACACCCTACAAATAGAATTCGGTAATAATACAGGCATTACACATCATATGACCATACATGCATTACAAATAGGAATTCAACATATCACATTGACATGCGACTTAACAATTACATACGCGAAGCCCGTACAACAATTTCACGGCCTCTAAACTGTTGGGCAATACTTGAAAGAGTGTCCCATCTCTTTACAAATGGAGCATTTCTTCGTGCGATGCCCGCTTCGCAGTCATCCATATCGCTCCTTATACGCCTTGTTTGTCGCCGCCCCACGCCCTTGAGCCCGCTAATATCGAACCCACCGTATCCTCCCATCTTTGATGCTCCGTGAACAAACCCACCACCGAAAGCCATATATTTCTCCGCTCCAAGTTGCCGCCACCGCTTTCATGAAAAATTGCGATAAGAATATACCGGTCCATACGGATTGTCGAGCACGCAGCCATTACGCTCGAGCATGGCTTTGCAAGCAGCCGCAGTTTGTTGCAGTACATACACATGTTTGCCGATGTAGAATGCATTCGTGAGCAACTTTACGCCGGTTCGTCCCCACGCCCCGCTCTTTGCATATTACCTCAAACGCAGCTCCCTCGCACTCCATTTTCAATGATCTATGCATCTCCCTTCTTCCCTTTCTCCTCCATGTACGCATGATCACCTCCGAGTATTTCACATCAGATTACTCATGCGGCAATCGCCTCGCATGACGATCCACAAAGTACTTTGCAACACCATGAAGAACACCCTCCACTATAGCAACAAGAGGAAGGGTCTCATCCTCGTGATGACCCAGCTTGTAAACCTCGGCCAAGTTAGTCGTCATAACCCCATACCGGAACCATCGGTGTCGTAAAGCAATGCCCATTTCGCTTAGGCTCATGCTCTATCCATTCGGAGAAGCATTTCGTCGACCTTCCATTCCTCCCACCAAGCACGGAGGGTCATGGTAACACTTCCAGGCTACCGGGCTTCTCTGTGCTAGAATTGGCCTCTTCGTTGCTTCGCGGTATGCCTCGATGTCACCGTCCAACTTCTTCCACAAAGGCATCAAACTTTCTCTGTTGGGTCCAGTCGCACAACCTCTTAAAAGCTTCAGAAGATCCTTGTTCCTAAACCGCTCAGAAGTTAGCACCCATGTGCCGCTTGCACCACCTACTTCGCATATCGTGCCATGGATGTGTTTCTTCAGACCTTTCGCAATCGCACGACGACCGCTTTCAGCAGCTGGGTGCCGATCGTATAACACAAACCTGTATGCCGATCCATAACCCCAAATTTTCACGTTCCTCGAAACCAGAGCCGACTTTCGTGTTCTCACCTCCACGAATGCAAGCGCCATCGAAGAACTCGATTGTTGCCATCAACTCCTATGGCGATCAATATCCGACCTTTATACTTCCGACCAAGAATGTGCCATCAACACATAACAACGGACGGCAATGCTCGAACGCTGACACATGCACCAAAAGCAAAGAATGCCCATTGAAGTACCATCTTCCCAAAGCTGCCGCGAGGGCCGCCACAAATATCGACATAAGTTCCGTGATTTCTTTCCTTGATCACCGAAGCATACCGTAGGTTCGTCACGCGTCTTGAATGTACCAAATCTAGTTTCCAAAGCCTTCGCTTCGCCTCCAAGCTTTGGCATAGCTTATGGTGTATCAAACCTCGCTCTATTGCAAGTATGATGGCACGTGGCTCTAAATCTAAGTTACCCACAATCTCCCCATACATTGCATTTGCAACAAAACACCAAGATATGTTTCTATGTGATTGGGCGGACTCAGAAGCACGCACGTGTGTGGGACGACTATAGAACACTTCCAAACGGTATCCCATTTAGGCGAGACGCATGCACACGCCATTGGCGCCTCCATCCGCATCTAACATCGTGACGTCCGCCGGTCCGACCAAGAACCTTAAATGTTCTACGGTTTACATCGCCCATGCCGCCACCGCTTCTGAACCTCACTCTTATTCTTGTAAATGGCACCTTGCCTCACCTCATTCCTATCTCGATCGCCACGGAAGTGTTCACCTCGTTGACCACCAATCTATCGAATCGACATGCATCCCTCCGTAGGATTTGCTCTTCATCGCTCGTGTCGTTACTCAAATTGTCATACTCTGGCTCTCTGCCTCCATTGCATCAACCAACGATTCAATGTTTTCTCCTCGTCTCGCCATGCCCTCGTGGTTCCCGAAGATCTGGATTTGCGACATCGCTTCCTCATCTCGCACATCTTCGCCGGCCACTCTCCCCAACTTCCTCTCGCTTCATCACCACCACCTCCTCCTCAGATCGTATGGTCAAGATCGCTCGAAATGCTTGCGCCAACAACACTAATGGCCAACCATTTTCGGTTGCCAATCTTATGTATGAGCTCCAAGACTTCGCCCTTCAGTTCTACTAACTCCCAAGACGTAATCCCGTCTCCGAGACCCCACTCATGCAGCTTCAGATCATGCAATTCCTATCCAAGGAGAACATGTTGTACAACCATCTCGTTAATCTGCCTCACTTAACGCCACCAAAGACGTGACAAGCCACCATAACACTTGGAAAATGACTAAGTTCCACCCTTGTGCACCCATCTGCGGAACCCTTCTCCGTAGTGTATTTTAAATTCTACTCGTTCGTCCATACCGCTTAACATTCCATTGATTTTTAATGATGGCACGACAAAACGCTACCAAATTTCAACTCTTAATCTACTCATACGACGACATACTCTACACGGTATTACAACAGTAATATCGTTTTATTCTATGATGAATATTTTTGCTATCAATGCGGCTTAGATGGAGCCGCGACGATACTCTTAACCTACCACGTCGAGAGAGCATGTGCGGGTTTTGAAACATACGCACAACTCGTATACTACCAACCTAAACCCTAACTAAAATACTACACAATCGATCGCTAACCCTAATTCGTCACTTGGTATAAAATTAACCCTAACCCTAATTAGTGCAAGTTCCACGTCGAGAGAGCATGTGCGGGTTTTGGGAATAGACGCACAATCCTCGATACTACCAACCTAAACCCTAATTCAAATACAACACAATCGGATCGCTAACGCTAATTCGTCCCTTGGTATAAAATTAACCTAAACCCTAGTCTACTCATACAACCAACCTAAACCCTAACCCTAATTTTCCGTGATCGTCGAGCAGGCTTCGCTATCGCTCGTGACTTGCCTTTGCTCATAACTATCCTAATTTAATCACTACAATGAAATTTACAAAACAAAATTTAGTGCAAAAAAATTACCTCCACGCCGCGCTTAAATCTTCCTCCCTTTTCTCCTCCTTCCGCTCCTCTCTCCTTCTTCTTCCTCCTCCTTTTCTCTCCTCTCTCTCTCCTCTCTTTCCTCTCCCTCTCTCTAATAGCGGCGATCGGCGTAGTGGCAAAGAATGCAAAGCAAGGGTATGGGCGAAGAAATGAGGCCGAGGCCCTCACGCCGTGAGGTAAATTCTCTCTGTCGCAATTTGGAATTGCGACAGAAGTCATCTGATCTGTCGCAATTCCAAATTGCGATTATCGGCTATGTCGCAATTCAAATTGCAGCAGACTCTTCAGATCTATTTGGAATTGCGACGAAAGTAGTATTCTGTAATTATTTTTTTCGCATATTAATTCTGTAATTGTTTATAAAAAATATATTATTTAAAAAAAAATTCTTAGCAGTTAATTAGCTAGCCTGGTTGACTATGCTGATTGTAGTCAACAGTTGTGTAACATTCTAACTCAAATTTCGCTCAATGTTCTAATCCACCCTAAAGTGGACCGGCGCATGCATAGTATATAGATTACACTTTCGCCCTTGCTTTGTCCAAAAGGGCTACACAGAAGGTGTTATGGTTGGAACTCAATAGAAATTATATACTATTTTAGGCAAACAATGTGAAGACTAATCCCATCATTACTTCAGTATGGGTCACATGGGCCTTCATATTAACGGGCCGGATTATTACATTCACCCCTCTAAGGATTGACGTCCTCGATAGCATACCGTAGATACGGTAGATACCCAGCACCACCCTTTAGTACAGTATTCACATTAATAGGCCGGGTATTATAGGCTGGGGTTGACTGCGCTAGTTTAAATTGGTGGCTAAGCTGCGATGCGGTCTAGATACCCTTAGCTAGAAACAGGTAGGGCCGGTCGGGCTTGGACTGAGCCCAGTGGTTTTAAAGAAATTAGGCGGAGCATCGGTCCATGCTTCTCCACGATTCGCTTAGTTCTACCTACGGCGAACAGATTAAAATAGTAGGAAATTTTCTTGCTTTCGCTCTTTCTTTTCTTTTAGCTTTGTGCCCTCTTCTTTTCTCATTTAGCTTTTGCTCTCCCCACTCTATAAACCAGCTCTCAATCACCCTCTCATGTCATGTACAACCGTACATAACACATGGGTCTACAGATCAACCAGATTTGAGTAAAGGTGTTTGATTACACAAATGTAGATAGTAGCTGGACTTGAGTTGTGATTTTGCCATCTGAACAACATTGCCTTAATTTGGGCACAGAAATAATTACCCTCCACGGCAAACCATTAGGTTAGAAGCCAAAGCATTCCACTATACAAATCTCCCTTTAGAGTTAAAATAAAGGGGGGAAATGTCATCTAAAGCCAAGTTGTTGCACACCGATGTCACTCTCACTCTCCACATGGGACAAGAGGCTAGAAAGATTAAGTTAAAAAGAAGTGATGGAGAGAGATTAAAAAAAGGGGCACAGATGAACACATTAGCAACTGAACTTGGCCAAAAGGCATTGATGGTGCCCACCAAGCCACAACTTTTCCAGCATGATTGGTGACTAAAACGTATTACCTACAATCTCTGCCGCAGTAGTAGTATGTAATATGATCATTTAATGACAAGTGGACCCTGAAAGGTAAGTTTATCAGCCTTTCAGAAGAGATGTAGATCCACCACTTCTCTGTTCTTCTCTGGACTTTTATGTTAATAAGACAAAATGGTTCATTAACCCATATCATTTGTCACATGGAAAGGTACTTTAACGAAGGCATACTTTTTGCAAAGTTTGAGTCACTCAACTAGATCAAATAAAGAATTAGGAGGGCTCCAAAGTACAAATTTAGGCTCCATTTGGTACGGTTCCAGATTCTAGTAGAAACGGAAACGGTTTGGATTTTTGGTAGAACGCTTTGGTAGAATCGAATCCGGAGGAACGGGTTGCTAGCCGATTCGATCACGGCGTGTAAAAATCAGAAACGATTCGCTTTGAAACGTTCCGAGTCCTATTCCGTTTGGTTGGATTTATTTCAGATTCTAGGAGAAACAGTCCGGTTCCAAGTTGCCAAACGGGACCTTAATTAGATAGTGCAGCCAACTTGAGGGATTAAAGAAATATAGCAACGCCACGTGTACTCAAGCGACCGTACATAATCCCATCGAACATATAGACCCCATTGCTAATGAAAATTAAAATCCCTTGCAAGAGTCGCTAGTGAAATTTAGGGGTACTATGTGCCATTGTGACTCATGCAGGCCTCTATTAAAAACTAAGCTTCACAAATGGCACCAACATTAATAATATAAACAGGCAACATATCCGGTGCAACCCCCCCTCCTTCCGTGAAACCACGGTGCAACTGAACTAAAAAAAGTTTCAAAAAATTCTGAAAAAAATCATGGATGTACATCTCAACTTACCCCACCTACATATAAAATTTCATGATCAAATTCATCCTATACTAGCGGTTACAAAAAAACAAGCAGCAAAATGAATAGTGATGAACAGTAAAAATCACTGTTCATGCTAAATTTGTCTTTTGTAACTGCTAGTATAAGATGAATTGATCATGAAATTTTATATGTAGGTGGGGTAAGTTGAGATGTACATCCATGATTTTTTTCAGAATTTTTCAAACTTTTTATTTCAACAGACCATGATTTCAATTTTAGGTGATTGCACAGGATATTTTTCCATATAAACAAGCATAGAATGTTTCCAAGTTGATTTGAGTAGGTGAACTGCAACATCAATGTGGGTCCACAATTAGGCCAAAAAGTGGCTATTTGGTTTGGACCAAAGGTTTGCTTTTTTTTCCCATAGGGAAATCAACGAGATGTCTCAGCACCAAAACATACTATCTCCAATCAGAATTAGTTGTCGTTTTATGCAAAGGTATAGTTAATCTTTCAAAATTTTGACTGTTAATATCTTCTTAAATATTTAAATTAGATATATGAAAATCATATTTATAAATTTATCTCAAAAAGTACTTTCATAATCTTATAATTTTATTGGATCTTATAAATATATTATAATAAAAATTAGTGGTCAAAGTAATGTTTTAAAGACTATGTCAATATCTAAAATGACAGCTATTTGTGACCGGAGGGAGTAGTATTTGTGGGGCAAATAATGCCACATAAACACACATTAAATAGGGGTGATTAAGCTTAGTGGCATGGATCCACACCTAATTGGCCACATGCCACACAAAAAACAAAGAGATCTTTGATTAACTTTTAGAGCATAATCTTTTGATGATTCAAGTGGAAGAGGACAGAAAGCCAGAGACAAAGAAGACAAGACCATAGCAAGAAGCGATACTGATTTGTATGGTCAACCTTTAACATGCAAATAAAAAGATAAAGGTGAGGTATCTAGTGAGTAATGTCGTCATAGTGAAAGTTGCAAGAAACTGAGGATGCCTTATATACTTATTTTAAAACGTTTATGGAAATTTATTAAAGTAGCGACAAGGACCACCGTATGGCCAAGATTCATGACTAAATTCAATCAAGAAAACGATGTGTAGAAAGGATAACTAAGCAAAATATGAGACTTAACAATAATAAGCTTCGGTGAATTCGAAGGTCATGTCTCTCCCTGTTTATTTACTTCATTGAAGTATATCAACTTTCTAGGAAATAGATAAACCAATCCAATTCAATCTCCGAAAAGGTTAAGGGTCTGTTTGTATGGCGAAGATTTCAAAGGAAACAGTTTAACTCTTACAGGAACCAGTGAAAATTTCCACATTCAAATGGATTGTAGAATGAAAATATTAGGACTTTAGTTTCAACCAGGGTTTCAAAAACCGGCGAAAACCGTTCGAAAACTGCGGTTTCAACCTTACCGCTCCTGTTCGAGATCTAAAACCGTTCGGTAAACCGGTTTAATTAAAAAAAATAAAAATTTTGAAAAAAAAATTGTGTATTCGAAAACCGTTGAAAAACTATTTTTAAAAGAACATTCAATTGGTCAGGTTGGTTTTTCGTGAAAAATCACGGTTTTCGAAATTTTTTAAAAAAATTCAAAATTTTTTGATTTCTTAACCCTTCAATTTTTAATGGTTTTTGCGGTTTTCATAATGCGAATTTCGAACCGCCTTTTTAAATTCGGTTTTTGAAACTCTGGTTCCAACAACTTCCAAAGACATACAGCAATACAAGAAGCATGAGGATATATTCACATCAAATAAAACAAACAAGCAAAATTTTGATATATTCACATCTTTGCAACTTGATGCATGCTCAATGGCTCATGCATTACAGGAATTGGTTTAAGCGGATTTGGCTTCAGGGCCAAGAAAATATAGCACATACCATTATTTACTTCCTCTACAGAGTCAATCCTTGCAGCATTAGGAAGTGCCAAAGAAAAGTTTTTTTTTCATTTCAAGGAACATAGCTATAAATATTATCAAAACTATAAATCATATTTGGTTGTTATGAGATCTATAACCTCCATGCCTATTTGGTAGTCAAAGGATATTCTTCCTCCCCCTCCTATGTGCTTCAGATAGTAACCTCCCCCAGCTTATAACAAGGGAGTTCTACCCAATATTTACATATCTACCGTACGAAGAATTTACTTCCTCCAATACCCTCTCTACATGCCATCGATGGCGATCGTTACTGCCGCCGGTAGCCCTTCCCTGCCCCCTCCCCACCTTGGTGATGCCTTGTCCGCAACTGCTGCAAGACGGACAACAGCACGGGAATTATCATGCTTCACATTACGCCACAATCGCTCAATGCTTGGCTTAAGAATTTTCTCGGCCCAGTCCTCAAGCTTCTCGTCGGTGAGCCACACGCTACCAATCATGCGGTCAATGGCATCTTCATCGATTCTGAATGAATTGCTGCTCCCAATGACCGACTCAAATTTCACCGATATGCAATCTGTAACAGTCTTCCTAAATGGCCCGAAGTCGACTGGTCGGAACATAATGGCATCGTCAACGAGTTCCAATAGATCGCGGTCGGGGGCCGGTATCAAACACTTGACTGCAAGCTGCCCTTTCTCTTGCTCTTGTTCCACAGAGACATCACTGGAATTATGTGAGCCCTCGGTGTCATCCAAGGCACCAACTGCCAAATTGAGGTCGAGTGACAGGCCATGGTCACTGGACAATTCTTTTGCGACCTTTGCAGGGCGAACATCGTCGCATAGCCAATCTGCTCGGTGCTTGACCTGCTTGTCCCCAATCGATATCTCTAGCTGCCAACTAGAGCCTGCTATCTCCAACATCTTTCCTTCACCTTGGAGCAACGTCTCAATGTTTGATCCTTTAAGTTCTTCAGGTACCCAATCAGTGGTTAGAATAAAGATGACATTGCCAAGGCAGATCTCACGGCCACGGGAGTCCGGTAGGCGACCAGTCTCCATTGCCCGCTTGATCTTTCCACTCACAACAGCGTCTACTTGATCAATGCCCTCAAGAACAATCACTGAGAATGGGTTCTGCCGCACTGCCTCGGTGACCCGGTCGAGTGCAGTTTTTCCCCAGACACCAATGTTCAGCCCATCATTGCTAACTCTGCCCAACCGGGAGTCAGCACCAAAGTTTACAACCACTGGTCTGGTTTTTGCCATCAGCTCAGACAATGCGTTCACCATCTTCCGCTTACCTGCCTGATCAGGGCCAACAAACAGGAGCCACATGTCGCCCCTTGTCCCAAAGTTCCGCCGCTTCCCAATGCCAGATCTGCATTGTATTACAGCAGCAGCAATGGCTGAAGCGGCATCTGATTGCCAGCTGACCTTCTCTGTAAGCCCCTTGAGAAGCCTCTTGAAGGATTCAATATCAGAAATTCCGGCAATCTTAGCCTTTTGCAGGGCTGTTAGCCCTTCGTAATTTTCCTTCTGCTCTTTCTCCACAGTAGGATTGATGCCTGGGTCCAAGCGACCAAGCACAAGGTCAGTTTTCACTGGGCTACCTGGTGGGCTCTTACTGAGCTCAAGTGTGGGGGTGGCTGCTGGCTTCTCCCAATTGGTGGTCATCTTAAGAGTAGGAATAGCAGCACCCCTTGCAATTGCCAATCTGAGCTCCACAGGTGGGCGTGGACCGAACGAGGCCAGAGGCACAGAGAGCGCTGGCACCGCAGCACGGATTGAATGGATGCGGGTACATGTCTCACGCCATTTCTTCTCAAGCTCTTCTGTGCTCTTCTTCCGTTTCAACTCTTGCTCCTTGGGCTGTACAAAAACAAAGGATTATATCATTCACGATTCCAATGGAACAAGAAGTCAAGAACTGACTTTATCAAGTTTAAACATTCAAAAACACAAACCTGAGTTTTATCACTGCTGAGCTGCAGCCAGTGTGGCAAACCAGGGCTGGTAGCCTCAGGACAGGATGCCGGCATGTCCGTCCGCTCCGCGGCAAGCTTGGCAACCTCACGCTCATAGTTACCCTTGCAAAGCAGGCACATGGCCGGCTTCGCCATATGAGTCTGGTCACTCCCTGGCGGCCATTGGAGCGGCGTCGGTGTCACCAGAGTAGGCCTGAGCATCGGAGACAACATCCCCACGGAGTTGCTGAGAATTCCACTGCCTCCAGGCCTACAAAATTCAATGATCCATCACATCTCCCAGGACTGAACTACAGTGTGTGAGATTGAATACAAAATTAGAAGCCTACTATTGCTACACAAAAAGCAACAAACTTTTTACGATTGCACCAATCACACTGAGCTAAAAATGCTCGTCATTAATCATAGCAAAGTTTTTTCCCCCTATGGTAATCTTTTCTCAGCTGAAATAGTAGACAAAGTAGCATTTGGTTCCAAACTGAACACCAAGATTTTGTAGAAATGTAGAATCGCCAAAGGAACAAGAAGACGAGTAACACCAGATATGGTAGATCCAACCAAGAAGCTGAAATAGCAAGGCGGACGCACCTCAGAGCAGCGCGGGGGAGAGGCGCGCTGCGGGCGATGGACACCACCTGGAGGTCCCACTCGGCCTCCATCCCAGGGTGGAGGACCTTGCACCGGAAGTATGTTGCGGACGCGGCCGTGCCGACGGCCCACACCTCGCCGCGCCCGAACCTGAGCAGCCGCCCCATCCCCGCCACCACCGCCTTGACCGCCTCCAACGCCGCTGCCGCGGGGCCGTCCACCAGCCACTTCAAGTCCCCGAGATCAAGAACCACCCCGCCGTGCTCACTAACAAGTCTCTCGACCACAGGGGCCAGCTCCCCGATCCACGCTGCCATCGCCGCCTTGTCGCCGGCGAGCTTGGCGAGCTCCGCCTCCAGCTGCAGGACCTTAGCCCCGGCGAGGGCCGGGGAACCGGCCGTCGGGATTCTCTGGATTGCCTCCTTGAGCACCGCGTCGGGGCCGGCGTCGCCCACAAGCACCGGGTTGCGGCGCGCGGGCTTGAGCATGACGTCGAGCACCTTGCGCGCATCGTCCCCGCCGCCGGGTCTAGCGGCGGCAGCCGCCAGTCGAGGGTTGATGTAGGCGCTGGCGGTGCCGACGCGCGGGAGAGGGGAAGGGGATAGCGGGGTGGGCGTAGAAGCGGGGGTGGAGGAGGACCGGGAGGACGAGGAAAGGGACTGCTCGATGGTGGACTTGACGGCGGTCGAGGAGAAGGACGCCTCGCGCATGACGCGGCTGACGGAGGGGTCGTCGAGGATGGAGAGCACGAGCTGCTCGAGCTCGACCTTGACGGCGAGGAGCGGCTGCTGCGCCGCCTCGGGGCAGCCCCGCCGCTGCTGCGCCTGCGCGCGCTTGAGAGCCGCCACAAGCGCGTTCGACACCGGCGGACCCGCCCCACCGCCCGCCTGCGCCACCGCCGCCGCCGCGGCAGCGGGCAGCCTTTCGAGAGCGACGGAGAAGCAGAGCTCGAGCGCGCGGCAGTGGAGCGGGTGCGGGCCTCCCGCGGCGGCACCGCCGTTCGCGACAGCCCGGCGCCAGCTGCCCGCGCGCAGGCCTGGCGCAGCAGCCCGGCCGGCGCGGCGAGCAGCGCGGCGGCGACGTGGAGCGGCGTGGTCTGGCCGTGCCTCCTCCGCGCCGCCTCGTCTATGGCCCGCTCCAGCGCCGCCGCCGCCTCCGACGTGAGCGTCTGCTGGATGGTGCTGAGATCCGCCCTCATCGTAGTCGCCGAAGCGGCGGGCCGCCTCTCATGAATTGATCAAAGAACCCGAGGAATTCTCTTCTCCTCTCCCCTCTCCTTCCGCTAGGCGGCTCGTTCTTGACTCGCCGCCGCCGTCGTGCGGGGAAGGAGAGGAGGGCGGAAAAGGGGAGTCTTGGAGGTAACGAGACTACGACGAGCCGAGGGAGGAGAGAGAGTAGGAGAGAGAGAGGAGGCGAATAGAATCTTCGTCTCCGACTTCGCCTCCTCTCTCTGTATTTTACATTACCATCGCCCGCGGAGGAGGAGAGAGAGAGAGACAGAGAAAGAACCTAGAAGAATTTATTTCCTTTGTTATGTTATTATTATTATTATTGTTATTATTATATACTCTCGCCCGTGTGTGTATTTCAGTGAAGAGATGGAAAGCCTCGCGTCATCCCTTTCTGTCTTTCGGCTAGAAACACGATATTTTAGAGACAGAGATGTGAACGCTTCATAAGAAGAAAGGATAACTTCTTTATATATATAAAAAAAAAGTAGGACAAAAGCCGAAAACTAGGGTTTCGTTTGTAACAAACGGAGGCTGAGAACTTGCCTATGCAAGTTCTGTGGTGGCGCGGATCCTTCTTGCAGTAGTAATTGCTAGACGTGAGCATCATGCGGCCTTTTTAGGATGGCCTGTGGCACGGGCACGGCAAATGTGTATGTGTATGGGTTAAACTGGTACCACACAATTGTTAAGACTGCGTTAGGCCTATGGTTAGATATGATGGGTGACACAGCACGGTATATCTTGAGGGGTAGTACTTGGGCAATATGGCACGCTGCATGGCCAACAGGCAAGACGCTGCATGGCCAAACGAACCGAGCTCGAGCCTGTCTTCGAGCTCGCGAGCCTGACGAGCCGAGCTCGAGTATTCGTGCAAGCTCGGTAGCTCTCCTGGGCCGTTGGGACTTGGCGCGAGACTCGACTCTATGAGCCGTTCGCCGTCCGACTCCTGCCTGCCTCCTCATGGGCCCGATTCCCTGCTCCCTAATTCCTTCCCCATCACACATTCACACATCTCACATCTCCCCAAGACCCCAACCCAACCCGAGCGGCCTCCCAGCCCCCCCCCGAGTCATTTGGCGATTCCTCCCCAATCCCCATCCCCAATTCCAAAATGGCAAACCCTAAATCAATCCCCTGGGACGTGGACGCCGTCTCGCCTCGGCTCGAGTAACGCCTGCCGACTCACCATTTGCTGGCGAAGGCAATGAAAGTCAAGCATCCGGCTCTAGGGTTTGGAGGAAGGAGCTAGGCCAACAGATCGCGGACGCCGGATCGAGGAGGCATCGCGGAGGCGGACGCAGGATCCGACCATCGAGGACGCGGGAGCTCGGATCGCGGAGCAGGACGCTGGGACTGGCGAACTGCTAGGGTTTGTCGCTTGCCGAAGTTGCTTGGGTTCTCCTCGAGCTCGGACAAAAGTGAGCTATTTCTTTGAGCTTTTGTATACCTACTCCAAGATATATGCCTCTGAATCTATTGATTTGAAGTTCGAATTAAATTTTTGTATACCTTAAGGCAAGATCAGCGCAAGAACCACGCAAAAGGGCTGGCTGTATATTCAAAGTAAAGTTCTTGATAGGTTGAACTGTGAATCTGTGAATCTGTGATGCCATTGCCAGCGCTACTGATTTGATCCCCAACTGTGATGCAGCATTAGTTTGAAAATTGTCAAATGCATTAGTATTAGCCTATTAGGTTATTCTTCTCTGATAATTGTCTCATACTTTGTTTCTGAATATTTAGATAGACACCAAGTGCAGTGCTGAACCCTTTTTGATAGCTCCTTTGTAAACCATGTAAACCAATAAACCATCGTGTATACTGATATTTGTTGCTTGCCCTGATTGCTATTGTGTATAATTATTTTTCAATAATTCTTTTTGTACCTGAAAGGCATTGTTCAAGCAAGGAATGTAACTTAGTTTTGTAACTTGTAATATGGTGTTGTAGGAAACCTCCTTGTAATCCAATTGCTATTGTGTATAATTATTTTTCCAATAATTCTTTTGTACAAACAAAAAGAATTATTGAAAAATAATTATACACAATAGCAATCAGGGCAAGCAACATTCCTTGCTTGAACAATGCCTTAGTTTGAATTGAAATTGGTAGTAAGACTGTAAGAGGAACTCTCATTGAGGTTCTATGCTCTTTTTAAGATGGTGGTTTTATGTAAGGGTTTATCTTTGTTTATTTGTACTTATACCAGGTAATATTAATAGTTAAATATTGCTGGCTGTTGTATCACTGCAACTAAACACCATATATGATACATGTGCTTATGTTCAGTTAGATACTTAGATGACTGGTAGTATTTCACATATGGATGGTGTATATTGCTTCCACTAGCTATTTTTTCTTTAGGATTTCCTCTCTGTTAATCGGTGTGTGTTGTACATACAGATTCCTGTACAGTTGCTATTGCAAATGCTTAAGGATACTAAATTGGTTGCTCATATTTTTGCACTTGTATGCCTGAATCCTGATGTTTGTTATCGAGCTTAATCGAGCCTGTGACGAGCTTGTGTGTGTTTTCTTGTTTTCGAGCTTCATCGAGCCGAGCTCAAGCTTGTTCGAGCTTTGGCCGAGCCGAGCTCGAGCCTGCTCCAAGCTCGAACCCGAACTCGGGCTCGCTCGAGCTCGGCTCGAGCTTCAACCGATCTCGAGCCTAGCTGGCCAGGCTGGCTTGAGCTCGGCCCGTTTACAACCCTATAGTAACTGCTATGGTTTGTTTGTGCTCTCATCACCCGATCGATCAAGATTTAGCTATGAGTCCACATCACATGCAAAAATCGTTGTAGAGATTTTTCATCAGTAAGACACTCAGAGGATCATTTTCCTTTATTATTGTTTTGGCATATTCTTGTAATTTTATTATTTTCTTGAACGGGGTGAAAATGAAATTATATCAATATCAACGTGGTAATGGCTGCTAACATCTTTATATTATTAAAGGCAAATAAACCCAACAAACAAGGCCTAGAACTAGGATTTAATTAACTAAATAATAGGAAAGCTATGTGTATCATATCAGTACCATTTTTTTCAGAAAACCCCATGAGAAAATAAAAATTAAATAGACAGCTCGAATCCCCCCTAGAGCAGATAGGGTGTCGATCATCGGTGATGCGAACCGCAGAGCTTCCTTCAGTGGCATGGCATCGAATTGCAACAATGGTGTGATCTTCTTCATGCCCCATGCACGATAGTGGGTGACGTAGGTATCCTCGGGCCTCGGCTGCCTGCCTAATTTCCACCTGAATGTTGTGTGATGCCGCAACTGTAGATGAGCCTTGTCCGCGAGGGTTGTGCGTTTCATCAATGGCGCCAGTGAACGCATGGGTGGTCGTTAGCTCCGAGAAGGCGTCATCATCAAATCTGACCACCCTTGTACAATAACCTTCAGGGCATCCAAAAAAAGGGCTTTACTTTAGCCTAATGACTTGTGCTCAGACGTCTGAAATTTTTAATACATTGTAACATTTTTTTATACGCGTGCAACATTTTTCGTTAACGTGTGCAACATTTTCCTTCGACAAACAGTAAAATTCGCTACAGTAAACAGATGTTACAAGCGTTCAAACAAAATGTTGCACGCGTAGGGAAAAAATATTGCATACGTAGAAAAAAAAATGTTGCAAGAGGCATCCGATAAAATGAACAGTAATTGAACGTCCGAGCGCTAGTATCTCCCTTAATTTAGGGATATGTCTCAAATTCAGGGAAGGACTGGCTTTTATTTGAAATGTGAGAATTGCGTAAATTAAGTTCTTATGGGAATCATATATACCGCCGGTGCCTATAAAATTACTAAACAATTCTGCGTTACAAACATTCCCTGAGCTGGAAACAACGAAAGATGGCTTGTAAGTAGTCGTTACAGACACTAGCGTTCGCATCTATATTTTCCTCACAATTGTGAAATGCTTGTCTTTTAGAAGCCACGCTTTGAAAGGATAGTTTTGTTTTTTTTAATGAATTAGTGGTCATTCATTGCATTTTTTCAGGCTGCCTTTTAGTTGTTTTTTTCATATAGGCCCAAAATTAACAATGTGATGACGAGTATATATTTATTTTTCATTGATAAAGTTATTGTAGAAAAACAAACGTTGATGGCAAATAGCAATTATATCATTTGGAGAAAAAACAAGAGAACCCTATACCATTCCAATGCTACAGAATCCAGCTGTCCACTCTCTATCTAATGGCACGAGCTTGTCTTCAACCTTGCGCTGGCATTTCCTAGATCTCGCTCTTGTGCGAATGGCCGATAGGAGGCCCTACCGTCATTGAAGGGTTCACCGCGCTCTCCCAAAATGTAGATGGAGGCTGAGGAGGTGGTGACTGATGGTGGGGATGTTAGAGCGTGGTAGGCGACGCCAAAGGGCGGCACGGTGAGGTGGCGGCGTGATAAATGTTAGGTTGGATGGGAGGCAGCAAGGTCGTCGGTAGGGAAGGAAGGCCAAGGGGAGGCGGAGGAGAAGGGCAGAGCTACAATTGCCGCCAGAGAAGAAGGCAAAGAGGGTGGTAGACGAGGAGAAGATAGAGGGAGCTCATGGAGGGGGGGGGGGAGCGATGAGGAAGAGAAGGGGGAGTGGGGGATGGTAGGGACCGTTGCTGGATTGCAATGGTTAACCTTTGTCTAGTATCCTATCATTAATTGTAGAGAATTGTATGCCACTCGACGGTATATGTAATGGTGGTTTTACACAAATTCCACTAACAGTATACATACTAAATATACCCGAGTGTATATATATATATATATAGGAAAATGGTTCCATACTCCTGGAGTACATACTCTCACCTCCAGTATATCTTTTAAATGATATTATTATGCATATTTATCCTTTTGAGCATACTCTAATATTGATTATAAGATACTCCAAAGTGAGTTCGAAGAAAATTTTCATCAAAGTGCACCCTTCATAGCATAATTTGTTTATATATCCCTTTCACATATGTAAAAGGGTATATAGCAAAAATATATATGTATATATCCTACTACTGTTTATTATCCATATTTAACAGGAACAAATCACCCGGCAGGCCTTCATAATAATAATAAAAAAAGGGTAGCGTATCCCGTTTGTCATTTCGATCGTTTTCGGTCTTGTTATCTTGTGGCCTGCAGGGCTCCGGTAAATTCTCCCATATATTGTTGCCTCCTGGCTCACTTCGTGCTGGCCGTCCTCGAACGCAATATTCCGGAATTGATATCCTGATTTGTGAAGAGGCGCCTTTGTCGTATCTATCCCGGCCCGGTTCGGTGCCGTCTAGCAGGCATGGTTGTTTAGCTAGTTGCGTTGGCATGCTCTGCTTGATAGCGGATGCTGCTGGCAGGAAAGAAGTTGATGCGTTGTGTTGACAAGTGCCGAGTTTCTACTGCCCTGGATACTTAGGTCGTGTTGGAAACGGATTGGGATAAAAGCTAAATCTTTTTTGAGATGAGGGTTTAGCTAGTGTCACTTGGAGCTTTTCTCGATCGGTTAATCTGAAGCAAAAAGGCTTAATTAAGGGCAAACTGGTAATCTCCCTATATATGTAAATTGAAGCTTAGGAATGATGATGTAGCAAGTCATGAATTAACTAGCCATCGCATGTGCATGTAGATTGTTAGAGCTTGTGCTCACAAAAAGAGAGGTCCTGAGTTTTTTTTTCCTCTCTGTGGAGTATATTTGTACGTGTTTGTTTATCTACTGCGTAGTTTCGTGTTGGTGTTCGCTGTGCTCGGGTTCCGAAAATACCAAAGGCCGTGGAGATTTTTTCATACCGCTCGATTGTTCCGACTGAATATATGTTGCGATCTGGCGATAGAAGAGCTAAGATAGCGGAGGAGCGGGAGCTGGAGGCGTCGGACATGCACGCACGACGCTACCGTGGCTGCCGGCGTACGTACGTGCCGCGCGAGGTGAGATTCTGGGGTTGTTTGGTTGCGTTTCGCACAAGCTTGACCGTGGAGGTTTGTGACCGTCTCACCGACTTTTGAACGGTCATATAGTTCAGATCCCACGAGCCTCGACCGCAAGTCTTTGTGCGATCGTCTTGACCGCAGATCCGACCGCACAGAGACAACCAAAGCAATTTATTTTGCATGTGTGCGTACAGGCTCACACGATACAACGAGCAACAAAACACTAGTTTCCCGACTCCCGCGAATCTAACCGTATGGAACCAGACAATCAAACAGCCCCTCTATTTTTTCTGCCGTCGGTGCTAGGGGTGAAAATTGAGCCAAGTTCTCGTTTTTTCGAGTTTTTTCCGAAATTGACATAGTTTGATTTAATATCATTTTATCTATAATTTGGATGTATTTTTAGAATCGAGCCAACGAGCCGAGCCAGAGCAAAATCTAATTTCATTCGAAATTGTCTCATTTTAATATTTAACCAAAAAACGAGTATAATTGAAATAATTTTAAACGAGCCAACAAGCTTTACCACCGAGCTTTTTCTTCTGCCCTAATCGGTGCCATCATATAAGGGGGGAGAGGAGAGGGGAGGGGAGGGGAGGGGAGGTCGGCAGGGAGTCCCATCCGTTGCGCTCGCGACGGCTGCACACCACCGCCGCCCACGCTTGGAGCGGTCGCTGACGCTGCTGCCGAAAACCGCTTTTCGGATGCGGACGGCGCGGCGCGCTCCCGTCGATCTCTGCATCCAGCACACGGTTTCCCCAAGACCCTGAAACGTACTGGTACTAGTGGTACTATTCATGTTTCGTTTTCTTGGGAGCGAGCGAGCTGTTCGTGCTTCTGTCCGTTTCGACTCTTTTTTCTTCGTCCCCATGAGAAAATGGTCTTTGTGCCCATGATGATTAATGCGGGGCTGATTAAGACAATGAACCTGCCAAATTCCCTGGCGTGTTCGTGGGAAAAGAATCTGCTCCAGTCCACGATCGACGGGCTCGCTCATGCAACCGTGCTGCAACATACCATACCAGTGTTTAGCTTGTTGAAAATTAGAGCAGAGGACGTCTTTCTTCAAGCTCTTCTGTTATATTCCTGCACGGATTGAAACGTATCCTGTGAAATTTCTCCGAGCAAACAGGCGCCGGATTCTATCCTGGCTTGACCTTGCAGCTCAAACTAGATCCATTATTTTCTGCCACGCAATTCTTTTTAGGGCATTCACTGCAGCTTTATATGAATCAACAGCAAGATTACAATGCCTGGCAGCTGCATCCACTGGGAGTTCTCTCGAGTGTAGTTCACTCAGGCACGAACGATAATGTAGAAAAGAAAGGTTTTGAAGAAACCTAACTGCATCCACTTGCTGCTGTTACTATGATTTTTTAAAACTATGATTTTGATATATTATGATTTGTAATTGTTTTATCATGAATACTATAATTTTATCAAACCCCTTTGACACCATAGTATTTCTTAGAACTACTAATTATTTAGATGCAACATCACAAACTATGGATTTGAGTGGAAATAGGCAAGAAGTTAATCAAAATCATGAAAACTTTGGGTTGGAGTGGAGTTTCAAATACTCCAAAACTACCATGGTATCTACCAAACCGTAGTTTTTAATACAGAGCCTTTGACATAGTAACCAAACACCTTATGATATAAAATACCATAGCATTCTTAGAAACCATGATATTACCTAAAAACTATAAAAATATATTGCTTTCAAACATATCCTAATTTTACACTATATCCTGTCGCGCCCGGAACGGCGATGCATGGATGGCCGTCTGATTTGGAATAATGCCTTAAAGCGTGGTGTTAGGAAGAGAGGAACTAGGGATTAGTACGCGATCGATTTGGAAGCATGCGCGTAGGAGTGGACTCTGCTCTTGCCGCGTAATCAGCTTTGACTTGTCTGGTTGGATGGAACGTCGATGTACACACACACGTCCGCGTGACCTGTGCGCTGCTGGCTGCTTCCGGCCGGGCCGGCACTTTACTCTTACCGCGTGACTGGCGTTTGGGTGACGAGGCTTTTCTTTGTTGGTTTGCGGGATTAATTAGGTCAGGGCTCACGACGCTTGCGATCGTTTCTACCCGTTCGATCGAGAGCTAGCTGCACGCGCGACAGGATAACTCGGTATTCGCTCTTAAAAAGAATCTAGACCCCATAAACTTAAACAAAGTGGATATAAAGCTGTAAATAAATACTACCTAACAAAGCGGTGGATGGTTATTACGAAACTATTTAAAAAAGTTGGTAACAGCGATGGCGGAGTAAATTTCTAAAGGAGAGGCCTAAGAATGAAGTGGATTTGCAGACAGCAGTTGGCAGTACGCAAGGTGTCTTCGGCCAATCACCGCCGATACTTATTGTTAGCACTTAGCACACAGTACTCCACTGCTCTGTGGATTAGACGAATAGTACTATATTAAAGATCAAAAATGTCCAGAAAAATTGGACGTACTAGCAATTCTGTAGACCAATTATAAATTCATAATCACATGATCTGTACAACTTGTCGCTGGTAACTAAACTAATAATTAATCAATCGATAATTAGCAAAAGGCATGAACTTTTATGGATATATGACATATACATATGCCCGTGAAAATGCGATTTAACATGGAGAAAACTAGATAACATCTCAAGGGAAGGGACAAAAGTTTAGCGCACCACGCAAGTCGCCAGAAACCAAACTCGATCGATCGGATCGCTTGTTAGAATAATCTAGTCGCCAATCCGTCCCGAGAGAATCGAAGAACAAAGAACCGAATAATCTAGTCACGCGAAGATAGAGAACGAACGGGAAAAGACCGAAGGCGAGACGTTGGTTCGGTCTTTGACTCGATGTTTCATTCACAGCACGCGAGAAGGCGAGAAGGCGAAACGTCGGCCATCAGACATTTGACCTTGTGACTGTATATATACCTATACACTCTCCTTTCATGGCCAAAGGGGGGCCCAAGCCCCATCACGCCCCCCCTTTGGCTCCGCCATTGGTTGGTAACATGGCGTGGCTATCTCATAACATATAGTTTGATAACGGAGCACGCAAGTGGCCTAGCGCCCAGCTTCATTTATCAAACAAACAATACAACCATAATATCCGACATCGCGATATTCCCGATAACGACTAAACCTCATACCCATAACCTCTCAAACCACAAAAACTCCCAACACCAGGAGTGATCAAACAATTCTCTCCAGAACCTAATATCCTCAGGACAGAGAAAAACAGAACGTCAATAACCCCATCACGCCAGGAAACTTCCTATTCCTCAAGCATTTGTCAATCCACCAACTTGTTGATATAAAGAGTACGAGCCTTCCGCTCCAGACTACTGCTTCCTTGTTGGTCTTCAACCTCGCATCCCCGATCCTTTCCGAACCTCGTGAAATCCCCAATTCCAACGCAAGTGGTGCCCGAATCTTCTTCATCAACATCCGCAAAAAGGTCCAACATGGCCTGCATACCTTCCTTGTACAAAGGACTCCAATCTTTCAAAGCACCAAGCATCTTTCTCCAAATTGCTTTGACATTTCTCCAACACCGAAGTTAAAAATTAAGTCATTTCGATGTTCCACAGACTCCATAAAGTAGCAAAGACCAATTGTATTTAAAGCAGATTTTTCTTATTACTAATCCGAAACGCCACGATTCATAGTTATAACCAATATTCAAATCAAAAAATCACCGACCAACTTCCAAACACTTTTAGCAATAGTACATTCAAAAACAAATGAACCACGATTCGATTCATTGCAAAAGCAACATAAAGAACCCTTATCCATCCCCCTCTTCATCAAATTATCCTTCGTCATTATTTTGTTATGTGAGACAAGTCAAAGGAAAAAAATGAATTTTAGGGGGAACAATTAAACTCCAAATAGCGGGCAAGAAAACCGGGATTACCCCTCTAAAATTAATGATCGCATAAAGAGATCTAACCGAAAAGAGACCATTACTGTTATATTGCCAAACCAAAGCATCCTCCTCATCATTGAGAATTAAAGTATTAACCACCTCAACCAACTCAAACCAACGCATTAGCATATTATCATCGAAAGTTCTCCGAATGTGCATTTAACATTCGAACCATCCCAAACCTCGCTACTGCGTGGCCCTTTCTCATTAACTAGAACGTAAAGATCCCAAAATTGAATAGCCAAACACGAATTCCAACCAATTATCCTCCCAAAACCTCACTTTGGTTCCATTACCAATCACCCACTTATATCCGAACTTGGTAGCTCGATAGCCCAAACAACCCCTTTCCGTAAGATGAAGCATGTTTAGAATCCAAAGAAAGACATTAGGGTTATCATTGTATACTTGTGCTTAACCACTCTTTCCAAAGCTTATTTTCACTATTACAAAATCTTTTAACCCAAGATGCAAGAAGACACAAGTTTAGATCCCTAATATTAGGTACACCAAGACCTCCGACTTTTTTCCATACACACCAATTGCTAATTAGCCAAATGCAACTTATTGTGCCCTCATAATCATTCCACAAACAATAGCCATATGAGAATTAATAAGATCCAAGGCCCACTTAGGAAATTTAAAGAAAGATAACAAGTACAAAGGAATACTGCTAAGCAAGATTTGATAAGAATTAACCGATCACTATGCGACAAAAGTTTGCCTCTCCAACTCGCAACTCTCTTCAAGATTTTATCCACAAGAGGTTGAAGATCTTCTTCTCGATCTTATCATGATGAAGCGGAATACCAAGATATTTAATAGGAAATGTACCAACTTTACAAAGAAAAAATATCAAGAAACCTACCAATCTCCTCATCATCACACCCAATAGCAATCAATTCACTTTTATGGAAATTAATCCTCATGCCCGACATTTGTTCAAAACAAATAAGAAGCCACTTAAGATGCAAAGCATATGTTTCATTATTCTTCAGGAAAAGAATGGTATCATCAGCATATTGCAAATTCAAAATACCATTAGAACATAAATCATCGCACAAACCTTTGAGAATACCACTACTAGCAGCTTTAAAAAGCATACGAGAAAAAAACATCAGCAACTAGATTAAAAAGAATAGGAGATAAGGGATCTCCCTGCCTCAGGCCCTTCCCAGTTTGGAAAAAAGTACTTTGCACACCATTAATTTTAACACCAACGGAGCCATTATACAGAATAGAATGGATCCAAGTAGTCCACTTGACCCCAAATCCTCGTTTACTCAAAATATCCATGAGGAAATTCCAATTAACCTTGTCATAAGCTTTCTCATAATCCAGTTTAATAACCAGCCCTTTATCTTTATTCTGATGAATCTTATGAATAACCTCGTGGGCAGTTACCACGCTTTCTAAAATATATCTATTTTTGATAAAAGCCGATTGATTTTGCATAATAATCCTATTACAAATCAAACCAATCCTATTAGTCAACACTTTGGTAATGATTTTGTAACTGCAATTCAGCAAACTAATGGGCTTGAATTGTTTCATATTTCTAGCATTATTTTCCTTAGGAATCAGGGAAATCATAGCAAAATTCAGTCTAAAAACATCTAGATCACAATTATAGAAACTTCTAAAAAGACTCATCAGATCCTCTTTAATGATATGCCAGAACTTTTGATATAAATATAGAATGGATTTTATGTCTCAATATAAATTAATATGATTCTCTTTTTATATCCTTAATAAATATGTAGATTTACTTGATATCATTGACATAAATACATTGAATATAGTGCTTAGAGATAACGAAATAGCTACGGTGCTGACGTCGAACACATCGAACACATCATTCACTCATCGTGCTGCTTACATCTTCCTTTCTATTAACTACAAACTATCGCATCTCCCCATAACCTCTGTGACCCGGCCAAACCCATGCTGCCGCTCCACCTCAGTGCCTCCCTCCTCCCACCCCACCCTCTTTTTATCCCTGCCTCCCGACGCATCGTCTCTGTCTTTCCATCCACCACGTTGTCATCATCCTCTGCCATGCCCACGCACATCCGTGCTCCCTTGTGCGCCATACAAGTTGAGAATTCATGGCCAAAGGAGCGAGGAGCCGCAGGAGCCACTGGAGCTGTTTCTAGTGGAGCTAGAGTGTTGGGTAGGGGCTCACTCGAAGCTCCTGACGCTGGTGGAGGTGGTCACGAACCTCAACCATCAAAAGAATATAGACCCCATAAACTTAAACGAAATGGGTATAAAGCTGTAAATAAATACTACCCAACAAAGCGGCGGATGGTATATTACAAAACTATTTAAAAAGAAATGGTAAGTTGGTAACATGGCACGGCTATCTCATAACATACAGTTTGATAACGGAGCACGCAGGTAGCCTAGCTATCATTGTAGAGGTGCGAGCGCCGAGCGGTGAGGGCACCAGTAGCGGAGCTAAGGGGTAGGGTGGGTCAATGACGAAAATGGTGGGGTGGTAGCTATGCTACTAGATGTCGTGAAGAAGGTGCTTTCGCGGGTTGACAAGGGGCTTGAGTGGAAGCACTAGGAGCTGGAGGATCAAATTAGAGTAATCACGGGACGTCTGATAAGAATCTCTCTGTGTGTTGTTTTAAAAGAGCTTAAATTTTAAAAATTCATATTCAACAGAATTTTTTTCCCTCCAAAATCCACGTTGGAATTTCAATGTTGTCACACAAAAACTGGCTACAAGATGCCAACCTAAATCACCAGTGCCGTGCGATGGCAGTAATATGTTGCCGACTAAAAATCTTAAGACCATACTATTCAAAATCATGCATGCAAAAACTCTCTCGTTTATATTTATAAGACGAAGTGTGACTTAGTGTGGTATTTAAAGTTGAACTTTGACCGTTAATTGCTTTTATAATATTTTGTGCATAGCTACAAAATCATATATAACTATAGGAAAATGCCTTTAAATATGAATCTAATAGTATTGTTGGACTAACTGCCGATCGAATTTTACCTGCTTACACTCTCAAAACGCATAGAAATCATATCTTATATTAAACTTTGCAGGATTCTAGTGCTCACAACGATTTGAGCCGAGCCGGCCACGCGGCTCGGCTCGGCCGACCAGCCAGCTCGGCTCAAAAATTTTTTTCGCGTTTTGGTCCCTCAAAAATCTGTAATTACATATAGGTCCTTCTCACGGTTTTTTACAAAGAGAACCTTCTGGTTCAAAAAAAACGCGGATCTTTCGTGACAAGGCCCTAAATAGATGCAAAAAAAAACCATAGCGATGTTTGGATCATTCCGGCTATTTTTCGCGAAAAAAGATCTTTCGATTTAGAGTCTAATTTTTTCCTAGAAAACCCCCGAGATTTTTTTCGTTTGTTTTTTGACGCCCTATTTTTTTATAGAAATGCACTCAAATGTTTACGCAAACTCTCCGAAGCTTCCGAAGATTATTTTTAGCACGTTGTTTCGTACGGAGAGGCACTCCGATTTTTGCATAGACCCTTCAGAGCTTCCGATTTTTAGCACTCCGACTTTTTGAAATTATATATTTATCTATTTTTCTCCTATTAGTCCCCCAAAACTAATGTAATTTTTTTCCTTGATTTGCAATGGTCGACGCGGCGTACGCTGCGCCATGGTGTCTAGTTAAAAAAAAAAAGTGAGCACATCCCAATTCGGCATAGCTTTGGAATAAAGATGGCACGAATGAATCCTATTCCTAATTGAACGGTAAGATATTTGCGTACACGTGTGGCTGCTGCTGTGCGGCAGCAGCTAGTCACGGTGTGATGGGAACAAGCAGGCCGCGCACGTACGTGCCCGGGCTCGCAGGCAAGCGAACGAGCGCGCTGGCTCGCAGATGGCCAGGGAAAGGCACTGCCTGCCTCCTTTCATGTTGCCCGGGAGACGCCGGACAACAAAAATGCGAACCCTCGGATGCGGACGACCTGGGGAATGGCTCCACTCCAGCAACAAAGTTATTGCACGTATATTTTCACCATCCATCTGTTAATAGTACGTCTCACGAATGTGCAGCCATTAATTAATGTAGGTGAGACCCTAGGACAGCAGACGATACATGAACAAAGTGAGGCCCAGGAGCAAACAACGTGTGTGGAGCAGGAACGCATGAAAATAAGATACTTCCACTAAAGAACTGTTTGGTAGAGCTATAGATCCTAATTTTACCTGAGATCTAAAATTTATTAGCTAAATAAAAGTAAATTAAGCTTATATTTTTAGTCTAAAATGTAAATAAGATGATCTATCTAAATACTTTTAATATACTCATAACTTTAGTTCCACGGATAGTTAGAAAAACCTAGTTTATTGGAGCTCTACCAAACACACCCTAAAGACAAGAGAGGGGACCCACCAATAGTACCATTCTAGCATACAGGGACATTCATCAACACCAGAGGCGATCACCAACATCTCAATTCAAGTTGTCCCACATACATCGGTGAGAAATTTAAATACTGCACCATCTCTCCCGCAAGAAGAAAGTCTAGTAAACCGCGTTCGCATATTAGCGAGTGCTATTGCCAATCGTCCGAAAGAGGTGAACAATGAACATGATTGTGATGTGTCGGATGGGCTACAGTACTCTGGCGCGGTGCTGGTCTCTGAAGCGTGGGCTGAGTCGTTTATTGCATTGATCAGGGTGGTGTGTGTTGAGTTGTGTGTGGTATTGGCCCACCTGTCAGGGTCAGAGTTGAGAGTATAAATACTGTGAAGTCTGATTGTTTCGGCATGGATGAAGAGAATTCCTGACTTTCTTCCCAAGTTCCTCTCGTTCTTCTCCCCTTTCTGTTATTCCTCTTGTTCTATTCGCTGGAAGTCTGTGACATTTGGTATCAGAGCCAAAATCGGATCCTACCGACTGAGTGCAAAATTTCCAGGCAAGGGTTGGGGTACTTGGGTATCGATCTGATCCCGAGGAACGCCGCAAAAACCTTTTGGGTTACCTTGTCTGGTGAACTCGGTTGGGTTGATCTGTGAGGCGATCTGGCGCCTAAGAAAAAACAGTCGGCGTGGGAGGCGAAGATGACTTCAACCATGGCGTCGGTGGAAAACCAGTTCGAGGGAATCAATGCAATACTGCGGCAGATTCTGGAGGACGTGCATGGGGTGAAGCAAGAGATCGGCGAAGTTCGATCGGCGGTGAACGGGGTGCGGGGACGAGTGGAGATTTTGGAGACATCTCCAGAGGCGGCGAAGGGTGCTGCAATTGGCGATCAAGAGCAACACACGGGTTCGGCGAAGGGGATTCTAGGCCCTCCACCAACTCTGGTAGAGATTGGAAAGGGTAAAGGAATCCTGGAGGATCCGATGGAGGATCTGCGAGGATCGGACACGAAAATGGCAGAAGGGGGACATAATTGGCAACCCCGGCATTCCCTGCCGAAACTAGAGTTTCCGAAGTTTGATGGTGACAACCCGAGATTGTGGAGAGAGCGGTGTGAAACCTATTTCGAGGTAATGGGGATCCATTCGAGCGTGCGCACGAGGTTCGCAGCTCTCAATTTTTGTGGTAATGCTGCCTTATGGTTACACAATGCTGAAGCGCGGGGGCGGTTTGAGGAATGGGAGTCTCTCTGTGAGGCGGTGGAACGCCGATTTGGGAAGAACTTGTACAAAAGGCAGATGAACCAGCTGATCACCTTGAAGCAAACAGGTTCTGTTTCTGAATACATAGAAGAGTTTGAAAAATTGCAGCACCATCTACTCCTTTACAATCCGTTCCAGGATAATGTGTTTTTTGTCACGCATTTTTTGGGGGGCTTACGGGAGGAGATTAGGGCAGCTTTGGTTTTGCACAACCCGGCTGATGTAGAAACAGATGCAGCAATGGCTCTGGTACAAGAGGAGGAACTGGAGCATGTGCGAAAACGCCATTACCCTAAGTCTGATCAACGGGTTGGCGGAAGGTTTCTGGACAAACCTAAATCGGCTGGTAAGTTTGAGGAGACTCGCAAGACAGATGATCCGAAGAAACCTACTGGTGGCCAATCTGATGACAAACTGGATGCATTGCGAGCATATCGGCGAGCTAATGGATTGTGTTTTGTGTGTGGGGAGAAATGGGGAAAAACCCACAAGTGCCCTGATCAAATTCCATTGCACATTATTGAAGAACTCCTGGAAGTCTTGCACCTTCATCCATCTCAGGAGGAGGAGATGGGTGTCTCCGAACTGCACTCTTCTGAAGAACTGTTAGCTGTCACAGCACAGCAGCCACATGGGCACTCCACACGCAGGACATTACGGTTGTTGGGTTTGATGGGCAAACTGGAAATCTTGATTTTGGTGGACTCGGGCAGTACATACTCCTTTGTGAGTAAGGAATTGTCGGACAGAGCACAGTGTCTGATTCAGTCCATTCCACCAATTCAGTTAACAGTGGCTGATGGCAGACGAGTGGTTTGTGACCAGATGGTGTCCCAGTTGACTTGGTGGGTACAGGGGTATTCCTTCCAGTATGATATGCGGGTTTTTCAATTGGGATGTTATGACATGATCCTCGGGGCAGACTGGTTAGAAGACCATAGTCCTATGTGGGTTCACTGGGGCCGCAAAAGTATACAGTTCACTCATAACCAACGCCGAATCAAATTGCAGGGTATACTTGACACGCCATCACCGGCTACTGGTATTGATTCAAAGGAGTTCAAAGGCCTGTTGAAGAGAGGGGCCATAACTCATGTTGTTCAATTTTGTCAACAGCTTTCAGAGGAGCAACAAGAACCACAGTCGGGATCAGATTCTGTAATTCCACTTTCACTCCAGAGTGTCTTGCAGGAGTTTCATCATTTGTTCAAAGAATCTGTCACTTTACCCCTGCGGCGGGAATTTGATCACTGCATTCCATTAATTCCAGGCGCCCAACCAGTGAATGTGCGGCCTTATCGGTACTCGCCCCAACAGAAGGACGCCATTGAGCAACTGGTGGCTGACATGCTCACCAAAGGTATTATTCAACAGAGTACAAGTTCCTTTGCTTCTCCTGTACTTTTGGTTAGGAAGAAGGATGGTTCATGGCGGTTTTGTGTGGATTACCGCAAGCTCAATATGCTCACTGTCAAGAACAAACACCCTTTGCCGGTCATTGATGAGCTTCTGGACGAGTTGGCGGGAGCACAATGGTTCACCAAGTTGGATTTACGCTCTGGTTATCACCAGATCAGGGTGGCACCCGGTGATGAGCATAAGACCGCCTTCCGCACTCATCAAGGCTTGTATGAATTCTTAGTGATGCCGTTTGGTCTCACAAACGCCCCTGCCACTTTTCAAGGTGTGATGAACAAGATATTTGCTGCCGCTCTGCGCAAGTTTGTTTTGGTCTTCGTGGATAACATCCTGGTGTATAGCAGTTCCTTAGTGAACCATGTGGATCATCTCACTGAAGTCTTTCGTATCCTGGACCACCATCAATTGTTTATTAACAAGGCAAAATATTCCTTTGGGCAGCAACAATTGGCGTATCTTGGTCACATAATTTCTTCGGCCGGGGTGTCCACAGACCAGTCAAAGGTGCACGCTGTGCTCGAGTGGCCGACTCCCACAAATCTTAAATCGCTGCACGGCTTCCTCGGGCTTACTGGTTATTACAGGAAGTTCATTCAGCATTATGGGGTAATCTCTAAACCATTGACCCTTCTTCTGAAGAAAGGAGTGTCTTTCCAGTGGACTACAGTCGCAGAGACAGCCTTCAGAGCTTTGCAGCGTGCTCTCGTGCAAGCCCCAGTGTTAGCATTGCCAAATTTTGCGAAGCCCTTTGTGTTGGAAACAGATGCTAGTAATGAGGGGATTGGGGCTGTTCTAATGCAGGACGACCATCCCATAGCCTTCCTGAGTAAGCACTTGAGTAAGCGGAATCAAACCCGGTCGGTCTACGAGAAGGAATGTCTGGCAATCTTGCTAGCAATCTCGAAATGGCGTCCCTATTTACAATATCGCGAGTTCATCATCCGCACTGATCACAAGGCTTTGATGCACCTCACTGAGCAACGCCTCACAACTGAAATGCAACACAAAGCTTTCGTGAAGTTGCTTGGCTTGCAATATCAGATTCACTACAAAAAGGGTCACCTTAACCTGGCTGCGGATGCCTTGTCGCGCCAGTCGCACTCGAGGGATCTTCAGGCGGTTTCTTGCTGCACGCCCAAGTGGCTGGATAACCTGGTCGCTGGATATCAGGATGATCCGGAAACCACATCACTCTATGCCGAGTTGTGTGTCTCTGGTTCTAATGACAAGGGGTACTCTCTCCAGGATGGTGTAATTCGTTTCAAGGGCCGTATCTGGGTTGGTAGCAATTCCTTGGCGCAACAGCACATTCTTCAATCTCTTCACAGTAGTGGCATTGGTGGCCACTCGGGTGTGCATGCCACTTACCACAAGGTAAAAGCTTTGTTTGCTTGGCCTCGCATGAAAGAAACAGTACAGCAATATGTCAATCAATGTGAGATTTGTCAGCAAGCCAAGGTGGAGCATGTTAAGTTGCCTGGGCTCCTTCAACCCTTGCCGGTTCCGCATCAAGCCTGGCACACTCTCAGTCTCGATTTTATCGAAGGGCTTCCTCCTTCTCACAGGTATACCACAATTCTGGTGGTGATTGACAAATTCTCCAAGTACGGTCACTTCCTGCCGTTAAACCATCCCTTTACTGCGTTACAAGTTGCTCAAGCTTTCTTCAACCACATTTATAAGCTTCATGGGTTGCCGCATGTCATAGTATCTGACAGGGATAAAGTATTTACAAGTTCCTTTTGGCAAGAACTTTTTCGCCTGTCGGATACTCAGTTGAATATGAGTTCGGCCTATCACCCTCAAACAGACGGTCAGACCGAACGTTTGAATCAATGTTTGGAAACCTACCTTCGCTGTTTCGTTCATGCCTGCCCGAACAAGTGGTCGGATTGGTTGGCTCTCGCTGAATTTTGGTACAATACCACATTCCAGTCTGCTGTGGGTAAATCTCCATTTGAGGTGTTATACGTTTATCCGCCCAGGCATTTTGGTATCTCTAATTCAAATGTGTGTCCAATGCAAGATGTTCAGTCATGGCTAGATGAACGGCACCGAGTTACTCAACTACTTCGACAACATCTGGAACGAGCTTCTTTGCGTATGAAGTCCCAAGCGGACAAACATCGTTCGGTTCGGGAATTTCAGGTTGGTGAGAAGGTGTATCTCAAGCTGCAACCATATGCTCAGACGTCGTTGGCCACTCGGAGTAATCACAAACTCTGTTTTCGCTTTTATGGACCGTATGAAATTGTTGCTCAGGTGGGTAAAGTTGCTTACAAACTGGACTTACCAGCCGGCTGCAAGGTTCATCCAGTTGTTCATGTATCTCAATTGAAAAGACACATTCCTTCTTCGGTGGCTATTTCCTCTGTGATGTCTGTTCACTGTTTGGAAGCTGCAGCACATTCTGTTCCAGAAGCAATCCTGCAAAGGCGCTTGATCAAACAAGGTGATCATGCTATTTCCTCTGTTTTAATCAAGTGGTCGGGCCTGTCATCTTCAATGGCGACATGGGAGAATACGGCGGCGCTACAACACCAATTTCCGGCGGCACCGGCTTGGGGTCAAGCCGCTTGTTAAGGAGGGGGGAATGTGATGTGTCGGATGGGCTACAGTACTCTGGCGCGGTGCTGGTCTCTGAAGCGTGGGCTGAGTTGTTTATTGCATTGATCAGGGTGGTGTGTGTTGAGTTGTGTGTGGTATTGGCCCACCTGTCAGGGTCAGAGTTGAGAGTATAAATACTGTGAAGTCTGATTGTTTCGGCATGGATGAAGAGAATTCCTGACTTTCTTCCCAAGTTCCTCTCGTTCTTCTCCCCTTTCTGTTATTCCTCTTGTTCTATTCGCTGGAAGTCTGTGACAATGATCTATATCTGTCGTCATTTGTTCATTGGCTACGACCAACCTCCAAGGGACTAATGCAGAAGTCCAAAGCCTATCGCAATCTGCAAGATCTCAAACTTGTTCCAGTAACTGCCATGACTCCGACCGCCATGCAAATGATCCGCCTCGGCAGAATGTATTTGGCAGGCTTATATGTATATAGTTTATCAAGAAATAGATGACCATGTTCCCCAACCGGTCGTAATAATAGTCCTAACGTACGTGGGGTCACGGCTTGGACCTTCTACAGGATGCAAGGCAATATTCTCATCTAGCCAACATATCCTCGGCAAGCAGCTTTTCCAGATACACCGCAGACACCAACTAACAAAAGTCATGAAAAATTCTGAAAAAATTGTAGATGTACTTCATAGATTGCCCTACCTATGTATGAAATTTCAAGATCAAATTCATTATATATCGAGAGTTACAAAAAAGAGAAAATTCTGACAAGTTTAAACTCCTTACACGGTGTGTACATGGGAAGGCCTGTGTGCACAGGATATGTTGCCTCTCATCTAGACTCAAAGATGTTACTTACTTAATGGGAAAGTTTGCGCTGGTCAATTTGGAAAGCTTCTATGAGATCTTTGAATTTCTCCACATTTACACTACTGTAATACAGGCTGCGGTGGTGACGAAAAGATAATGGCAAATTTTTTTGCCGACTGTGTTAAAAGGCTCTACACATACATGGCTTTGTAATCAACTAGAGAATTATATATCTATAATTAGGAACACCTCTGTGATGCTATTTTAAATAACTTTAAAATTTGCTATACAAACCTAGGGAAATAAGATGATCCCTGTGCGAATCTACCTCAGTCTGTTAAGGGATTTGTAGAGGCTCGTAATACTATTATAATTTATAAATATTACCGATCGACGATTCTGTAATTCCATCTTTCAAATAGACGGTACGGTACGATCGCTTTACGGAAACCTGAACATTTACTCTGAAGAAATACTAGAAAAATTTTCGGGCATACACGCCCAAGGATGCTTTTCATAGAAAAAATTCTTTTTCGTGGCGCTTTATTTTTAAATCGTCAAATAATGAGCTAAACAAATTAAAGGATACAAAATTTTTTCAGGCGAAATCAGCAGGCTGCTTTTTTCAAGGAAAATTTTTTTTTTACGGTGTTTAATTTTTAAATCGTCAAGTAATGAGCTAAACAGAAAAAAATAGAAAGATAGAATTGTAGAAATATCTCTTTCGATTTAATTATTTGTAAAATATTGGAGACCGAAATGAAAGCCGCGACAGAAAAAAGTTTAGAGGGAAAAGGGTGAAAAATCATTAGAGATGACAATCTTCTTTTGTCGAAGTTTAATATTCTATATCGTCACGAGTAATAATACATGTTTTAAAAATATTAGAGACTCGTGCTGAACACGCCAGTGTCGTTTTTCAGAGGAAAAACTTTTTTTTCGACGGCGCTTTTATTTTTTTTAAATCGTAATTAATGAGCTAAACAGAGAAAAATAAAGAGATAGAGTTGTAGAAATATCTCTTTCATTTAAATATTTAGAAAATATTGAGACCGAAATGAAAACCGCAGGGAAAAAGTCTAGAGGAAAAGGGTGAAAACTATTAGAGACAACAACCTTCTTTTGTCGAGGCTAACACTTCTACGCTGTCACGAGTAATAATACATGGTCTAAAAAATATTAGAGATCAAGATGGAAAATCGAGATGGGAAAAAGTCTAGAGATAAAATTGAACACATATTTCTAGCGACGAAAACATTTTTTCCTGTGGAAAACGAAGAAAGGACCTAGACGTAAGGAGCAAGGACCGAATGTTACGCTTTTGGACCTCGCTTCGCTATCCCGAAAAATTAGAAAAGGGCTTGTTCGCGATTTGAATTTAACGGGAGGTTCTTTCCGTAAAATGGCGCACGAGGACCTCGAACGTGATTTTAGCGAACAAATCTTCCTCTCACAAAATATCGCGAAGGGCCTATCCGTAATTTCTAAAAGGACCAAATCGCGAAAATCTTTTTTGAGCCGAGCCGCCGACGCCGAGCCGAAAGCAACCGCTTTACTCAAACGACGTGGCATCGGTCTGGTGCCGTGAATCCTTCGACATTTAGTATAGGTAGTATTAGGCCTGGGCATTCGGTTTAACCGAAAAATTCGGTTTTGGTTTTCGATTTATTTGAAAATTCAGTTATTTCAAAATTGAAACCGAACTATATTTGAAAATTTTGGTAATCGACAACTTGCTAACCGACACTGTTTCGGTTTCGTTTTAACCGAATTAACCGAACTTGGCAATGATGATGGCCGTGTCGTTAGCAATTTTGTTGCTTAGGTAGCCACCGCTTGTAGCCTCCTTTGACACCGATTTAATGACAGTCCCAGCTTGTTTGTTTCATACTAAAATACTCCTTGTACAATTATGGTTTCAAGCGTTGAGAGAGTCTTCGGCGGGAAGGATGGAAGGCAACAACGGAGCTTTAATATGTCTCCGAGAAAGCGAGCTCTTTATCAAAGTTCCATTTCAGTCTCTTACCAGTGCTAACAGCCCAAGGGACAGACCAAAGTTCGATATTCCATCAAAGTCGAATCAATTCGGTAATTCTTAACATATTTGTCATTTTTCGCCTTCCTCCAATCCAAATTAATTTGAGTTTTGGTTGCGTTTAATTCAGGTTCTTTTTAGAATTCGTACCTCTCTGATATGGTGCTTAAGCTATCGATGCTCAAAAGTTATGGAGTGGATGAAAATCGTCATGGCTTTTCCCCACAAATCAAAATAACTAGAATAGCCTAAGTGGCGTCGTACTGCGCAACACTTCGTTTCGAAATAAATCTTTTTCATCCGCGCGTTAAAAAAAAATCATTAAGAAACGCAAAACGGTTAATGATACACGCTTCACTTCATTCCATTTTGCCCAATCGAAAGTTCTTTTCGTGCAAGCGACCAACGACCGAACGACACTATGTTTTCATGCCATTTATTTAGGGACCTTTCGACAAGTTTGGCAGATTTTGCAGAACGAAGGTGTCGTAAAACCACAAAAATACCTCACGAATTCTATTTCTTAGGAACCTAACGTGAAAAGGAAAAAGCTAGACTACGCCGTCGTGCGTTTGAACAATTATAGCTCAGTTTTTTAAGAAAATCGTTGAGAAACAAAAACGATAAAAACAATGCATCTGACTTTCAAATTTCAATGATCCTTTTAGTTAAAATACCTGAATGATATAAACGCTACTACGATTTTTTGAGTTTACCCGGTGCTGTCAGCGATTGGTGAGTTTTTCTAAACTAGCTGTTAAAAAGTAAACCTAGGAAAAGTAAAATTATAATTAATTTGAGATTTTAAGCATCCTAAACGTGAATTTTTTTTTTTAAGCTCCGACAGTGCACGAAATTCAATAAATAGCCATTCATACTATGGCCAATATTCAACGGATATATTATAGGCTCTAAGCATTGCATCCATAAAAAACCATCTTTTCTCCTACAAATCAGGCCATAGTCGATCAGGGTCTCCATTAGGAACCTACGTGCGAAAAGGAAAAAAACGCGTCTTGAAAACCCGACCGTAGCGCTTTTTTCATGAAACAATTTCGGTTTCTCCGTCTTTTTTTAAAAAAAAATCGTTGAGGAAACGCAAGAAACGATTAAAAGAACACAAGTGCATCTGCGATTGCGATAAATCGAATGATCCTTTTCGTGTAAAATAACCGGAATGATATAAACGTTACTACGTTTTTTTCGGTATCTATTTAGGGTCCTCTCACGAACGATTCGTGATTTTTTCTAAACTAGAAGGCTCTTTTTACAAAAAAACCGTGAAAAGAATTTATACGTAATTATAGATTTTTAAAGGAACCTAAACGTGAATTTTTTTTTTTTTTTAGCTGCGCCGCCGGCTCGGCTCAAATGTATTCCCCGTTCGTGTCTATGGCCTGTATTCAACGGATATATTATAGGCTCTAAGCATTGCATCCACAAAAAAAGTACCCATCTTTTCTCCTCTCAAATCAGGCCATAGTCGATCGGGGTCTCCAGGTGAGCTACGCCTCCCGTCTAGAAGCTTCATACGTACGTCACGGTCGCGCCAGCCATCACCACATATATTATTAAAGTAAATTGCACTTTGCACAAGATAAATGTTAGTAATTTGACTTTACATCAGGTTTAACCGATAATTAATATTAACACTCTTATAGCCAAAGGAATCCCTAGCCAACCAGAGCGCCACCTGTCGCCGGTGACATTTGCGAAAAAGCCCCTCCGTTTCATCGAAATTACGGATAGGTCCCTGTGTAATTTTCTATAAGGCGAAGTATTTTTTTTTCTTCGCGTTTGGGTCCCTAGCACGGTATTTTACGGAGAAGCCTCCCGTTAGTTTCAAATCGCGAACAAGTCCTTTTCTAATTTTTCAGGATAGCGAACAGGTCCAAAAAATTAACAAACAGGACTCTGCTTTTTACGTTCAGGTCCTTTCTCCATTTTTCCCGGAAAAAATGTTTTCATCATCGAAAAATCCCGAAAAAAATGTTTTCGCCACCCAAAAAACCCAAAAAAAATATTTTCTTCACAAAAAAAACACAGATTCGTCGAAGACTTATAGCAACTTATGTATTTGCCAACGTCCTAACGACCCATTTTTTTTATCAAACGCAACAAAAAAAACCCGGAAAAAATGTTTTCAGCACCCAAAAAACCCGGAAACAATGTTTTCATCACCAAAAAAACACAGATTCATCGAAAGTTTGTAGCAACTTATGGATTTGCCAACGGGTCATAACCGCGGGTCTTTTTTTTTAAAAAAAAGTAGATTCGACCGAAGATTTATAGCGACCCATGGATTCACGACGCTGGCGTCTAACGACCTTTTTTTAACAGACGCAACAAAAAAACCCAGAAAAAATGTTTTCGTTACCCAAAAAACCTGGAAAAAATGTTTTCGTCACAAAAAAAACACAGATTCATCGAAGATTTATAACAACTTATGGATTTGCCAACGGGTCATAACCGCGATTTTTTTTAAAAAATGTAGATTCGACCGAATATTTATAGTGACCCATAGATTCGCCGGCGAAACGGGTTATATAGCGCGTTTTTTAAAAAATGTAAATTCATCCGAAGATTTATAGCGATTCGTGGATTCGCCGGGTCCTAACGACCCATTTTATCCATCCCTCATTTCACACTAGCATTATGATTACCAGATATAAAGGTGGTGGACTAACCAATTACACTTCTCAAATCAAATAAATGAGTTAGATTTAGAGGAAGGAGCGGATAATCTATTATTCACTATCTGGTTTCTTGAACTAAACACCTCCTTAGGGCCTATTTGTTTTAGCTCTAGATTCTCTAAAAGCTGATTCTGGATTATGGTTGTAGAGAAGTTGATTCTTTAAAATTGGAATCCAAAAGTACATATGAAGTGGATTGTGAATTCTAATGCATATGAGTGGCTGGATTATGAAAATCGAATTCTAGAATCGGGTTATTTGTTTTGTATTGTACTTTTAGGGCTAGAATCAAAAGTAAAACCAAACAGGCCCTTAGTTCCACGCTAGAGGCGAGCGGCCATAGACATAGTGTAAGGGTAAGTTTTTTTTTTTTTTGATATTGAGTAGAACCAACAATTTAGATGGGCCCTGTAAAATATCTCAATCTGGGCACCAAATCCACATGATAAGTTCAAAAAATACTAATGATGTAGTGTACAGAGTGTTCTAGCACCCTTTAATATTTCAACTATGAACTCGAAATGTGTGAGAAGAAAAGAAAAGAGAAGATCGAGTTTAATCTTTCACTCTTTCTTTTTGATTTATTATCTGTCAATATTTTCTCATTTTTATTTACTCAATATAGAGTTTTTTTCATTTTTATTTACTCAATATAGAGTGGGTTTGAACTTTAAATTTTGACATAGGTAAAGTAATTGAGAAGTACATATATTTTTTCAAAATTTTCCTTGCTGATTTTGTGCACAAACTGATTGGGTTTCCTTAGCTTCAAATGTCTTTGAAAATTCGCAAAAGATTAATCGAGGTAGATGGAGCATCGCCTGCTTTCAAATTTTGGCTCAATGCAGAGATAAATTGAAGAAAAAGAGATTGCAGGATAAATACAAACTTTCTCACCTTTCTAATGTACATTTATTCTTATTGTCCTGTGTCACTGTTATTTTTAGTAAGAGAATACTAATTCCCCATGAGTTTAACGTTTCCACGTTTTGAAATGCGGGGATTTTCTCCAATCCGTACGGAAAATTAACCGATTTCTACAAAATTTTTGCATTTCAAACAAATCCAATGTACAGTTACCCTTACTTAGCATCAAATGTACTCCCGAATCAGGCAAAACATTTTGTCGAGCTACACTGGGGAGTGTGGTACACCTTCAAAATTCAGCTATTGGTGCAGAGAAAAAAAAAGATCAACTGCGGGACGGATATATGGCAACTTTCTCACCTGTAGTATGTAGATTTATTTCCTGTTACCTTATTCTCTTGTATCAATGTTACTTTCATTATGGTGCTAGCTTCAGTTACAAACAACCGTTATCTTTGACGTAAGTATAGTTCAAACTTCAAAACTCTGACTGTCAATATCTTTTTAAATAGTTAAATCGCATAAATAAAAATCATATGTATGGATTTTTCTCGAAAAATATTTGTATAATTTTATTAAATTTTATAAATATGTTGTGATAGAAGTTAGTGATTTGTTTCACGTATTTAAAACAACAATCGTTTACGATAGGAGGAGCATTAAAGAGAGGGGATACGAATCCGTGTGCTGGCTTAATGCCATGTCACTACAAGCTACGCGGAAAAGGTAGTCTTCGCCTGATAATCCAAAAGATACCATCTGAATTATTTTTGGTGGCGACTTGCCATCGATCGGAAGATTCCGAAAATCCTCTTGGAACATCGACACATTTTCTATTTTGCAGGCAAAAAATATCTGCGACCGAGTGCAGTACGGGCGATGCATGCTCTGGACACGTAACAGTGTCACAAGTTGGGCTAATAAATAACGTCGTTTTAACTCTTTCTTCTGTCAAATCCGCGGCTGTCGCTGAATTGAAACTTCAACAGCATAATTATTAAGCATATATATATAATAGTAGAAATGATTTGAATATTATCTATGTCATTATCCAAAGATAAAACTAAAGACACTTTATATAATAGACATCATCTTAAGGTTATCTCTATAAAATTCTATAATCTTTTAATTATGTATAAAAAAGTGTATATTATAAACAATAACTCACATAATTGTATAGGGACCACTGTATGAGGTTTACCTTCAAACTAAAAAAATTTATCGAGTAGCTCGCGAGCCTCGAGCTTTTTTTACAGCCCGGCTCACGTCTGCTATCTCGTTTCATTCCTCTTTAACACAAAAATTTTAAATTAGAAACTTTTAACTTGAAGATATAAACAGGAAGTTTCAACTCGAAAAAAATCCAACTTAAAATTTTTAACCAAAAAAATTTTAAATCAGAAAGTTCCAACTCAAAAAAATTCAAATAAAAAGTTTCAAATTAGAAAGATTTAACTCAAAAAATATTAAATCATTAAATTTCAAATTCAAAAGTTTCAACTCAAAACATTTTAAATAAAAAAAATCTCAAATTAGAAAGTTTCAACTCGAAAACTTTTAGTTCAAAAAACTTTCTGTTCGTAAAGTTTCAATTTAAAAAACTTTTCAAAAGTGGTCAAAAAAACTTCTTATTCTTTTACATGGAGAAATTTAAAAAACAAAAACTATTTTGAGGTCGAGGGAAAGGGAACAGGGAGGAAATGTGGATGACACCAAGTGGCACGATAAGAGAGCCTTTAAGGGGAATGGAAGTAAGGGAAGGAAGAAAGCGATAGCACTTGCTATCGTTGCGGGCGCTCTCAAATTAGTAATTACTATAGTGTTTTATGTTGTCTTTGTGATTATCTCTTTACGAAGAGATAGCTATACTCTCTCTCCTCTTTTTCTATTTTCCGTATCAGCAAAATCTTACATAATAAAATATATAGACAGCTGACATTACACTATTATACATGTTAATGATTGGAAAAGATGTATGTTTTTTTTGTTTATTGAGGGTTGATCTTAGACTAATACTACTGAAATTAGAGTAAATTACCAACCCCTATCACATATAAAAGCTGTTTGCTTTAAAGATGTTTAAACCTAAAAGTTGGCTTTAAACTACAAGCTGAAAAACCTAAAGCTAAAGAAACAGGGTCAGAGTGTGAATGACCCCTATCACATGATATGTAGAAGATCGCCAAAGTCCATTATCCTGAGATGCTAAAAAGAAGCCGAAAACTAATCCACTTCTCTTTTACAAAAATCTATTTCGGCAGTCAACTAAAATCTGCTGCTCCAGCTCCCAGAAGCTATCGAAACACATAAATTTTACAAAAATTTCCTAAGAAACATTTCATTTTCTATAGAAATTTGGAAAAACTTATGTTTTCCAAACGAACCTAAATTGATACTCCATCCGTTCCCAAATATATGTCGTTCTACAATTTTAGGTGATTTTTTACTATTTTTCTTCTTTGCCCCTACCCTTTAGCTATTTCTAACATTATCCACTATAATATACTGTAGTAAGACACATCATATAAAGATATAATGAGAAGAGGTAATGCAGCCTTTTGTACATATCTTGATGGGAGTAGAGCTCGGCATCGGGCTTGGTTTTTCAGGCCAGCACAGGGCACGGCTAGCACGGCCTAGCCTAGCCCAAACTTGAATGAGTCATGCAGCACGGCACGGTTGTTCGGGCCTTCGACCTAGGCACGGTGAGCAACACAGCACAACACACCCACCTGGGCCATGCTTAGGTTGACCCGGCCTGCCACAGTGGCAACTATGCCGTGTTGTGGCACAGACGGCATAGTTGCCACTGTGAGCTGGGCATGGCATAGTTGCCACGGCAGCGCAACAGTACGTGACCGAGCATGAGAGGAGGGGGAGTTGTAGGGGTCAGCAAAGGGGGAGCCCAGGGTGAGAAAGGTGGCGTACCTAGCAGAGAGGGAAGCCGTGGAGGGGGTGGTGACCTAGCAGAGGGGGTGGCCATCGTAGCTCACCCAGGGGGAGGTGATAATAGGGGAGGCTAGACTGCCGGAAGGGGAAGGGAGGCCCTAGGGGCGGCAGGAGTCGAGGGCAAAGGGAGGCCGAGGGAGCAGTAGGGAGCCGGTGGGGTGAAGCAGTCGAGGATGGTAGGGGAGATGGGTGGGTGGCGACGGGGTAGCCAAGGGGTGGAGGTACCGAGAGAGGGAGAGGGATCGGTCAGCTAGAGGAGAGAGAAAAAGGGAGAGGGACTTGTTAGTTGGATGGGGAGAGAGGGGAGGGAGAGGGTGAGCGTTCAAGAGATTCGTAGTCACCCAGAGAAAGGAACCGCATATTGAAGCAATGGGCAGGACAAGCGCAACAAGCAAATGCCAGCAGGCAAAAGACAATGATGTGATGACTGAATATAAAGCTGATGCCAACAGACGAATGCCAATGGGCAAATTAATTAGAGCCTGATTGCTCTCTATAAAATCCCTTTGGACACTCATTAGTTCAGCATACGAATTCCCCTCGCTCCCTCCTGAGCCCTGAGTTTGCTCTTTCATGAGTTTGTTTTCTCTGTTTGCTCTCTCACCACAAAACAAAATATTTAGTAAGAGCAAGAGCAGGAGAGCACGCCTTTGCTCTCCTAGCTCCCCTCGTTAGAGGCAAGAGATCAATCCACGCTAACTTTCCCTGAGCATGGGAAACTATGCCATAGATGACCGTTATATGGACGATACGCATGCATCGAGGATGCCTCCTACATTCCCGAGGGGACGAGCTCCGATGCCGCTACATTGGTGCAACTAGGACGTGCATCAGTATCCGACAATCGACAGGTATGGCGTTGGCAACATATGGATAGAACCATTAAAATCGAGGATGGGCGTAAGGTAATGTATGCTATTTGTAAATACTATCAAGTTGAATTATCTGCACATGCATGTGAAGGAACATGTCACCTAAAGCAACACGGAGACATGTTTGAAGAAGATATTGGCCGAACGAAGGCCAAGGAAGGGCGTCTAGACACAGCTTAACTTCAACACCGACGGTTTGGTAAGTAAATGGGTATAAAACACTGAGGTATCTAGATACAAAATTGCATGTTATATAGTTACGGTGGATTTTCTACTAAGAATGGTGAGAGCTCTCATTTTGAAAGAATGATACAACATAGTTTTTGCTGACAATACCAACATGTTAATAGAAGAACAACTACACATGATATATACGTAATGTACATAAATAAACTAGTAATGTTGAAAGAGATCTTCACGAGAGTTAGTTTTTTCTTTGCCTTGACCTTAGATATATGGACTTCATCCTACCAAAGAGCAGTCTATTTTAGTGTTGTCATATATTACTTGGATGAAGACTACATCCTAAACAAAAGGGTTATATGGTTTAGACCAATTGATGAGACACATACTGAAGAGGCTATCACTGCACGTGTACTTGAGGTTATTACTAACTTTAAAATAGAAAATAGAATTATTTTCATTACCCTTGACAATACATCAGCTAACACTATGGTCATGAAGAATCTCTCATCGCACCTAGAGACTTATGTTGGAGGTTTCGTACTCCACTAGAGATGCATATTCCAGATCATTAATCTTATTGTGTAAGTAGGCTTGCATATAATGAAATTTAGTTTGGACAACATACGCGATGCTATCTAATTCGTTACATGTTCGATTATAAAGTATGCCCAGTTCTCAGAGTACTGTAAGGCTAACAATAAGTCACTAAGAAGATTCAACCTTGACATAAAAGTTAGATGAACTCTACATATACTATGTTGGTACGATGTAAGGTTTACGAGCACATTATCACCGTATTCATCAATTGCAATTCTGGTCAACAGTTGTTTAATGATGTGGATTGGGAAATAGCACGTCATTTTCGTGATTTTTTCAAAAAAAATATAATGCAACCAAGGTTTTATCCGGTGTGTGCTACCCAACTTATTTCTTAGTCATTGAGTGACTTTGGACTATTGCTAATACTTTTTAAAAAATAGAAAATTATATTTTACAACCTATTCTTGAACAAATGTTGAAAATTTTTTAAATACTTTCAAGTTATTCCACATCTCTATTGTTTTGGTACTATTCTGGATTCTCAAAGAAAAACTATCTGATTTGCAGTGCGCCTTCGAGGGAATTGGTGAAGCATTTGATCTTGATTTTTCTAAAGCCTATTCATGTTTATAACAAGTTTTTCAGTATTTTCAATAAATATTATGAAAAGTTTGGCAACAAAGTGAAGCAAGAAGATCTTTCTTAATAATGCAATAAGTATGAGGTAGTTTGACTGCTTCAAACATATGAGAGAAGCTAAAAGGCAAGGTGTTTAGTTTGTCGTCCAAAACGTCGAGCAAGTCGTAATGGCATCCACAAGTAGAGATCAACCACTACCTCAACATACCTTTCGCGAAAATTGAGCTTGAAGGCAATGAACTCAGCTTGCTCTTGTGGTGGAAGAATCAACAATGTATTTATCATGTGCTATTATAATTTGTACAGGATGTGCTTGTAGTTCTAGTGTCCACTATCTCATCGAAAGCCACTTTCAGTTCAGTGGGGAGGATACTAGAGCTGAGGAGGTCGTCTTTCACGCCTGAGATGATTGAGGTAATTACACGCCTCAAAGACTGGGAGTGCGCAAATGTGAGCACATAACATCAGACCGAGGATTTAGAGATCATAGAGGTGTTAGCCGATTTTGACTACCCTAGCCTCGAGCAGTCTATGTATATGCATGTAGTTACTGTATCTTTTTCCTTACCGAGGTTACTCCACATCGGGGTATAAGGTTTTTAACGACGCGGTAACTTTGTACCTATTCAAGAATAAATAAAATTTACTTCTTTTTCTCGATATTTATGTCCATTGCCTCAGCTCTGTACTTTTCCGTCTCTTTTCCTCTCATTTCAATAGTGCACATGGGCTGAGTCTAGGTCGACATGGCACAAAGATGACACGAATCGTAAATAGGTCGTACCTAGACTCACCGAAAACGAGCTGAGCCGTTACGGCACGATGGATCCGCCGAGTCGTGGCAATACGGTTTAGGCACGCGGCCTAAGGGAACATTAGAGCAGGATCTCTGCTATTTATTTCAAGAAGGGTAGATTACAAATACTGACCCTGTAGAAATTTAGGAATCATGCGTTTGTCCCGCATCCATTGATCTTGAGAAAAAAGCCCTAAGTCGATAAAAAATCCCTAGCGATGTCTTGTGCCTTTACTTCGTTAAAAAAAATAAAGACGTAGGAGAGGCGAAGCATGCTCCCGAGCTCATCACATCTCCCTTTTCCACTCTATGGCAGCAGCAATATTTTATGAGTCCCTTTCTAACCCCCAAAAGACCATGCTTGCCTGATCTGTCCAAATATGAGACCCATGATCCCATGAGTCCATGACTACGCACAAAAAAGTGCTTCTCCTGGTACATTACAGTCACTGTCCTCTTCCCCCTCCTCTAGCTCATTATTTAAAGGAAAAGGTATATAAAACGTCTCGAACTTTGGCCAAGTATATTTAATATCTTGAACTATGAAATTAAATATTTGACCTTTCAAACCTTATAGCCTGATTTAAATAACACTCTTACCCAATTTCATATAATGGTATTGCTCGTGTGGTTTAATGAGTAAGTGATTTTGCCATATAGGATAATACGCTTGCCAAGCTAGGTTAATAATAGATGGGGCTCACATAGGTTTCTCCTCCATCGAGCTCCGAATCATGCTTCTATGGTTGTTAGCCTATGTAGCCCTCTTAATTCATCTCTATTCAATTTGGAAGAGAAGTTTCTATGGTCTTATTCGTCATTCATCTAAATTTGTCTAGCGTATCATTCTACGTGGCAAAATTGTACAAATTTTCCTTATTTAAAACATAAACTAAAAGTGCATAGTGCTGTTGTTTTAGTAACCATTAATTAGTTCAACTATGTCTTGTCGGCAACTGATGTATTCTTGCAATGTAGTTTATCATGAGCATATGAGGTACGAAGCACAAACATTTTAAAGCCTAAATTCGGTGAACAAATATAATGACAATGAGAGTTCATTTATGTTTCTCTATTTTTCACTTTTAGAATTTTCTGTTTTTGACATCGAGGCAAGCAGTTGATTGTGAGAGAATACGTGTGTGTGTGTGTGTATATATATATAGGAAGCCTTTTTCGTACTCCTGGGAGTACATACTCCCACCTCTAATATACCATTTACATTCCCTTTTTCATATGTAAAAGGAATATATAAACAAATATTGCTATAAAGGGTGGACTTTGATGAAAATTTTCGTAGAACTCACTTTAGAGTATCTTATAATTAGTATTAGAGTATACTCAAAAGGATAAAGAGATATAACAACATCATCTAAATGGTATACTGAAGGTGGGAGTACGTACATCCAGGAGTATAGAATCATTTTCCTATATATATATATATATGTGTGTGTGGACCGAGCCAGAGAAGCGCTTTGGCCGGAGAAGCACTTGCAAGCCTGTGTGCTGACTAAACCAATTAGTTCCGTGACCAAACTAATTAGTAAATGGGTTTTCTCATTTGCACAGAGCATAGTTGTGCCATGGTTTATCAGCCTTTTTTCCCTTGAGTTGAAAATGTACAACATTTCTCCTTTCTTCGGAAAGATTAATGTTTTTGGATCCCAGATCAGGAGCTGTATGTACTATAATTGTATTTCTAACAGCAACACTGCCATGGAAGTTATATAAAACAAAAATAAAAGAAAAGATACACAAGAATGTGGTCCAGCTAGATTGGACCTTGCAGTTGCTGACTCCTGGGGGGCAAACTCTCCAATCAGTTACTAGTTCCATGCAACCTTTTGTTCTGCAAAGTGCTCCTCCCTTGCACAGTCGTAGGCCATGCTTGAAGCAACAACAAAAAAGCTATCTCTGATGAGTATAGAAGTAGGCAAAGAAAGAGGCTTTTGGCAGGATCCCTAACAAGTGAGAACTCCTTTGGCACCCAAATGGACTCCACTCACTTTGAGAGTGGAGGGCGCCGGGGCTGCTTTTGGGGAGATTTTTTCCCTTGTGAATTTGATGCATCAATCAGGGTAGGGGAGGCCAATCATTCTCTTGGAATGTCGCAAAGTGTTGCTCAAAAGGCCAGAAACAATGGAGTAGAAAGAACACCTAGTGGGGAGTGTGCTTTCCAAAAGGCTGCCTTGCGAGTACATTGGCCATGCTGTCTCATAGAGCACCTTTTGGTTTGGATACCTCAGAAAGCTTCTCCCAGCAGCGGAAAACAAGCGCACTACAGGCCCAAAAGTTGTACTACCAACTTGTAGTACCACAGCACTACTATGTCCTTTTTTAAAATGATAAAAAAAAATTTTGTGTAGTGGTGATGTAGATTCAGTTACTAGCTAGGCATGCCTGCTTTGTTCCACTGATGAAGTTCCTTATCTGCTACTTTATGTGAAAGGAACCTGAAGTGATCACAAGTGAGAAGTCGCTGGTGGAAAGACTGGCCTAAAGTGAGGAGGGAAGCATCACCATCTGCCGTATAAATCCACTGAAGTGTTCACAAGGATACATGCTGTCTTGATTTTCAGGGTAAAATGATGTCTGCAACCTCTTCTGCCTTCCACATCCCTTTTCCTTTCTTTCAATTGAAGTCTTTTCAGTTAACTACCACGGCATGTGTGTAACCACTACACAATGATCACAAAAATCTCATATTGGTCCCAAATTTATTCATGAATTCCATAGGGGTATTTTTTTTAAGCGAGACTATAAAGAGGAAATAGTACTATTGATAATGATACATCGTGAGTTACATTGTATTACTGATAGTGACGCAGTGACATTGCTGAAAAGCAAATATATAACCAATCAGTGAAAATGAGATCCAGCTACTGGTGTGTGGTCATCTTCCTGAGATCAGAAGCCAATTAACAGGTTGTCTTATGTGGGTGGTCAATTAGGCAGAGGTTTTTTAATGGTGGTCTGTAAGTGTCTACATGTACCTTTTGCTGTAAATTTTACGGCAAAATAAAGAAGACACAAGAGCTATGGATTTAACGTACAAATTTCAAATCACAGAAAAGTCACATGTGTAAAAAGGTAGGGTTGAAAACGGGTTGAATACGGACGGACATTGCTTTTCCTGTATCTGAACCCATATTTTTTTTTCGGATACGGACACGGGACAGATATATGACAGATTCGGATCGGAAACGGATAAAGATATATAGATAATGCTCGTGTATATAGAGTAATATATGTTGAATCAAACCATACGAGTGAGTACATGGCTATAGTAGCAAGTTATATATCAATCAAACCCAATAGATGTTATAGAAAGAATATGCTAATTGATGATCAATAGAACCAATTAATTGTCAATATAAATAGGTTACTATGGAAAACATGTAATGAATGGGCTGAGCCTCGCTGATATCCAAATCTGAATATCCGAATAGAAAAATCCGGATATCCGAATCCCGTCTCATATTTACGGATATTGACTTCTCCGAATCCGATCCCAAATCCAGATTCAAATATCTGGATCCCATCCGAAATGCAGTCAAACGGTCAAATTCCATCCTGAATCCGGTTTCGACCAGATCTAGCTACAGATCGGGTGGAAAATATCCACCCTTTTTACCCCTACATAGAGGTGGAGATCCCACTGTACGAGGAGTGTTACTAATAGAGAAAAAACACAGTTTGATTATGTCCATCCTATGTGGCTATAGATAAGGATGTAAAAGAGCGCCAAGTCAGAAAAGAAGAAATCCGAAAATTGTCACTAATCCGTTCCTCCGGTCCCAAAAGCGTCCTTCTTACTAGAATTCGGATCACAAAACAATACAATTCATTCCTTGGGTAATCTTAGATAAATTTTACATTGCATAACATATGTAGTAAGCAGTGACAGTAGAAATTAAATCTAATCATTCATTTCTCAAGAGTATTTTAGACTTTTTCTATCCATTCATCATGGATATTTTAGACTTTTCCTAATTCGTTCATAGTTTTGGATTCACTGAATACCTCGTGATCTTCAGAGGCTTCTTATCCATTAATTCATCCCCATTCATCAGGATTACAGGACGTGTTTTACCGTAGAGAACAAATAATATGAGGGAATTTTTTACCCTTTTACCCCTCTCTAAATTTTACTACTAATACTACATGTGGTAATATAACTAGATTTAAATTGATTTCAACTATTAGATTCAAATGAATGGATGACTTATATTAATTTTAATCCACTGTAAGAGAGCTTTAATTTTAAAGTGCCCTTTAGTTACTTTTCATATAAGATAAGATGATATGTTAGTAGGAAGGGGCGAAGGGTCTACTGTAGTAGGAGTGATTTTGAGGGTGCGTTTGGCAGAGTTTTCAGTTTCAGCTTTTTCATGAGGAGTTCTACCAAATAAGAAAAAATCAACCAGCTTCATATAGGAATCTGAGGAAGTGATTTATGTTTTTTGACTTACAACCAGAGAGCAAAAAAAAACTTGCTCCCTACCTGATTCACAACCTCCTAGTTATGAACAGTTCATAACTAATTTTTCAACAAGAATCACTTCCATCAAAGAATCGATTCTATAGAGAATCAGGAGCTAAAGCTAAAGAATCATGATCTGGAGCTCTGCCAAATATGCCCTTAGGCATCCTTTTAGTAGCTGGGCTCTAAGTCCCCGTGTTAACTGAACGTTTACCACTAGTTACTGGTGAGGCCTAACGTACCTCTCGCATCCCCAAGATACCAAACTGACGTAGGATCAAGAAATCCTTGGATCGATGAACATAAATCAAGCAATAATTTTGACACGTAAATTATGAGCAATTAGGAAAACACCAACGGCCTTCCTGGAAACTAAATTTGGAACAGTGTGAAACCGAAAATTATTTGTACATGCAGCATAGCTTTAAGTTAGGCTCCCTTAAATTTGGAACAGTCAGTTTTTCCTTGAATTTGCCCTATTGACCCCTTAAGCCTTAGCTTCAGTTTTCAATAGTAAGTAGGCCCTTAAAGCTGCATGACTGTACCTCTTAAGAAGCATTATTGGATGGGTTTTTAGAAACCTACATGGCATAATTAAGAAAGTTCATGGGCCTTTTCATGGGACTTTTATTGTCAATGAACTGATGATGGACTTAAACAACAATTTTGACACGTAAATCATATAATCAATTAAGGAAAAACAACGGCCCTCTGGAA